>OX104063.1:241419345-241445191 GCA_944474145.2 Dicrocoelium dendriticum | reverse complement strand
TGTCCCAACCGACTGGAGCCGCTTCGTCATAGTCCCAATTTTCAAGGGAGGCACACGATCGGAATGTGGCAGCCAAAGAAGAAGCAGTTTGATCTCCATCGCCTCCAAATTGCTTGCCTCTGTCATTCTTCACAGACTGACTGGCACTCGTGAAATTTATACGCATGAAGAGCAAGTAGGATTTCGTCGAGCTCGTGGCAGCATTAACCACATCTTTACGTCAGCTGTTGGAGCACCGTCATATATATTAGCGGTCCGCCGTTGTCGTGTTCCTCGATATCAAAGTTGAATTCGATTCGGTGGATAGACGTGCACTTTGGTACTGTCTACTCGGGAAAGGTGTACCTGGAAAATATGTAAATATTACCCGAACCTTATACTCGCCTAGTTCGGGGAGAGTGAGCGTTTACGGCAATCTGTCCTCGCCATTTAATATCTCCAGCGGTGTGAGACAAGGATGCCCGCTGTCACCTATCAGCTTCAGCTTCGCTATTGATGAAGTCATAGAAATCGCGTTTACTGGACACGACTTAGAAAGAGTAGATCTGTTCCCAGGAGAAAGACTTCTTGACTTAGAGTATGTTGATGATATTGCCATAATCTGTGACAGCTCCCAGATGTGCCAAGTGACGCTGGACAGATTAGCACTGGCTGTCAACCGCTTCGGGCTTTGCTTTGCACCCTCGAAGTGCAAAGCGTTCCTCCAAGATTGGCAGGGATCGCGTCCTGCGCTAACCCTTGGTGGGGATCAGCGAGAAGTTGTTCAAAAATTCAACTACCTGGGAAGTTGTATCAGCGTCCTTGGGATTGAAAGTGCGATCACGAACCGTATAGCAAAAGGTTGGGGTGCTTATGCTAACCTTCGCCACTTATAGCACCAACGCGACATCACTCTCGCCTTGAAGGGTATAGTGTACAGTGCACCGGTATGTTCGACCCTACTGTACGGTTGTGAAACCTTGCCCCTTAGATCAACGGGCCTAGAGGCTAATTGCGTTCGACCACCGGTGCCTACGCAATTTAACCCACATCTGTGTGTGAACACCGATTAAGAAACGGGCGTGTTCGACCCCTTGTTTACGGCACAGTAAAAGGAAATGAACCGCACAACACCGTTATTTCAAGCATCAGGCTTCCATGGCTCGGCCACGTGTTGTGCATGCCAGCCCACTGACTCCCGCGATGTTCGTTGTTTACGCGCCGGGGGTTTGGATCGAAAAAGATTAGGGGTCGCCAAGCGATGACTTTGCGGAGAGGAAGGAAGGCCTTCACTTCGTAGCTGGCCGCGGCTGGAGCGTCTCGGCTCCCTGGTTGGCGTCCGAAAGGAGGTGAACGCGTTTGGCTGGATACACTTGCTGATATGGGTAGGATCCGACCTCAGACGCGTTGATGCTGTGAGTTTCTTTGTCCTACCCCATTCCTCTTAGCCTCCCCTCCAACCACTATCTCATTAGTTAGCCTTATATAATTTTGCATAGTAATGTTTTTCTGCATAGTAGCCGGCTGGTAGCTTACCGGAACGATGTCCATCCGTTACCGGTAGCTCAGCTGGTTTACGCCTGTTGCACTTTATTCCCTTCTTTTTCTTTTAGGTATTACGGCACGGTAGTTGAGGTGTTTTCCACCTCTAGCTAACGTGTGTAATGATGATGATGATGATGTTTTATTTGATATGCGTTCTTCCTTGATGGTAACTGAGGTTAATGCAAATTGTCAAGAAAAAGATTACAAAGCGTTTCTTGCAATATGTATGTCTTAACTTTTATTGTGCTGGCATTCCTCTGAAATAATTACCGGTTTTATTTATTATGCCATACCCAACAATACTCAGTAAAATCTGGTGCACAATCAATCCGATGGTAAACAGCGAAACCAACTGAAGCATAATGATGACTATGCCAAATTCGGATTCATCGCCATCGAAACAGGGATTTTCACGCAAATTTTTGTGTAACCCGTAAGGCAAAACCTGCAGATGAAGCTCTCATACTTGGTGAAATTTAAAGAAGCTTGGAAACTACACATCCACAGGTCATTAACTATCATGGCGATTATTTTCACAGTCTAACAAAACAAAATAGTAAAAAGTTGAGACTACCTAAAGATACCGAAAAAAGCTATCAGTCACAAGGTTGCTTAATCAACAGCGCAAAAAGTAAACAATGATTCGCACGCATTACTGATTTCGCATTAGCCATCATTGTTGGAATAATGCCAAGAAACTATGTGACACAATATAACACAGATATGGAGCTATAACTTTGGTAGTTTAACAAAACCCCCGGAGCGTATTTAATCACACAACAATTAACTATGTCCATAGAAGTTTGATGAACCAATGGTATCAGTGTAGAAGCGAAGCTGCTTGCTTACTTTCGACCTCATTGATATAAAATATTCCTAAACAAATAGCTTTTTGGCAAACATTTGAAGAATAGGACGACTAGAAGACATGTTGGATCTTTCCAAATATTATCTTACGTTGCCGATTTCAAAGGAAATGCTATGTTGCCATTTGCACAACTGGATATTTACAAATTATAAGAAATAAAAGGATTCATCACATATTGCGCCAAGTAGATCTTAATGTTATAGTCTTCTACTGCATTACACACATAATCCACTGTTTCAAAATCATTGACTCCAAATACGTTGATTTTTATGAACCAATTCTTCCATGTGGTCTATTTCATCAAGAGTTGACCTATAAAATCCTCAATCTCCTCCCAGTGCTGCTATACAAAGGTTTCTGACTATAAAACTGTTATGTCACATCGACGTTTGTTGTCTTTGAATGGGAAAAGTTATGGTCATATACATCTGAAAGCAGCGGAAAATGTATTTGAAATTTCTCTTCAGGACAAATTTCGGTAGCTTAAAGTGTAAATTCTCTCAAACTTATATGGATGGTCAGAATCTTGCATTTAAGTCTTACAGTTTCAGACTAGAGTATTTTCCAATCAATATCAAAATATAAGCCAGTTAAATAAATATCAGCACTGAAGAGATATAAATTTGCCCATTAAAGTTTCGTCTGCCTTCAGAGTCTATATATATCAGCCGAAAAATTAATTGCGGACGAACTGAGAATTCACAGTGACGAAATTCAAACCGCAATTTCTTGAAAATTTCCTCTGCTTTCACTTGAAACGTTTGAATGAATTGTCTATCCATTCGCAAGATAAGATGTTTGACAACGACAGACAAAGAAGGCCTCTTTAATTTGGGGATTGATGTGCGGTAGTTAAGCAATTTACGAAAAATTTGACTACTTTGGCTTTATAGCAAGTCTTTTAACGTTGCAAACAGATTTAAAACTATTATCATTCTGCATACTTGTGAATGATTATGGTTTCGTAAATTTAGATTATTGGCACTGACAAAATTAAATCAAACTTGAGAGAAAAACATTCGAAATGGCTGGGAAATAGGAGGATTACTGAAGACTTTAAAACTGCATTTTGTGTTAATTTTTTTAAGAAAACAGGCTTAACTTTCACACTGAATAAAATATTTATATCAACAAGTTTTCGTCCTTTCTATATCACACACATTTTGCATCTGTTATATTCAGGTGTGCTGCAAATATATCTAGGAGTCTTTTAACAAGCCGTCAATCAAATGCTTGAAGAATACTATAATCGTTGTTTTAACTTAGTCTAATTTTTACACATCCCGTTACGAGAACAATCTTTCATAGAGAAGTATGGCAACAATTTGGAAAATACGCGTTTTGATATCTTCAAAGAGATCAGTTAAGTTTATACAAAAGTTGACATTAATTATATAAGGATAAAATGTATTTTAAAACAGGATGCTAATAACGTATACCCAGTATATTTTCAAAGTAACATTATAGCCAAAGTTTAAAGATGCATTTACTTTGTATCACCTGTTAATTTAATGATATTTGTGCACATTTACGACCTTGCTAGCAGTGTTGGTTATTGAGACACAAATGAAAATACTAACGTAAATTCGCGCTTAATAACCACATAACATCTTTACATATTTATGCAAGGTTTAATCAATCAACGTAAATATTGATATATGCTACGTATTAAAAATTAGTAGAAAAGTTTAGCATTTAGAGCTAAACATCGTGTTAGATATTGTGGTCGTTGCAGTGCTATCCTTTACAACCATTTCGCTAACATTTAACTAAGCAAGTAAATCACCGCATTAGCTTTTATTATGAATGCATATCTCGCGATCTTATATTTCTATATCGACAATAAATAGTTTGCTCCATTCCCAAACTATCACGGGACGCAATATTTTACACAGCAAGTAGTAAATACTTGGTAATAATATCCTAATAATATTTTGTTTAACGCTAAACTAATATGTTAAACCTTAGGCATACATTATTGTAATAATACATATCTGTACAATCCTTCATATAAATTTTATACTGACAGTGACTAGATTGTTTTCATACTCAGGCGATCAAAAGACTCACTGTTGCGTAAAACAAGTAATCGATGCTTGACGTCATTCTCCCAGTTATTGCATAGAAAAACTTAAACATGCACACCGTTTTGACAAACCTGTTCACAGTTATTAAGCATGAACAATATTTGTAGCCAATGAAAACAAGTCAAGGGATGAAAATTAAACAAAATAATACGTCACGAATTTGTGCACCACGTCCCTCTGGAAAATATCCTGATGCAGCTTCTTTCTTTTAACACATATATTATTTCTACATTTTTGTTCGTAAGTTTAGTATGCTTATTTTGATTATTATTTTGTTATTTTCGATATGTTTTCCTAATAAAAAGAAATTATACTTACTCACGCGGTTTAGTAATTCGTGAGTCTGCAACATAAAATGCCCCATATGTTATGCCAGTAAATGCCGTGTACCAGTAGTGATCTGTCGCAGTGCGCTTTTACCCTACTGATCTAGGATAATACTGATATAGTTCAAGCCAATAAAATGTAAGACTGAACATATTAAAAGTTAATAGACGGCGGTATATATGCTTATATCTCTGAGAAAGAGTATCACAGAGTAACTTTTAATTAGTGGGAATGCTGGGCTCCTAGTGAACATTTATATCATTGCGTTTGTTACGATATATTAAAGCAATTCACGGTATTTATACTAGAATCGAACTAATTTGCCAAGACATTTTCTCCTCCTGCATTGCCTAACATATTTGATCTGGCACCTAATCAGGCTGTTAGAACCACTCAGTTTCAAGATACTCGGCTGTTAATTTTATATCGGATATATGTGTTTTACATGATAAGCGGCAACAATGAATGGCTTTAAATAACGTTAATAACTGATTTTTTGTCACCAAGGAAAATGAACACGAAGTAGCCAAGATGTATATGTTTGTATTTTGACTCCAGTTGCTCCATAACATAAAATATGTTGTCAAGATAAATATGTTTAGGATTTTTAAGCCCTCTTGCTACAACTCCTGGCATTCTGTCAGCCTACAGGCTAGATATATCAGAAAGTCATTGGTAAAATTTGCAAAATTCAAAACAAACATGCGAGCAATTTTGTTAGCTATACTTATGAATTATTTGGTGGTTATGTGGAATTCTTCGCAAACCGAAAATTTAATTCGGTTTAATGCTATACACAACGTTTGAGATGGAATTTAAGAATGGTAGCGAATGAGTTAATCTTTGCATATCTAGTGAGAAAGAGGAGGTTTAAAACATGATATGTCTTGCCAACTAGGAGGAAACTGAGAGAAGTAACTTTGAACTATCGGCCTCAAAATGCCAGCGAATATGCAAATCGCGTCTTATGCTGAAAATATCGTTAGTTTGATTTATTATGAATTACATAAGTGCACGTAACAAAAACGGGTTTTTGTGTTTACATAGGATATGTTAAGCGTATTTACGTATAATTATGATAGAAAGCTCTATTTATATTACCGAATGCTGAATAATGTATTTAAAAGCAAATAAAATGAATTATGTACAACGCTTTTGAAATATGGTGGCAAAAGTTATAAAAGCTGTCAGCAGTTAATTTCGTTTTCGTTGTTGTTAAAAACGGCCAATTGCTGAGAAGTCTGCGCATAAGCTCATATTAACTCAAGCAGCTTATTTAGCTTTACTACCTGTAAAATTATTCTCAAATATGTACACAACTTCAAGTACGAACAACACTAATTATATTTGACCATTAAAATGCTTTCAGTTTCACTTGTAATTACATCTATATAGTCGTTGATAAGTTAGCAAATATTAAGAAATCGCCGTCATATTAAGGTTGCACTAATTCCATACAAGATAATTTGGAACTATTTGTTTCCGTGCATTAATATATTATGCAGATCTTCCCTTATGTTTCCCCCATATAGGACACTGTATCTCTTGTGGTACTTCCTAAACCATGTAATATAATCATCGTGCAACGTTAGTATTCACCCATTCAATGAAATCTTCCTTTCTATGATTAGGAAAGATTATATGACGCCTTTTTCTTCTATGCTTTGCCTAAACATAAGCTCTGATCAAT
Source organism: Dicrocoelium dendriticum (assembly GCA_944474145.2). Taxonomy (NCBI): domain Eukaryota; kingdom Metazoa; phylum Platyhelminthes; class Trematoda; order Plagiorchiida; family Dicrocoeliidae; genus Dicrocoelium; species Dicrocoelium dendriticum. The sequence goes on along the minus strand of OX104063.1, from coordinate 241,438,695 downwards.
ACAAAATAATTGGTAATGCATTTTAGAAGTAAATAACCTGCATTTTAAAACTTTACTGATAGCATCATCTATTTCATTGTTAATATTTGTCAGACAGATCAAAATTTTGATAAGTCCCTCTCTTGTTGAATGAACATATTTTAAGTACCCGTAGAGATTGCCTTCTTTGTGGGTCCAACTCGTTAACTAATCAGCAAGGCTAAATTCTACGTGATCTTGTGTGTGGTTATAGAAAGTGCAATTAAAAAGCACAAGAAAAAAATCCACTTCATCTAAAATTGCTTACATTGCACGAGTAATAACCTAGGTAGAATATTCGAGTTTACATAAATAAAAACACGCAATTTTACGTTTGTGGGTCACAAATTTTAAGATTTCGAACATGTGCAACTTCAATGCGCGGAACAACATTTACGACTAAGTAAATACAACATCAGCCCTCCCAAATGTACAATTATACTATAGGGAAAACTTTCCCTCGTAAGACATCGCATTTTTGTTAAGTCAGACGAATCCTTTCAACTGTTGTGTCAGTTCTTCAAAAACCCAAATGAATTTGATTTACCGTTCAACATAGCTATGTTAGTCTAACAGGTCAAAACGTTAGAACCGTACAAGCATGTACAACATAGCTAAAGGCTAGTTTGTTCAATCCACATTAACACACGTTTTCCGTACGTCTTCCCGCACAAACCTAGTTTGATTATATCCACACCTTCGCCCAGTAAAACCTTACTACCCATCTCTCTGACAAATCAACAGTGACCGTTGAACTAGGTAAAAAATGGACTCACAATAATGGTGTGAGTCGCGTAAGCAGTTCATCAGATCAAATGTGAGGAAACGGTAGTAGTGATTCACGGTGTACCATCGTTGTTGCGTGATCATAAAGTTAAATACTAAAACACAAAATGGTATAGTGAAAGTGCAACACAGATCTATATAACAAGAAAACATTTGTGACTTTCAACACAACCGGTATTACAGCCGTAGATGGACATAAGATTTGATATTTACCTGGGCTGCGGTCGCGACTGTTAACAATGGTGCTCCAAGCGATGCATAACAGCATAATATGCAGCCCAATATAATTATGATTCGAAATATTCATGCAAGCATTATTGACGCTTTTTGCCATTGAACCAGGCTCAGATGCTCTACATCAGATCAGACAAAAGCGCAAACGCAAGCGTTCTGTAACGTCAGCATAAAATCCCGATTGATGCCGGTCAAACGAAGCCCCTAACGCAAAAGAGAAGTGCGACAGGAATCAACTTGACCAGCTTCCACCACAACGGTACAAAATGAAACCTATTCGAGTTACTGCTAGCTTATCAAATACTTCACTTTAAGCGGGACCATTTTGCCAGCACTTCTATGTAAAAATTGTAAGCAACCGGACCTCGCCAAGTACCGAATTATCGAGTAGCCAATCTCCATAATTGTCTTAGTGATCAGCCCAAACTCCTCAGGCAGGCAGTCTTTGGATCAGATACGTCGGCCCGAGTGAATAACGTTTTCACCAGCACGTGCTTGTGCGCCATCGGTGAGAAGCTAGTAAAGTGTAGATATTGGCCCAAACACGTTGGCTTCCGGTATAAAGATCGCTTAATCAACCCATTATCACTGCGACACATGAGAATGTCGAGGTACGGAAGACGCCTATTCGTTTCGAGTTCAAAAGTCACATTCAGGTTGGCGTGAACATTATTAAGTTGCTCTACTAATTGTTCGATTTGCATCCTCCTTGAACCGAAAACAAGGATATCATCGACATATCGTTTGTAATACGGCAGCTGAGAAATCTGACCACTTAGTTACCTCTCAAGCACCAGCATGAAAAATCAGCCAGTATTGGTCCCAATAGACTACCCATTTCCACTCCGTCAATTTTGCAATATGCGTTGTGGTCGAATGTGAAAACGATACTCTCCGTGCAAAGTAACAAGGACTGTCTCAGGAGATCTGCTGGTATTGGTAGACGGAAACTCTCCTCTTGTATCAGGTGGCAAATGTAATCAACTCTCTCAAGCAAGGGGACAATAGTAATTAATAATTTGACGTCCACTGAGCACATCACCTTGTCGGCAATGCTGATTTGGTCTTGTCTTTGATTAATTCAAAAGAGTCCTTAGTGCTGTGCAAATTGTAGTGCTGCCTCAGTGGTGCCAGGATCCGAAATAACCAGCGAGCCAATTTGTGCTGTGGGGAATTTACTATGGATTAAATGGACATTAGTGGCATGCCGTGCTTGTGTATTTGGTAATCCGTACAGCTGTGGTGTCGAGGAACCGCTCGGCTTCAGATGCTTGTAGGTGATTTCATCAATTACACGATGTAGGAGAAGCATTTCAAGTTACCGGGTTTTACGGGTCTCTAATTCTGTCAGACATTCTATCTTGTCTGTGCTTTAAACCTGGTGTTGATCACTTAGAACGTTTAGCATTTTTTGTACGTAATCACTCTTGTTTATGACAACTGCTCCTGAACATTTGTCCGGTTTTAGTACAACAACTACCTTATTTCTCAGCTGTCGTAGTGCTTTTAAATGTCGGCTTGTAAGCGCACACTTTTCCTCTACCGGTACCATGAGGACTTCATAAGCAATGTCGGTCAGCTTATTCCTAAACCAACTGACAGCATCAGGACTAGTTGACTGACGTTCAGTTACTTGATCGAAAAATTCTCAAACTGTGCTTCAACAAACAATTGATTCAGCTTATTGGGCGTAATTTGTAATCTATCCCCAAGGCTAGCGCTGCTAGTTGCATATCATCAAGTTGTACGTTTGATACATTCAAGAAGTAATTACCGAGATCACGTGAAACGGGTTGGTCATTTGCTTCCATCAGGGATTTTAGTAGATTCTTCTGCAAGTTTTTTTCGTGCGAGCGATAAGTCACTGGCAAAATATTGAGAAGACAATGCGACAGCATAGGGACAATCTCTCCACAACCGGCATCAGGCGAGTACGTGTCTCCATCAATATTGTTACCTTTGCCTTGGTAGTGTCTAATTGTGCTGACGCAATGCGCTTAAGATTGCGATTGCAAGGCTCGAGCTTGTTTCTGCGTACTAGTTTTAGTATTGAACGCGGATAACGGCGTATGGTGACACACTAGGAAAGAAAGGAAACGGCGTTGACGGCCCCTATGATTAAGGTGTATATTGAGCTATCATTCAAAAATGACACAGCAGCAAAATAGCTAACCAAACGCATTGTATCAGCCATTCAGCGTACATGCTATGCTGCGGAAGCGGAAATTATCAACAGAACCCGAAAGTTGCCGTTATCTTCAGTAAAGAAATATGAACCCGTCAGCGTCAAATCACATTATGTCTACCAATTCGGGTGTGAATATGGTATCAGTAAGATCGGCAGGACCGAACGGGGTTTAGATTCCAGAGTGAAGAAACACTTACCAAACTGGGTTCAACGCGAAGTTACCCAATCCACCTCCGATGATACGCGTTCGCTTAAGCCGCCAGCGTCCTCCATATGCAGGCACATCTTGGCGACTCGTCACTAGGTTAACCCCTTATCAACTTTCCGGATCTTGTAACGTCATACTAATGCACGCCTTTTACGATTTGCCGAGGCCGTCGCGATAAGCCGAATTAGACCAGCTTTGGGTGTCCAAAAGCAATTAGTTGTCCATCTGCGGTTGCCGTGGATCTAATCTAACAACATTGACCACATACACAAATTTGATTGGTATGCCTGTGCCTTGTAAAACATAAAAGGATTTCCCTGTTATTTTATTGGTACTGACGAGATAACACGAAATGATATCATCTGCCAATATTCGTCTTCTCATTTCGTTGTTCGAACGGCTGTAGGGGGCTAACCGTTTTAAATTATCTAAGACAATATCCTGGGTCAAATACGATGTCCTTCTACGAGTTTTTGATGCTTAAGTTAACAAAGGTTTTCTACTCATCTGGCTACAAATTTAGCTATGCGAGAGCTAAATCAATGTAATGATGTTTGCCAAACACATAGATGATTTGTGCATGTCCAGCTGTTCACTTCATGGTGCCGTTCTCTGCTCGCTGCTGATTCAGTCTATAAAATTTGCCTAACATTGAGTGTTCAATCCTCGCTGCCAACCCAAGCAGTTCTTCACGTATTTGCTCAATTGCTGCTGGGCATTTCCCTAGAATGTTCGGGATGGTGCATATGCATTTACGGCAATAAATCACTAAATCAGAAACTGGCAGGCAGCCAGCTACTGAAGCTACACAGCTGCTTCAAATGCTATATCATTATTTGGTTACCAATAATTAAAATTCATATATAAGTAACATGTCCTATGTGTTACGATTCAAAAAGTTTGAAATTATGTCAAACATTCTAGCAGAGGAATCTGGGAGAACTTGAAAGTGACACTTTTGAGCTAACTCGCTGTTCTTTGAAAGAGTGCTGTTACGACTGCTGATTAACATGCACATGCATACCCGCTTAAGTTATACAGTTTAGACCTGACGTATACAGTAAGATGCAAACGTTTCCCCATAAGAGCGTTTACATAGGATATATACTGGAACAACTTTTGGATTATATTGTATTGACTATAAAAACCGCTTTCAATACTTCGGTAGCTTCTCGGAAATCACTATTTTCTCTCTTTTATAAAAATGTTGATGCCCCCACTTGATATCAGTAGCATCAAGCCCTCCTTCAGACTATATAAAATGTATTTAATTTTTTCGTATCCCTTTCCTCCCAAACGCAATATTACTAACTCTGTTAAACTCAAGAACATGGGGACATTCAAAAGACCATTAGAATTTCATCCAAGAGATAGACGATAAATTTACGACAAATTGCATGTTATGGCCTACTGAACACTTAAGTTCCAATGCGGAAAAGTTAATATGTTTCCTTTTGAATTCTTCATGCTTTAGGCGTCGTGTAATATTTTGTTCCTTTTCTGATTATGAAAAATTAAAATACTTAAGTAAACCTTAAATATATCGATAAATTTCCAAACGTTGCCAAAATATGGCCAAAAAGGGCTTCACCACAATCTTCGCTGTTATATGTCAACGCTAACGATACTTATATTCAAAATAACACGAGACCATAGGTGAACAATTGTTTTCGATGATTTACTTCAGACCATAATGAGAATTTTCAAGAAACTTATATTACTGAAGCCACTTTATCATATGTATCCCTCCTTAACTTAGGTGGACTTTATTGCCTGGAACGTTTGTTAAATTTAGAAAATTTTTCTAATTTTGTGCAAGAGGAAATTCGGTGTTGTTAGCGCGAATATATTATGTATTGAGCACATTTGTTTTCATATATCGGTGACAGGAATCCTCCTATCCATGATTATTGAAATATTGTGGATAATATCAATAACCTTTGGCAACCGGGTTCCGACAAGCAAAACATGGCGCAAAGGTTAATGAATGATTGGCGGGTCCATAAAATTTTAATATCTATGACTGTATGGCGGCTCCCATTCTCAGTGAAGACCGCGATTGCCATTGAAGCGTGCCTTAGCCAATTCTACACAGTCGCGCAGGAGAAACATGATTTTGTACGCACTAAAGTAGGACGTCTTTCGAGTTTAGTTACACAAAAAATCACTCCCCAGTCAGTCATTAAACGTTGTTATAAACTTTGACTTTCTTGACCTAATAGCAGAAAAGATAGAGGTTCGGTTAAGATTCCAATCGTTTCACGCTCAACACTTGCTCTCTCTACCGGATTAGATCAAAAGCAGATCAAAGGTGTCGTATTTGTAGTGCTTTTGTGTGGATAACATATAATATCCTTCTGCTATATTAACTTTGCTCCTAGAGATGGAATTGACCAAATGTGTATATGCAATGCGAATCGATGTCGACATTGAGATTGTACATAACGAAGTTGTCACGCAGCGTGTAATACAAAATCACACCGCACATAATACGTCTGATTGCTGTAAAAGCACAACAAAACAGTAATTTGATTTTTAGCGTAGAAGAAACTGTATATGCTTTTGGCCTAGATATGTTGAGAATGAATTCGATGTTGCAAGGAAATCAAACATTGGTGCGGGTGAAGTGCCAAGAAAAAGAGTGGACTGAAAATTAATGTATTCAATTAATACATATGATATAAACTTTTCAGTTCACAGCTTTCTCATAAATGTTAATAGAGAAACCGCACCCAGAACGAAGTTCATATTTTGTACAGCCAGCTAAGCATGGTCGCGGAAGTATATTTATGCAGTGTGTATTTTACTTGAACACGTTCTCATGATATCATTCTTAACTGTTGCATACCATTTCAAGTAGGTAATTTTTCGGCTGGTTAACAAATTATAGCTACGTTTGCTAGGTCTGGGAAGTGAATATAGTGCTAATATTAGTTCCAATGTATAATCCTAGAATAAAGGAAAGTAATCATGAGATTGCCATCGGAACTATACAAGAATGGGGGATAATCAGACGCCAACATGTTGTTATATCAACAACTGAGTAATTTGTGGTTAAACCACATTAAGCTGCTAGACTTAACAGCAACATATACGTCGGTAATGCTTTAATACATTTTTGAAGGTAATCCGCAGTTGAATAGACACAAAAACACCTCTCAAGTCCACTTATGTTCGTTTAATTTTACAACTAGAGCAAAAGCAAGAAGCAACTAAGAGGCTCAGACTAAATGTTTCGTACTAAAATCTCATTAAACAAATAAACCGGGTTTTCAGATCACAACCCATGTCCTGTTAGAGAACTTATGTATCCGCTGAGAGATTAGCACGTTCCGTAGAGAGCGTAGTAGAAATTTGTAGCGATATCGAGCGGGTACATCTATGGTAAAGCGAGTAGTTGAATGTTAAATGTAATAGATTTCCTTAATAACAATCTGCAGTAGCGTAAACCCTAACAAAATCAAAACCATCGTTTGCAAACTACGGTGAATACTAATTGTGAAAAAACATATACATATATAACTGTTGCCATGTCTTGTCTATGACAATTGCATTCACAGATTTATTCGAATTCCAACTGGTGACTGCAGAACAATATCACCCTACCTGAAAGCAGAGCGACTGTACTTATATTTACATAAGCTGGATATTTTAGTTACCTCATTGATATCACATTTCAGCGAATAGTTTATTTGATAGAGTTTAGGCGCAAACATAACCTGACAACTGTTAGATTATTGTGTTTATGTTACTCGTTGTTCTTTTACGTCGTTTCACTTGTCGTTAATCTGTGACATATGAATATTACATTATTTCGCTAAACAATGTATTCCTAGCAAAACCGCATACTATTCATTACTTTTCAATATGAGTGGCTTTGTAAGAATAAAGTTATGGGCACGCTAAATGACAGTGATTCGCCTAGTACCGCAGGAGAAATATCTGAAAACTACATAAAATTCTGAATTGTTTTAGTCGCGTTCAAGAATAACAGACTTACCAAGGACAGTATGCACAGTCAATGTTCCATTTATTGTTCAATACTAATCCAAATAGCTTGGAAGCATTAATTCATCGATTCACCTTACGTGGTGTTGACATATTTTGTTTATTTCGGTTAACACTTTGTTTAAAGTCACTTGATGGTTTTAAAATAGTCCTGGCCACTAGGGCGAAACTAAATATATGGAACGTTTAGCCTTCCGACCCAACGCCATCACAGACGAACCAAATGAATTAATTAATGCTACGAAATAAAAGCGGAATCAAAAAAAGTGAAAAAATGTATATAAAGAAAACATTTTCTTTTTAGAAATCATGAACTTAATATCTTGCTTTGGTTATTTTTACAGTAAAGAGAATATAGAATATACGGTTGCTTGGCTTAAGAACAAATATTATTGATATAAATCCTAATACACGACATTGCTGTAGCACCATGAGAGCAAGCAGGTAATGAAGCTATCGTCAAATGTCCTGTTGCAACTTGTTTAAAACTGGTATTCGATGAACCGTTTGCCATCGATAAGTCAGTTGCAACCCCAAATAAAGATGCAATAAAGATACAGTACATCAAAGTAATAGCTAAATATTTGTTGTCAACAATAAGAGACACTTTTATCAAGGCATTAGCAGATAACGACAAACTTGTACAATGAGCTGGACTCATGGATGTTAGCCAAATTTACAGATAACAAACAACGTTTTGATACAGAGTTTTCGAGGAAGAATAAATGGATGAGTTTCGAACACTGAATGAAGATTATGGTGATAGCTAATGTTGGTAATACTTAACTTGGATGAAACTGCATTATTTGGAAGCAGTAACCATAGCGGATTCGAGTCAGAGGGAAGCCTGGTACGAAAGATCAATCAAATTGACATCGGCATTCGCGAAACTGTATTTTTAGGACGCAGCTCCATGTTGGGTAGTTATTCTAGAAGTTTGTCTCACATCCTCTCAGTTCTAGCTGGTCGCGTACTGTCTTTGTTTAAACTAGGCTAATTATTATCGATTGTACTATTCGTTCGGCCTTTATATATTGTTGTCAGAAACTGACCACTCGAGTCAGTCTGCAACTTCGCGAAACATTGTGTTCGGTGTGCCCGATAACCCAAATCACCTGCATTGACGGTGTGTTAAAACCCTTGAACATATTAGAATGTTGTCTTTGCTATTTTAGGTTAGACACAACTTTTAACATTCAACAGTGTTTGTTTGACTTAACACCACGCTTAGGAGATCAAAATATTTAGAAAATACAGACCATCACAGGCGATCCGCCTTGTCGTGACAGAAAAAGGAAAAAGGAAAATAGAATGAACCCAAATAAATAACATCATGTGATAAAAATAAATAACAAGGAAAGTCTAAACTCATTGCACCGCTGTAGTGCATCAGTGCGTTGCACCTAAATATGCGTTTCATATTTCACAAGGCATCGTGATGTTTATCGTATTACACTTCCCAAGCAAGATTTCCGGGTGATCCACACTATTAGGCTGAGAATTACAACGCATTAAGAACTGGAGATTTGTTAGATGGAGTTCCGTTTAAAAAGTAAGTCTATAGGTCTACTGAGATTCATACCAAGTGGTAAATCTTAGTGAAAAAGGATTAGCATGAAGGCGGTGGGGCTCCTCCGAATTAGTGCATCACAAAAGAAAACGGCATTCCTAGAGGATAGCTGATGTGTTTCATAAATGTGGCATGGAAGAAGTAATTAGTAATGATTTGCATTCAGGTAAATAAATACAAAGAAGTATGTTCATGGTCCTATATCACATATGATTACATTGCAAAGCCATTAACTTTCATCTTTTATTTCATTTGATGATAAAGCTTTCGAAATAATCTGGTGAACCGTAATCCATCGTTTATATGGCGGCCAGTTACCGCAGTTATTTATCCGACAGACAAACGTTGCTATAAAGTATTCCCAGCGGTGATGTATAGGCGTTTTTAATATATGCAGTATGCACTTACTGTTTCTAATTTCGCGTTGCCTTTGAGTCTGAAAACAGAGCTCTGACTGATTTGCAAAACTTAAGCCAAATAAGAAAAACAGCAAGGATATTCATTAATCCCGCATTTGCGCTCCGTTCGGACGTACATTTATTGCATCGCAGCGCTAACGGTAAAATATAACTATAAACTACTCAAATATAGTGGAGACGTTAGAATTATCCTAAAACTATGAAAACTACTTATCTCACAATAACGTACACTATATTACAACTCCAAAGTTTCGGCCTAACATAAGATAAATCTTATGTATACGGTTGATTTTCTGGCAGTGATCTGCAATAATAAAACGCTCCAGAAAATTATATAGTACAGAATATTTTAAATCATTTCTCAGGCAACGACTCACATATGTATATAATAGTGTTGTTTATTGTGTGAATATTCAGAGTAAAATTAAAGTCGATTTAAAATATATTACACGTTTTAGTGGCAAAGTACACATTCCAGAAGATGCCCCATTGCTCTAATGCAGACAAGACTGTCTGAATGCCGGTTAATTTGAGACAACCATACCCAAAAGGAAAACAATACATACTTTTAATATTATCAACGTATATATATAGCATTTTTGATATTTTGCTAATGAGTTTATTTAAGGTAGACTACTTGTATGATCAGCCACATGATACAATAAATAGCCACCAGGTATTGCAGTGACTTGCTACACACATTTATCAATTCGGAATACTTGCTTTGTATTATTAACTTAAAATGTCAGCCATATTACAAGCATATTTTAACTGTCAAAATCATTAGTTCTCGTCACAAGCGATTGTATGGACACTGTCAAAGGCGTTTTTGACATAAGGACGGTCAAAAGCATGGAAAATAAATCCTCTGTTATTCTAAGTACTATATCTAGATACTCTAATTAGCAAGCAGTAAACGATTTTCCTTTCAAACACATTGCAGACTTTTACTGATATAAAAATAAGGCACTTCATAGAAATATCTCACTAGTCCCTACATGATTCTAGAGCTCAAGTATGTGGTGCTTTGAGCATATATATATTACAAACTGCGTAGAACCGCGTTGGTCCGGTGGTATAATGGTCCAGGGTTTTCACTACACAGATTATACTCCTTTGAAAGTGCGAATGATGTTTTAGCGTTGTAACCATCCCAGTCGACTAAGGATGGATATATGTGTGTTACGATTTTCGTTGACTTATAAATGGAGTGGGATTTTATACATGTTACCATCCAACGGGAGGAAAAGCACATGTCCATAAAAATGAGTAGACGAACGCCACGTTTAAAAGAAGGGTGGTCATTACAAATTTGATGCATTGCGACCAGTTTATCCGGCATTTGCTTTGCTCACCATGGATTTTTTGTTACAATTACATTGGAACGACGAGGTTTATTACATTGATTAAATATTTAGTTGACAGTTATTTAAATTTTAGCTAGATTAAATACACTGAGTTGTTCTTTGTTTGTGCGTGTACAGTCATTTATCTAGAACTTGAAAATAAGGTGAAAGTAATTGCTGGATATGAAGGATATGTAATTAACAGAGTAAATGTCAATTGCGATGGGAGGGGCAGAGCACCACGGCCCTAGTAAAATATAAACTGTACCTAAAAATGAGAGGAATGTCGACCGACAAACGAATGTTTGTGGCTATCGCATTTTATCTAACTGTATTTTCATATTAATTCAAGTTGGGCAAGCTTGCTTGAATATTGCTTCTGCCCAATTTGTTTTGTTTCATGAGTTTCGCTAGCAAGCGGTTCGCAGTTTAAAAGGTACGCAGGTTGCATAATTAACTGCTTTACTGAAGGCTACGTAGCAATGTACAATGTGGTTTTAATGTTGAAAACGCTTGCTAGAGTTTTTGTAAAGACATCATTTTTATTTTGCTTATTAACATGTATAGATTAGTACGTGAAGGAATTTTTGTTCAGAAGTACTTCATATTCGTTCACGCTCGGTCTGCAGGCGTTTGCCGGTCTGAAAGAGCACCCGATAGCGATGTCTCGACATTCTGGATGCGCATTCCATCGGCCATCTGCCCATTTCAGACTCAATAATTTTGGATGCCAATGGCTTGTGGCAGTTCATCATGGATAAACCTCTTGGACCTGGACGACTTATGTTTGACTATGCCAGTTACAAACAATACGGTGAACACCATTTATCCAATATGACCTAGTAATTACAAGAGTTCGCCTTCATACCACCTATGGTTTAGATGCTGTAATGACAGATTTGATAATACTAATGAGTCGTTGAGTACTTTGTGTAATCAGGTTATCTTGCATAGCCCGTTCAAAGTCAGCAGGCCTTGCCAAGACTGGAAAAGAACCAGACACTGACTTTTCTAATTTCTGGGTCTTATCAGTGGTTCGCTTTTCGTCTGGCCTCTGCCGGTTTCCGACCCCATGAGTTCCAGATATCAGTTGTTAACGAAGCTTCGTCAAGATTGGCACTAGCAGAACTACATGCTTTACAGTTAATCATGATAAATGCCGGCTTATCTTTTATGAACACGTCAGCTACAAACTGTCCAACGCAGAGCGGTTAGCTTTACGAGCTAATTTTACCATAGCCTATTTGTACGACGTAAGAGATTTTGTTATTACTTATGGGTTCTGTTCTTTAGCAATTACGTTTTCGGATTCTATTGCAATTTGGATAATAAATACTAGGCTGCCCACAATATAATTTTCTGTCTGCGCATATACGTCGACTGATTATCTGGGGCCTTTTAGATATGTGTGTATGCTTCGGTTGGTCTACGGTTGTAGGCTGTGTCGGCAAGGTATGCATCTATGGCTGTTATATAACCTGATGCTTCGGCTTACCAGTCATGCCAGACGGATTTCTCACCTTCTCGCGGATAGACGTCTCGTCGTATGATCAAGTGTTTCCTGAAACACAGCATCAGGTAAATGAATAGCTGCACGTAGAGTTATCGTGGACAAGTCTGTTATCATTAGAGTTCAGTTTAACCATCGGTGTGCCGGCAAAATAATTGTGAAATTTTGCTGCTGGGTACGTCCGTCTGAGCTACTGGGATAGAGACGATAAGGAAATTTGGTAGCGAGTTCCGTTTGGTAGGGAGTTGTAAAAACTCGCTTTTCCCTCCGTATTGAAACCAACCGGTATGTACATGCTCTTTTTTATGTTGACTTTTATGAAGGGATTTGGATAACAACTTTCCCGTAGTAAAAAGCCCATTTTCCGGAGTTTACCTACCAGTGTATCATTCGAGCGAATTCTTCCTGCTCTACTGAGCGCTTTATGAATACAATTCCATTAATGCCTCTGTGGCTGGAAGCTGTGGGAATCGATGTATTGACCGGTCCGTACACGAACGTTAGTTAACCTACATTCATCAAAATCTAAAATTCCAAGTTTTTCAATCAAATAAAAATGTGTATTTTGATGTTTTCTACAATATATTTACTAGGTTAACATTACGTTATTTTAGATTAGTCATAGACGTTTCCCCCTTATACTAAACATATTATTGTAGCTTCAGTATTATAAGAATTGTACAGCTCTATCATATAATCCCAAGAAATTATAACATGAATTTAGCCTTGAACGATAGTGGGATGCGAAATGTTACGTACACGAAGCTTTAGTGCAATATCAGAAATTATTGAATTTGATTATAAGCCAAATATATAAGTAATAAAATGATCAGGATAGTTCTTTCCGTTTTTAATTTAGCCTGTGATCTACGTACCAGGAAATAGTGCTTGGCTATTAGTTTTAAAACAAAATGTTGCATTCTCTACCATATTTGAACGAATAAATACAGTATATGTGTGCGTTTTTCAAACAAATACTTTCTGCACCTTTTGTTAAGGCGATTTCACTTAAAACGACCATATATTATAATCAACTTATTCGTAATCGTCATTAGGGATGTTCTCTGAAGTCGATTACTTAAAGCATGACAGCAAGAAATAAAGAACATGCTTGGGACGACAATCGCGAAAGGAATCCTCTTGGAATTGGCTAACTAATCGTCATTCTTATTTTACATGACGAAATATTTGCACACTGATCGCAGGCTGTGCCCATAAACATAAACAAGCGAACTCCCAAAGCATGCGAAAACTCTTAATAAGAATAGTTTCGTTCATATTTCACGTGTATATATATGCATCTATCGACGATAAACTTGTAACCAAATAAAAAGTGCTCATAGCGATCCCCGTACTTTTAAGCAGATTTCAGGGCAGTAACATACAAAACTTGCGCACAGTATGAGTGTGAATTGCACTTACGAAAATCAGTACTAGATATTCGATAAGTTATCTGTTCATTGGCGAAAAACTTTGGCCTTAATTGTGGGACTAATGAAAACAATCAGTGCAGCTGTCTTTTGCATGTCCGTTCCACTGTGGCATTTTTGACTCAATAGAACGTTCTATGCTATATTGCTCAACGTCGTAAATTGTAATAAAATAATAAGCGATTGGCAATTGCTGCCAAACGGTCGTATAGAAAAGGAAATGCTATCAGTAAAGCGGAATATAAATCGTTTCTACCGCGACCACAACAATTCATAGCTACGGAGGTGAGCAAGTGGAATCAGGTGATCAAACAAAAAATAAATATTCATTGCACGTATATCTTAACGTTTTACTTCAACAATGGGTTTACGTTCAAAAATAATATATCAACGTAATCAAACAAGCCACTTCATAGTATAAGGATTTCGGAGCACACATCAGTAGTCAAAAGGAGAAATTAATAATGCAGATTTGCTGTGACGTTTTCTTGCTTAACGCCAATTAACGTTATGTATGCGCCTGCCAAAAATGAATTTTTGCAACTCAGCCTCCCAATGGCGCAGAGTGAAAATTATAAAGTACCACTTTTTACAATATAAACGACTTTCTCAATATCAATCTTTCACAGACCGTGATTAATTATGCGGCAGTTGTGGCACTCCCTTTCCGGTGCTTGCTTAGACATTTATGTCCAGTTTGGTGGAAGCGCGACAATTTATGCGGCCCGATGATTCTAAGAATAACACAAATTTAGCGCACAATCCTACCATCGACTAGTGTCAACAATCTAGGTAGTTCGCTGAAAGAAAATGATGTGGGCTACATGCAAATGGGTGTAATTGAATTCTCCATATTTTGAAAAAACAATAAGGCCAGATTGAGTGAACTATAGTCTACTAAACCGTATTCATTTTATTATAAAATTACAACGGTGGAGAGATTATCAGATGTGATCCATATTTGGCGGGTAGAAGATAAAACCAATACCGCAACGTTAAGCACGGATAATACGTTTCTCAAGCTGTCACTAACAATTACTTAATGCCCCTTGTGATGGTGTGCTTTCAAGTGCAACAAAAGCATAATGTCATAGCAAATCACATTCTACCAAAGCAGCAAAGCAACATTACTGATAACCATAGTAGGGCAGATGGAATCTTTCCGCGCCAGGTTGAGTCGATTTCGTATGTCGGGTTTTCTTAGAAGCCTTTGACCCCCTAGCATAACGCATCCTCCCTCAAAATTTTCGTAGCGTAGACGTGTTGACGTTCTCTCGTGTTTATTAGCAAGCTTTTCATTCAACGTCGTAGAAAGGTGATAGCTGGCGTAGACATCTCGTACGCAGTTGAAATACAGGAGGGTGTACGTAAACTATCGATACTGGCACCATAAATAGTTAATGTCTTTATCTTGCGTCTTCCAACAGAGGTTTAACTGAAAATCTTAATAATGGCACAGGATCTTATTAAATATAATGGAAGTAAGATAGAGGCCAATCACAGGACACTGAAATGTGTTCTCCCCATGACATACTTATCGAACAACTTGCTCGAATTTAACGTAAATAAATTTGAATGTCTGAGTGTATGCTATCAGTTTACGCATGATTTTAAATAAAGCAGTTACAGCTAGCTTCACAAGTGACGTTTTCCGAGTAATTGTGAAGGATGCAATTCACTGCTTGGAAAAGATACATTAATCATTCAGAATAGCAATTCAAGAATATAATATAATCGAATTAGAATAGCATTCAGAATAGCAATAGTTAACAACGCCGTTTCCTAAGCATAGTTGGTTTAAAGACCCTACGAAATCAAAATGCAAGTCTCTGTCCTACACAGAGGTGAATCTCGGTGTTTGTGGGATATCATCAAGGTTATGCTTACTGCAATCTGGGGCACCATAGACGCAATTACCAAGAGAGAAGCCACCAGATCAAACTAACTAGGTATTGCAGTTGAGTTGATTTCCGGTAAAACATATATCCATCCAAGTCTACTGCTACTTCAAATCAAACCGTTATTGCCTCTAATATTTGTTAAAATACTAGGTTCAACTACACAGCTTACTTTGCGCTGCAGTGCCTATTTAATTTAGAAGTACAAACGACGCGACAGAAACTATATATGCATCAACCCTCTCCATGACCTAGCGGGGAGTCAACCTGCCTCTGTGTTTATATGAATAAAAGAGATTTGGCTAAAACCAGAATCATTCAATTCTTCAAATCACCTTTACTTTTTGTCGTGCAATACTCGCTTCTATAATCCAAAAAATTGCCCGAAACTCCCTTGTTTCTCCGTTATTCAACATTGAATATTGGTAGTTATGCCTATATTATAAACGTTATATTGATCCTTTGGCCTGCGGGTTGTATTACAAACTTTCATCATATCAGCTTTCTTGAATGCATTTAATCTGATAATTGCAAATGTTGTGCATTATTTATAATTAATTAAAAAACTAAATTAAAACTGCAACAGTGTAGCTTCTGTTGGGCCACCGCTTAAAATCGCGTTTACACACGTTTGCATATTTAAGCACCTTTTCGGATTCCTCGTATAGTGAGCTGTCTTTGGAGGTGCTAACAAGCAATGATTAATGTATGGCTATGTTAGTAATTCTCCGTTAATAGCTAAATGTAAATTAATATCGTTAGTTATTGATGAAATCTTTTCATTAATTTCACCAATATGAAAGCAGCGAATTACCTCACTTTAGCAAACAACGGGAATGGACAGAATCTGTATAGGGTCTAATGATTTTTCCTTGGATTTCTTAGTCAGCTATTTATATCGCTTGATAATATTGAATATCTGCTTCGTAACCACAGGCTGACAGTGCACTTTATAATACTGCAGAAAGAAGGATAATTGTGATACAAGTTTAAGGCGGGCAAAATGACGATGACTGACCTGAACCACAAGTATATGCGTTGAAACTTACCTATAAAAATTAAACTTACGTCAAACTAAACAGTATGACAATAAAGTCAGCAGGATGTACTCATGAACATAGATGGAAAGTATGCAACACAAAGTTATGGGATAATGTGGAATTAAAACATATATGTGTCTTAGTGCATCTGCGTAAGGTGAGCTATTTTACACAAGTCAGCTAGTTTAAGCTGTCAATTACTCTCAGCATCTCAATTGTTTAACTATAAAACTGTTTCTTAATTGAAAGTTGTAAACAGCTCAAATTAAAATTTGCTCAGTTAAATATCTTTTGTGACCAGACACAACTGCTGCCACCCAACTGCATGTTGATGTCAGATTTTAAACTCAGCGTCCAAGGTGAGTAGGATCCTTTGCGATTTGTGACCTCAAGATTACCTCACTTCGCAAGTGCCTTCCTTAATAATCTACAAACATAGTTTTGGAAGTCTCTCAATTTGGGATAGATTGGAAGCCTCAAATTCAGGTATTTTAATCAGTACAATCTAGTTGCATCTTAGTTATGCTTGGGCAAGAATGGCCTCCAAAATATACGCAGTTTCACGCGTTAAAAATAAAGACACCTATGTGTTTTTCTAAATCAATTTTTCATCATCTTTTCTTCGCCTAATTATGAATGCTGCAAAGACTAAGCACTTAGCGATTTACTCGGCCAGTACTCAGTAAACAAGTTATGACGAAGCAGCCTTAACTCAAACAATTTCAGCTGGTTTATGTTCGAAAGCAAGACTAAGTTAACTCGCTACATACACAAAAATTGTGTAGTTGTAATCCCACCAAAATACCGTTTATTATGTTCGATTTTAAAATCGCATGATCGTTTGTCCAAGTGACATTAATCGGAGCATCAAATTTGTCGCCATGTAACATTTGCACTTAAGCCTAAGTTGAATATGGATAGCATATGGATTTAAAATTAATTAATATATTACGTGCGAAAATGGTATGATAAAGCACTCAGATGCTGTAATGAGTATGGCTAACGTTATTCAAATCACACGGGTCCCGCCCATTCTGTGCAAGCATATGTACTTAGTTAAAACTTTCCCCTTGCTATGGTCGAAAGACAAAATTCCGATGACTGAAAATGGTAGTGTGCTGTCGGATGCGGTTCCTGTACAAAGTAAATCGACCTAGATTTGAACTAATCTTTTGGTTTCTTTCAAAAGCTCTTAGAATATAATCCTTCCAATTAGTTTCCAGTTGCATAGTGTGTTAGCGGATAATTTATTGTAATTATATGAACTAATGCGAATAACTGAAATATCTAAATTCGCTATCCATTTACTTTAATTTAGCACGGGAACTATACATGAAGTTTACATGTCAGAATGTAAGCCAATGTCCAAAATGGAACAAAAAGATTTGCTTACCCTTACTACAAAAGCTACCAATATCAGCAAGGTAAAGCCTAATGATAATGCATCACCTCAAGGAGTTATAACCCTATCTACAATCCATTCATTAGACTGAAAATATAAAACACGTATCCCAGAAGAATTCAATTTAATTTACACATATTTATGCTTTGTCCAATGAAACTCAGGTGAATTAAATCTGTTTACTCGCGAGCTATACATAGAAATAGGCACCCGCAAGATTCCTGAAAACATGGACCCATTAATCTTATGAGGTTGCACATTATGGTCTGAGCCATCTACATGATAATATCGTACCTGCTTCATTGTTAACTATCATAGTTTTCTTATAATTTATCAAATACTATTGGATTCTTCGTATGCGCATACTGTGGAAAGTCTTTCCAACAAAGTTGTTTTCTCTGCAAAGTTATACGTGTAATAAGGCGCAGAGGTTGCAAAACCCACCTACATCATGATTCAAATCCTGTTTACAACGGAAAAAGATACATCGTAACAAAACTTACACAATTATGGCAGGCTATGTCATGTATGTTTTAATGTGCAAACTATGATAAGCAAAGCAGCACACTGCAGTATTTTGCCACGTTTCCTCTTTACTTAATTGTTATTGATATTGCGATCCGTTGACGGATGAAATGTTCTTGTATTTATCAGTCGTGCAACATTCTATCATTATTCCTCTAGGTGTTAAAGTGATTTTAGTTGCCGTTGGCTTCGCAAGTTAATTAAAATGGGCCGCGAAGTTATACCGCCTCTGGATAAAATTTTTCCAGACAAAGGTTTCTTTGGAAAAATGCTAAGTGTATTATAAATTCTAGGTAAAATTTTGAAAATTTACTAATGGTACTGTGTTTTATATTATATATCGACAAGTTGTCTGAGGCCCTGTGACGGCACGCTTGTTTAAAAATGTCGCAGTAATAATGTTATAATTGTTGTGTACGCCTAGGTACCTGAGGTCTATTTATATCCATAGGCCAAATGTTCGATAACTAATCAATTACGTTTGATAAAAATTGCGTGGGACTGAATTTCCGTAAACATTGCTCCACGGCCGTTTTGTGTTCCCACTGCCTGTCGTCAGCAGCATATTCGTAAACAAAGTTTTTACGCATTCATTCTTGAATTTTTAGATTAGGCTTGTTTGTCTTGTGCGCTATATTACGTTTAGAAACATAGCAATGATTGCCGTTGCCAAAATCCCTAATTCAATCTTTTTTACCACAGACTGCAGGCAGACAAGTTGTGTGTTTTAGCCATAGACGGTTGAGATGCAGAGCCAACTGCTGATAA
>OX104063.1:241303573-241419181 GCA_944474145.2 Dicrocoelium dendriticum | reverse complement strand
CTGCGGTTTAATTACCTTTTAAAACACTTTCGTGGTCATAATTTTAGTAATCATTGGAAATGTGCACATAGCTCCTAAGAAACCACGCTTGATTTGATGAATATTGACGCCTACTGTTCCTCAAAGTTCTTGCCTTAAACTGAGAGTACAAACCAATTAATATTAAATCAATAGTTATGTGGATATAGTTTCAAAATCGATTGTTGGCCCCCATGGAATTGTATGTAAACAAAGGATTTAAGAGTCTACTTTCGTGTAATACTTGGATATGTTTATACATCTCCTGCCTCACCAATGTTTGTGTTGAAGATTTCTGCCGTTTATATCTTGCCGGCGTTATTTCTATAAACTTACAGCTCACTATGTGTCGTTGTTCGTGATTTCAACAAGACTCACACGGCAATCATCAATTAACTTGGTCTAATAAATATGGTGTGTTTCGAAAGCAGAGTAAACGCACAGTTAGTTTATTTTTCCACAATGGTAAATCATTTGTGTTTTATAGAAAAGAGTGCGTCCCAGGGAAACTAAAAACTCCTCAAATAGATGATGTTCGAAGTCACGTAATGTAAAGCAACTTTCTCTTTAAAACAGACCATTCAGCACCGTCACACTGCGAGGATGCTCAACAGAAAATATCACGAAACTCCATAGACGTTTGCCTCAATTGGTAATTCCGTTTTCAAGAATAGAACCGATATTCGAATTGCGACTACTAAGCTGACTAACTTAACTTCTGCTTATATTTATGTTATCCTGTTGAGATTTTTTACAAAAGGAAGAATAGATATTCCTCGCTGCAATTTATTTAAATTAAAAGAACAACCATGCCTACAGATACGAAAAAAATGCGAAATTAAAAACTCTTGTCAGCATTCGAAACAGGGATAAGAGGATTGACCAGCCTATACATCGAGATTGTGCTAAACTAACATGATTCTCGCATTGTCTGGAAGTATATATATTTTGCTAATGTTCCCGTATAGTGCCTTGGTAAAATAAATGTGCGCCAACTCAATGCTGAGTTCAATTCTTCTCAGCAGGCTATATTTACTTTGCTTAAATCACAAAATTGTTCTCGGAACTTACCATCAAATTCTTAATGTTTGCCGAGAAATCAAATAAATGATGATAAATGAGGCAACTACCTCCGGTGCATTATCATTACTTGTCCTAAAGCAAAGTGCAGTTTATAATGCAAAACTTGTAACTGCCAATTTTTACGAACGTCTTATGGATGGCAGGATCCCTAGCATTTAGAGAAATTTAAGGATATGCTCTGTGCCTATGAACGACACTCCAGGTATCGTCCATTCGAATGTATATCGATGATGTTGAAGGACTCCGACCAACTACTTGGCAGTTAGATTCTCACAAGTACCAATTCAGGCGATGTGTAGCAGTTCATTTATTAACATGACTGCTCCACACGGGATGCTGTATCATATTTTGTGAACACTGTCAAACCTGCATTGGGTGAAGAAAGGGGGCAGTACGCCTTATATTTCTCGAATTTAAAAATGCTTTCTAGTGCGCCCACAGATGAGTCTTGCTCAACCAGCTGTTTGCGAATGGCGTTCCGTTAGGTGCTTGCAACTTGGCTAAAGAACACAAACCGCACCGAATTCATCCAGAGCTATGGGGGAAGTATTAAGCGTTTCTCGCGTATCGTGGTGTTTATTAATTGTCATCATCTCACCCGCCGTATTTTCATTTTGCATTGAAAAGCTCCCCATACCACATGCTTTTCTTAGATTCAAATTTGAGGAAGATGTCAATTTGGGATTCGCTACTTAAACCGTAAAGACATCTACTTTTCAAAATAGTCTATATTGAATTGCGCATTGATCCACATTTCGGTCACTGAATTTGAATACTTAAAGTATCTTGTTGCAAAATACCCCGTCAATTCGAGCTGATAATTAAGGGTTGATTTTGACGCTAATTATTAATTAACAGTGTGATGAGTTCATAACTGGATATTCATGTATTATATATAGGTGTCATTTTATATCGAAATGCATCTTCGTACGTTCCCTTTACTGAAACTTATTGTAAGGATAAACGGTTGTCATTTTAAGCAAATGGATTTAAAGTGCTTTCAATACACCATTTTTCTATGCTTACATTTTAATACCATGCAATATTCTGCATTGCCTCAACCGTTTCTCTCTGATCTTCCGTTGGGGTAATCAATAAAGGCTACAGATTATTTGTGCTATCGAAAAACCTACTACCCGGTGCTCTGGATTGTCCAAATTAGCAGAAAACATTTAATAACATCTTGTATCAGTTTGCATACAAAATTTTACACGATCTTCTTCAACCAATACAATTTAGCCTATCAAAAACAGAATTTCTCGCCACTGCCCGTTCCTAATTTGCCGTCGTATTTAGTCGCATTGCTTCTTAGCGCAACTCTGTAATAAAGAAATTGTCCCGCTTGCTTGTCCACCCAACCAAAAGTGTCGAAATGATGCGAAATTATTTGCTCGAGTAACAAGTGTAGAGAAATTTAGGCTATTTATTTCATGAACAGTAATTTCATATCACTCATAATTTGAGGTTTTCGTGTTACGTGTTATAAATGCAATTACATGGGTGTACAAAGCACACATAGACTTGACTAACGCCTACTAAGCTGAATGATTAAGGTGCGCTGTATAATATTTAATTGATGAGTGTACAGCGATAGCTCAATCAAATGGATAAGTAATATTATGCCGCCATTTAAATGAATGGCTTAACAACATCTGCTCTACCCCTTTGCAATACTCCATGACTTACTAAGTTACAGCGAAACATATATTGCTTTACTGATAAAAGCTCTTATTATCTGTGTTGTCATTATAAAAACGCATGCAACTTAGGCCAATTAAAGGTTTTGCTTTTAATATCCGCTCGCGTATGATCAATGGGCTTTGCATGTTTCACATTGTTAAGATAACATTGTTTATTTTTCTGAATTCAGTCCACATGAGATTAGTCCTAAAGTAGATGCGTAATCGTTGAAAAAAACATGGCGACTTTTTAAGACGCATTCGCGTTTTTAACGTGCTGACTTTTAAAGCAGTTAAGCAATTTATTACACAATGTTCCATTGTAGCAAAATTGTACACGAAAAATAAAGTGGGTAATATATATATGTATATGTAAAATATATACATGTATATATTTAAATATAGATTGTAAAAGTATGATTATGCCTTGCGTGGTGTGCAGGCTGAAGCAAGCTGTAATAATTTAAGAAGGTTGCACCAAATATCAGTAAAATCATTATGGTGTTAGTGGATGTTGGGTTTCGTCCACCGGAAAAAGAAATTTAAGTCCGCTCTGAAGTGCTGGTTAAAACTAGCAAAATGTTTGAACAATGCACTGCTTCAAATCCAAATATTACGTATTTATCGACAATCAGAAAATAGATCTCTTTGCATATATTTTACGGGTCAACAAATAGTTTATGATTTATTCCATGTGACGCAAAAATAATTACACAACCACGTTGGAAAAGAAAGAACAGATTGGGAACGGAATAATTTAGAACTGCGAACATGGACGCCAGTACCGTAGCCATAAATCTAAGGCAGGAAAGAGTTAAAAATATACTGGTAGAAAATATTGTCCTCGGTATGTAAACAGTTGTAAAGCATAGTAACAAAAGAAAGAATATGACATCCTTATATATTGGACCAATGAAAAGTATACATGTTTATAACAAAAGGACGACCCATTGAACTCAGTCAGTAACACAATTCAACATAATAGTATTCATGTTGACAAATCAAGAAATCAAAACTCGACTTAGCCGATTAGTTGCGGAATATATTTACTGCGTTCATTTAAAACCTTCACAACGAAAAGTGCAAGTTTAGTTTGCCTTGCTAGGTAAATCCTTACCCCACTTATGTCTTGTAATGAGGTCAACGTCTGCAAGCCTATGGAGCATTGGCAATTTGGGCGCCCACAATTGACTAAATTTTGGAAACGAGTAAATGAAACAAAACGAAATATTCTACGAATGAAGATCATGTTGTTACCATGGTAATGCTCGTTTACAAATGAACCGGAATTCCAACATAGATATCAGGCGGTTTGTAAAATTAGCAACCGATATACGTTAAACAAGGATTTTTAGCGTTAGGCGGAATAAAGTGGTTAGATATAGAGTTACTTGTTTTTGAAGGTGATCAGGTTAGGAACAAGTTATCAGAATTACTACACTGTGGAATTTGTACTAAAGTAAAGGTTACAGATATTACAGCGTTTACTCTCCCTAGCGCTGTGCGCTGTCTCCATAATTATTATTTCAACAACTCACTGCAGTTGTTTGTCTGTTCTTGTATACTAAAAATTAACACAATTAAAATCAACCTCCTGGCTTTTTGACTCGTCCTTTACCTTCTTCTCATATTTCATCGTTTGTTTTGAATTTAATAAACCTTTTTGTCGATCAATGTAACCATCTGTATTTTACACACATGAAGCATGCATGTTCGGCCACAAAAACACACCAATTACAGAAACATATGGTTCGTAATCAAATTTAAATCTTGTAAAAGTTTATAGGACCGAATTATCTTACCCAACAGTTCTGATTTGATGAAATTGTAATCCATGGAAAGGGTAACAAACAGAGATCATCTTGTGTACTATGAGATTTTGTGCACACCTAAAAATTTTGTATGTCTGATCGAAAAGTTCCATATTTGTTCCGACGACGCAATTTAGAGTGAAGAGCAGGAGCATCGAGAAATATGATGGCAATTGTTCTCAAGGGGATTAAAAGCAATCTCAACGGCGTAATAAGTAGACTAAGTTAAAACAAAGCTAGCAAGATGTTTGGATCATTGACAGAGTCGCCGCGTCATGATCATGGTGGCACAGTAGCTGTAGATGAGCAACACACTTGTGCTAGTGATGCAGAAAGAAATAAGCATATTAACTACAAATACATTACGACATTTCTCCTCTTTTCAACACTTTCGATGCTTAAAGTATTAAATTTGTTAACAAATAAAATTTTATACGCAATTCTTCAACAAGTTCCGGTTGCAGGTCACGTCTCCAAGCGATTTAACTCTTCGGCATTTATCATACTTGGGTCCCTACTTTGGGAGAAGTACCGGTCAAACATCTGCTATACGCGACGTAAGCGATTTCATGTGCTTTCGTCAAATGGAAGGCCATCCATCACACGGTCGCCTTCATTCAGGTCCTTGACTAGCGAATAGAGCGCGACACGAAAGACGCTGGGGTTCGATTATGCCAGCACAACTGGCACAACAAAATGTTTGTTGTTTGGAATACTAGCAATCGCAAATTGCGACATCGAACGTCCCCCCTGGGAACGACATTTAGCAAATAAACACGAACCGTCCACTTTTAGCAACCGTTATCGAAGGCAGGAGTAAGAAGTATGACTTTCATGCGAATTTCCCAGGACTCGCTCTTATGCAACACTAATGAACGAACAGATGCACTGTAAACACGGCCTGTTAACGATAATGAGAAGTTGCGACCACTCCACAAATGCCTCAGATTAACAAATGCTGTCTAGGCTCTAACACTCTGGAGTGAAATTTCCTTGGGAAGATTATGCCATAATTAGGTGATTCAACCGCCAAATGATCCAGAAGGAGTTGCATACCCTGATGATCATCACCAAGTACGGCGATCGGTAGCGTGTTCATTCAGTAGAAGCTGTAGGCCACAAAGTTGTAACCTCCTGAAATACCCAACAGAACATCTTTGCTCGCAAAGTTGAAGGACAATGGAGACATAGGACAGCGCTCTCGCTAATCGTTATTGGCAGCAAATGCCTGGTAACCTTACCGTCGACCTCCAATTTAACGGATATATGAGGGTAAAGTGCATGTAACATGAAGCTTTACTTATGTGTCAACCGTTTCTCAGCAAGCAACGCCATAAATAAGTTCAATCAACAGAGTCAAATGCAGCAAGTATGGCTAGCAGTGCAACAATAGTGGGCCTGTGATCAGTGTAGGGATGTTCAAGGAGTAGGCGAATTGTAACTTATTTTCTCCACGCATCCGCATTCGGGACAAAGCTACCATTATCTTTAGGGTAATATGAATAGTCTGCAAAACAGGATGTATGCCGACAACTTGGCGGCAAAAGAAATAAAACTGCCCTCTCGAGGATTTACACACGAAGTGCCAGCTCCTTTGTTAAAAATCTAAACAAAAATTTTTGCCATAAGGCGAAGGCACTTTCTATGCAAGCCAAATTTTTGTAAAATTTGAGGACACCTGGTTAATTATCGTCACGCCGCCGTGTCTGGACAGCCCAGGAGGTAGTCGGTCTGATCTGATAGCCATGAACCTCTTCATGCGTCAAATATCGAGGCAGACCTATGCTCCGCTGAGTGGATTCAGTAGGACGAGCCAGAGTAGGCATCAAGGTGTACAGCATGTACTGATGGACGGTAGAGGCCAGTTACATTGCGAATGAAAGTGCTCGGTTTAGCAGTCTGAACCGCTCTGTTGGCTGGTGATTGAAGACTCGTCCACATCGCAAACAAATTTCACTAACACCAGGCGTCCTGAGGCCTGTGAACTGAATAAGTTGGAAAAGTTTGGGAGTGTTTCCAGAGAGAGCAGCGGTCTACATTTTAAGGTACACTCAGGCCATCATGCTTCGCGATCCTTGCGTAGGCTTTGCTTGTGCAGCCGGTTAGCAGAACGGCGCCGCTCGCTGCAACCAGATTACGCCGATATGCATATTGCATCATTCGAACAGCTCCAGAGAGGTGAGCAGAAGTCCAAGCATTGAATGGGTGTCGAGTTACGCCGCAGCTTGACAGCCCGGAACTGGTCATCGTTTTCTGTAAGCAAGTTCAGTGTTGCTTTACGCCTTGTGGTAGAGTGCAACGGAGTGCGTATGGCACTGAGGACTGAGAGCGCGTGGTGACCACCAAACTGGCTTTGGTATGGTAACAGGCGGCTGACCCGTGCATGAAAATCCCAAGCAACGACAAAATCGTCTGACATTTTAGCATTAGTCGAAAGCTAATATAGATCCCGATAGAAGTTGTCCTTTGATGTTTAGCGTCACCGTCGATTCATACTGCATATATAGAACGCTTCACTTCATATTGCTTCGTGGTAAACTTCTGATCAACCATCTAGCTGCCATAATTTAGTTTTCCTTTGTCTTTAAACTAATCTTCCTAACTTTCTGTGAGAAACCATTGCCAAGGTATCACACCATCAGTTTTCTTGATTTCCAGTTGAAGGATTAGACATAGTTTGACAAATTTACGAAGGAAGGACCAAAATATAACTTGCGTAAAACCAAATGCTTATGCTGGACTGCAAACTATTCGTGAAGAAAAGTTCGTAATAGGGGATATCCTGGCTGTAATCTGAAAAATATCAACGTACCATTCATATATAAATAAAAGCGTGCCTTCTCGGATGTGTGCAATCTATGATGTGACCACCATGGGTTGCATTCAGTTATCGCCCAAGTATAATAAACGATTTCATTGAATGTTTAAATTTCTGTACTGCAAAAATAATTGTTAATTGCTCATACAATCAGTAGAATAACGATTCACATTTAAAGGGTGTCCCATGGCCATATCATCGGGAAAAACAAATTTTAATATCTCCTAATCATTATTTTTACACGTTCACGTGTATACGAGTAACTCATGATAACTGTATATTTCAATTTCAAGTATGAGGCGGTCAGTAAATTGAATTCGGTTACTTGAAGGACCCGTCGTCGCTTGGATGGAGGGTCCGAGTAACAACGCTAAATGCTCAATAGGCCTGCCTGACTCAGGCACTTGCGACCGCATGTGTTACAGTGCCATATGATCAATGTCGATGGAGTACAACCCATCTGCTACTGTCGCTTCCGCACTTCCCGTTTCTTTTCTGCATGCACTAGGGCTTTCTCTTGCACGTTAGCTACTGACCTTCTAATACGATGTCGACACCTTCGATTCCCATTACCTGCGATCAAGATTAGGACGTGAGAGGCTCACTTTGATCATATCCTGGTAACGAAGCATTGGTTTTCCTACGTGCCGCTTTTCGGTATTCAGCTAACCATATGCTAGTTGTTTCGTAATCCGCGTGGAATCCATACTGCTCAGGTGACCGTGCCACTTCTGGTGTCTCAGCAAGAGCACGCAGTCCAATGCATATATTCACATACATATGCACGTTTACAAACATACATTTACTAAACGGATAAACGTAAAACATGTGGATCATAAAACCATAAAACGAGTGGTTAAAATTATAAACACTCGCGGACTGCTTTGTTATGTGAAATCCGTTGGAAATATCGGCGTTACTATTAGAATTTACCCACCGGTTATCTATTAACATAAACAACTAGAGGTATTTTATGGATACAGTAGATAGCTCCAGTTGTTTGCTTCTCTAGATTGGTCTCGAGACACCATACTGATTCGTTAGGATTTTCCTGTCTCAAGTGGGTACGCGAAACTGCATCTTGAAAGCTTTTGCTTTTTAATTTAATGTGTAAAATTTGATTTACCATTTCATTTATAAGCTGATGTACTGGCCATATAATAGGACGAATAAAATTGCCTTTTGAGCAGCTTTTTAGGAAAAGAAGAGTATACTTATTTGAATTAAAGTAAATTAAGACGCAGAGGTGTTTGAAATAATAAGCAAGGAAATACAATAACAATTTGCTTATTGATAAAAAACAATATGCTATTGGCTCCACCCGACAAGGTTTTATGATTAAAAACACTTATTTTTTCATTTGATTATGGTGAGGATAATGTGTGGCGCATCAACATTTTATTGTTAAGTGGCAAAATTATTATTTGTGATGCAACTATATTTCTTAGTTGAACAACAGCGATGAAATACGTAGCTTTAATTATGGTTGCCTGCAATAGAAAGCAATCGATATCAACACAGACTAAGACTTATATAATACACGGCTAAGTGAATATAATTTTCATCAGCTAGCTAATTTTAGTTGGTAGTTTAAATATGTAGCCTGATAAAGCCGGTGTAACACAGGCAATGTATAAAACAATTTGCGTTACATTTATTAGAATGCCATGAATATCAGGAATGTAAAACAGTCTCCAGCTTGAAAAGCTTTAATTATTTTGGTGACTTAATTTAGTCTCTCCGCTCATATCTTGCTAAGTATACGTGATGTGTTTTGTACGATGCAATGTAAAGCATAGGTACTTGTTAGAATATAGTCAAATATTTCTGACCACGTAAATTGTGTGATATTGTTCGTCTTCAAGGAGAGCAAACAAAGCGCGAAATTAAGTGTGAATACATGTCTTAACCCACAACTGAAACAATATTATTTGTAATAGCGCTTTCGGGATTAGTCTAGTGAAGAACAGCATTGACACAGCTTCTAACATTATAACGTGCAGACCCACATAGAAAGATGAAACTATCCATATGATAATTGTATGCGAGGATAGTTTCGCTCAATATGTCGAACCACGGAGATATTTGTGACGGTATGTAAGAACTAAAATGAGTGTGCCAAGGAAAGCAGTACTTGGAGAAGAAAATTGTATTCATATCTTACGCGGTCTTTGCGTTAGACACGACCGTGTTTAATATTGGAGTACAAATGTTGTTGCTTAATCGGTTGGGTTACTAGAACACACTGTGACGACTACAAACTTCTCTTAAGTTCTTATCGGTTATCCGATGGAAAGCTTACTTCATGGGTCGCGTTACAAAAGTTAAATTGATAGCCTATATATTAATACGTTATGATAGGAATATGGCGCATAGGATAAACGTAGTTTTGATTGGGAAAAAATTATTTATTCAACACAGATCATTTAGTAGGATTACCAAAAGATTGTGGTCATGGCTACAACGTTTACCGTAATTGAACGAAGGTAGTATTGTTGCCGTTATTCCTGTGTGCTTACGCTATTAAAAATGATACTATTCCTGTTAAAGCCAGACAAGTATACGAGTAATTCATAGTTTCACAAATATAGAAAAAATATAGTATTATCACTGCATTCTAGTTTCTCTTACGTAGATTACATGTGGTTAACTGATAAGGCGCATTGAAGGCGCATTGAATTGGAAATTGTCACTAAAATATCAGATTAGGTGATCAGATTCTAGAGCATATAAGTTCCCAAAATTTTAATAACAACGTCAGTAAGAAAGGATACATTCAATATAACAAAACACACGTGGGCAACGAATGCTCATACTGGATATCTTTAGATTGCATTACCCTACAGTGATAGTCACCTTACGACTTCCTCCAATCAGGGGTCAGAGAGACTACATCACCAATGTGTTTCAAACTATAACATCGACTGTTGAAGTGATGCGTAGCTGTCTCTATATCAAGTTATGAATAATAGTAACCAGAGTCATGGATTTATCCACATCTACAGTGAAAGTTAATTAACAAAGGCAAGATAGGTGAAAATGTCAGTATACAGATTATGAAGACTTTATTTGAATATGGTTATCATTGAGGCGTTCGTTAGGTAGTTGTAAACGAGACTGATTTCGAAAGCTACTCTTACCTGACTGTTTTCCTAATGCATTATAAGTTTTTTACTAGAAAGAAATTTATTTCTCTCTTCTTCCCGGAATGATAGTGAAGTGTTGATACCTCCGTAAGTCTTTAAATTTAAATAAAGTCGTAATCTTGCGCCGGATGATTTGAAAAACAAAGAATATGCTAGTCACCATATCGTTTAAATGATTTAGAAAAGCTTTGTGAAAGAGAACGTTGTCTGAGAGTACTGATAAACTATCATCCTATAGTTTACTTAGACCCACTTGTGATTTTATCATACAGTTGTGTTTCAAAGCATATGACCAAATGGGTAAAGATAGTTCTCATTTAGAACCCTACTCGTTCATTTTAATCTGCTGTCATGTTCACCTTTTACAAATTTTTTACAATCCCCAGCCATACGATATATCTTAGACTACCTTTATTTAAATTTAGATATCCGCTGAATGATGTTACGGATATGTAGCTTTTCACTAAAGATATTTTAGTCCTGAGATAGGCAGGTGCAAACTAGATTCCTTAAATTATCCAGGACAAGTAGCTATGTAGGCAGGTATATTTAGCACCAAATATGATAGAGATGGACACGGTACGAAGCAATAGAAGCTTTGCGAATTATGAGCAAAAGACACGGTAGGAAACGACAACTTGGTTGGTGAAACGCCCACTCGAAATAGTAAGATCACAGTTGAATAATTTTCTGGCAAGTTTGCTTATTGGACATTTACAGTGACTAAAAGTTTCTATACTTAGTTGACGTAAAGACAGGTTTTAAGGAATCCTAGGTTAAAATCTGGATAATTACTAACTATGCGCATGTAAGTGAATTTGAATATGCGCCAGGTTCAGTACATCCCATTATGTGGTTGTTGCTGAAATCATTGCTTTTAATAATATTCCTATATACAGGGCGAAAAATAAGCGCCGACAAAATGTTCGACCACTGTACCTAAATAAACCCCGTTGGTGACGTCTGAACGGTAGGTGGTCAAATTTCGACAAGTGGCGCTGACTGGTATTTGGAATGCTCAGAATATCTCAGGTTGTTTGCAAACCAAATGAGTCTTAATGTTCTCCACTATATGGTTGCTGTTTTAATCCCCGTTAGGTGGAATCTCATGCAAACTACCAAAATATATAATTAATTAGCAGTTACCGCTTTTGAGTGAATTAGCTAAATGAACCAAAGAAGCAGAATTCGAGTAATGCATTCCTTCCAGTATTTCTCATCAGATTCAAACATTACATGATGATTAGAAGGTGTTAAATGTACCGGAGTGGGCTGCGTATTGATCAGAATGTTTTATTCCAACTAGGACAAATCAGTAAATCACAAGGTCATTCAAGGTGGCAAAGTATGTCCAGGGAAAATCACAGCCGAAGTTGTAGGCCACGGTAGAAGTAAAGGAAGTAAAAACTATTTTTGTACACACAATTCTGGCTTGATGTAAATAGCATCCGCAATGGACGGGAGATGCTCCCGTAATCCGCGCGAGCAACGCTCAGGAATAGTATAGATGAATCCGAAATCGTTTTTCCCTCTCTGAGTGACTGCACTGTGGAAGATGATACAAGATGGAGCTGTTACTGCTATTCGCTTCTCCTTTGTAATACCACTTCGGGATATGTTCGCGAATCCGATGAGATAGCCACCTTCTGGTACGACCCATATATCTTGCACCACAGAAGCACGAGTGAAGATAATCAAGCCTTGGTGGAGTCAACGCAGGCAGCCTGTCTTTCAAAGGTTTTGCGAATAAAGGCTTGTTGTAAAATACTATGCGTATGCGAGCCGCGAAATAGGTTTTTCCAACAGCGAACAGGGCATCAGCCCCGCACTATCGTCTTTGAAAGGAATAAGCATAATAAGTTCTTCCGTACGTTCATCCTCAGTGGTTTTATCTTGCGCTCTTTCAAATGTTTTAGGATGAATTTATCTGGATACCCATTCGCTCTTAACGTGTCCCTGATCTTCTGTAAATATTTAGTGATTGTGTCCGATGTGCAAATTCTATGTGCCCGGAAGGCAAGAGTGCGGACTAGATTTCGTTTGTACTGTTGGGGTACCGCACTATAGAATTAGCTAAAACTGAGTAATCTACGGCATCTTCAATGCACAGGCAGCTCACACAATTTAAGCGGTGTAAATGAGTTCAGAATTTGCTGAAATAGTGACATTATATTCTAGAATAAATCCAATCCTTCTAAGTGGTTGACTCTTAGTCATGACAGCAAGTGTATCCAGTCAAGTGTGCTCATCGTCTTTCGAACCACAGTTAGGGAGGTGCGACGCGGCAACCGTGGCCAACTTCGATGTGATTGCCTTCATTTATCTCGACCACGTCATCGCTTAGCCACCTCTCCTCATTTTACATTCTCACACCTGTCGCAAAAAAAGGAACTTCGCACGAGCGGATGGGCTGGCATGCCTAAAACCTGGCCGAGCCGTCGGAGCCTCGGACTTGAAATAATGGCGCTAAGCTTTTTAGTTCCTTTTCCTGTGTGACAAACAAGGCGTCGAACACGCTCGTTGCTCACTCGGTGTTCCAGCCAAATTTGAGTCAAGCTGCGAAGGCAGCGGCAGTCGAACCTAACTAATGAGACTAGAACTTACCGTGGTGCGATGGCTTGCATGCTTCGGGGATTCATTGGGCTATGCTGGGATATAACTATATTTGTACCCTCAGTACCACTCCTACCAGATTGTTCAATGGTTAGAGGCAAGACAAAATAGGCCTCCTGGCCCTCCAATTTCGGGGTTGAAATGAGAGTGGCTCCTTATTCCTTAAAACGGACCCCGGTAGCCCACTGCCAAACCCACTGCTTTGTGGTCAGATTTTTGAACCCAGGGCTGTGGTTGACAACCACAATCATTCTCCCATTATGGCCCGGGAAACCTGACACTCTTCGGTCCACAAAATACTATGAATGCTTTCTCAAGCATTTTCTTGATGCACTGGCCACTGCAAGGGATAACAGACGGTGCTCTATCTGTTACATCGAGCAGGGTGGATAGGAGTTTGGATGCTACTACTCAAGATTTTGCATCATCTTATTATACCGCTAGACCTTTTCAAAATCATTACCCCTTATCAGCTCCAATTTTTATCCACCCTGCTTTCAAACCTCCAAATCTTCACCCACCCCAAGCTTGCTTTTATAGGCTGTTACCTTCTAGTCTCAAATCACATGCGAACGAGGAGCTCATTGTTTGCATAGATATCAGGAGGAATAATTCTGTCTAAGTAAATGTATGTCATTTGACTTCACATCCAAACTGCTTGCCCATACCTGTTGCAGCGGAAAGTGTAAAGTAGGAACAGCACCGTCAACATGGGCTTTCTTCAAATTAACAAGATGCCATTGTTCAGTTAACCATATTGATCTCGTCAACCGATTGTGAGACGTTTGCAGCCTCATTCTACAGAAGAAATATGAAGAAAATGAAGTGCTCTGGCAGATAAGAATGTTTTCAGTGATGGACTTATAGCATGTGCCACTTGTTTGTTACGTTGACTTACTGGCCCGCAACTATAAATGTAAGAATAAAGGCGTTAACTATTTAGACTACTGGCCTTAACTTGTGCAAAATATTAGTTTTGTGGCCCAATACTTTCCAAATTAATCTACTTGTTGGGAAAAGTTCCTGGCATTTTGGAGGGAAATTGAGGTTAAAATCAGTAGAAAACTTATAAGAGTACGGAGATCCGTTATGTCCAGTGTACAAGTAGGCGAATCCGGGCTACTGGTTCGGGAAATTGTATTTCAGAAAGCAGCTGGAAAATTATTCAGAGATCGAGAACCCCTAATGCGATTTGTCACAAAAGGCATTTGCGTATTTTTATCCGAGCATCCGCATTCTTCCTGGTCTTGTGTTCAGACCCGATTTGCTGCCGAAATTCAATTTGAACCTACTTCTGCTTAAACTTCTTGGATCCAGCTCAATCAGCTTTAGTCGGAACACTACAACTAATTTCAGTAAGCTCATGCGAATCATTTGTTATTGTCAAATTATAGTTTTGAACCCTTACCAGGAGAAAACATGCGGGCAATTTGCCGAATCCAGAGCCACAAAGCGACATATTTGCTTTTGAGAGATAACTCAAAAACCACAGCCTTTATCCACTAAATAAAGAAGCAATTAGACAAATTGTCTCTACTATTGTGTACTAATTTCGTTTGCAACTCACGTTGAATTGTACTCGCAAGCTCGTCATAGCAATCTGCCCTGCAAGCACTGTTACGCATCGGAAAGTGCAACGGAGTTGTAGGCATTAAAAAAGGATATTTCATCTCGCTGAGGGAATGCTGGCGGCTTCGCGCGCTTATTTTAAGCACTCATTAATGCACAATACTTTTAACAGATAGCAAATCGAAAGACAGGCAACACTATGGGTTGTAGTGACCGATTGAGAGAAACCAAACTGAATGCAGTCAAAAGGAAAATATAATATAGCTAACGTTCATTATTCAGCAAGTTGCATTTTAACTGTTTTTGGCAAACAGTAAACTAGCTGCCGCTGCACCATCGTAGACCAGGTTAGTTGTGATTTCGAACAGTATGTATGGTTATCCGATTAGTGAATCTTGTACATGTTAAATGTTTGGAAAATTAAAGATTCGTACAAACGTCCACAAATATGAGTAACACCAAAATTGCTTCACTGGAATAAAGCTTGAGTAATTGTAGGAATTATTCCTCTGGATACGTTCTGCTTGAAAGCCGTGGAATGACGCTAAGCAGTGCGTTAAACTGTTGAACTGTAACTTTGAACAGCGCTCAGTGTTTCCAAACTAACGATGGCAAATATACATGAGAAATCCACCGCTAGTTCAATTGGGAAACTAAGGTCTAGGACCTCCTCCACACTACACATTATTTCGAAATTTCACTTTGGAGTAGCCGCGAGTGTGTTTTGGAACCAGATTGTTGCCAAATCACCCTAAAACGTAGTCCTTGGGTTACATCCGTTTGACACAAAATAATTACCAATGTAAACCTGTACTCACACATTCTCCCCGATTTTATGGTTGGTTCGCCTGAGAAAGGGCTGCATAAATGGTCATTAACAGATTACATAATGTACCGTTAGTATTCCTATAAACATTGAAGAATCGACATCGATTTCCATAAAATGCACGCAACTTCATAATATGAACCAGTGGCGTTTCATAACTGATATCCTTTATGCTGTGGCTAAGGTTGCCTTTTTAATGCGCGTTACCTGTCACCTAAGCAGAGAATCACGGTGATCTAATACTCCTCTAAATTGAACTGACGTCCGTCGACGGATCGAAAGCAGTTTTGTTGTCGACAGTCATCCTACGGGATGGGTAATGTTTTATCCACATCTTCCGGAATGTTCCGTGTAGCAAGAGTACACAGGGGAAACACCACTTGGAAGCGTTGTGGCATTCACCTGATTTTCATAATTTGTAGCCGTCTGGAGCTGGTTAATTGTCACCCAGTGATTATCCTCCTGATGTCATCAATGTGTCAGAGTCAAACGTAATAGAGCCACTGATAACACATATATAAATATGTAACGCCATAGCTCAGAAGCAATAGATGTTGGCTCGTCGGTCATGTATTACCAACCTACTCTTAGCACTTGGCCGTTGGACCGAAAAGGCGGCAATTTGTACAGGATCCGTTGTCATTATTTTGACATTGGTAATGCTTTATACCGCTTAGGTTACCATATTTTTCTACAAAATCCAGTAACCTACAGATCTGTCAACCCTGTATTTATCGTATCGTAAATCGCCTTCCGCGACAGCTTCGGTTTAAATCAAATCTTATTACCCGATCTTATTTAGATGGACTGCGATGTTTCACAAGAATTTGCTTTAAAGCTACGCTTATTCATTTTATACCTCAAACAACTTTCTCGGGAAACGGAATCGAATTTCTACCGCGGCTGTTAACATTAATAGATGGCGGAGGTCGTCACTCAGGAAGATCAATACTTGTTGCAATGTGAATTAGACCGTGATTTTGAATGATCCAACACTAATGGAATTCCCATCAACGACAGCAAGTATAAAAATGTGAAAGCACACAAAGTTATTTAATTATAAGCCTGAATACCGAATTTCCAAGACCGTCTCAAGTGGGCACGCCTTTAGTATGAGGACTCATTTAACCTTCCCTAAATTCAAGGAGCAAAACGTTTGTTTCTTTCGGAAAGTATTCCGGCAGTTCTAACCTTTCCACCTTTCATCAAACATTTCAGACACGTATGACAACGAACTATATGCGCGATTTATGCATGGCGAACCTAAAAATTACATGACAGGGGTACACTGGAGGTCCAAAATAAAAGCCCATCCAAAAGGTAAAGGAATATCCCACCCTTCATTGTAGCTGAACTGTAACTCTGAGTGTCCATTAGAGGTTATGGCCATCTAGGGTGGACCCCATTATCTTATACTAGATCTTGCTCATTCTTAGTCACACTTGCCGCAACCCCTAGAAACTTAGCTACAGCACAAGTATAATCACAATGGAGTACGTGAGTGGAATGATTTTTAAGCATGGCGTCCACCGACATCAAACTTTGGATTATGTGCAGTCCTTCCCAATACAATTTCTGCACCATGGTGCACCCTCATTTGTGTCAATCTAAGAAACACAAGCTACACACAGGAATCAAAACAACGTTATATAAGTAGTAGTTAAGAAAGAAGGTGGGAAACCAGTTAATACAACTGGTTATTACCAGATTTGGCGTGAGTCAATTTGCATACATCGAAATTTGGTTAATTTGTGGTTAATTTGATTTTTATGTAATGAAACAAATTCATAGGTGGTGTTGGCTAGACCTGGAGGTAGAGCTGGATTGACCTTTGGATCACAGAATCAGAATGGAATTGCGTACATGGTATTAGACCAGGGCAAATAGAATGTTAGTACTGGGTACTAGGAATACTTTTTATTGGATTAATGAAGGAAGTGAACATTCCACAGGATGTGCCATACAGGAATTCCTTTCAGACATCTTGCGGAAACAATGCCACGTCCTGAAACCTAGCAGCAAAGCTAACAGCAGCGGCCACCGTCTAATTTGTTATAGTTAATACTGTTGTGATGACTAATTATGTTCACTCACTGAGCCGATCAAATTTGAACACGCATTAACGGCAATGTGCACTTATGTCACTCGTATCTTGAAGCTTGTATGAAAACGCTTATGCCTTCTAGGACAAATGAAGTACACTGTATTCATTGGAAAATAGCTAAAACGGGGAGTTAATTGCTTGGCATTCGCATCAACTTCAATCGCCGCAGTAATGATTGCGCCCATGTGGATATCATGTTACACGTTACATAATATCTATTCTTTGAGTCACTGTAAGCATTAATAATTTTATTCTACTCGCTGGAGAACACTACCAAACACGGCGCATTTCGACCGCATTCGTTTTTATCTGATAGATATAAGAGGTCCCAGTTTAAGGACGGTTGGGGCATCAGCTGAAACCTATGCTCCTGACCACTGGGTCAAGACAAGCAACGCTTAGAAACACGGTTAATGACTGTTTGGAGGGTCATTTTAAAGTACACTTTTTGTGACTGGATTTCAGCGCGAAGTCTCAATGTCGACTTCGATTCGCATTAACTTGTCAACTTAATCATTAGTATCCTAGCTCATGAACCAAAATGGAATTTGGTGCTTCCTGCTTAAAAACCCTGTACACTACGACGCATTTCAACCCAGTATGATCTTAGCAGGTGGTAGGTATACCTTGCCTGGTGGCGAATACGATTTCGCTTAAGAGATGACGGAAATAAACGGATACAGATAACTGCTAAGGTGGGAACGGCACCCATATTGCCACTGGTTTCGTTCCCAATTAACTAATCGATATCCTATGTATTAACGAAAACAGACCACTGCGTGGTGCTCCCAGAATGAAATCTAATATGAGTTTGTTTTAAACCAGGCTAAATAACCCTCATAAACAAATATGCCATATAGAAGGCTTTAAGTGCGTGATTGATTGACTACTCTAACAATTTTGACATTCGGATGTATTTGTGACACATTGCTAGTGCCTACCGATTTTTTAATCTGCATTGACTTTAGTGCTAAATACGGCCAGTGGTGATTCCTGTACATGAAGTTGGGCAGTCTTGGAAGACAAATGATGGCTAGAAAAGGCTATTTCTAAGCAATCTAAACACGTTTAAATTTAGTTTGCGACCGAAGTAAATGTTGGGTTGGAGTAGCTTTTTCCATGACGTCATAAGTGCGCCATAGTTCACAAAAAGATGGAGTTCACCTATCGGGCAATTAGTGTTAGTTTATCTGATTAGGCGACCACAGTCTGACATCAAACCGGCCCTCTTCCTTTCGTTAATACTTCGAAACACTTCTATAATACATTTTGGTGTTCTGAACTCAAAGCTCATGACAAATTTACATATGAACTTTGAAAAACCTACAAATTCGGTTAGTAGATTGGTAAAATACAGCGAAATTAGGTCTATGAAAATTTCTGCGCGGGCTGTGACGAAAGAACGACACATGAAGATGGCTACCGAGCACGGAAGTGTGACCACTTTGAAACCGTGATGTAGAGAATGTAAGTTAAGGACATATTAAGGCGATGACCATCTGTATAATAATGAGCAATTAGCGGTCTAGAAAATCCAAGTATTCATACATAAACCTGACCGAATCACTTAGCTTTGAAAACTACTTTACAGATGCTAAGATGAAACAAACATCTGTTAAACTAAGCCATATTCGCCAACTGTATTTACGCTATACGGTTAGTTAAATCGCTTTATTTGAAGAAATAAAAGCATTACCACTGTTTTAATCATTGACTCTAGTTTGGATGGTTGTGATATAAGATAAAAATCTTATACATGTTCACCGAAATTATTCCCATTGTTTATTTATATATATAAAATTTGAGTTGTCTATTAGTAAATTTAGCTAGGGATTCCGCTAAATCACTTGCTGCTGCCTGTAGGAATATTGGTCGAATGCCAACATAACATATTTAACGCAGCTTCTACAGTAAATGCTTTATTTAATAAAGGTGACTCTGTCACAACAGAAACACGGATAACAATTTGACCGGTTAATCTCTGGAACATTGGAGTGTAATAAAATTGTAATGGGTCGCCGTGTGCCTGTCAGTCGTGAACAGTGTTGGCATTTCACTCTTCAACTTACGATGACTTTTAACGTGCCTTTAGGAGACTTTGCGTCCCAAGCTTACGATTCACTTTGTTTCCGCGGCTCAATTTCACACACGTTTAGACAGTTCTAGTTGTTGATTTTGAGGTGTTCTTGTAAACTCTTCATGTTAACTTTCTCAGGGATATGCGTTTACGTTCTCTACTTAACGGAGATAACTTCCATTTCCTTTGTCGATGGAAGTGTCTGATCTGATGCTGGCACTCACAGTGTACAAAATATCATGGCAAACGTCACCTAAGAGGCGCCTGCAAAGTATTCGTTATGCAGTTCCAGCAGGTCAATTTCCCCGTGCGTGTCAGACGTTTTAATGCATGATATTATACATTGTATTATCCACTTCTTCGGAGTACTGCATGGCATATATAGTCAAACGTCTGGGTAAAAAGCTGACTACGACACGACGGTGTGCGGGTAACTATTCCGCTGACCATGAATTGTTTGTCGGTGAACCCAATATCAACTATCAACGGACTGTTATCCTGTTGCTACTTGAGTACTTATCATGAGGTGTAATAAACACTCTTTCCAGCAAATGGTTTCATAACTAGCAATCTCTTTATGCGTTAATGACGTGTTTTTTGCAAACTTTCCTTGTCCGCGGCCTCATTCATTAAATTATCTGTAACACATAGTTAAACCTAAACATTCTGAAAACCCGACCAAAATCGTCATACAAAATACGGGAATCACCCATGCATCACTTGTGAACCGGTAACGCACTGTAATCAACAAATAATTCACCAAACGTCTTTCCCGCAAATTGCTACTTGGGCCTGTGCCTCCTATTATTTTCCGTCTCGCAACTGAATATACTCGGAATTCCTTACGTGCACTTCTAAAACCACGCAAAAATTAGTAAGTAAATGTGTTGACGATTTGTGAAGCCATAATTTAATAACTTTGATGTACAAGGCCGCAGCTAATATTAATAAATTGTGAAGTTCAAAGAGTACATTCAAATATACACGATGTGCCAAACTCTAGGCATTTCGTAACTTATCCACTCACGGGTATCGTTGTGTACATAATAAAGAAGTGCTGTGATGAGCACCCTTAGCTAATTATTGTATAACCTTTATAAATGCATGGCGCCAAAAATAAGTACATCTGCATAATGATAAGAATAAGGAATGGTATATAAAGCAGCACTGAACTTCTCGCAATATCGTAGCTTAATCGGTTTTATTCTATTTGTTTTTGGGTAAACGATAACATGTATTTTATACGAAATTCCTCTTCGACGCATTGTTACCCATATTAAACTTTTCCATTTATAACTATTGATGATTTAACTCCTACCGAGTATTGCCGTCCTATTCCAACCATCCGACTACCTGGTCTATATCTGATGCATTTCAGTAACCACTCAATTTGGGAAGAAAACATATCTGACCATTCGCATAATCAGCAGAATTCAAACATATTATTAAAACGGTACTCTCGTACCACAAACAATCTATTGAGTAAGCCAACATGAGGGCAATCATTTAGCCCATTCAAATCCAGTATATTTACCGTCACTGACATTAACAGCACCTCTTCACAACCACTTATATAAATAGGAATGTGTGCCGCCTTTGTAATTGATTAACATGTTCCAGTTCAAGGAAATATCGTTTCTTAAGTTAAATTTTATCATACGACCTTGATGCCATCAGTTACGGGGAGTTGCTGATTAAACTTCATGTATCATGCCTTATTATGAACGTTTAGGCTACTCTTGATTAAAACCATAGATATTCACATCATCTCAACCCCAATAACGCACACAGAAGTTCTCACGCTTTGCTGCCGTCCAAAAATGCATTCGCCTCACAAATGAATTTTAGGATCGATTACCTAAACAATCACAATGCCGGATTTCAATGATGCTCAATTTGTTCATGTGAGGTTGTGTGAATAGAAAAGACAAATTTGGGAGAAATCGCAAAATAAGTAGAAGCTTGTAACAATTAAAAATACGGAACATTCTGGTGTAAAATCACTAGATAAAGCCAGTACTACAGCAACTGTATTGTTCTTGTAGTTTTAATAAATAAATCCGTCTTTATATCGTTATGAAAGTGATTTATTTTCGGCCATAATATGAACTCTTATAAATAGCATTTATATTTAGTAATATAATTTTGAGTAGTATTTCTTTGTGCGTTATATTTAGTATGTTGAGATTGCGACATAATTCGACTGTATTTCGGATTCTGAATTTGTCATCTTTTCTTCGTTTACTTTTAAATATTATGATTTCGCGTTGTGTTAAACAATGCGTGAATTGGTTATCTTGTGTCACTTCTAATGCTGAAAAAATCACATTACGATGCATGAATTAAGCTTGTCGTTAATTGGGCAAATGCATTAATAATCGTGCTGTGATAGGTTAAATTCTACACTTTATGCACTGGAAGACGTATTGATCGTTTTCAGCGGTTTCGTGAAAGTCAAAATTATTTCGTTTACAGTTTGTTTAGGATTTACTGAAACACGGTACAACTGTAAAAGAAGCACTTAATAACCAGCCATAATACTGACTAACTCATTTGTTGCCATCAGCTACTTGTGTTTGGCCCAACCGGCAAGCCGAAAGCGAATTCACATTGCGGATAAACTTGCTTGTTTATTCTGCGTAATCATTATGGCTTGAAATCCCGCCGTCTCAGGCAGGCTAGTTTTGCATGACGTGAATGTATTACTTGAATTATATTCTATAAGCGCAGATGTTCCACTGTGTAAACATTGTGTACCGAGGAAATTGGAAACTACAAAGAAACAGAAATAAAGAAGATTGTGTATAGTTAAACCTCTGCGGCTCCTTGGCAGGCTAACTCACTTGATGCAGAGCAAAATAAGAGTTATTTAATCTCATGATATTCCATATGCTCGAGTCCAGTTACCCAACTCCTTAGGTGCGCTAAAATCATGTCGTAAGTTATTTTACAGAATAAAGTGCTAGGAATCTACTGTAATGGAAACTTCTAGACTCTCATAAACAAAGCAAGAACAATGATATTTTAAACTGGTCTGGACGGATAAAGGAGGTCGGACCGTTCTGATTGATAGATCTGCGTAATTTCGCTTTTTTAACTGCCTGGATAACATTTAATGGAATGGATGTCGAAAATGAAAGATAAGGTTATAGAGACCAATAACAAAAACAAGAGTATGTCGCCAACTGATATGTTCAAATACACTATAACGAGTGGTACAATGACGCCTAGACTTCATGACCCGCCACATTGCAAAAGGAAGGGCCATGGATATGGAAAACAATATATTTTTGTTACTCGTCGTAAAGTTCAGCCTCATTCAGTCACTTGATTTCGCAAACTTGCAATATCGACTGGAAAACTCTTACTTAGTTGTATAAGAAACAGTTAGTTACCTTTTGACGGATCATGGTTACATCGTCAATGTCTTTTGTCGCTGATATCTTCATAAACAAATTAGAGACCAACCAGCTGAACAGATCCATCGATAGCTTGGTGTATTATGGTCCATATATAGACGACGTATTTGGTATCGTGGATAACAGTGTGCGCCTCGATGCTGGTCCAAATCAACTCTGCCCATACCAACATCAGTTGCACTATATAGCTAGAATGCAGCGACTGGTTGACACCAGGTTTACATGTTTCAACAGATGGTGGTATTTCTTTGTTCTTCAGATGGCTAGTTAAGTTACCATAATTGGTGTTTTGGTGAATTATTAAAAGTGCTATAGTCCTATGAACTTGAGCTACACTGGTTGAGTCAAATACACAAGTACTATAAAATCACTTGTAGTATGCGATAGCTCGAAAGCAAGGGCCTGCGCTGTGGCATAGTTGTATTTCATAATTGTCCGTTATTTTTCTCTGTTTCGGATATCTTGGGATCCTTACTTTAACCGCTGTGTGTTTGCTTAACTTTAGAAACCTTGTAAATATGAAACCTGTGAGTGTTATTTAGATGATGTTAACAGCCACATAAAACCTAACCTTCCACTGCGCGTTGTTCACGTATTTGCACACGCGCAGTGGTTTTATAGCTGTACGATTTGGCTCGTTACAGAATAAAATCGCTATATACACTAACTCCATGCGATTTCAAGTTTGACACCTTTGGTTGAATTGCAAGCGACAACGCGAGTCAATAATGTCTCCACTGGTCTCTGCGTTTCGGTACTTTCCATTTGCTACTATTGAATGAAAATGCCT
This sequence comes from Dicrocoelium dendriticum, assembly GCA_944474145.2. NCBI lineage: Eukaryota > Metazoa > Platyhelminthes > Trematoda > Plagiorchiida > Dicrocoeliidae > Dicrocoelium > Dicrocoelium dendriticum. The sequence goes on along the minus strand of OX104063.1, from coordinate 241,395,228 downwards.
TGTCACATTTTATGCAATGCCTCTTGGTTCTTTCTTATTGCAGCTTCTGATAAGAAAATGTACACTTCTGCTAGGTAATGCGTTGCTTAACTACTCTGAGGAAACCTAGTTCCCTAATCAAAAATCAAAGACCACTCTTGTTGAAGATGCTAGAATATATTATACGGAGCGGAAATGATTATAAGTAACTAGAGTGAAATTATGTACAATGAGAGCTAAATGCATCAGACCAAATTTAAATAATGTATGACCGTTACAAAATTGTGTAACTAGAATATTTCTGACAAAAACAATATTATACGATGATAAAGAGAAACAGACACCAAGCAGTCCTACGATTTTTGGTAACTAAATCACAAACAGGCAAATTTGTTCCACGACTGACTTAAGGATAAGAGAACCCAATTTATCGAAATAAAGCCTAAGTTTAAGATGTACCGAAACGTTTTAGGTATGCGTTAAATGATGGATTCTTTTAAATTGAGCATTTTCATCTTAAACAGTCAATCACCTGTCTATAAGATGGCTTTACACGGCCGTTTTGTCCTACTAACCCAATCGCTATTGCGTATCAGCGGAAGTTTCATGAGCCGAACTCAGTACCTTACAATTTTCTGTCAATTAAATATGCCTCGTACCCATGAGTAACCGCAGCAAAACAACTATTATTGCTTTTTATTTTGCGCAGCATATGCGCCGCTGTTTTGCAGTATACAGGGAGTGATACCAGCTTACATGCTAATTAGATCAGTGATTTTTTACAACAGCAGCCATAGTATTGAAAGACATCCCTATCCTCTGCATATTAATGGCATACACGACAGAAACGGATGCTTTGCATCCCAGTTAAACGTGGATTGTTTTGGTCCGCAACTTCTACTCGTACATCATATTTAAATGACGCCTTTCGACTTATTCCACATGATATAGCTACATGAACCCTGGGCATACTCAGAAAGAAAACCTTATCAAGCATACCAGTTTGATTGCTGAAACTATGGACAGCAAAATTACAGGTTAGAAAAAATCATATTAGAACAATTCAGATGGATATAATAATTTCTCGGCAGGCTCCAATATTTCCGTTTAGCATTTTTGTCGCTATTACTTCTCTTCCGAAAACTATCGTCTACCTTGCTGCTGGACCAATGAAGCTTCTGTTATTGTATCCGAAATTATTATTAACCATTGCTCGCGTACTTATAATATTAAGTTATTTGGCTAAAGTGCAACGAAGAGAAACGGATACGAACTAATGGTGAGATCCGCAAGTGAGAAACGGCCGTCTAGTTTTTCTTTTATTCGTGGTGCTTCTCCAGAAGCGTCGGAGTGCGACAATAGTTAAAATTAAGAAAGAGATGGCCTTATTGTCACATTGGAACAATCAAAGCAAAGTACTAGTTGCATTTGTTATAAATGTTATTATGCACTATAAAAAGCGTTGAATGTCACTACAAAACAGCATGCCACAATTAGTCAAATATAAGCTTCGCATATGTACTGCAGCTGGCACACAGCCTTGCACACCATTTATCCTGCCATTTTTAAGTTATTAAATTGCGAAAGTGGTTACTACTGATTTTCCTTGTGAAGTATAAATATGTATCCTGCGAAAGTTTTGTTTGACTGCGAATGTCTAACGCTTAAAACAATTATTTTATGTTGGCTACAATGGTGCATTTGTTTATATTGTTCTGCTTGCCATACTTCGTTCAAGAGTACTTCGTGCGCCAGTGATTGGATATGGTAAGTTTAAATAGCGGCGAAATTACACAATCAATCGTTACTTAGCACCCAGAATAAGGCAGGGAAAACGATTGATGCAAATGATTAAAAAATACTGCTGTACAAGAATAATAAGTTTAGTAACGTAAATGCCGCTGTTCGTGAAGCATCTGTGAGTAGAATTATTTTGTTGCAAGGGCAACGCAAGCAAGTATGTTGTGAGTATCTTCGAAATACCAGAGGAGGTCATTTCTTGTGATGACGATACTAGTAACAACGGCTTTATATAGATCAAAGATTGTGTTGTGAGAATAGGTTCGCTTGTAAGCAACATCTTGCAGCTTCGATGTAATATATGTCAGGGACTGCTCAAATAACCTTCAGTCAACACCTTTTGTTATGATCAATTTCTTTACTCACAACTGCCTGGGAATCGACCGAATCAAAATAATGTAAGCCGAATGTGCCAAAAACTGGTAACTTATTACGGAACAAGAAGATATGTGATAAACCAATTAAATTTGCTTACTATATACTTTGACTGACGCGGTTGCTGGACCATGCTAAATGCTTTGGAGGATAATTTACGCTGGTGGAATATTTTGCAATATTTAATGGTGTTATAAAATAGCCAAGAGTAAAATGATTTCGCATGAAAAGTTATTATATTGATTTTACTTGAAGTGAAGTTTATTTATTATACTTTCGTGTTACAGCAGCATGCGTATGTTAACTACCTCTGAGGTAGATTATATTAAGTATCGGTCGTAGAGTAATATATTTGGCCGAGTAGCACCCAATATACGTCAGCTTCTTGAAATGACTGGAAAAACATATGAATTGCTTTACATGAAATAGTTTTCCAATTGATTTGATAGAGCAAACAACACATGTTTATAAGCTGAACCAGTAAACTAAAATGGTTGCTGCCCTAAATGACATATTTTAACCTTGAATTCTGCGTTTTGATTTTTCACTTCAAATAAATCCATTAACTCTTGTACGATTGCTCATATTTCTATACTTCACTTGCATGCAATCTTGGTAGAATTTTGCCGGGATCCTAAGTTGGTTCATCCTCTCAGGCATTTGGTAACTTTTACGAGTTAAAAACGAATCCATTCATTGAGCTTGGGAAAAGGAAATAATTCAAATGAAGCTAGTTCTGTTAGTTAAAACGGCTGCTGTCCTCTTTTGCTCTTTCTACTCAAATCTGGAGTATATATGGAAATGTTTAAGAGGCGAAAAATCATGTACCAGAATACATTCTTCTTTTACTTGAACACACAATTACACGCATCTAACGCATCGATGCTTTCCATCTTGTTAGTATACAAACTTATGCACTTTGGCCAAAGCACGTTGCTAAAACAATTTCAGTTAAATCCACCGAGGCGCAATCCCGATTTCTTCAATGTCAACAAAATTGATATAATAGTAGCAGGCTCCTGTCCATGCTTTTTACACTTCTGTTGAATGTTTGCAACCAGAAGCCCATAAACAAACTTTGAGAAAATGTTTCAGAGTTTAGCTCACGTCATGTTAAAAGGCTACTATTCGCAATATCTAATAAAAATGATACAAGTTGAATAACTATTAAAATTTGGTAGTTGTTGTTCCAAGGATTTTTGTGACTGCCTCATAATCTTTATTTCTTGATATTTTTAATTACGTAACCCGGAAAATTAGTACAGCTTTTACATCTGAAATTTTCTAGATCGGATAGAAATTTTCTTTAAACATTCACGATTTCGAAACCAAAATTTTCTTTTTACTACATGACATGCGACAAGTAAAACATCGCTTGCTTTTCACCTCGCGATTCGCTCGCAAAATTAAGAAAGCGGTTCATCTCTATCCATGGGCACCCTGGGCGCTAAAGCACGAAATAAAAATGCATAATTGAAAGGTAATTTATCTCACCTTACTCACAAAGCACACATATTTATTTCAAACCCAAGGGTATCACATATAACCTGACGATCAAGCTACCGAGATTTACACATTCTCCGATGTTCTCATAGTTTGCCGCGGCCGTATTCGCAACGACATTTAATCCCACATGGAATGAAAGCAGTGAAATATGCACCAGTGATAAGTCCATAGATTTCATGGATCAGTATTAGCCGACATTGTTACATACGTATTAATATCTAGCTTCTGGATTTTCAACTATTTTAGATTTATGCGCACTAATACCGGGACGCGTTTTCCTACATTTCAAATTCGAACGCATCTTCATTCGCCAAATATGACAAAGTTTGTCACTCCAACTGGGTTCAGCTAACTTTTTAGGAATTATTTTGCTAGCATTCCGTTAGTAAATGCCATCACTGCTCCTTGAGTACATGAAAATATTTACGGAAGGATTCTCGAATTTATGAAAGCACTTTTCTTTGGGGACTTAAAATCGCAAAATTCATTTGTCTTTGAGGTTAGCTCGCCAGTTATCATTGCAGACATTCTAGTAGTTAAAAGCATTTGCTCGACATTGTATTTGCTTTACTCGTCGCATTTAATCAAAATAATTCGGATGGTAATGAAGCAAATTTTGTCGCTCAAACAAATGTCTTGAACGGGTGTTAAATGAATAAAATTTTCCATCGAACTAAGATTTACTCAGTCAAAAGGTAAATTATTCAACCACATAGCTGGTCCTGGGATGGTAAATCAAAGTGACGCGCTGATTACAACTGAGAGTGTGGTTGTCTAACGTTATGAATATATTTTATACACTAAGCGTACTTAAGGTAGAAACTCAGATCACGTTGATAATCGCGGACGGTTGCCTCAATTTTCTTAATGATCTGTGATGATTATCTGATAGTCAACTGATGGAATGCATAAAATATCATGCAGTAGGACAAAATGTCTTATTCAGCGATGCCATTTAGTTTAACGATGTGAAAATGAGATGGTGGTTTTCTATGTTAGTTGAGATATTTGGTAGCTATATTGCGACACTGAGTTATTTGTGAGGACAAATTTAGTGGACAAATATTTTCAGATCAAAAAAGTGCCCTTCCACAAGGGTTTACATTGAATGCGTCCATTGAAGCTGTATTTAAAACAAATTAACTCCACACATACATGTAAACAGACTGGCTGCAACTTTTAAACTAAATCTCAGTGTTCACTCGAGGATCTTTGCTACTCTTATTGTGTTAGGTTATGTAACGAGATGGTTGCTTCCCGATATAAGTTCTCTGAATATGCTTCAAATGTAAAGTGCTATTTCCCATGGGTAATGCATGCTCCTCCATGGATGTCAGGTAGGCGGTTTGAAGCCATATCGTCTCCCCATATATAGTGGTATAAACGACGATATTTAGTGAAGAATCAGTGAAAAATTTCGATCGTCTCTCTAATAATATTTTGTCAGTAGGAAGATCGAGACTAACTTTGAGTTGTATGTTAATTTTAGTCCATAGATATGTATTTTAATATTTAACGATCAATTTTGCAACGCAATTTTGTAAGATTCCAAATGCGGGATTTAAATCCAGCTAATTTTAAATCCAATTAACTGTTTTTGATTTTCCTCTGCCGTCTCACGTCGTAACATTTTGTATTACCAAGTTATATATCATAGAGTCACAAAAGTTGAGATAGAAGTTAAGCCGATTAGATATTTATATAATTGTTGCACGGGATTTCAGGTTGGTAATGCATGTATTGGTTGTTTTGATGTTTGTTAATTTGACAGCTCTTCGTGTAAAGAAGTTTTATTTTGTTGCTTGAACCTTACATATCACTTGAAAGTACGTTTCACGCTCTAGCTAGATATCGGGACAGATAAGATTGGACATCCACTTTTACGTCTCTACAGGACATTGAATGCTAACTTGACAGAAGGCAAACTTGCAAAATTGTCTTGTACCAATTCATACTTGGTGTAAATGAAGCTGAAGCAGTAGTAATAAAGTTAATGTACTATGGTGACTACAGAAGCTTCGAAAAGTTTAAGCGAGGCTTGTGTTTTATAATAGTTTCTGACGGCCATTGAAGTTCACTTATGTGAAGTTGAATCACATCCACGTAAAGTGATTCAGTTTCATGCTGCTGCACTAGCATTTTTGCATGTGACAGTTTGAAAATTTTAAGGGCCTTTGTAAGTTTGAAGAAACTTGATAAATTGGTGCCGCATGAATTGAATGAAAATCGATAACCACCTCGTTTTAGCGTGTCATCTGCACTAAGTTGAGCAATAAAAACAAGACAATAGCCCGACAAGACTGCGAATTCTTTCGAAAAATGGATTATGTTGGCTAATGGAGGACCAACTCCTCAAAATAGCTAAACCAGGATCAAGCTTCACAACCATTCCAAAAAATGGAGTTGCAACCAAAAATCGTTTAATATTGACGTTTCGGTCGTGTGACATTCACCATTCATGCAAAACAATTACACTAGCAAAGTAATGTCTACAAGTAGTCGAAATGCACAGAACACTTAAACACAGGTTACCGGTACTGGCGACATTTGAGAGCCAACTCTTTTCCGTGAGATCTCTCAATAGCACGTCGCACAAACAAACCTGCGGAACCTGCACAGTCTGGTCTAGCAAATGTTGATTCACTCATCCTACTATATTGACCATTGGCTTATCGAGTAAAAATTTTTCAAACATCTGGGTAAGTTCCTAATTGAGAAACGTTTTAAGCCCCATGAAGATGATGAAACTGTGGTCACCAATTTCATCACCACTAGAACTAAGGTATTTTATTCATCCGGAATAAATCAATTTGCGCCCAATTGGTTTAAGTGTGTCAATTCGGATGATTGTTTAATAAGAGTCAAAATGTTACCTCTGAGCGGACATGTGAATTTAACTTTCAAGTCTAGAAGCGGAATAATTTTATTTCCTACCTAAGATATAAGTTACCAAATTGCACACTGCTCCAATTTTAAACTGTTAGTGATATCACCCGTCCCGAATCACAACAGGCTGTGCGTTGATTTCATATGCAGGAAGCACATTTACTGCAAGGTAAGAAATCATACGGAAAGCGTTTGTTACGTAAAGTTATAAGGACGGTAATTTCTTAACTGTAATTTAAATTGTCAACAGATTACGTCAACACGTAAAAACACTACATACTATTCATTCATGTGGGGAGCCTCGAAGTGACAATGTGTTGAAATGTTCACTTTGGAAATTAAATCGAAACCTTTTACTCTCTGGCTTTTTAGTCAACGCTGCTTTAAAATAGAGCCAGTCAATAAATGTGGCAAAAATAACTGACTGAGCTTGCGTCCATCTGTATAAGAGAAGATATGTTTGCTAACGAATTACTCGTAGGAATTGATAAGGCTTGCATACCTATAAATACCGTTCGATAGCGGTAAACGATGCTAAGTCATTCACCGTATGTGAATTACGGTGCTAAGTGAACATCGTAAAACAGCAAAAAGAACTCACAAAATGTAGCATATTAAGATGCTTATTGGCTCCGTGGATTTCTTTGTGATGCTATAAAACTGCTCCAATGTTGTGATGACATGCAGACAGCAGCGTGCTCTCGAAAGTACGTCGCTGAATATGTATGTGAGTCGAATCGCATCTCATTTTGACCAACTCATATAGCCGTCCCACTCGCGGAAAGCATTGTAAAGCAGATCCATTATTTCGGGAATTATCAGCAGTAGGCACTGCATCTCATTATGTATTAAACACTTGGACGTTGGCTAAAAATAAGCCTCAGGTGCCCTGGAGTACACAACACGTATAAAATGATTACTGCGCAGTTCTTAAACAAGCGTGCAGTTACTGTGCCTCCGCCTAATTTTCGATATATAATAAGACATAGTACCACTCGTAATCTTTCCAAAATTTTACCTAGAGGTCATAACACACTAATCATATTCTTAAATGAAAGTACAGTATAGTAAATTTTATCCAGAGGTAGTGTAATTTTGCGGCCCATTTTGATTTACTTGAGAAGACAACCGCAACTAGAAATATGTTAGCACCTACTAGAACAATGATAGAATGTTGCACTACATTACATTACTCAACATTACATTACATTTCATTTCTCAACGGATCTCAAGCTCCATAACAATAAAGTAAACGGGAGCCGTGGCAACATACTGCGGTGTGCTGTTTTCCTAATCATATTCTGCACATTGAAACTTAAATGATATAGCCTGCCATGGTTGTGCAAGTGTTGTTACCATATAGCCTTTTCCGTTGTAAACATGTTATGAAACGTAATGTAGATGGGTCCTGCAACATCTGCGCTTTATTACACCTATACGTTTTCAGTGAACATAAATTTTAGGGAAAACGTTCCACACGAAGGATCCAAATGTATTAGATAATTTATAAGAAAGAGATTTTGGTTAAAATCGAAGCAGTTCCGATATTATCAGAGAGATGGCTCAGACCACAATCTGTTCCATCATCAGCGAAATTGTTTGTCAAAATCCACGGAATACATTTTGCTAAATTGCCCACTTTTTTGAATTTGACATAATTGCACTGCTTAGTTCTTACGTTAAATGCCACTTTCTTCCTTATAGGCTTTGATGTTGCTGCGAAGAACACGTGATATCAAATGATGCTTGTGTTTTCTGCCATTTAGTATTTAGCTTCATTCGATGGACCGTTAAAACAAATTTATCATGTCCGCTTCGTACAAACAGATTGAGGATATGGCAATTGATTAGCAGCAGAAAAATCCAACAAGGTTTACTTCATATTTTTTGTACAATATAGGTACAGCAAAACAAGAATTATCTCAGCCCTCCTATATTTTTTCTTGAACGAAAATGTAAGTCATATAGTTCAAACTTTTGTCAATTACTCACAATCACCTACTCCTGCGTTCCATAAAAGCAAGTGTGCTCAATTTTCCAAAGAGAAGAAAGTAAATGCTTTAATTGCGGAACGCCAATACAGTGCTGTCGAGTGAATTACTAGTTTAACAAATACGTCAAATATTTAGCTATTATTCTTTTGATTATTATGACACGAGTCTAACTAATAAATATAAGGTGCTTAGATTATTAAATAAAATTATTTTGCTTTGCAGCCAGAATGCGTTATACTATTTTTATATCACCTGATTAGCGCATGCCTCAGTTTGGCTTTAATGTATAAGTTGCTACACGCCGTATTCGCTTTAGTACTATAATAAGAATGCTGCAAACGTGATGTCAATATCTTTACAAAAAAAACCAATATCTCTTGTTACAACATTGTTCAGTTTACCTACGAACATGACAAAATGAAGAAATAACTATGCAATTGAATACAAGCGAATTTTGTAGTTCATTTTGCTTTATTGGTCGGTTTCAAGTTTGACAAATTATTTTATACTGATTTATGGAAAACACACAACAAAACAATTAAAATCCATAGCTATGCCATTTATCTTAACGAAACATATATTAGGCTGTATAGAGCCTTGAAGCCTTAGAGATGGTGTGATCTACTGAAATTTAACTGCAATGGTTAGCGTTACTTTGCAAATCTGGCAACAAACGTATATCTCATAATTACATAGCAATTCCTAAAATGTCAATTTACCAGATAAACTAATATTAGTGCAATGAGATTAAGTTTAAAATCTCTTTTCTACATGGATCCAGCTAGGTATAAATTAAAATGCTTTGGAGATGGCTTGACCAAATTTATCATAAAGTACTGGTGAACTAGAGCACTTTTGTAGATGTTATCTGACCTAATTTGTGTTCAGTTTCATCATGAAAAACCTGTTGACACTCGGCGAACGATGCACACATTTCAACCACACAAAACTTGCGAAATTCATCCAGCTTCTACCTGATGTAGCTTAGCAATAAATGTGCAGTTACATCTGCGTAGGAAAATGCATGGGAAATAGATTATTTGTATTTGATTTGGAAGGCAGACTTGAGGATTATGTATATGCACGCGCTTATTCCAGACCGTTACTACTAACTACGATTCATATTAGCCCTGTCGAGAGAGTAGTTAGGCAACATATATTGTTTCCTACTCAACCGTGATAAATGCAACTATATAATCTTTCATTTCTTCCTCTTCAATAGGAAAAAATTTAATTACTAATTGTTCACCATAATACTCGGGTTAGGAGTTAAAGAATTACATATAAAATCGAACATACAATTTAGTTACTTTAATTAATCAATTACGTAATTGTGGCCAGTCTGCTGCATAATGAAAATTTTGAGGAAGTTTATTAGTACGTTTCACACACACAAGATAAAATGCTTATTAATCATGGTAATTGAAAATACTGACAATCTAACAATGGCTGACAAATTACTTTTGATGTTTTAGACGCTTGGTAGACACAAGAGTGGAATTCCCTGCATCTGCTGACTTTAGAGTTGCGTTAGCTATATTAGAAATGCTAGAAAAATGCTCCTTTTCTGCAATAATAGAAGGAACCGGTGTGTCTTCCTTGGTCGAAAACACAAATGTTTAACTTATGCATTATTTTGAATGCATAAAAATTCATCAGCCGTAAACATTATACATTAATTGAAGTACGTTTTATTATGCACGTTTACCCCGTTAGTTTACGTTGAAAGATTCTCAAGGCAAAATATTGTGAAAACCTACACAACTAATGAAAACTGGTTTCCGCAAGTAAAATTCAAAATTAACGTACGCTTTTAGACATCTGTAGACAATGTATTGTTTGGTCAATTCGTCCCTAACTGACAGACAACTGATGTAAATATAGTTTCTGAACAGTCATCCGCTTTGGCATACTTGGAGATCAAATATTTTACGGCTTTTCTACTGTAAATTTTGATTCATCTACAGTAGTTAATGTAACTAAAATCTTAAGGGTTTTGTTCTTTATCACCAGTACGTTCGTCCTATGCACTTGTCTTAACGTCACCTGCATTGTCGGAGACAACTTCAATGTCACTAACTACCTTTAAGCTGGCTTTAAGCAGACCTGTAATTATGTAGCACATAAATGACAGTTTATTGGCGGTAGCTACTTACTGTGATATAATCGCGAATGCTGCGATAAGTACTAAACGATCTTAGCCTTCTATCCTCAATCTTCCAACATAAACCGAACTCACGAACTTCTTCAGGTTAAATCATTAGCCAGCGGCGCATGCCATTGCGTCATTGGTGAGATCGCGGATATTATGAAGTACAGCATAATGACAATTAGGTGCAACCCACCGTCTAATATGATACAGACCATACAAAAATGCAGTCTACATCAAGAGGAATAAATCCACTTGCTTTATTAACGGCAGCAATGTACGACGTCATAATATTTGGAAACATGACACATATTTGTTTTGATCTTCGGACGAAATTCTTTAAGATATAATAAATGCTCACATGTTATGCGACCGATGCTGATGCGTATCAATGCGAGAAAACCTTAACTTGTTCCTTTCCGTCCTTGTGAGGACTCTCGGATTTGGATGTCATGTTAAATATCACCTAATAATATAAAAATCTTCCATTTGTTAGAACATCTAACTGCGTAGCCGACGAACAGTTCTCGTTAGATTTAGGTAGGACTAATAGGGTAATATAAGTAGGTGTGCCTTAGCAATCTCCAGTCAACAAATGTATACATATTATATTGATACCTGATATCAATCTAACATAAACATTATAAAAAATATATGTGCATTATAACGAAACTGCGCAGTGGCTAGAAAAATAAAGATAAGAAGCCATGTATGGGAAAACAAGGAAGTGGGGAGGGTGCATAATTTTTCCAACCTCTGTAATGCGTGTATACTGCGTGTATATCTGCATGTGTATTGTGTGTATGTCTGAACCAATGTTACCGAGTTATTGACAAATTTGTTTTTCAAGTGTGCGTAGTCTGCACTTATGATTAATCTCACTGGCTACAGAATAGTGTTTCCATCCGTCTGAAAGTCATTGTATCTAAGGCTTCATTTGGGCCGTCTTGTTGTATGGGGGTGAGAGTTGGCCCCTATTGAGGTGGTGATCTGACGCGATTTCTAGTCTTCGATCATCGTTGCGTGCTGAGTATTGCTGGGTCAGGTGGTACCAGCGTGTTTGCAAAGATGATATGTGTAGGCGAGTACTACGTATGGATAACCAAACTAGTTTATTAGAAAACATATGGCATCTAACAAGTTGCTGGGCTTGGGCACGTTGTAGAATGGCCCGGTCACGGATTACAAAGAGGGCTTCGTGTAGTCTTGCAGATGTAGTGTGGCACAAGCGTCGAGGTTGACAAAAGTTGACTTGGCAGCGGGTAATGCTGTCATTGACAACCAACCTGGGTGCCGTTGGTCCGTCTCGCCTTCCGGGCTGGAGTCCACGTGATATGCCTCATGCTTGGCTGGAGTAGTTAAGTGAAAATGCTCGCAGTTGGCACCAGTGGCGTGTCTGCTGCGGTCTCCTAGTCTTACTACTTGTTTGAGATGGGTTTGGTGCGGAGTTATCTGTGGGTCAATGACATATTAAGACATGGGCAGTGAAAGCTTAAAGAAGCTGTCTAGCTTATGTCGCGTTATCTTTAAACCATAAGCAGTTCCTTGCTATGCTAGTAACTTGCCGTTGTGTACGCGCCCTGAACCTGAATATTTCCTTAGGGCATTCGGACTTTCAGTTAATTCCCCCTTCTCTCTCTATCCTTATAATTTATTCCAAAAGACTCACTGTTGTATGGCAGTGAAGAATCAGGTAGAGCGATATATATACTACTGCCGTTGTTGTACAGTAAAGTAAATGAGTACAAGTTTGCTTCTATAATTTTAACGACCTAACGAATTATGCTACTATATGTGTGCTTCAAAGGCTTTCACTTTAATTTCCTCGTTGACATTCAGATTAAGTTCGCCTTTTGCATATTCCTTAATATTTTCTTGGAATTATCAAAAAGCGTTATTATGAGTATAAAATATATCTTTCTATTTGCAAGTACATGTTTAACATTGTCTCTTCCCAGCCATGCGCAACGATGAAACAAACTCCTTGTGACAATGTTGCACACTTGTTAGACCTGAAACTAACGCAGTCACACCCCTAATTTCCGCGTGCATTTTTAAACCACATGCATACTTTATTAATCGAATATTTGGGAGATCGACATGTGCATAACTTGAGATTTCTTATTTGCGTTACAGAAGTGCTAGACTCAATTGTAACCAGTGACATCCGGGAATCCTAGCAAGCCGGCAAGTATAGCTAAAGCTTACATATTTGGAAATCCCGCGGGTTTATCATTAAATATACAGGCCGCACCCCATTTATGAACGAGCCCAAATGCCCACGGAGTTCTGGCTTTCCGGAGCTACGCCCACTCGTTAATGGGGCTTGTCTGTCATGTCTGTTTTGCATCCCAAAGGAAATGATATCCTCAGTAGAATAAAAGGAAAGCCGTTTGAAGATGCAAAGGGGAGGAAAAAGATGGCATCTGCTGGCGACGAGCGGCAATGAAACACCGTGATAATTCATTAGTCAGACTCAACTAATGCAAATACACATACTTGCTATATCCACGAGATGGGTGTACCTTAGAATCATGTGACTGACTTTGACATGTGTGAACAATATCAATGGTGAAACATTTACTCGTTTGGAAAGAGTGGTTAGTGGCATATAAGCCGCCTGCCAAGGACTTTCGTTGATGAAATTAATCAGTGGCTGATACTATCATGCAAGCATGTCCAAGAATTTCGAATATCCATGTATGCAACGCTCAGATGGAATGAATATCAAAATCGATATTTTGGAAAATTAGCGACGCAATGATGATGGGGAAACCAAGTTGTAATTTGGCATTTATGGGCAATTCCCCTGTTTTGCTCAACACTGAACAAAAGTCAATGAGTTTTCATGCGTATTCAGGAGATCCTATTGCCGTCTGCTACTAGACTGTACTAATGTTGACGGTTTATTTAATTAACATAACGATTATTGCCACCTCGTTGCCTGTGGCTCGCCAGCTGTGTATTGCTTGCAGAGAGCTGTTTGAATACTAAGGTAACTTTCTTGAAATTCCAAACAATTGGTTACCGTTGCCTCCTTTGACACATGAGAAGAAAGATTGTAGTGTTGAGCTGCTATATTTTGGTATTACTTTGCGGAAAACTGTTCTGAATCTCCCGTAATGTGGAGAGCTTATGCGTTGGACTCATTTTTTAAAAACTACCTGAACCAGGACTTGTAGCCTATCGCAGACCGCGATTGCATCATTTGTATTGTGTTCCGCGTTTCTCAAACAACATGATAGGCTACTTTAAGTTAGTTCATACAATCTGGCTTTAGATAGAGCTTATCCCCAGAAATTGCGCAGTTGAAAAGAAGTTACCTGTGGGGTTATATAAGCCCGATGCTGTACAACGCATAGGACAACCGACGCGCATAACGCAACCATTAAATTATTTCTGCCTCCACTGCAATGCAGTAAGCTACAGACAACGTGTGTGGGGTTTTCGGACCATGTACATTTTGGCAGCGTGCCACCACTCGATGATCGTGGCCGGCCGTGAGCTTTCGATGTCATAACCGCACCTTCAGGAGCCATCCTACAATTACTGGGGGATTTATGTATGCGTTGTCAATCTAGCCGCTATTTATATGGATTGGTCTCTGACAAAGTATTCATGTGTTAAAGTCAGTTTGTCTGGTACCTATTAGGGTTTGAAATCGCAGTGCACTATGTCGGTAAAGCCACCAGATTTTAACAAAATCAGATGACTCTACGGCGACACATTTTGTGAATTATATAATTATGTTTGCCTAGCTCTGGGTAACATTACGAGAGACACAAAAGCAACGGAATATGAGCCTCCGCAAAAAATACTAAAGAATTAGGCTTTGGAAAACAGGTTTGTTAAAGAAGGGTGGAAGGCGTATTAACAACGATTGCTTATGAGCAACGGCTACCAAAACCTGCAGGCAAAGTAACACTGCTAGTGGGCTCTGATATTCAGCATCTAAATGCAATCACTGAAAGCGCGTCTGCGTTGGCAAAGCACAGCACGTCTGCATTTGCAAGGGGCTTGCGTCTAAACGAAAATCTAAGTGTGTAGCTGGTGTACAAATCAAGAGTTCAGATTTTGTTGCGAAAGATATCTGCAATCTACTTAAGATTCTTGACAGCATGAAGTATGTCATTTTAGATAGACTCCGCGAACTGATTCTCAAGTCACTTTCGGCGATTATAGCTTCTTTCGTGACTGATCTACTCCAGGGTCGCAGTCCGCAGTTGTACTGCTAATCAAATGGAAACGCCCCATCGTGAAGCGTATTCCAAAATAGGTGACCCCAGTAAGATGAACAGTAGCCGGCCGATTTAACTCACTAGCCTTCTAGCGAAATCACACAAAAACATTGCATATAATTTCCTACTATTGATGCTAAGTTCCTTACAGTACGACTTCATGCAGGTCTACTACTTTATCACCAACCTGATGCTGAGGCGGCTTGCATGGTCACGTGGGTTGCATGGGGGGAATTGGTTGAATCTGATCCACGTTAGTTTTAGCGACGCCCTTACAGAAGTAAATCAGGTGAACCTCCTCCACAAGCTGAGGACTTTCAGTGCAGGTGGCCTACAACACATGTGGATCATTGGGAGAATTAACTATCACAGTCACTGCTTTATTTGTGTTCTGCAGTGTTGTTAGTTTGTATGAGAGAATCATAATCCAACGCACACACAACTTCAGTATCACAATTCCAGCGAAATCTGAAAAGTGGCGTAGGAGTGAAAGTGATAGGCACATTTCAAGATTTGTAGCAAGATATTCGAGAATATATTACACTCATATTTTGCATCCAAGACAGAAATTACGCTCGAGCTGCTTATTTCCTAAAGATGATAGAAGATCTATACAAGCCTAACTCACAAGTAGAATTAAGTCCTATTAACTATTGAGTTTGATGATGCAGTGTCGTGTTCGAAGTTCACTCAACAGTGTTGCAAAATCAGGATTACAAGGGGCCTAGCCATCATATAAAGGGCAAAGGAAACTAGATGACATATGCTGCCTTAGAGTTAATTTGCACCGACAATGATGAACACGCTTACAAACATGTAAAGATGGTTGCCTGAAGCTGCTTCTTGGACAACTGGAAGGCTTGTGCAAATTGAAACTCCTTCACTTGATAACCAATAAAAAAGAAACGTTGTTTCTATATATTCTGAATCCAAAAACAACGTGTTTAATCCGCATAATACTCGCGGTCTATGCTCATGAAAGTAACGGCGGTCTAAGAATCTGCCATGCAATTACATTTCAGTAATCCACATCGCGCATATGCAATTCTGTTTCGAGCATTGCAATTGCATGTGATATGTGATCTCGTAGAGAACTTACTGTTTGCACTCATAAAAATGTAAAGATAAAACGAGTGATGTGGCAAAACTTGCTGGTATACTAATGCACCGCTGTTGATCAGTGAGTAATAGTTAAAAAATCTTCGATTCTTGCAATGCGAGAGTTGGCATTGCATAATTGTTTATTACTTGCGGTTCTAGTTACTTATGTGTAACAGTAATAACTTCAGGCGTAGTGTTATTTGATAACTGTACAAAAGAACGAAAGAAAGTAAAGCGTCATTTATATCTCGAATTAAATATGATGGCGTACATACTTGCATTCTGGAAAATATAGATTTATGAAACCCTTTTAACATACGGATTGCCGCACATGTTCGATTAGTACGTTTGATTCCGACGCAACAGTGGCAGCCCTCAATATAGAGAGAATAACCTCAAATTATTCACTATTATTACGGTTATCTTCTGAACAAACTACATGGTAGAAATATTAGCATTCCTTTCATAACCAAACACCGAAAGATTAATACTGGAGTTTCGTGCATTGGTTAGACAGATGCATTATTGAATAGGCAGCATTAAACAAAATATATTCATCCATACAGAAATTGGGTGTTGCCCGCCCGAAGACATTGTACTACGAGTGAGCAACTCCCACTTTCTATTTGCATTAGCTACGGTCCTCGTGATTGAAATACCAAGCTTCACTTTAATGGGCATCTCGGTCAACATTGCGAAGGCGCTTCGCAATCCATCCACACAACACGTACTTCCAAATGACCCGCAACATCGTATACTCATCCATAGTTAAGTAAGACATAAATGGTCAATAAACTTTGGTAGCCGTTGCAAGTGTGTACTTTTCTACCCTGATCGGTAAGACAGGCACCTAACTTATAATTGAAAAGGTGTAATGTTTGGCACATGTGTCGGTGTGTAGGCGTGTTACTGACCGTGAATGTAGGCGATCGAAGAAAGAATTTCCCAAATTCCTCTCATTGACTTTGTGGACCAATATCTGGGGCGAAATACCGTACACGTTGAACAATGATAGGTTAAGGACATACTGCACACGTACATATATATAAAGTTAGGATTCGGAACTAACAAATGTCTGCGGAGCCGTAGGTGCAGCAATGTAGATCAAGAAAAAGTCACAGATATAAAGACCCTGCAACAAATACAGTATTCTTAAATGAATTAGTGGTTCAGCTAGGGCTGCGCAGCAAACCTGCACATGATCCAGTTACCAAGTTAAATTATTAACTAATGATGTAACACAAGTTTACAAAATACGACGTACATACGCGGTCAATTTGCAGGCCCTGGTCCATAGGATTTGCGTAGTGAATAATCAAGCTATATAACCGGTCATTTTAGATCGGTGGTCAGGAAATAGATTGAATAAACTGCACAGGTTTACTCGATGTCCATTCCGTAAATAGGTGTGAATTAAACAATATAAACACTGATATATGTTTATCAGGTGAAGGAAAGTAGATGTTTAGGATTTTCAACACAATTGTCTTGGTCGGAGTACATTGAAGGCGTAGGTCATGTGCAAGATGGCATCAAGTTATGTCTGTGTTTCGCCGGACAAGAGTAACGACTTGGCAGAACTCACAGCGACACTAGTTGATGCTGTATAATGTGACTAATGATCGAGAGGAGATATATGTATCATAAAGTGCTTTATGAAAATAAGCACTGGCTGAGTGGGTATGACAGCACCATGGTAGAACAAATAAATTTGCTTATGAGACCATTTCCGGATCATAGGTAAAGGTAAACCGCATTGTCTGGACAACATGGCTAACGATGCAATAATGTAATAATTGAGATGAGCTACGTAGCAAAAATGAGATGGCTAATCTTCCGTCCGCTTTTATATTAATGTTACATGTGATTTGGGAAAGCTTGAGCTTCGTTACTTCGCGAAGGACGGTCGGTTATTAAGGGAGCTCCATAATTAAATATATAGCGATCACTTTTTGCAGATATTGGAAGATCATTTGAAGTGAAGGTACAAGTAAAGAAGAGCATACTCGCGCAGTAAAGCGGGCTCAAAACGAAGCCATGTTTAATACTCAGCTTATCTTGTTTAAAGTGTTTGATTTATTCGCTCCGTAGACACATATTTTTATGTAAAATATTTTACATATATGGGTTTGGATGCCAAGACACGGTTATACAGACTGTCAGAGACGATCATAAGAGGTAGTGGGCGCAACGTAAACGTATCAGGGCCAAAGTACGTTAGATATGAGTAGGATGGATATCATCGAGGCGGATTATCACATTTTATATTGGACGAGCTAGTACATTGTTTGATGAATAGAACTATCATGGTGTAGATTTGACGACAGAGAGTGTTAGTTGCACTAGAAGGATATGCTTAGCCAGTAGAGGCGACGAACACGCTCGTTACTCACACGGTGTTCCCACTAGATATGAGCCAAACTGCGAAGGCACCGATGGTCGAACTTAACTAACCTCTTCATGTCCGCCGATCTTAGGGTCAGGTTTCGCAACCATAGAGTAAGGTCGGAAGTACCGCTGCCTTGTACACTCTACCCTTCAGGGCGAGAGTAATGTCGTGCCGCCGCCATAGGTGGCGAAGGTTAGCAAATGCACTTCGAGCTTTCCCTATACGGTTCGTGATCTCGTCTTCGATCCAGGGGCGTTGAAACAACCTCCGAGGCAATTGAATTCCTGAACGACTTCTAGCTGATTCCCACCAAGGGTCAGTACAGAGGACGATCCCTCCCCATCTTGTAGGAACGTTTTGCACTTCAATGGTGCAAAACAAAGCCCGAAGCGACTGACAGCCAGTGCTATTCCGTCCAGCGCGGCTTGGCACGTCTGGTAGCTGGCACAGATGAGGGCAATGTCGTCTGCATATTCCAAGTCAAGAAGTCGTTCTCCTGGGAGTAGCTCCACACCTTCCAAGTCATGTCCTGTAAATGCAATCTCCATGACTTCGTCAATAGCGAAGTTGAATAGGAAAAGTGACAACGGGCATCCTTGTCTCACACCGCTGAAGAGATTGAACGGTGGCGACAACTTGTCATAAGCCCTCACTCTGCCCGTGCTACGCGCATATAATGCTTGGATAATATTTACATATTTCTCCGACAAACCTTTCCTGAGGAGACAATTCCAAAGGGCACATAGATCAACCGAATCGAAGGCACCTTTGATGTCGAGAAAAACGACTAAGGTGTGCCGCCAATATGTGTGACGGTGCTCCAACAACTGACGCAAGGTGAAGATGTGGTCGATGCAGCCACGACCCCGACGAAACCCGGCTTGCTCCTCACGAATCTGGACTTCACGAGTGCCAGTCATTCTGTGGAGGCACGTTATTTGGAGGCGATGGGATCAGACCGATTCCCCTATGGTTGCCGCCTTCCGAGCGCGAGCCACCTTTGAAGACGGGGACAATAACGGCTCGACTCCAGTCGGTTGGGACAATCTCCTGCTCCCACAGTTTCAATAGTAATTAGTGTATAGCACCAACAAGAGCAGAGCCTCCGAATTTGAAGAGAGCTGGAGGAAGATCATCTGGTCAGGCGACATTGTTCAACTTCAATATCCGATTTCAAGTTCGACTTCTGAGCGAGAGGGTGGATCCAAATTGACATCCCACGGAGCAGAGCGATCTGCGACCGGCGAATGGAACAATTCTAACCGATTATACTGTTTTCAAAATGCTCAGCCCAACGGTCCAAACGTTTTGACAAATGGTGGATAGGCTGTCCACTCTCATCACAACTTGTTTCACTAACACCAGGTCTCGTGCTGCCCGTTTCCCGTATCAGACGGAATAACTTACGATGGTTGCCAATGGCAGTGGCCACTTCCATTTCTGACGCACGATGAGACCATCAAGATTCGCGATCTCTCTACAGGCTAACACGGAGTTTCGCCCGGAGCTCTTTGCGAGTTTCATTGTGTTCACTAGCAGCCGGGATATGCCGGCGAGCGTCTATAAGTTCCAGAGACCGAGAAGAGACCCAATGTCCATGTTGGCTATTAGACATACCACATGAGGATTTGCTTGCTGCTAGTAATTTCTGGTCAACATGTGACCAGTGACCATCAGTTGTCTCCAGTGAGCGATTACTCAGCTCGCATGTCAGCATACTTCGATATGCATTCAGGACACCTGGCTTTGTCAGTTGGCTGGTGTCAATACGCTCACGTCGTCGTTCTGGGCGTCCGCCAAAACGCATCTGCCTTTCAGCATATACAAGTGCATGATCGGTATCCACACATGTGCTCCAAATCGAGCGACAAATCTGGATGCAGTCTCTCCAGCGGTAAATGATGGAAATGTGATCGATCGGCGTCCAAGGCTGGTGGGCCCCAAGTCACCCTCCGGCAGGTGCTGTGTCGGAAATTAGTGCTCTCAAGAAATAAGCGAGCATCGTCACACAAATGAAGTAACCGCTCACCGTTATCTTTACGGGAGCGTACACCGTGTTGACCGCTCAGATGCAGTTCATCAGTGGACAAATTTCCAACTTGTGTGTTCATATCCCCGCCAGCACAACAGCTTAGTGTGTTAGTGTGTAAATATTAAGCAATGAATTTCATAATTGTTTATTACTGCGAAATAGCCTCCTTTCACATCAAGCTGCAACTGTTTTATCTAAGTCGAAATTCATGTGTAAACTGATAGTATACACTCAAGCCTTCAAATTTAGTTCGTTAAACTCGAGCCAGTTGCTCGATGAATATGTCATGTGGAGAACGATTTGCGGTCTCTTGTGATTGACCTCTATCATTCCTCAATTTTAGCTCTCAAGTTACTGCGCCAATATTACGATCTTCAGATAAACCTCAAAAGAAAACACAAGAAGAATACCTGAAATATTTATGGCGCCAGTATCGATAATTTGCGTGCATCCAACTGTATTTCATTTGGGTAGGAGATGCCTACGCACAATATTACATTCGTCCGTCGTTGAATGACCATGTTGCCAGTGAACACGAGAAAACGTCAACACTTCTACGGTTGGAAAACTATGAGGGAGGATGCTGTAGACTAGGCGGTCAAACGTTTGTATGAAGACCTAATATACCAAATCGACTCAAACTGTTACGGAAAGATCCCATCTATTTTACTCTGGTTACCAGTACTGTTGTTTTGTTACACTGATTTTTGGTATAATTTATCTTAATAAGACACTATTGTTTAGTTGCACTTACACGCACGCCATCGCAATGGGCGCTTATTAATTGTTAGTGACACCTTGAGAAATGTGTCCTTCATGCTTAACGTTGCAATATTGGTTGAAAATTCGAACTGCCTAATATGGATCGCATCTGATGATCTCTCCACAGTTGTGATTTTTTCATACAATGAATACGGTTTAGTAGTTCACTCAATTTGCATTATTGTGATTTCAAAATATGGATACTTCAACAGTTGCATTTAGCCCACATCATATGCATTCAGCGGATTGCCTAGATTGTTGATGCTAGCCGATGGCAAGATTGTGCGCTATATTTGAGTCATTCTTAGAATCATCGAGCCGCCTAAATTGTCGCGCTTCCACCAATTGGGACATATATTTAAGTGAGCAGCAAAAATTGAGTGCCACAACTGCCGCATATGTAACCACGGTCTGTAAAAGATTGATAATGAGAATGTCGTTTATATGGTAGAAAAGTGATACTTTTTGATTATCACTTCGTGACATTGGGAAGCTGCGTTGCACAAAAGTCATTTTTTGGCAGGCCCATGCATGACGTTAATTAGCGCTAAGCAAGGAAATCTGCATTGTTAATTTTCTCTTGTGACTATTGATGTTTTGTGCTCCGAAATTCTAATACTAAGAAGTGGCTTGTTTGATTATGTTGATATATCATTTTTGAGCGTAAACCCATTGTTAAAGTAAAACGTAAAGATACACGTGCGCTAAATTTTTATCTGTTGGTTGATCACCTGATTCCACTTGCTCACCTCCGTATTTAATAATTGTTGTGGTCGCAGTGGAAACGATTAATATTCCGCTTTTCTGATAGTTAGCTTTGCCATTCTATTCTACCAGGTTTGACAGCAATTGCCAATCTGGTATTCTACATCTCATTTAACGACATTGAACAAAGTAGCATAAAACGTTCTATTAAGTCAGAAATATAATGGTGGTACGGATATACAAACGACAGCTGCACTGATTGTTTTCATCACTCCCGTATTTAAGGCGAAAGTTTTTCGCCGATGAACAGATAACTGATAAAATATGTAGGACTGATGTTGGCAAGTGCATTTCACATTTCATACTGTGCGCCAGTCGTGTATGTTACTGCACTGAAAACTGCTTAAAAGAAAGGAATCATTGTAAAAACTGTTTATTTTGTCATAATTTCTCGTTTTCTCGGATACAGATATATACACGTAAAATTGGATCGGCAATATTCTTTTTAAAACTTTTCGCAAGTATTTTGTGTACGCTTGTTATGTTTATGGCCACAGCATGCGATCAGTGTGCAAATATTCCATCATATAAAATAAGAGTTCTGATTAGGTAGCTAAATCCACGAAGATTCATTTCGAGATTACCGTGTCAAGCATGTTCTTTATTTCGTGCTGTCAGACTTTCTCGTGACCATTACGAATAAATTGAGTACAATTAATTGTCGCTATAAGGGAAGCCGGCTTAACAAACGTTTCGCAAAGTCAATGTCTTAAGCCAACATACATATATACAGAAATTATTCTTTCAAAAATAACCAACCGCAACATTTTGTTTTAAATGCAAATATCGAAGCACTATGTACTGGTTAGTAAAGCACACGCCAAAGTTAAAAATTGAAAGATCTTTTCTGACCATTTTATTACTTCTCTCCTTGGCTTATAAGCATATTCAGTGAACTTTAATACTTTACTGTAGCTTCGTGTACGGAAAATGGGTATCCAGATCCCTTCATGAAAATCCACATGTAGAAGAGCATAGACAACGGTTGTTTTAACAAATGACAGAAAAGCGATTTCTTTTCAACTCCCCTATGAAGGGAACTCGCCACCAAATTTTTAATCACCGTTGTCACAGTAACTCAGACGGACGTACAAAATAACAAAGGTACATACCTACTTCACCAGCACACCGATGGTAAAACTGCGCTTAAAATGTTTGCAGACTTGTCCACGACAACTTTAAGTACATCTATTCATTTACCTGATGCTTCAGTAAACACGTGATCGTACGACAATGTGTCTCTCCGCGAGAATGAGAGAACTCTGTCCGGCATGGCTGAAAAGCGGAAGCATAAGGGTATATAACAGCCGTAGCTGCATACCTTGCTGACACAGCCCACAACCCTAGGCTAGCCGAAGCATACCAAATCGTCTACAAGGTCCCGTATAATCGATCGACGTATATGCGCAGACGGATAATGATGTGGTACGCAATCGAGAAATTCTTCACCAAAATGCAGTAGCAACTAAAATGTAATCGCTCAAGAACTGAACCTATACATATGAACAGTAACTCGCATTTTTTACAAATACGCTATGCGGAAATTCCTAGCTCGTAAAGCTAACCGCTCTGCGCTGGACAGTTCGCAGCTGACATGTCAGTGGAAAATAAACCGGGATATATCATGTTCATCTGTAAAGCATGTCGGTCTACCGGTGTCAATCATGTAAAGCGGCGCTAGCAGCAGATATCCAGAATTCATGGGATCGATACCCGACAGAGGTCCGATGAAAGGCGCAATACTCACTATACACAGAAAGTCGAAAATTCCGTATCTGTTTTTTTCCAGTGTAGCAAAGCCTGCTGACTTTAAACGGGCTATGATAATTAACCTGATTATAAAATTACTCAGACTCATTATTAAGATGAATTCTGTCTGTACAGCATCTAGGTCATAAGTGGTCCATAGACGCAATTTGGTAATTACTAGGTCATGTGGCTAAATGCTGTCCACTGCATTGTTTGTAACTGGCATGGTCAACCGCGACTGTCCGCGTCTGCCACGCATGGTTAACTGGCACAAGCCGTTGGCATCCAAAAATATTGCATCTGAACTGGGCAGATGTTCAATGGAGGGCGCATCCAGAATGTCGAAACAGCGCTATCTGCTGCCCTTTCAGACTGGCCAACGCTTGCTGAGTGAGCGTGGATGAATATGAAGTACTTCTGAACAATAAACTGCATCATTTTCTTATATATGCATGTTAGTAAGCAAAATAAAAGTAACCTCCATAAAGAACCTTCAGCAAATTTATCACTATTAAAACCACCCTGTCCATCGGTACGTGCCCATCATAGCAGAGCATAATTATGCATCCTGTGAACTAGCTAAACCGCGAGCCGCTGACCAGCGAAACTCACGAAGCAGAGCGAATTTGGCAAAAGCAATATCCAAGCACACTTGTTCAGCATGCAAGCAATTATAAGATACAATTAGGTAAAATGCGATAACCACAAACAATAGATTTTTGGTCGATATTCCTCTCATATTTCGCTACACATTCTCTTTTCTAAGCGCCATGGCGTCCTGCCCGTCATGACGCAAATGACACCAATTCCGTAAATTACACATCTTCCTTTTGCAGCACTTCCTTCCACCTTATTTTATGCCCTACATAGATGACTGTACACGCACAAACAGAGCACAACTCAGTGTAATTAATCTATCATAAATTTTAATCATTGTTGCCTAAATGTACAACTAATGCAAATACCTCATCATCCAAATATAATTTTAAGGACAAAACTATGGTGATCAACGGAAATGCCGGATAAACTGTTCGCAATGCAACACATTTGGAATGCCCACCCGCCTTTTAAACGTGGTGTTCGCTTAATCATTTTCATAGACGTGTTTTCCCCCCTAGGATGACGTACTCCTACGCAATATCTATTAATCTGCTTGAATTACCAGTACTAGTTATTATACAATCCTTTTTGCAGCCTTATTTTTAGACCGCACATTTGCAATCACCAGTACTTATGGCTTGCTTGACAATTTTCTATCTTTTTTCCGACCTATCATTTACTAATAAATTATCGTCAGAAGTAGCAACATGTAAAAACCCCACTCCGATTTAGAAGTTCACGAAGGTCACAACACCTATATATCCTTCCTTATTCTACCTGGATGGGTACAACACGTAAAACCGTCTGTCTTATCTGGAAACACAATTCGTACACTAGTTTTGATCGGCTGAATAATTATGTTATAAGCATAAATGATATATTGACAGAAAATATCATAATTCTTCTTACCAAATTATTCCTTAACCCATTAAATCAGTGATCGAAACCGCTTGTCAATTTATATGGATAAGTAGTACACTCAGATCCAATTAGGTTTGAATCTCGTTATGTGCCCATTTTCTTTACACATAGTGCAAAGAAATTATGTCAAGATTTCTACAGCAGTATATAAGTTTTAGCTGAAGATTGCTTAAGCTATTGCAAGTTTCTGCAGTGTATACATGTATTTCAATGATGTAGACGCATAAATACATAGAATGCAGAGAATATACTAGCAAATAAACGATTTTAGTTCGTTAATACTTTAGGCGTGATGGTTAAAAAGCTATACTATGATCACTATCTTAGTAGGTAACTGTACGAAAAACTTAAACTAATCTGAGCGCAACGAAATGCTGTTGGATCTATTGGAAACAATGAATCCAGGATATAATAACTCGATCATAATCTCGGCTGGAACATAAACTCTTTTCGCACAACTTATATTCCAAAACTAGTTAAGTTTTCATGTATATATAACAAATAAAACCAAAGTGGCGCCTAATCCCGGGCTAGTTAAAAAAAGCAACAATACACTCTGAAAATTCGAATTAAAAATGATTGAAATATGCAGCAAAATGGAAGTAATTTAGTAAGAGAGCTCACCGGGCCTTAGCAACCTAAATTTGTTTTACTCTGACATCATGTTCTGGAGTTCTTCCTGTTTCTGTTCAATACATTTGCACTTTCAAATGAGTATATACTCTGCATTGAAAACACTAGACAATTATACAATGGGACAAAAGCGGTTCTATGCAATATGTAATACATAACTATTCAATCCACCACATTCTTAATCACTAGAATCATATAGGGAATATTAGGATATTTCTAAGAAATGCGTTATTGTTATATGTGTAATCGTCAGCAAGATATTTGAAAGGTAACTCGTTCACCGCCTGCTAATTACAGTATCTATATATATTGTAATTAGAACAACAGAGGAATTACTTGCCGCAGTTTTAAGGGTTCTTAAAATCCATAACGCGTTTAAAGGTGTCGACACAAATTTTTTGTGACGGAAACTAATAATTTCGGTATTTAAAATCTGCTGCTAATATGGGTGCCTTTCTAACTTAAGGATAGAAAACAATACTCAGAATTGGTAAAAGTGTTCATCAAGCCACTGCAATACCTGATGGCTATTTAATGTGTCATGCGGTTTGATCATACACGTAGTCTAGTTTACCGAAAATCTAGTACTATATCTAAGATGCTATACATATTAGTTAATACTATTTAAGTATGTATTATTTTCATTCTGGGCACCCTTTTTCTCAAGGTAACCTGGGTTCACGCAGTCTTGTCTACATTAGGGCACTGCGGCGTCTCCTGGAATTTGCACTGTGCCACTGCAAAGTGTAATAAAATTTACACCACTGTAATTTTTCTCTGAATATTCGCACAACAAGCAACACTACTATATTTGTGTGATACATCGCCTGAGAACTTGATTCAAAATATTCTGCACTATATACTTCTCTAGAGCGTTTCATTATCCCAGGCAACCTTCAGAAATACAACCGTATACCTAAGATTTATATTGCGTTAGGCCGAATCTTGGACGTTGAAATATAGTGTACGTTATTCTGAGAGAGGTAGACGTCATAGTTCTAGGCAGGTTCTCATATTTTTCCAATATATTTGTTTAGGTATATCTATATTTATATTTTACCGTTGGGCGCCGCGATGCATTAAATGTACAGCCGCAAGCAGCGCAGATGCGGAATTAATAATATCATCGCTGCATCTTGCTATTAGGCTTACGTTTTACAACGCAGTCAGAACTCGGGTTTCCGACACAAAGGTAATACGAAATTATAAACAATAGGCGCATACTGCATATACTAAAAACTCGTACAAAGCAACTTTCGAAATACGTTATAGAAAAGTATGTTTTATTAAGGAATACCATTCCATCGGATAACAATAATTGTGGGAACTGGCCGCAATTTAAACGAAGAATTACGGTTTACCATACTATTTCAAAAGCTGGATCATCACTTGGGATAAAGATGAATATAAATGCCTTTGCATTGCAATGTTCTATGACAAAGACTATGAATAAATTTCTTGATATTTATTTACTTGGATGCAAATTCCTATTAATTACGTTTTCCATGCCACAATAATGAAATTCATCAGCAATCGTCTAAGAATTGCTGTTTTTTGTTATGCATTGGATCGGAGGAGCACCACCGCAAACATGCAGAATCTCGTTCATTAATGTTAACCACTTGGTATGAATCTCAATGGATCTACTTTTTAAACGGAACTTCATCTAACAAAACTCAAATTTTCAAGGCATTGTAATCATAAGCCTAATATTGTGGATCACTCTGAAATCTTGCTTGGGAATTGTAATACCATAAATAACATGATGCCTTATGTAAATGGGAAGACACAGACGGACACAACGCACCCATAAACCGCAACGAGGCAGTTTGTTTAAACTTGCCTTGTTATT
Source organism: Dicrocoelium dendriticum (assembly GCA_944474145.2). NCBI lineage: Eukaryota > Metazoa > Platyhelminthes > Trematoda > Plagiorchiida > Dicrocoeliidae > Dicrocoelium > Dicrocoelium dendriticum. Next base: position 241,367,497 of record OX104063.1, on the reverse strand, counting down.
TATTTCTCCTAAATCATGTTAGTTATTGGGTTCATTCTGCTTTGTCTTTTTCCTTTGTTGGTCATGACAAGGCCGATCGCTTTAGACGATTTGTATATTCAAAATTGGTTTTCTCTCCCACGCAAGGCGCTTAATCAAACACACACTGGTGAGTGTTAAAAATATGTGCATAACTTAAATAGCAAAAACAACATTGTAATATATTCGAATGTTTTAGCACATACGGTCAATTCAGGTTATTTGGGTTATCGTGCCCACCAAACACATTGGTTTGCGCGGCTGCTGATTGAATCGAGTGGTCAGCTTCTGACAACCAAATATATAAATGCCGAATGCATATACAAATCGATAATGATTAGCCAAGCTAAAGAAAATCCAGTAAACGATCAGCTAGAAATGAAAGGTGTGGGACGAACCTCTAGCTAACTAATCCACATGGAAGTAGGTGCTAAATATACCGTTTCACGAATGCCAATTTCAATTCGATTGAACTTTCGTACTAGACTTCCCTCTGACTTGAATCTGCTATGGTTAATGTTTTCAGTTAATGCAGTTTTATCCCAGTGTAGCATTATCAATAGGATCTATCAAATTAATTTTCAGACAGTATTCTAGACTCATCGATCTTTTCTTTCTCTCTACCTGTATCAAATATTGGTTTGTTAACAATACATTTTCCTAACATCCATGGGTTCAGCGCATTGTACGATTGTGTGGTTAGCTAATCATGCCTTGAAAAACCTGTCTCTTAATTTTGACAATAAAACATTATCTATTATCATGAAGTATTCTTTCTTAAAACAACAAGGCTGGAGCTGGAGTTGTAATTGACTAATATATGGCAACCGGTTCCGCGTATACCAGATTTCAACAAGTTGCAATGGACATTTCAAGATCGCTTCATTATCTGCTCCATTACGTGATGAAACAGCAATGCCGCGTATTAGAAATGTCATCAAAATAACTGCTGTCAAGTCAGGCAATCGAATGGTTTCATTAATCTTTACAGGAAAAATAACCAATGCAAGCTATTTACCTTCTTGATTTCTAAAAAATGTTTTCTTTATATACATTTTTCCTCTTTTGCTGATTCTGCTTTTGTCCAGTAGCAGCAATTAGTGAGTCTGGTTCATCTGTGATGTGGTTGGGTCGGAAGGCTAAACGCTCCATATACTTAATTCTGCTCTAGTGGCCAGGACTGTTTTAAAACCGTCCATAATCTGTAAACCATAGTAAACCGAAATAAACATAATGTGTAGCACCACGTTAGGCGAAGCGATGAAATAATTGTTCCAAGCCATTTGGATTCAGCTTGAGAAATATACGGAACATTGACTAAAAGCGTACCGACCTTGATAAGTCTATTATTATTGAAATTATAACTAAAATAATAGAGAATTTTATGTCGTTTTCAGACGTTTACCTTGAATCACAAGGTGAATCCCTGTCATGTCACGTGCGCACTCCATAAATATTTTTTGAAGCCACTCGTACTGCAACGTAAGGAATGTTATGCAGATTCATTAGATTTATTTTGTTTAGCGAAATAAAGTCATATCAGTATTTTATGGTGTAACGGCAAGTGAAACGACGTAAAACAACAGCAAGTAACATAAACACAAATTTCCAATGGTTGTCTTGTTTAGTTTGTGCCTAAACTCTGTCAACTAATATATTCTCTGGTATGTGATATAAAAGTGGTAACAGAAATATACAGCTAATGTAAATATAAGTACGTTCGCTCTGCTTTCAGGTAAAGATATATTAGTCTGCATACACCAACTGGAAGTCGAATACTTCTATGAATGTAGTTATCAGAGCTAAGACATTCCCAAAAATTATAATTGCATATGGTTTTCTACGATTAGTGTTCACCGTAGCTTGCAAACGAATGTTTTGATTTTGTCAGCATTTAAGCAACTGTAGACTGTTCGTGAGGAAAATTCTTCAATTAACAATTCAACAACTCTCTTGACCAGAGAAATACCTGCTCGATATCGCTGCGAAATTCGATTACGCTCTCTACGGAACACGTTAATCTCTCGGCGGTTAAATAGGTTCTCTAACTGGACACTGGTTTTCATCTTGAAACCGATTTATTTGTTTCACGAGATTTAGTACGAAGCATTTATCCTGAGGCTATTATTTGTTTCATGATTCTACTTGAGTTTCAACAGTAGACTTACATAAACACTCTTGATTGGTGGGTTCGTGGCTGTTCAACTAAAAGTTTTCTTTAGCAATGTAATTTTAGTATTAATGACGTATATTTTGCTGTAAAATCCAGCAGCTTAACGCGATGTGGCTGCATTTTAGTCGGTTGTTGACATAACCATATTTTGGGGTAGGTTATATTTGGATGTTTCTCTTCCAAACCATGGTGTTGCAGGGTTGGGAGGAGCAGCACACAAATATCTCCTTTCATACTACTGTCCTTGAAATCAGAATGACAGAGGTTTACCTCAAAGTGAGCCAAAGTATAAATAAAGGTTGCGAGTCGCAACCCAACCACACAGCATGCTCCCTAAATTCGGCTGTAAATTTTTGCGTCGGATTATCCTATATTCTGGTAAAATTTTAATGGCACTTACGTTATTACTTTCGTTCATTTTAAAATTTTACAGTGGAACTAATATTATCGTTATATTCAGTCTCCAGACCTAGCAAACTTTGCTTAAATTTTCATCCAGCCGAAGGAAAATAACCTATTAAAATGATGTACAACAGGTAGGAACGAGAGAGTGAGTTTTTCAAGTAAAATCATACAATTCATAAATATAATTCACCGAATTTGCGTAACTGGCTGTACTAAATGGGACTTTCGTTCTGGGTGCGGTTCCTCTATTACCAGTTATGGAAAACTGTGAACTGAAGTGCTTTTATCATATAGGTTAACTGAATACATTAATTTTCTGTGCACCGTTTTCTTGGCGATTCTCCTGTACGAATGTTTGAATTCTGTACAATATTGAATTCATTATTAACATATCTATGCCACAGGCAGTCCGCAGTTACTTCGGCGCTAGAAAGTAACGTGTTGTTTTGTTGTCCTTTAATAGCAATTAGGCGCTTTAGTTGGGGGTCAGTTTGAATTACCCGCTGCGTGGCTAGCTTGTCACGTGTAACCTAAATGTAGGCATTGATTCGCATTACATATACACTTGGTCACTTCCATCTCTTTGCGTATAGCTCATGTAGCAGAATTATATTTAATAGTACACACACGAACAAACTGCAAAGTACGACAACTTTGAGCATTTAATCTCATCCGGTATAAATTACAAGCGTTGAACCGGAAACGATTAGAAACTTAGAAGAAACTCTACTTTTTTTGCTACTAGGTAACAAAAGTCAAAGAATGTAACGACGTTTATTGACTGACTAGGAGGTAATGTTTAAAATAAAATCAAATCACATGGCTTACATTTTAAATGCATGCAACAATCAAGTTTCTCCTGAGTGCCGGTGTAGAATTGGCTAAGGCTGGCTTTAGTGCGAATCGCGGGATACCTTGTGACTGGGAGCCCCCACCCAGTATACATTTTATGGACCCACCAATCATTCATTAACCGTATTCCAATGCAGTGCTTTTCGGGCACGGTAGCCAAAGGTAATAGATATTTTCTATACTATTTCAATAATCCCAGATAGTAGGCCTCCTATCTCAGCTATACGAAATCATATGTCCTCAAAACATAATATTTTCGTGGTAGCAACACCAAATGTCCTTCTGCTTAAAAGTTGGAGGTCTGTTTTAAATTTAACTAACGTTCACAGCTATACAGTCCTCCTAAAGTTAAAGGGATATGCCTGCGAAATTGGCTTCAATCATATATATATATACATATATATATCGTTACCATTGAAATATAGCAGCGACGCTTGTGCCGAAGCCCTTTTTGGCTAATGTTTGGCAAAGTTTGGAAACTCATCGGTATATTTACAGTTTAGTTAAGTATTTTAAATATTCATGATAGGAAAAGAAACGGAATATTACAAGACACCCACAGCATGACGAATGCTAAAGAACATCAACTGTTTCCAGCGTAGAATTAAGTGTTCAGTAGTCTAGCAATCACAACTTATCATAAGTTTATCGTTTATCTCTTGGATGACATTCTAATATTTATTCGAATGTCACCATGTTGTTGCCTTTAACCCAATTAATAATGACGCATTTCGGTGGGACGAGATTACAAGCAATTAACTATATTTTAATGGCCTGAGGGTGGGCTTGAGGTAACTGCTTCCAAATGGTGGCCTCAGCGTTTTATAAAAATAGTAAAGAGGGATTTCCTCGAAGCTATTGGAAGAATACACACCGACAGAGGGCGCATTTTATAGTTAATACAAGATTATCTACGTGTTGCCTCTGTAGAAATCCAATGGAAACGCTCTAAAGGAGGAACGTTTCCATTTATCCATCTACGCCGGGCCTGAACTGTATACCTTAGTGGGGAAGAATGTATGTGTTAAACAGCAATAAGAAAAGCAATATCTCAAAGCACATCAAGCCAGCTTAAAAGCGTCACTTTCAAATTCTCTCAGTTTCCTGCACCAGAACAGTGAACATAATTTCAAAATATTTTGGAAAATGATACATAATTCACGTCCTTTTATATGTATTGCAGAGTGATAAACAAAATGATATTGCTTTTGAAGCAGCTGTGTAGCTTCAGTAGCTACCTGCCAGTAGCTACCTTCCAGCTGCTTATTAACCCGATTTAATGCTGTAAATTTATACATTCAATCCCGGTAATTCTAGGAACAGGCTCAGCCAGATGTTGAGCATATATCTGAAGAACTGCTTGTGTTGGCAGTGAGGATCGAACAAATACTGGTAGGCAATTTTTTAGACTAAATCAACAGCGAGCACAGAACGTTTCCTTGAGATACACGACTGAAGACGCACAAATCCTATGCCTGTTTGACAAACATTATTACAACGTTTGGGATGTCACATAGTGATACTTCTATCCAGATGAGCCGAAAAACTTAGGTATCTAAAGCATCAAGCGTTCGGAGAAAGACCATGTATTTGACGCGGTCAAGTATCTAAGTAGATCATTTCTTGTGGGAACCCTACTTCAGTTACAACAATTCATGAATTCCAAGCAAAAGGCAGATAATTAAACCACGAACCACTTCTACTGTATACATGTACTATCCTGGAAGGGCTTAGCATGGTCTCAGGATATCTTATCTGTTGATACACGATCATCGATTTCGTAACCTTTTTAAAACAAACAAGGTGCAGATCGCTAAATCGGTACTTGAGGAGGCCCTGTTACTTAAAATTTTTATATGGAAGCGCTGGCCCAATTTTCTCACTTTGAGTAAAGTATTTGAAAATCAAGAAGTAAATGGAAGTATGTTGCAGTCTGTACTATTGTGGTGGAAGCAAGTCAACTTGATTCCCGATGCACCCCTTTTGATGCGTTAGGGACTTCGTGTGACCGGCATCAATTGTGCTTGCGCGCTGACGTTTCAGAACGCTGGCGTTTGAACTTTTGTCTAATATCAGGTAGTGCATCTTAGTCTAGTTCAATTGCAAAAAGGGTCAATAATGCTTATATGAATGTTTAGAACAGTAATTATTTTGTGCTGTCACGCCTCGTTTGGATCGTCATTGCTACTACCGCGGCCACAGCCCATGCAATTTTCTTGTTTTATGGCCAACTACTTTGGTATTTTTGCAGGCTGTAATATTGATTGTGTTGAAAGTCACCACATTTATATCTTGTAAATATCTGTGATGCTCGTTATCTATACAACGTAAGGTTTATTATTTAAATTTAGGTTCACACAACAACGCTGTTACACCATGAACCAGCATTACCTGATTCGTCTCATTTGATCTGATGAATTGCCTATGCAAAACACCCCATCCTTGATTGCGTCAATTTTCTACCTAGGTTAACGGTCACTGTAGCTATGTCAACGAGAATGATAGTAGTGTGTTAATGGGCTAACGTGCGGATATAATCAAGCTAGCTTTGGGCAGAAAGACTCATGGAAAGTGTGTTAGGTGTATATTGAAAAAGTGCCTTTGGCTATGACGTACATTCTTTTACTGTATTAACTTTTTCTTACATGGAAGCCTTAAATAGCTGTGTTGAATGGTGATTCAAATTCCATTTGTGATATAGAAAAGTTAAAGTATTACAGGTGTGCGTACTAGGGATTGGATTGCCGACGGGGTCGTTTGTCGTGTATTAGTGTAACGTTGTTTTTACAACAAATTTTAGATCCATTTGGATACAACGGTGATCCGAATAATTCAAGCGGATTTTCGAAGAATTGATACAACATTTTAAAGGGATGCTTCAAAATTAACAAAAGCGCGATTTTATATATGGGCAATTGCTCCATATAGTAAAATTGTACAACTAAGACAGCTGGTGTTGTATTTGCCAAGTCCTAAACTCAGTTCCTCCCATTGGCATTGCACAAATTCGAAATTACACAACTTGGGACAAACAAACGTAAAATTGTTTGTTTGGATGCATCTAAATTAGATATATTTTGCCTACTCTATTACTTGTGCAACGTGAGCCTCCTTAACTAAAGTGGATTCTTTCATTCTGCTTTTTATTTCACGTTCTATAACCATGGGTACGATCACATGGTATTTAGTTTTGCTAATTAGTTAACGAGGTGTTTGCAAGAAATATATGAGGCTTTGGACGCAAAATGCAGGCAATCTCTGCGGGTTCCTAAAATATGTTCATTCAACAAGAAAAGGACTAATCAAAAATTGGATGTCTGACGAACATTAATTATGAGATAAATAATGCTACCAGTAAGGTTTTAAAATGCAGTTTCGTTACCTTATTATGCAATACAATGTATTTTTTATTGATCAGAGCTTATGTTTAGGCAAAGCGCAGAAGATAAAGCGTCATATCAGTTTTCCTAAGCATAGAAGGTATGATTTCATTGTATGGGTGAATGCTAACTTGACACAACGTTGTGCGGTGAATAGCGGAATTATTTCGTGGTAATGATTTGACATGTTTCCGCCGGTAATCATCAAGGAAACACAAATCGCACAAAGTTAAAAGCAAACATTTGCTGATTATCCGTTGTTCAAATTCTAAAGATGTTCGAATATGTTAGATGATTTGCCTATTCCTGTATATTATTAAAAGTTGCTAAAAGGTTTCGGAGTACAAGGTAAACGTTACGAAATGCAGGTTAATATGACCATTTTGACGAAGTCAACTGCACCTTGTATCCTAAAAATGAAATATTGGTTTGATCAAATTTATCGAAATATATTCCCCGTAAACAAATATTTATAAATTATTTGTAAAGGTATCTTGAGAGCTAATATATCTGTCCGAGTTTTGATAAGTAATTAACAGTTGCGTTGAGTAGGCTAACTACACCAGAGCACACGGAGACACGTTCTGCAGCATTACACATAAGAACAGCTAAAAGTCTATTTTATATTACTTGCTTGACCGCACTAATAAAATTGTATTAGGTATTATCCGGCTGTTTGATATTTGACTATATTTGTGTAGCTAAGGATAAGCTAAAACTAAAAATGTTAAAATTAAACATAAAATAATGTTAACATATGAAATCTTGTGTTGTACAAACTGACGAACTCGTTAAGAAGTTTTGCTGTTTCGGAGAATTTTGCATTTGCATAGACCTAAGTCGCAGTAACTTCTGAGGATTCCATATATCCAGTAAAACATTATAATTTACAAGTTAAAAAGTGCCGCAACAGATAATGTACCCCATATGTGGGATATATAAGGGAAGATCAGTAACGTATCTTAATGCACGTAAACAAATAGTTCCAAAGTACCTTGAGTAAAATTAGAGCAAAATAAATATGAAGACAGTATCTCAATATTTGCCACCTTCTGAGCGGCCATAAATATATATAAATGTGAAAATAATTGGAAACATATGAATGCGTTTCGAAGATCAGAAAGAATTAAATTTGTTCCTATTAGAAGCTGTGCTTTATGATGAAGTACTTTTCTAGTAGTAAAGCTACATGAACTGCTTGGCGCATGATATGATGATAGGAGCATATTTCTCAGCCGGTAGCCTTTATTATAAATAAAATTTTCCTTTATAGTTCTACATGTATAAGCTTATCCTATCTTGTGTAAAAACAATAAGCCGTTTACTGTTACGCACACTGCTGTGAATTCTAATAAATCAAAATAATACACTTCCCCGCATAACTTTGGATTAGCATATTGGCTGGCTGCTAATCATTGGTTACTTCTCTCAGTTTCCTCCGAATTGGCAAGACGTATCATGTTTTAAACATCCTCCTCCTCACCAGGTAATCCAAGTTATAATATTTCACTACTATTATTAATCATACCTGAAAAGTTGTATATATCATTTAACCGAATTAAATTTGCGCTTAGTGAAACATTTTACAGGACGTCCCTATAAATCACAAGTAAAGCTTACAAAACAGCTTGCATGTAAGTTTCGAATTTCATAAATTTTACCAATGACTTTCAGATGTAATCCCAGGGGCTGCAGCAAGAAGACATAAAAATCCTAAACAAAACTAGCGTGACGACATATTTTATGTTATCGACTACATGTAGGCAAAATACAAACACATTCGTGTTGGCTAATTCGCGCTCAATTTCCTTGGTGAGAAATAAACAATTCTTAACCTTATATACAGCAATTCATAGTTACCGCCTAGCATGTGAAAAACAAATATTTAATATGTAATTAGCAACCGAGGATATCGAATATATTCGTTAATGTTAGGTTTGGCATTTAAGTCGTTCTGATAATCTAAAGCTGTGCCAGATCAGATGCGTTAGGCAATTTCGGAGGATAGAATATCGTAAAAAGTCAGTTCAGTTCTATTAACTCAACCGTGAATTGCGTTTAGATATCTTAACATACGCGATGATCCAAACGTTCAGTAGACTTTCAGAATTCGCACTAATTTAATTTGCGCTGTGTTACACAATCTCAGACATATATGTTACATATATATTCCATATATGTTTCCATATATGTTCCATATATATGTTTCGGACATATATGTTCCGTTTATTCACGTTCACAATGGTCCGTCTTACATCTTGGTGATTCAAACGATATCACTAATATCATAGATCAGCAGAGTGAAAGCGCATAGCGACAGGTCACTACTGGTACACTACATTTTCTAGCATACCAAATGAGACCTTCCATATTGCAGACTAATTAATTATTAAACCACTTGAGTAGCTATAATTGCTTGGCCTTAATGGAGAAAAAATACTACCTGGAAAACTTATCAATAAGAATAAACTAATAATAAGATTAATCAATGTTATAGTTTCCTTTTTGTTTCAAGAACAAACAATGTAGTATATATGTGCAAATATGATCAAATTGATAGAAGTGATTTACAAATAAATACATCTTGAAAGATTGGCCATAGCGTTAGTTCGAAAATATACTAAATATACATAAATAGCATCTAGTTTAAAATAGAGCTTATCCTCGTATAATCAATGTCTATGTTTTTTGGGAAGCTTAACTGATCTCTTTGAAGTTATCAAAATGTTACTTTGCATATTTCGGCATATTTATTTATGAAAGCTTTAACTAGCTACCAACAGTTTTTTGCCTTTTGATTAGTACTGCAAGTAGTAATCGCAGGCCGTTTCTTCCGTCCTTGCATTCTGTCACAGCTTCGCCAAATCCCATTAGTTTGGTTATTGTGGTCAAACGTGATCAAAAGATTCGAGATTTTACTTTGACAGCAGTGGTAGGGGAGCTTGAATTTACCTTAAAGCTGCCCCGACAAATTGTTAAATGAGACCTACTTCTATCTGCAATGCTAACATGTTTTATAAATATTTACATCGAATCAATGATTATATATTCCTCTTTTAAAAGAAAGCTTATCATATGCTGCTGATTTCGCTTCTGGTATTGTGCTTCGTGTCTCGGTCGTTGTTGGAGAATGAAATATGGGATACCAGGTGAAACCAGTTTGTAATATAAGGAAGAATGACTACAATTTTTGGTCTAGAACACACTCCAAGCAAGGTTCGTCATTATTCATGATACCAAAGAACATGTTAAGATTGAAGTGCAGATGACTACCTTAGGAAAGCAACAGGTACTTCTCTCCATTTTAAACGACACAGTTTTGTGCCTCCTGGATGGGATAAATAAACAAACACATTCACTTATATTACAGGTAGTTCAGAATCCTTATATACCAACACCAGTGTTATAGTAGAACAGACAATCTCGCGCGGTCAATAAGTTATGAAAACGTTGGTGAAGAAGAGTTGAATTGAACAAAGTTTACTTTTGTCTGGAGCACAAATAATTAAGTATACATATGTCGAACCTAGGAAAGAAAATTATTTAAAACTTGTTACATCGCTTCAAAAGTCTTAATAATAATATCTGCTCATAACCATAGTATCTGAATTAGGGTTTCTTTGCAATACAGAATAATAATGGTATAAGTTTACGAAGTGAATGTCCTTTTAATTACATGAGGAGAACACAATACAAACGCAAATTTGTTTCGCAAATGTTCGAGATCTGATATCCGATGTTTTTATCGATGAACCAAAAGGTTTAAGGAAATCTAAGCTGGTCGGATCAGTTGAGTTTTTATTAAGTGCATGAAGATAAGTTAACAATTGCAAAAGTTGTAAGATGCGCAACGTACCAATTTGAAGTTGGTCTTGTATATCGCCCGATTTTATCGCTTAAGGAAAGTAGCTAGGCACATGCTCGTGCTTTGAATGATATAGCTTGTGTTTAACTTTCACGAATAAGTGATTAGTTGATTCTAAGCACAAGGACTACTAAATGTCAAGCTATGATATACATCACTAGGACAAATGGAATAGCATGAAAAATTGTGGGCTCGAAAACTGGATGTTGTTGTCACTAATATGATGCTTACTTCACCTGCATCAAAAAATTGGGGTCACAAAGACCAAGACGCTACTTGGGTTCTTCATGTACGTAGCTGGAGCAGGTGTGCAGTAATCTCTCCCGTTCATTATTTTAACCTTAGATATGATCGTAATGGTCTGAAGAAAATCATAGAAAAAATTGTTCACCTATGGTCTCGTGTTATTTTGAATATAAGTGTCGTTAGGGTCGACATATAACAGCGAAGAGTGTGGTGAAGCCCTTTTTGTCCAAATTTTGGCTGCGTTTGGAAACTTATGGATATATTTAAAGTTTAGTTAGGTATTTTAATTATTCATGATCAGAAAAGGAACGGAATATTACAAGACGCCCACAGCATGAAAAATTCAAAAGGAAACATAATAACTTTTCCGCATTGGAACTTAAGTGTTCAGTAGGCCAAAACTTGCAATTTGTCGTAAATTTATCGCCTATCTCTTGGATGAAATTCGAGTGGACTTTCGAATGTCCCCATGTTCTTGAGTTTAACAATGTTAGTAATATTACATTTGGGATGAAAGGGATTCGAAAACAATTAAATACATTTTATATAGTCTGAAGGAGTGCTTGATGCTACTGATTTCAAGTGGGGGCCACAACATTTTTATAAAATACAGAAAATATTGACTTCCGAGAAGCTACCGAAGTGTTGAGGGTGCTTTTTATATTCAATACAATATAATCCACAAGGTGATCTGGTAGAAATCCTATTTAAACTCTCTAATGGTGAAACGTTTTCATCTTACTTTATACGTCAGGTCTAAACTGTATAACTTAAGCGGGTTGCATGTGCATATTAATCAGCAGTTGTAACATCAATCTTTCAAAGCACAGCTAGTTAGCTTAATAGCGTCACTTTCAAGTTCTCCCATTTTCCGCTACTAGAATGTTTGACATAATTTCAAACTTTTTGAATCATGACACATAGGACATGTTACTTATATATGAATTTCAAGTATTGGTAGACAAATAATGATATAGCTTTTGAGGCAGCTGTGTAGCTTCAGTAGCTAGCTGCCTGCCAGTTTCTGATTTAGTGATTTATTGCCGTAAATGCATACATACAATCCCGAACATTCTAGGGAAATGCCCAGCAGCAAAGAATGGGTGAATACTAACGTTGCACGAAGATGTGTGGTGAATAGCGGAATTATTTCAGGTTATTAAATTGATATGTTTCTGCTGAACAGCACTAATAAAACAAAAATCGCAGAGTGAAATGCAAATATTTGATGGTTATCCTTTGTCAAAACCCAAAATATGTTCGATAAAGTTATATGTTGTATATCTGCATACTTTCTCATAGATAATTGCTAAAAGGTTTCTAGGTGCATTAATAACAATGCGAAATTCAAGTTAAGATGACCATTTTGACACAGTTAGCTATATAGTGTAAACTAAAAATGAAACACATGCGTGAAGACCAAATATGTCGAAATGATATCCTGCGCAAACAAATATTCATGAATTATTTGAAAAATTATCATGAATGCTAGTAAATCTATTCGTGTTTTGGTAAGTAATTAACATCTACTTTGCGTAGACGAAATATACCACATTACAAAGAGATACGTTCTGCAGGATTAAAACAAAGAACAACGTAAAAATTAATTTGATATTACTAACTTGACCGCAATATTAAACATGGCTTTATGTAGTTTCCGGCTGTTTAAATTTTGGCTATATTTGTGTAACTAGGGATAAGCGTAAAACAATAATTTGCCCGTTAAATACAAAATATGGTTGCATATGTAGACGTAGATTGTACATACGAACAAACCCGTTAAATAGTTGTGCAGTTTCAAGGACTTTTATGTGTAATTTCATTTGCATAGAGATTCGTCGCAGACATTTTGGGGATTATATACAGCGGCCGGACGTCATTATATTACATGGTTTAGAAAGTACCGCAAGAGATACAGTGTCCTATATGTGAGATACATAAGGGAAGATCCGCAAAGTATCGTAATGCACGGAAACAACTAGTTCCAAATTACCTTGAATGAAATCAGAACAACATAAATCTGACGGCGATATCCTAAAATTTGCCAACTTCTTAACGACTATATAGATGTAAGTAAAAGTGCAAGTGAAAGCCTTTTGATGGTCAAATATAATTTATGTTGCTAGTAGTAGAAGTTGTGTACACATTTGGAAATAATTTTATATGTAGTAAAGCTAAATAAACTGCTTGACGTGATATGATCTTGTGCGCAGACTTCTCAGCAATTAGCCGTTATAAACAACAACGACAACGAAATTAACGGCTGACAGCTTTTATAACTTTTGCCACCATATTTCAAAAGCGTTGTCCATAATTCATTCATATTTGCTTTAAAATATATTATTCAGCATTCAGTATTATAACTAGAGCTTTCTATCAAAATTATACGTATATACGCTTAACATATCCTATGTAAACACAATAGCCCGTTTATTGTTACGCGCACTGATGTAATTCATAATAAGTCAAACTAACGACATTTTCAGCATAAGACGTGATTTGCATATTCGCTGGCATTTTAAGGCCGATAATTAAAGGTTACTTCTCTCAGTTTCCTCCTAGTTGGCAAGACATATCATGTTTTAAACCTCCTCTTTCTCACTAGATAAGCAAAGTTTAACTCATTCGCTACCTACTTAAATTCCATCGGAAACGTTGTATATAGCATTAAACCGAATTAAATTTTCGGTTAGCGAAGAATTCCACATAACCGCCAAATAAATCATAAGTATAGCTAACAAAACCGCTCGCATGTTTGTTTTGAATTTTGTAAAATTTACCAATGACTTTCTGATATATCTAGCCTGTAGGCTGACAGAATGCCAGGAGTTGTAGCAAGATGGCTTAAAAATCCTAAACTTATATAGCTTAACAATATATTTTATGTTATGGAGCAACTGTAGGCAAAATACAAACATATACATGTTGGCTACTTCGGGTTCATTTTCCTTGGTGACAAAAAATCACTTAGTAACGTTATTTAAAACCATTCGTCGTTGCCGCTTATCATGTAAAACACAAATTTCCGATATAAAATTAACATCCGAGTATCTTGAAACTGAATCTTTCTAACATCCTGATTAGGTGACAAATCAAATATGTTAGGCAATGCAGGAGGACAAAAAGTCTTAACAAATTAGTTCGAATCTAGTAAAAATACCGTGATTTGCTTTAATATATCGTAACAAACCTGATGATATAAATGTTCACTAGGAGTCCAGAAGTACCACTAATTTAATTTTACTCTGTGATACTCTTTTTCAGAGATATAAACAAATATAATGCCGTCTATTAACTATTACTATGTTCTGTCTTACATTTTAGTGGTTTAATCAATATCAGTAATTTCATAGATCAGTAGGGTGAAAGCGCACTGCGACAGATCACTACTGGTACACCGCATTTGCTGGCATAACATATGAGGCTTTTCATGCTGCAGGCTCACGAATTACTAAACTGCGAGAGTAAGTATAATTTCTTAGTATAATCAAAAGAAACACTACGACCTGGAAAACATATCGAAAAAAACAAAATAATAATCAAAATAAGCATAATAAACTTACGAACAAAAATGGAGAAATAATATATGTGTTAAAAGAGAGAAGCTGCATCAGGATATTTTCCAGAGGGACGTGGTGCACAAATTCGTGGCGTATTTCATTTGTTTAGATTTCATCCTTTGACTTGTTATCATTGGCTACAAATATTGTTCATGCTTAATAACTGTGAACATGTTTGTCAAAACGGTGTGCAATTTTAAGATGTTCTATGCAATAACCGGGCGAATGACGTCAAGCATCGACTACTTGTTTTACGCAACAGTGAGTCTTGTGATAGCCTGAGTTCTAAAACAATCTAGTCACTGTCCGTATAAAATTTATATATAAGGATTGTAAAGATATACTAGTATAATAATGTATGCCTAAGCTTTAACATATTAGTTCAGCGTTAAGCAAACTATTATTAGGATATTATTACCAAGTTTTTACTACTTGATGTGTAGAATAATGCATCCCGTGACAGTTTTCGAGGGGAAGCAAACTATTTACTGTCGATATAAAATATAAGATCGCGAGATATGCGTTCATAAAAAAACTAATGCGGTGCTTTACTTGCTTAGTTAAATGTTAGCGAAATGGTTGTTAAGGATAGCACTGCTCTAAAAGCTATACTTATCTACTAATTTTTAAAAACGTTAGCAAATATTAATATGTACATTGACTTGTATTTATTGAACCTTGCTTAAAGCTGTAAAGATGTTATGTGGTTATTAAGCACGAATTTACGTTAGTATTTTCCTTTTTGTTTCAATAACCAACAATGCAAGCAAGGTCGTAAATATGCACAAATATCATTAAATTAACAGCAGATAAAAAGTAAATGCATCTTTAATTGTTGGCTATAATGCTACTTAAAAATTAAACTGGATATACGTTATGAGCATCCTGTTTTAAAATACATTTTATCCTCATATAATCAATGTCAATTTTTGTATAAACTTACCTGATCTCTTTGAAGATATCAAAATGCGTATTTTCCAAATTGTTGGCATATTTCTCTATGAAAGATTTGACTAGCTACCAGCAGTTTTAGCATTTTGAGTAGAACTACAAGTATTAATTCCACGGAGTTTCATCCGTCTTTGCATTTTCTTTCTCAGATTCGTAAAGCCCCATTACATTGCTTATCGTTGTTCACGTGAACAATAGCTTCGAAATTTTAATTTGACTTTAGGAGTAGGATAGCATGAATTTACCTAAATGCTCCCCCGCCAAATTGTTAGTTGAGTACTAACAGTATCTGCAATGCTAACAACGTTGTATAAAGGTTCATATCGACTCAATGACAATATTATTCCTTTATAAAAACAGGTTTTTACATGAAGCTGGGCACATGCTATAGATTTGAACGAGAAAGCTTGTGTTTAAATTTTCCGAATATGTATTTGACTGATTATAACCATACTGACTACTAAATTCCGAGCTATGATGTACATCACAAGGAAACATCGATTAGCATGAAAAGGGTGGGCTCGGAATCTGGGTGTTGTTGCTATGAATTTGATGGTCAATTCACCAAACAATGAACTAGGGGCATAAAGACCATGACGTTACGTGGATTCTTCATGTACGCAGTTGGAGCGGGCGTGCAGTAATCTATTTCTTTACAGTTGGCCGCGCTTACAACATTGTAACAACAACCAGTGAAGAGGAAACTGATTACTGGTTTCACTGACAGAATTTGAAAATGAAATGCCGCACACAGGACGTTCTGAAGCGTCTACTTATGCTGTACTTGTTTAGACGTTGCTTTTGTTTTTGGGTTATTTACATCATAGTAGCCACGCGTTCCTTTTTAAAAAAGAATATCCGTGTATAGAAACAATAAACATTTCGATAGAAAAATTACCGCATACACAGCATTTAGGACATGTAGCAGCGCTTGCTCATAATATGCCTAAGTTTTAAATGATGGTTTTTTGGACGGTTTATTTGCTCATTAAAATTTGATCTAAGTTAAGCTCCTCACGTTGACAGAATGCACATAACAGTCCACTAGAATATTATGGCCGGTTACATAGCCATTAAAAGAAGGTTAAAAGAAGGTTGCTTGCTGTTTTCGGGATTCACAACTGACGGGAGTGCCATTATATAAATATATATATATATATTGAAAAGTATTTCCCGGTCTATTGTATCTCGCTCAAATTTGACTGCTTTTGCAGTTGGTGTTATTGATGTTGCCTAAATCGATGCTTAGTATAATTTCAATTGCTTCAATTAGGGTGCCTTGTCTACTGTGATGAATACTCCCAGAAGGTTTTAGTTACATATTAACATAAGTGGATAAAACGCTTTCTCGGAGTCCACCACTTAGGAATTCCTTTCTTACAGATGTACTGCGAAGTAAGTTTACAAATTTGCACCAACCGAGCTGCAGGGTAAAACTTGTACGTGTGCTAGACCGGCTATTCCAAAGGAATGTGTCATCAGTAAAAGCTTTTCGTACGGCATGCGTTCAAGTGAATCACACATTAGAAGGAATATAGTAAACAGCGGCTTCGCACAATCAAATGAATGAGTAGCAAATTAAATTGCCTACACTCAACAGGATACAGCGGATTGAGCTTGAAGGATACCGTAATGGCTTTGCTAAAATAATTCCCATCAGATATCCACATAACAATTTGGGAAATTTATCGCCCTTTTGTTTTGGCATGCGAAGGTTAAAGATGTGCCGAATTTGTTAGTATTTTAACTGAAAGTTACGTGGCTTCCTCATTTTTCTAGATGTAAATCGTACAGGATCCCAACTAATAGCTGTAAAAAGTATACTATTTGTGGATAATGTAAATTTGATTGCAGCAGCGAAAGACTATGAAATCTTGATAATTATACCGCAGCAGACTGTATATGCACTAGACCGGGATGCACATCCGTTATCACACAATTACGAATAATTGATAGGTTTGGATGTTTAACTTGGACTATATTAACTAGATTACGGTTTTAAGCAACAAAAGGTTATTATGGACTGCATGCCACAATGAAAATAATTCGCACATATGAAAATTGTCGTTAAAATACCTGTTGGCCAGAATAGCAGATTGACATGGTATATCTACTGCATCGATTCCAAATTTAAAAGAATCTTGTCACGTTTGTAGACACAGCGCTGTAAATATTTTTATTAGTGGAGTGACAGATATTTGCATACTGACAAAAACGTGAAGTGGCTTATAAGCTTTAACTTGAAACACTGGCGGAATAATTTATTTTATTTCGGTCAGGTTATGAAACTATCGAAAACCGAGAGCTAACACGTTAATCCTGTGCAGAAATTATTCCCATATCATAAGCATATCAAATTTCGCTTCGGCCAAATACTTAACTGACAACAAATGGATATGCAACTAGTCATCACACGCGAAATTTCGAAGGTTTCGTAGGCAGATTGTGCTCTGACAAAAATAGCGAAGTGAAGCTAGGTGTAAATATGATGCATCCATTAATTTGTTACATAATTTGGTATTTTTGTTTGTAAACGTGCGGTATCGGTGTGAATATAGCAGATAAGTTTTTTAAAAAACTACATGTATATGATAATTATTCTTGCAATTTAATTACACCTTCAATAATGAAGATTCTTGTTTACAGGTTAGCGTGTAGTATCAGTGACCAGAAAATGGTAAACAAAATTTTTCTCCTACAGAATTTGGCCATGAGACGCCCTTTAGATGTGCGTCATTGCACTACCGATTTTACAAACAAATGACATATCTTTTATTAGTCCCGAAATTTCAACATTAAACAAAATTGCTCTTTATAATCGGGAGATGACGGATCGAAACACATGGTTTTTCCCACCAGCGTTTACATAAATCCGAATCCAACATTTTAATGACAGAATTGAAGGGCAAAATAACAAACTGCAGATTAGGGCGAGTTAAACCTTTATTACCAAGCTTTCATCACGAATGCTTTGCAATTCATCATAAGCCCATGGATTTAGTTAATGCATATACTGATACCTTTTAATAATTTTGATCAACTACTTCTAAGCTTTGAGCTGACAAAAACGAATATCTATGAGAAATATTCTTTACAGCGGTTATTTTTCAGAAAATTATAAACATGGGATTAAAAACAAAGGAAAACCAAAATGTACTAGGTGAATCTTTATTGAAGTTTAAAATCATCATGATATGAATCGAAGCGCGTGATATTTATAGCAGATGTCTACGGCAGCGTTTGACATCAAACGGCAGATCTACATCGGAAGGTTATTAGGCGATTGTTGCAACCATCAATGCTTCAATCAGGTAGCTAGGAACTTGAACTAATTTTACGTCAACAAATACGCGACTGCTTAATTCGGTATGCCTTGCATGATTATCTTAGTGTCCATTTAATTACAACCTGCATAAAAAGCGCTACGCTGACTGAAATGTACACTGTGAAACAAAGACGTTATACAAAACTGAACACAACGGAACCTTTATGTGACTTAGTCGCACAATCAACAGAAATATTTAAGGAAAACCTGTTTACTGATGTTGTACATTAATCCTGCAGGAAAATTGAAAGGCATGACTTCGTTACTTTCGTTTATTATTGGCAATTGGTATGAAAGCTAAAAGCAGGTATGTTGTCATGCAACACATCTGCAAACGTTTGCAAGAAAAGCGTGGAAGGGAAACGCATTTCATTCAATACGAACTGTTTGCTTGAATTTTCAGCGAAGGTACTCATATCGGTAGAGCTTAACATATATGCATAAGTTAACCACACAGAACGCGCATGCAGACAGTATTAATTTTAGTTCTATCTTTAGAAAATTTGAGTAGCTGTTAATTCTGACAACTTATTGTGAATATGCTGGAAAAATTTTTGTAGAAACCAGGAGGTTCGTCTGCCGAATGAATTTGACCAACTATACACGTACAACATGTATACTGATAGCTTCATTCCATACATGAATCCATCAAGGTGCAAGTCGACTAAAATATATTCGTATACCTACAAAACATTCGTAGTCGAATCAGCAGCTCAAGAGTCACCGGCATTGGTGGTGGCCTCCAATGGAAGTTGTATCTATGTGGGGCAGACCTGAAATATGCACCTACACAACGTGCATGACAGTGCAATATGAGCCGCGCATTATCGCAAATAAACAGCAATCATGAAATTCCGCTGTATTTGCTCAGTTCTGTGATTAAAAGAGCTTCTTTTTATGCCGTTAACACCAGCGGCTTCTTTATGGGGAGTCTGTCGTGCACTTGGGTACAATTTTCAGGATAACCATTTGACACAAATCTTTCAGTCAAAACATCTGTTCGGCTCTCTGTGTATCCGGACTACAAATACGTCTAGCCCTGTAGAACAGCATTTTACTAGGCCTTGTTTGCATGCAACCGGGGCAAAACTGGAAGAGCGTAGGTACTGCCCACTCCAGGTTGTCTTGCGATAAACGGTGCGCTGCAATGTACCAACGTCCCGCCTCTTAATATGGATATTCAAAATTCCCAGGGAGACCAATAATTTGGGATGAATTGAATTTAGAGTGGTTAACAGTTAAAACCCAGTGAAAATTTTCCTGGCTCGCCGCAAGTGAAAATGAACCATTCAGGCGGTGCGTAATCAAGAATTTACGCACGGAATCTACAAGTTTTGCAGGCCACCCTGAACCATTGTTTTAACCCGACTTAATCAACTCATACTCGGACGCAGTAGGTTACCTGGCTCGTATATGTTAGGCGCGTCCAAGTATCCTCATTAATCAGCGGAACGGAGGTACATTGCAGTGCACCGCATAAAACAAGGCAACCTGGAGTTGTCAATACCTTTGTTATTTAAATTTTTCCCGGTTGTACTCAAACGCAGCCTAGTGAAAACACTGTTCTACAAGGGCTGACGTATTTGTAGTACGGATACACTGGAACCGAATAGAAGTTTCTGCATTGGATCTTGGTTTCAAATGTTTATCGTGAAACTTTCAATGAGTGACATAAGTCGCTGACCGGCATATAAACTTCGTGGGTTCAAATCACTAAGGATTTTGCGGGTGCGGGACACATGTTTATCCAGATATGTGGAAATGGTCGTCTTGCGCTTCTTTGTATTTTGATATCTCTCTTCCTAAATCTAACTTCGAAGAAACATCGCAAGCATATTTGCATCGTTATGCGCAGCGCGCTTTACTTTACTTGTAGCCTTCAAGCTACAATATTGAGCAGCAGTTAAATACTTTCACTGGTAACAATATAGTTTTTGAGTGACAGTCAAGAAGCTAAGGCTGGATACTTTGATAATGGCTTATAAGTAAATACAGTAAAGGTTTTCGATATTTCCTCTTAAGGTTGTCTCTAATCAAGTCTTTACCACAAGCTGTGCCTGTTTATGAAGACAGATCATTCTGAAGTCACAATAACAACTGCCTTCAATAGCACACCACTTGTTAGGTAATACTCTGTTGTAACGCTTAATCTTCACTGTTGTAACGCTTCTACTTTACCTCTGCTCTCTGCCACTGACGACTGTTGTGCGGTTGCTAGCTGCCCTGTGAGACTACGACTGTCTGACTTCTCAGTCACGCGCCAACCCAACCGACGGAACACATAAGACCAGGGCTCAGCAAACAGGGAATCTATTTACACCATAAGTTAATTGTATTTATAGGTAGCCGATACATGCGAATTTAGGAGGTCAAGATCGCTCATTTTTGTGCGTCCGGTTTTCAGCCAGTGTGAATTAGGTTCACTCCACGGGTTTATCATTTTGGCGGTATAGTTTGACTCGTTTTACGCGGACTGGTAAATGATGGCCGATCAATTCTCAGTCGATACCCAACTTTAGCTCCGCTTACGTCTCTATTACCTCTCCTTTCAAGTTGATTGCTCCTACCTATTTTCTGCACTTTGGCTTGGTCGTAGATTTTTACCCTGGGGTCCACTAGCAACCATTGCGGCTGCCTTCTTCTTCGGCTTGGCCTGCATATCACGTCGTGTGGCGTCTGTGCGACCGTCTGTGTTCCGCCTTGGGGATCAGTTCTATATTTCTAAACCAAATGTATTCAGTAGTATGTCTCACTGTGGTGCCACTGGTTCTTGATCTCTCTTGAGTTTTGACATGCCGCTGTAATAGTTGATTGATATATCTGGTTCACTTGTCCTTTCCGACCATTATCTCTCAAATAACTTTACCAAGCTTTCCACTAACTGTTCCGCTAATCCATCTTTCAAGGGTCTGGAAACTCCGTGCATACACCAAGTCGCAAAGCTTGAACGTGCAACGCCTGTTATCCCGCCCCTTCTTGGTTGTCCGTTGCTCTTCGCAACACTTCTTGGAGTTACAATATTAAATGCCGCTCTAAATGTCGTTCCAAATAAACATTCAGAAGGAGCTTTACCCTCCGGTGTGGTTGGATTCAGAGTGTTTCGATAAATCCCCAAAAGCGGCTGAATTGCATTGGTTCCTTCCGCTTTGAGAAGAGCACGTTTAAAGGTATCTACAAACCGTTCGGCTTGCTTATTCGCTTTTGGATGGCACGGCGGTGAAAACTTTTGCTGAATTTCTTTTTGCTTGCAAAATTCTCTGAACAGTGTTGAGGTGAACTGGGCTCCGTTGTCTGTAACCAGCATCCATGGGGTGACACAATACTGTAACAGTTTGTTCAGCTCATTGATAGTGTGCTGGGCGGTATGGATCAGGTCGGGCCATTTTGTATAGTAATCAACAAATAGCAGATAAGATTGATCGTTGGTTGGTCCCGCATATTCCAAGTGGATTCGCTGCCAGGGTTTTTCCGACTAGGGCCAAGGGTGCCACGAATATCTCGGAGGTGCCTTTGCCGCTTGTGGACAAGATTCACAACTTTGGCAGAACTGCTCGATTTCTGCATCCATTTAAGGCCAACACACAAAAAGTCACGCCAATGCCTTCATTCGGCTGGTTTCCGGATGTCCTGAATTAAACTGCTGTAGTATTCGCTTCCGCAACTTCATTGGTACCACGACTCGGTCTCCAAACGTTAGACAATATTCATTGAACAAAAGGGATCCGCGTCGATTAAAGAAAGGTTGTAACTCATTCGAATTTCTGACATTAGGCCAACTGAACTGCACCAACCCTACCCCTTTCAGCAAGATTTCGTCTCTAGCCGTCTCTGCACGAACCGTGTCCGAGTTTACTGGTAACTGCCCTACACTGTCACCCAGGACGCGCTGTACCTCCGACTCAAATTTGACAGATGCAATCACGCAGTCATCGTTTGCATCCATTAGGAACCGAGGAGGCAAGATAGAGCGTCAGCTTGGCCGAGTTGTTGTGTAGATCGATATTGTATACTGAAATCGTAAGCCAGCAGTACCGTTGCCCATCTCTGTAAGCGACTTCCTGTGAAAACAGGAATACTTCCTTTGATCTAAATATCGAGAGTAGAGGTTTGTGTTTCGTGAACAGTTTGAAATGTCTACCATATAGCATTTTATGGAACCGTTTCACTGCGAAAACTATCGCCAACGCTTCCTTCTCAAACTGGCTGTAATTTTTCTCCGCCACTGTCAGCAACCGTGTTGCGTGCGCAGTGGCCTTCGCTTCTCCTCCTCCAGGGAACACATGAGAAATGACAGCACCTACCCCATAATTGGAGGCGCTCGAAGCAACCACAATCTCCAAGTTTTGGTTGAAGTGGGTCAAAAGTAAAACAGAACTCAGCGCTGTTTTAACCATATCAAAGGATAGTTGGCACTCATTTGTCCATCGTCATTCTTTCGCTTTCACCAGCAACTGAATCAGAGGACCTCCAGTCTGAGGTAGACTTGGTAGGAAGGCATTATAATGACTTATAAGATCTTGCATATTTTGAAAAAAGGAACATATAATTGTCAGCCTATTGATTTTTTGTTGTGAGTAGGAAGGTATTTGTGCCATAAATTTGCGGTTGCCATAAATTCCGGTTTTCTCCATGGAGACATTTTCCATTGTTTTCTTTCAACACTAATGTCACCTCATTTTCATTTCGATAATGAATATATCATGCTTAATAGACAGACAAGTGAGCTTTAGTGTAGGCACTCTTTTTTATGATTCATGGCAATATGTGTGCCATTAAGGCATTATCTCGGCTTGATGCGAAAACTCATTTTTTCTCTGAACTGACTAAATGCTTTGTATGTTGTTATATTTTTTTCAAATGCAAATCGGAATCTTCAAATTCAGAAGCACATCCTTGCATCCTTGTATTGTTATTCACATTCCGAATTTTGTTACCTTAGTAAAATATCTAGGAGTTGCACAGGTTAGTGATATGACGTGGTCCAAACTCTAAAGGAAGTATTCAATAAAGTTCATGGGCTATCGTTCTATATCATCCGAATTAGTTTTTCTTCCGTACTTCGTTATTTGCTATAATGGTCTATCGTCGCTTTCGTATTACAGCAATGTACGTGCTTTCACCTGAACTGATAAACAAACATCTAACTTGATCAACCTTCACTGAAGCAGCTTGCCCGACGTGGCGGTATGGCAAGGATCGATTTTAGTGACGCCACCGTATTCAATCAATATAATCCTGCTGAAAAGGTAGCGTCAAATTACTCAATTATGTCATTAATATTTTAAAGGGCATTGTCGGAATATAGGATGGGGTGCAAAAATAAACCGAAAATCGGAAATAGCGCAGAAACCGGGAAAGTGAAAGCGCTGTTACAACCATGCGCATGTGGACGCTTTTTTAAACAACAAACTGTCATTTTCCACATTTCGCTATGACTGCTGGTTGTAGAGATAAATGCTGAAGTGAGAACGTGTAGTTTGTCCGTCTGAGTAGTGCCAAAGTGATAATTATAGAACTTGAAGAAAAAAGTGTATAGGTGAATTTGCTGCGAATTCGACGAAACATTTACATAGATATTCCATTTAAATAGCAACGCACTCTGGTAGACTGTATTATTCGAAAGCAGTACTTTAATTTTTTCACTTGCTTTGAACATGAAAGAATATCGAACAGAGACTATCCGAACTTGGGACGACGTTTCACGTCAACAGATACTGACCATGTCGAGAGAGATGTTGGCGTGATTTAAGGAAATTGTCATTGAACTGCTCAACAAACTGATGCAGTTTGCATCACGTAGGAATTTGCTACCATATTCCATCTCATTTGAAGTAAGTGTGTGCATGAAGGTGACTAAACCGTGGAAAACTTACATTCGGATGTTAAATAACGCAAAGCGCTTTCTGGAACATTTATACTTGTCCCCAGTTATCTGGCAAATCATCACACTGCTGTTTCGCGTAATCCACCGTTTTCTCCGGATCTAGGTCTTGCAGACATTTACTTATTCCCAATATTGAATCCAAGTTAAACATTTGTCGTTTCCGAAGCGTAGAGGAGTTTCAGGACTAAGCAACAAGAAACCTGCTTTCCATCCCAAAATGTTCTTTCCAGGAAACATACCAAATTGCTTGCACAATTGGGTTGGGTGTATTGCTAATAGAGGGTATTGATTTATAGGGGGAAATTGATGGAAATGTTTTGCAAACAGCAATAATGATGTTATCTCAAAAGTTTGATTTTTTTGAAAACACCTCCTGTCCCGATGTCTTTCGCCAGACAACCGTAAAATGCCTTTTAATATATGCACATTGGCTCATGATACACTAGGTGGTCCATTTTCTAACTATTACATAAATCAAGTTTGTGATAAAGCAGTACATTTGACGACGATGTTTCATTCGTAGAACTGACGCCAATTGTCAATAGCTGGCTAAATCTTCACGCCTCATGTGTGTAGATTTTAGCTTGTTGGCTTGACTACTGGTAAATTTGTCCACACAGAAATACTATATCATTGTCAATGTACGTCGGTTGTTCATTTACATAAGACCAGGTTCTCTAAGATTTCAGCTCATTTTTAAATGAGTACTTCCATGGTACTAAACAGTGATCTATTGTAGAATATTTCGCTATTTTCCTTTTAACTTTTCCCTAACTTTCATCCATTACTTAACCCCCAAATTTGGAATGGTTAGAAAGTTTACAGTAAGTAACATAATGACAAGACTTACTTGAGGTAAAAGTGGATTTTGCTAGGAAGTTATAATTATGTGCCTTGTGAGCAAATTAGCGAACACTACACCCTACCATTAGATGATTGTGTAAAGTTTTATTTGCATGATTTATGCCATGAATTAACTTACTATATTTTAGATGGTTAAATGTGATTTCTTAGCCTGATGATGAATCACAAAAACAAGATTGTTTGTTGTATTGAATTTTATGAGAGGCACGGTGATCAGCTACCATTAAGAACATAACAATTAGCAAATTGAATTTTTACTGACTGCGCAAAGTAGTGGTTATTTTGCTATTCTTGTTATTAACCTATATATTATTTAATGGATAAATATATAAGGAGGTTATCTTCTCGAGTTTCACGTTACTGATTGGCAGTGGTTATATAGCCAGGACATTCAGAGCAACTAGTATATTTTCTCTAAATCTCCTGTGTTAGATTTATGGCTACGCTACTGGCGTCTATGTTCGGAGTTTTAATTATTCTTCTCTTTTCTGTTTCTTATCTTTGACGTGTAAGAAAAACATTTATTCTGCTTCCTATGGAATATTGAATATATTATTTTGGATCTGTTCAGTAAATAAAGTGCTATAAATTGTGTATAAAGATAAAAATTTGAGTTAAAGCAATGCATTGAAAGGGGCCTGCGTAGTGTGAACGGTTTTTCGTTGTTGATCAATAGTAATAAATATCAGCATTTCAGAGTAATCTAAAGGAGTTACTTCTGGTGAATAAAGTCAAGCTTCCTCCAACGTAATAAAGCTTTATTCGATATTTGATGCTAGCAAGTTGAATTATAGAGCTGGCATTTCCAACTGCATGCCATGCAATACAAAAGATAATTTAGCAAGCTCTATGTATATGTGACTAAATATACTTTTCGTGTTCATTTTCGCTACAATGTGGAATTTGTTTAATACATTTTTTTCAGACTTTTTTAACTTAGCACGTACCAAGTGCGACCGTGATTTAATAAGTCAACTTCATCATATTTGTTCATCGCTTTATGATCTACTTTTAGGACAAATATAATTTGTACTGCAATCCGAATAATCAATTAGGTTATACTGACGATGCAAAGTATGCATTTAGAAGTGAATATCAATAAGAAGATTGTTATATGGTACAAATAGTTTGTGCTTAAGCAATAACAACACATAGGGTAAGTGGTCATGTAGAGATTAAGCAAGAAGGGCTTCTATTTACGTAGTGATTCATAAGAAGATGCAAATATTTTGGACATGTACAGTGACGATATTCGTTGGAATCACGGCGAATATTTACCTATTCATTTGACAAGGCTGATTATTTACACCGAGTAATTATTAATGCACCTTAAACGTATAGAATATTAAACTTTTCGTATGGTCAGTCAAGTCAAAGATTTATATACCCTTGAGTATGCAGTGTCAAAATGTAATATTACTATTATAAATGCAGTGTTGAAATTACCGCTAATATAATAACCAAAAACCTGAAAATATTGTACATATATCAAACCAAGCGAACAAATTCACTTTATGCCGATATTATTGGTTGTGCCGACAAACAAGCTGGAGAAGTACAATAAAACAAGTTCGCTAAGATATTGTAGGACAAAAGAGGACTTAAATTATGGCACTGAAAAGAAAGTATGTCGTGTTTCAATTTAGTCACAATGTAGTGGATAAAAAAGGTGTTTAAATATTGTAGGAAAAATCGGTACAAGCCTTTAGATATTTGCTAACAATAAAATATCTTCAGAAAATCCACGGCAATTGGCAATAAACTTTATCGAGGGTAAAATCCAACTGTAGCCTTTTGAAGTAATCTTGGGAAAAGATAATGGAACAATTATTCCGTGCGGAAGAATGCACGCTGGTGCCATTCTAAGCATTTAATAACGGGGTACTGAAATTACATTAGTTTGGAGTGTATAAAATGACACTCCTCTAACCATACAACACTTTCCGTTAAGGTGAATTAATGACTATACGTTTTAAATTATAAAGGTTTGTATATTTAATACTGGAACATCTGGATCTGAACTGATCACATTGCCAATAGGCGTCCAAATCCAGTGGTAAATTGCAGCTCGGAGAAAGGAATATGCTACCTCAAGACACCCATTAGTGGCCAATATCAGGGATCGGAAATTTAACCAAAACACATGCTCATCCAGAAGATTTTAAAAACTAGTTTCTGAGTGGTTTAATAAATGCATCCGAAAACGAGATCGACAGAAATTTTGTGAATTGGGTATGGTTTGTGTAGTAGTTATCAACAGCCCTGCGAAGGCTATTTGGAAACTTATTTGCAACTAGCTGTTTGAACAAAAGAAATTAGTCGACACTTGCGAAAGCAATTTGAGTCGAAAAGTTGTATTTGTACTGCCATGGTATTCGTCTATATAGCTTCTACAAAAATCACG
The DNA here is from genome assembly GCA_944474145.2 of Dicrocoelium dendriticum. Taxonomy (NCBI): domain Eukaryota; kingdom Metazoa; phylum Platyhelminthes; class Trematoda; order Plagiorchiida; family Dicrocoeliidae; genus Dicrocoelium; species Dicrocoelium dendriticum. Next base: position 241,339,570 of record OX104063.1, on the reverse strand, counting down.
ATATGACACAGTTTCTATGGTGTGGAATCAAATTTTATAAGCGAACTGGTTTAAATAGCCTTACCTTTTACGTGTGAAAATTTACGGAATAAGTAGTTTTTCGGCAAGCGTCATCATCATTTGATCACATGGGATTGTACGATAGTTATGTCAGTCCATTTTTGGTACAGGTGAAATATGTACATATCTTCAAAAGTTTGATTTGATGCCTTCTATAACGCATTTTTGTAAAATAGCGAATCTACCTATTACATTATAGCCTGCACTGTGGTTTAAGTCAAGTAATGTTAACGCACCGATCCGAGTACCCTTAATTACCTTCATTTTTTGAGTTCTCGGCAAAATTTAAACGAAATGAATGTGACTAATGGACAAGTGTTTGTGAATTAAGGACATTGAATATAGCTTGCTAAAAACATCATTCAATGTGGAGTTTGTTTTGATCTTCGTTATCAAAGTGCTTATGGGAATTAGGCCATATATATGCTACAAAATTCAACGAGAATCGTCTCTGCCAAGAAACATCTCGATGTCTAGGCGGTTTAATTTTTTCATTTAGGATGTTTGACGGAGAGATTCATAACTTACAATCATTTGGAATTGAAGGCTTGTTCTGCCACTTATGTTATTTCAATAGCTGCAACGAAAACCTTATTTAACTAGGACGATGGACTCAGTAGGACAACATAGATAGTAGCGGGTTAATATGTCGAGTGAAATGGTCGCAATCCAAATATAGATTTGGTCTTTAAAACTGTAATGTCAGATGAGCACGACTTTGCTTAGAGTATTGAAATATTTTCGATCGAGCATTCTCGCAGTCTGACGACGTTGAATATCTTTATTGATTTTACAGTATATGACTAGGCACACCAACAGCATGCAGTGATCAGAGTTTTCCAAAGGGGCTTAAGTTCGAGGAAAAAACAAATGTGTTACATTTGGAGTAACAATAATGAATAGTGCGTTAGGTCTGATTTTAAAATTCACCATGATTTTTAGACAAATTTATTTTATATTGTTCGAATAACTGTTGCTTAAATCACCAAAACCGGCACAGAGCGAGCTGTCAGGTTAGATCAATAGCGCTAAGGAAAAGTAAAGGTCAAGATTCTTCAAAACATACCGTGGTGTGTCCAGAGTTGTTTTAACACGTTAAAGTATTACAGGAATTAAGACCGCAAATAAGATGTTTTGACATATAATCATATTGCAGCCTAACTTAGATGTTCAACATATACACAACGCAACTACTTCTTTAAGAAGATTTGCCTGGTTGAAATTGTGGTGCCACTTTCACCATTATGCAAGTGTCCATTTACAGTTCCCCTTATGAAGCGATGGTCACTGAGTTAAATAACCTCATCATAAAAATGCCTCCAAACATAATAAGATTACCATATCCTCTCACTCTTGCATGTGAGTATAGCTTGGCCACGTACACCGAAATATAGGGACTTTTGTGACGGAATATACAAACAAAGTTGGTTTTGCCAGTAAAATCGGTACTGGTAGCAGCAAACCGTAATCACATAACATGCGGTCTTAGCTCTAGAAACGACCGATTATAACATTGCATTGACAACTATTTATGCTGAATCAAATTGTTGCCCTTTTAAAACATTGTGGATAATCTTAACAACTTACAGAATCCTTTATTTTAACAGAAATAAAGAATAATTGCTGTGTCCTATATAGAAGTTAATTATATGGCAATTACTTTATGAAGTCATGTTAAGAACGAGGGTACAGTGTAATTGTTGCCTCACTTGTGATAAGTAAATGTATTCAATTATCCTGCACCGCTATTTTGATAAGATTATGAAAAGCTGGTGAAAAGAGTTACAAGGTTTACCACAACTGAACATAGGCACTATTATGAAGGCTATTATTTTGGAAATTTTATGGTTTAGTTGGACTTGTCGTTAGGCTATCAGCATAGGTAACATAAATGCCGATAACAGCCAGGTACATAAAACAAAGTTTAATAGTGCTAAACAAATATAGTCTAAGCAATGTATCACACAGGTTTACTTAAAATGCACGCATGTGTTTTAATGAGTACGTGCACTAAAGTGTGAGCTGCTGAAGTAAAAATTCTCGGATTATTATGAAGTTTGGTTGACCAACTTCTGGAGCATAATTTAACACCCAAATTTTTGATAACCTGTTTAGTAAAATATATTTCGTTCCACATAACAGCACAAACCAGGGCAACACATGCTTATAATGGATTATTTCACGCTGCATTTCTCAGCATAGATAGCAAAATTACGGCTTTTCCAAATCCGGCAGCAGATCGACAAGTTACCCGGATGTTACAAAACATTTTTTGAAAAGTGTACGTTTGCTATCCGTCATCGTTACAAGTAAACAGTAATAGTGGCCGCAGTGAGCAGTTTATTGTGCAGAGTAAAAGTTAACAACTAACGAATAAACTTTACTAATAGAGGCGATAGCTTCAATTTACTGAATCTAAAAGCTATCCTTTGAAAACATGAATCAAAGAAGCATTCGACTTGCGTTTTTAATAAGCTTGCCATTGAAAACCTATATGATATGCGATGTTTCTAATACGTACAGTTTTCCTAATCGAAATAATTGATTTCATTATTTTCCTGGGAGATATTGCTGTGACCGACCTTCTATTGCTTTAATATATTGTCGCCTTAGGTCAGCTGATATTTAATATATTATAAAAGAATTTTGCTAACCACTACGTATGCACAAGTTATGTAGGATAGGTATGCGCCATAGGACGTTTTCTGTGGGCATTATTTAATTTTCTATGTAACATTTAGATTAGGCGCCATGTGCATTTATTAAAGGTTATGAGGTTTATCACAATATAAATGAGATTTCTCAGTTAATGCCCTATTTGTTCAATTTAGGCCGCAGTGGCTCTCTCCATTTTTCGTAAATTTTCCCATCCCCAGCCATATGATGTTACTTACACCAAATTTAACTACTTTTACAGATTACCGCTGAATCCTGATAGAATTTGGCAGTCTTTTGCTTCACATGTTTTAGTCCTTAAAGGGGCAGGTGGGATTTGTATGGTTTTGAGACACGAAGGTAGGGATTCTTGTAGACATTTTACGCAACACAAAAATGGTAAACATGGACACACTACAACCCAAACTAAATTTTATGACATATTAGCAAAACACTTGTCAGGATACCGCGGCTTGGTTAGTGAAACAATTGCTGGAAATGTTGGGATTTCAGATGAATTATACAACCGGCTATTTGGCATATTTGACGGAGTGATTAAAAGCTACTGTACGAATTTGGTTTTAATTCAGGTTTTAAGTAATCCTATGTTATCTTATGAATGATTGTAATGACTGCTCATGCAAGCAAATTATAATAGGTGTTATATGCAGTTTATAACTTAATATGGTTTTTTGTTGTAATTATAAAAATATTGATTTAAATCACTTTCTTATATACAGAGCGCAAAGCAAATATCAGCAACCAAATCAATCGATGGACGTAGATAAAAGCATTTCTTGTCGTCTGAAACGTTTTGTGGTTTAATTTAGAGAAGCGGCGACGAGTGCTATTCTGGATGCCAAGAATATAGATTGTTAGCAAACAAGTGAGTTCCAATCACCTGCACCTAATGATAGTGGTTTTATTGGAAACATGCAAACGTTGAGTAAATAAAATTAACACTATGTTGTCGTTTTTTATTTAATTAGCCAAAACGGCTTTAGCTACGACATCCTTACAACGTAAAAGCATAGACGGCAAGGTAATCGGTGGCTATTATCAGAGTGCAAAATGCGCCGTTATTATACATTGTTATGTTGCGAAAGCAAATTGAAAGTTAAATAATTAAAAAACGATAATGAGAAGCAGCGGAATTTCATAACTTACATCCAATATGTTGTTTAGCCCACTCATTAAATGCCATTAACCATTCACCTAAACTTGTGCAGTATAGCCATCTAAGACCTCGCTATTATTTACTGACGTCCGTCTACGAAACAAAAGCAGTTCTGTAGTCTGTATTTATATTTCGATATATGCCTTAATTTATCAAAATTGTCCGAGAAGTTTCGTAGAGCAGGTGTACCCAGGGAAAGCAATAATTGAAGCTGGGTGACATTACCCAGTTTTTCATGGTTTGTAGTCGTTTAGCGCTTACCAATATCATAGAGCTATGATCCTCCATATGCTCCCAATATGACGTAGTCGATCATAAATGAGGCGCTATTTGGCAATATAGAAATTTCTGACGCCCTAGCGCAAAACAACACACGTTAGCTCAAAGACAGTCATTTATTACCAACCTGCTATCTTCACTTCGCGGTTAAAACAAAAAGATGAACATTTGGACCTAAACCTTTGCCATATATATACATATACATATATATATATACACTGGTGATTTACTAGACCGCTTTGATCACCGGATTTTTCTACAAAATCCGCGGACATACATAATAGTCAATCCTGTATTTCATCATATCGGAATTTGTTTGATTTTGCGGCAAATTCAGATTAAGTTCTAGGTCATATTTTGCTAATATTTAAATAGAACGCGGTATTTCACACGTATTTATTTTAAGGCAAAACGTACTCATTCTTCTCAAAACTGCCTTTCTGGTGAAACCGGATACAATTTGTGCTTTGGCCGATGATATCCATAAATGACGTTCGATGGTCTTTCGGGAACATCATGATGTTTTTTAACAGAACTAGATCATGCTTTTAAGTTATCAAAGAATAATCTAAAGTAAGCAAGTACAAAAAGTGAAAGTATAGCAAAAACCTTCAAATTATAGGCATTTAGACCTAATATCTCAGATTCATTTACGTGAGTGTGCCTTAATAGGTTGATTTAATAAGACATCTCTGTTCAAAGTGTTATTGAATCTTCCACTAGATCGGGAACTAATAGGTTAGTTCAATATCGCAGAACATTCCAGTAGTTCTATCATATCCATTTTCCGTCAAATACTTAACGCACATATGAGAAACATATAATATGCCTGATTCATGATTGGCAAATCTGGATAGAGCATGCCATTATTACACTGGAGATTTACATTGTGGGCTATTTGAAAGTGTGAAGGAATGTTCCACCTTGCATTATAACTTCTATTACAATTCCCGTGTAGGTTCACTGAAGGTTATCGCCGTCTACGATGAATTCATTCTAGCACACTAGTTTCTGAAGAACCTTAGTCACGATGCCGATACTCCCAGAAAGGTAGTGACGATACACCATTAATAACAATGTAGTTCATGTATGAAAAGCTTTTAAATTAGCGCATACACCCACATCATCCTTCCTCTGTATCAAGGTCATTCGCATTAACATTTTTCTAATACGATGTACACTCAGTTTGTCAATAGAACGAATACGATCTATACACATGAAGCAAAGCTGCGTCTGTTACCACATTTTACAGTATTAAATGCACCATTTAATAAACCAGTTAACACAAATGGTCCTACCAGACGTTTACCATGTAGGTGATTATAACTTTATATAAAGTGTAATTCATAGATTTTGTTGGTTAGCCGTGAGTTTGATGCTGGTTTGTGCATCGGATCAGATATCCAGGATGGAAGCCGTTGCATACGTGGTTAAGTTTCGGACAAATATAATTTAAATACTTAGCACTACAAGTACATTTATTTGGTTAATGAAGAAGATGAACATTCCACAAGATTTGTCATACATACATTTCCTTCAAAAATCTTGTAGGAACTCACTCACGCTCTGAATGGTAGCCGCAATCAAACATTAACGACCACCGGTTAGCTAGCTGTATTTCAACTAATGAAAAGTAGTGATGACTAATTAACTTCACGCACTAAGCAAATCAGATTGATACAATTGCCTTAACAACCTTACATGATTATATCACCGGAATTTAAAAGTTCGATTACTAAACCTTCCGTCTCCTAGGACAAATAAAGTGCACTATCTTCTTTGGAAAATAGATAAAACGGAGAGTGAATAGTGTATAATTTCCACCAACCTCCGCAGCCCAAGTAATACTTGCGACACGTGGGTATTAAAACGGACATTGATTAATGCTCAATATTTAAGTCAATGTACGCAGTAGCAAGTGTATCCTGCTCGCATTATGACACTGCCAAACTTGAAGCATTTTGATCGCATTTATCTTATCAGGTGGATCAAGAAAGTCACAAACCCAGAACTTTTGGGCATCAGTGGAAACCTTCATAAGACTTGGCACAACAGTTAAATACTGATCTGATGGTCATTTTGAACTACACGATTCCTGACTGGATTACAACGCACTGTCGCAATGAGGGCCGCGATTCGCATTGAAGAGAACTTTGGTAATCTCAATCGCTAATAAGGTAGGTCATGGTTCAGAAGGAAATTCCGTGTTGCCTGCTTAAAACGTTGCATATGACATTTTATTACATCGTTTAATCTTATCTAGTAGACATAGCACACCTCGAACACGGTAAATTTGGATCAATAGCAGAAACATGTAGTCCTTTGACTAGTTGTTGGCGACTTCGATTTCTCTCACGAGATGGCCAAAACAACCAGATTCAGATAAATTACATAGAGTGAACGGCAACCACATTGCCTCTGTATTCGTTCCCAATAGACAGTAATTGATATCCTTTGAACCAAAGAAAGCAGTTTACTACACTACCACACCTTAAGTATTTCAATGCAAGTTTTGATTTAAACCAGGCTAAATGCCCAAAGGAAACAAATACGCCATACAGGAGTTTGCATTTAGTTAACTGATCTGTGTTTGCTTGACTTCACTCTCCCTTTTTGCATCTAAATTTATGTGATTCACTTAGCTTATCGACATTTTACTTTGGATTAGCCTAATTTCGAAATAGTTTCTGCGGTGATTCAAACACATGAAGATGCGCACGACCGAAAAGCAAATGCTAGATTAAAAATGTTTTTCCTAAACCTTATTTTAACGCGTTTTAATTTCAGTTACCGACGGAAGAAAATGATGGTTTGGAGTCGCATATTGAACGACGTCGTAATGTACCATTGTTCATACATTGTTAGGAAACATTAATATATTGGTTGGTGGCATTTGAGCGTGGTTTACATTTTGCCGTCGGTTTTTCTGTTTATGTAAAGCCATTTAAGCTATCCATCATTAATCACCTTTGTTTAAGATCAAAAAGCCCAAGTTAACATTTTACATAGTGTTCATGAGTTCTCAGCTCTGACGACTGTTTAGTCGGCGCAGCTTTGTTATTGAAATTTAGAAAATCTTTATTGATTTATTTCACCAAATCCGCGATTTGAAGCCTGAAAATGCCGATCCGGAAATAAGTAATCTTTGAGCTGATTAAGTGACCATAAAATGACTCACAAACCGAAAATCTTCTAATCGCTAATTCTCGGAAACTGGGCTTTCATGCATTTTGCTTTCTAGGCTCTATCCTCATCATGTATATGCTAACGAACTTGTAAAAGGTACGACGAATTCGGTCAGAATATGTCAAAATTGCAACTGAATTGCGTCTATGGTGATTGCTGCAGTGGCAGTGGCAAATGTACGCTACCTGAGATTGACTCACGACCGCAGAATTGTGACCACTCGGAAAATGTTATGCACCGAGTTTTGGGATCGGTTTGGCCTTGATGAAATGACTTACGGGCATATTAAAGCCGCCGGCAATCTAGAAAGATAATAGGCACATAAAAGCTTGGGACATAATATGCTTCCACAAAATGTCTGCAAGAATCGCTTAGTTATAAAAGAACATTACATCTAATAAAGGAAACGGCGTTCTGTTCCACTAATCTATATACGCCAACTGTATTTGCGCTATATAGTTTGTTGAACCACGTTAATAAAAGGCAAGATTAAAAATAATTTTTAATCTTGGACTTAATTTGTATAGCTAAAGCGAAAACATAAGCTCATGTAGACACACAAAAGTTTGATACTTGCTAACGCATGTGTTAATTTAGTTGTTTATTATTTCAGAATGACATAAAATACCATGAGGTTCCGTCATATTAATTGTTGCTGCCTGTAGGCCCTTTGGTTTTATGTGAACATTGTTGAGCTGTAGACAAGCAACAGTAGAAACAAAGTCATTAACACAGCTTCTACAGAACTGGATAGATTGGACCAACCTGAGTGTGACAACAGAAACAGGGATAATCATTGGGCCTGTTAACCTCTGGATTATATGTCCGTAATGGCATATCAAATGTTCGGCTGCTTCACTTTCCAATGTCTTGCACCCGTCTGTTGTGATCGGTGCTGGCATTCTAGTATGCACGTTATGAAGGCTATTAACGTGTATGTGTACATTTTGCGGTTTATGCACCTTCGTTTCATTACACTTGCTGACGAATCACTTTATTCCCTCGATTACGATATGTTACATAGGCAGTCCATGCTTCGGAATTCGGGGTATACTTGCAAACTCTCCACGTTAATTTGCTAAAGTATATGTACTCACGTTCTTTGTTTCTCAGAACTAACTTGCTTTTCCTTTGACGTCGGAAACTTTAATGATTTGAAACGTGCGCAACAAATGCGCAACTACGTCTTGAAGTTATTCGTTTATAAGTCCCAATATGTCTCTTCAGTCAGCGCGAGTAAAAATTTGTAGTGCGTGAAAATTCGCAATATGGCAGTCTCTTCTTCAGGATGTTTTGCAATGAATAAGTTGTCAAACAATTTGAAAAGGTAACCACTGCGACTTAATCGTGTGCTTGTAACTATTCCGCTGTCTATTAATATTTCGTGGGTGTACCTGATATCAAGTATCGATGGTCTCTTCTTATGCGGTTAATCAAAAAGTTCAATATGCGTTGCTTAAACAAATTATTGTGGAAACACGGTGCATAAATAGCGTTTTCAATATATATTGATGGTTTGTTTCAAGCAACTTATTTTGTCCACGAGAGAAATCTTTTAAGCATACGGTAAATATAGCTGCACCTAAAAATTCTGAAATTCGATATAACTACACCGATGTGTGTAGTTTACCAGACACCATGAAATAGTCAGACAAACTAAGAGAGTCACTTAGCTCACATAGGGGCCGAAAACATAATTTAACCAAACAGTTCATCACTATTTTTTCGAAGCATTTCTATTATTGAATAACTCTCCTCACAACAGAATAGGCCCGAATTTCCCTACGTATTCCCTCTGAAAACCTAGCCATAATGTCTTGCAAATTATGGGCCAGTGATCTTTGAATACATACCTCGGGAATTTTGGTGAACAATGCTGTCGAAAATAATAATAAGAATCTATTAGTTTTATAATATACTCAACCGGGTAATGTAACTAATATTTATGATTAAATGGACTATTCCCTTTTGAGAATTAATGAAATTTTTAAACATATATATACCATCTATTAGATATTTAGCGACCTAATTTGGCAAAGTGGCTATGGCACAAAGAATGAGGAGGACTTATGCTAAAAGTTAAAACACGGAAATTTAGTTTTACTAGGGCCGTTGAAACTGTTTGGTGCTTTATAATGTTTTAAACACAGTTTATACAATTAGTATATATGTAAATACAAATGCATGATGATATCTGTAGTCGATTGCCGCAATGTGCAAATTTCAGCAGCTTAGAACCTGTCTACTCAGGAACATGAAATAGTAAACGTTATAGAATATCTAGGCTGTGTTTTCTCAGTTAAGTATAGTAAGCATATTAAAAATAGCGGCTTACAGGAAAACCTACAGTTACATAATTATAAGAGTAGGGAGTGACTTTTAATGCAAATATTTGTGCTTATCTAAGTTTCCATCAAAATCAACTTTAATTTCTTTGTACTCTGCGCAGTTATAAAAATAATAGATGTTTTGTACGAAATTCCTGTTTGATACATTGTTAAACCTAATGACATATGGCCTGTGCTAATCACTTTTGTGGACGCAGCCATTCCAAGAGTGATGTTGTTCCGCCTAATTAGGCTAAAATGTTTTCAGATACATGTTCGTCCAGACCTAGACCTAGTGGACCGAGAAAGGCTCAAGTCTATCATAATTTTGCTTAATAGAGGTACTCTTGATGGGGAAACCAATCTTCGTGTCAAGAATCTGCGATTCAGGATAAATAGGTTGCTCACACTTCATGCACGCCCGGCCGCTATTGCAGCGGCCTACTAGTAGTCTTCACAAACAACCGCTGTGATATAAACGAGCACAATGAGCTTCGTTGCTTTGTTGCGCCTGAGTGGGTGAACCTATTAAGACTCTCAGAGAAATGACTGTATTCAAGTACATGCACCCAGAAACCTGATTTCGCTTTTTATGGTGATTCAGATGCGATCGACTGATGTATGCCTGGGGTAGTTCCTTGCTCTACAACCGGTCTTACTTGAGTAGGAGACCAGTAGGCACCTACTGAAGTGACGTTGGTTTATGTGAGCTACTGTGGTGCTCCATGGAACTCGTGCGCGGAAAACTGCTTGTGGATGTAGTCAGTCAAAGCACCTGAGCCATTTTTTATCGGCTGCCCCATCTTCGAATGGATGTGAATCATCACTACTTTCTACTTATAGGCGATTTTAACTGTCCTCGTATAAGATGACCTGTTATGAATTTGTTGACTGGACATGGTGAGGTTGAAGCGAATTTCGTGGATTTGCTACTTGGAACTGCTTCATCGCAACATACAAGGAATCCGACACTCATAACATCACGATGAACTCCATCCTATCTCGACCTGATGTTAACGAGCTAAGAACAACGAGTGTGCATCGTTTGGATCCTGGAGACCCTAATAACAAGCGACCCCCCAGTGTTCATAGCTGCTATGGAATTACCTTTGTCATATTCATGTCCGCTCGAAACAGCGTACAACAACTGGAAAACGGACTTCAACAAATTACTTTGAGCCGCAAGCCAACTAGATCTGTATCTGTCACAGGCTGCAACTGTGGAGGTGTTGGACATTGACCACAGAGAGGTTGACATCATTGTGTTCCAAATTTGTGCTATTGAAATACCGTAAGGTCGGACGGATTAAGCCTCTTTGGTTTGCCCAGCAGTATGTAAATCTGGCTTGAGACGGAGCAGAGAATGGAACAGATTTATTGTATATGGCTCTGCCCGTGTATAAGTAGGGTATAAAGTCAGCGGAACTTCTACAACAGAGTAAAAAGAATAAGCGCTAAAAATTAGAAGAGCTGCTTGTAAATGTCGCCAATATCGTCCCAAGAGAATATTTTCTTAAGCAAAGTTACTACTAAAATCGGCAGTTGATGTGCCAGTGTTGGATATCCCGGTCGTACAGCCCCCAACCTTCGACACTGAGAATGCGTCGGCGTTGTCGCCATAATTCGCTTAGGTATTTGTTAATGGTCTGTTGTCTGTTCCGCTTTTCATTTGTAGCTCTATTACCGAACTTGACAGTGGATTGCGGCGTTGAAAAAGTATTTGCACTACTCTCCAGCCTTGACGGCACCAAGCCTGCCGCACCATATTTGTTTCATTTACTAATTCTCAAGTCAATTTGTGTCATCCTCTATCATGTCGCGACTGACCTTGTTAACAGGTCGCTGTCCAAATTTTCGTTACCATTTGACAGGGAATTTCGAAGGTGAAGCCTATTCCGAAAGAGGGAAACCCTAGAAAAATAGACAAATACAGGCAAATTTTCCTGGCAGCTAGTTTGACATAGGTTACTGAGAAAATCCTAAAATAGGGATAATCGAATTTGCTACATTCATAAGAGTCCTGATGCCTGCAGAGCACGGTTTTATGCAAGGTTGCTTATGCATTACAAACTTGCTAGTGAAGAGGCAAGGGTGTTTGAAGGCAATACGCAAGGAGGTCTGTAGAAGTGATATTCATCGATTTCAGTAAAGTGTTTGACAGGGTCAGCCATGAGGTTTTCCTTTAAAAACACGGGATGGGCGGTGTCAGTGGCTCCCTGCGCCGGTGGATCCGCGACATTTTTGTTGGACGAATGTGGTGGGTACAGGTCAACGACCATCTAACTGACTAGTATCCCTCTACAGTTGACCTGCCTTAAGGCACTGTGCTGGGGTTAATTTTGTTAATGATCCACATCAACGATCTACCTTAGTTTCTCCAGTCATATTGCGCCTTGTTTGCCGGCGACATGAAGATTTTGAGAGCAATTGACAAGGCTGACGACTGCGGCCTACATCAGCAAAATCTCAACTGCCTATACACATAGTAGTTCATCTCCCGGTTAAATCAGGCAAGCCTGTATTTATGTACCTAGGAAAGCTTGGTTACGGCCGAACCTACACCCTTGACGGCCAACCGCTATATCCAACGCTCTACGTGAAGGACTTAGGTGTACTCTCGAGATAAGATTTGATGTCCGTGGACAACACGAACAGGATAGATAGTAACGGACTGCGTATGCTTTCGGAGCTCTAATGAACTTTCGGCATATGGTCTAGAGCGGTTGCCACGAGACTCTTCTCTTCCATCCCTAAACACATGCTGGAGTACAGTACACCCGTCTAATTTCCGATTACCCTAGGCGGGGCACGAGAGATTGAACGGATCCAACACATTAGTACCAGGCTTATCCCGAGTTTATGTGGTTTACACAATGAAGACTGGTGTGAAAATACAGGACACTACACCTTGTTCTGCAGTCGGGTGCGAGTCGACGTCATTATGACCTACTGTATTCTACATATCGGTGATACTTCCACTTTGAGGCTATTGATGCACTTACGGGGGCTATACATCCCACGCGGACACAGATACAATCTTGTCGTACGGGATGTAAAGCGAGTTCCCCACATATTTGCTTCGAACGGAGAGTGGTAAATATGTTGAACAGTTTGCTTGAACATGGGATGTAGGCAACATTTTTGCCGCAGTTCAAAACTTTGTAAGATTTGTATTTTACACTATTCAAGTCAACGAAATTTTGCAAACTGACGATGATATCTCAAATTTTTAGTCCTGCAATACTGTGAGTCAGATATTTCACACATTACATGATAACTATAACAATATTCACGACTGCCACTTTTCATATGGCTTTTCACCGCATTTCGAAAGTTGTAAAATATTCATTCATCCTTACACTACATACAGTATTCAATATTCAGACAGTTTCCAACATGACTGTAGGGGATTTACCAACTAGAACATAATGACATTCTGCTCCAGCCACCTAACAATCTGGTCTAGATATGCTGCAATTTAATACTCACACCGCACAAGAAATCACCGTGACCTAGTATAAATCAAACAGTTCAAGCAAACGCTACTCTACTATAAATATCTCTTGTAATCTAGAATAAGGGTAATTCCACAGCCTAATGGAAATCCAGCGTAATTACAGCCAGTGCATTTAACAGCACCTCCTCACTATCACATGTATAATTAGTTTTATGTGCCGCCCGTTTTTGATAATTATGTACCCAGCCAAAGTCTATCTTCATAAAAAACAAATGGTTTACTAAGTTAAATTTATAGGGAATTGTTTAGTAGATCTCATGAGAAATTCCTTAATATGAGCCTTTAGGTAACTTGCTCCAGCACCATGGATATGCCCTTCGTTCCAACCCGTCAATCGCACTTAAGTTCTCAATTGTGAAAGCGGTAGAAAAATGCATTATCAGCCCTACTAAATTTCCAGATCGACTGTCTCAAAAATCACAATGCTAGATTGCAATGACGCCCAAAAAGTTGATCACAGGTGTTTGTGTGGGTAGAAAATAAAATTTTCAAGAAATCGCAAAAAGAATGGAAGCTGGTGATATAATTTAAGAGATCACCAATTCTCGTGTAGAACCATTCAATCAGCCAAATATAAAAGCAGCTGCATGTTTTCTGTATGTTACACTAATTACCAACATTATTTTTTATAGTTTATGCAAGTTTTGCAAAAACTTGACAGAGCTGTAAAGAGAAGTACATAATAACCAGCCGCCGTGCAGATTTAACCATTGCTTTGCGCAGTTACTTGTGTTTGCACTAACAAGATTGCCCAAGTTGTCTTCGCGTTTCAATAAGCTTGCTTCTTTGTCCCATGCGAACTCGATTGCCAGAATTCCGATCGTTGCAGGCAGGCCAGTTTCACATGACGTGAATATGTTACCTGTGTTGTATCTTGCAAGCGCAGGCGTTCCATTGTGTAACAGTTACTTGCTGACCAGAGTTGGAAAGTACAAGGAAATAAAAATACGGAAATATGGATACAGTTCGAAAGCTGAGAATCGTTGGCAAGCAATAATATGTAAAGCTCAGGAAAATAATCGCACTTTCTTGACCAAAATAATTTTACTTCATGATATTATATGCGCTAGATTCCAGTTACGCAACTTTCTGGATGCATTGAAATCATGACATTTCTTTTCTGTACAGGGCCTTAGTGCTTGGTATCTAGTGGAGTGGAAACCCCATACAGAAATTAAGAAAATATTAATTTTAATTTTGCTTACCGACAAAGGGTATTAAGTCGTTATGATTGATATATCAACATGATATATGCACTATTTCCTGACGTGTCAAACTTTATTAGGATGGATGGCGACAAGCACAAGAAAAGTCAGCGAGAGGTTTATAAATAAACAAAGGAATATCGCAGACGGGGAAATGTTCGAATATACTAGATAAACACTTGGTGTTTGTCTTTCTTGTGCACTATAAACGTCCCTACGTTGCTTTTGTCACTTCAACTAATTATGTAATTGTCTGTACATAAAAACTCTGCTGTATTTTGTCGATCGACACTAAATCCCGTTCATTGCTTAACGGAGATAAAGATGTGTGTACGTACGTAATATAACTTTTCGATTATTTGAGCTTCATCTGAAGTGTATTCGAGAGTAACACATACCCAGCAAATTATATTAATGGGCACAATTAGTCGTGAGAGTCGAAGCTAAAATCCATAAATGCAGGGAGGTTTCTAACATATGTATATTTTATATTTAAAACTGACGCGTTTGTGGTGCGAAACAACCGAAAGCTTTGCATTGAAACTGCGAAAATACATATTGCATCAGTTCTGCGCTTAAGCTTCTCCACAACATCAAATGTGTGCCAGCATTTCAAAGACAGAACAACTGAGTCACAGTTCTCTACTTCTGCGATCTTGCTAGTATCGAGTAGGGTACATGGGGAAAATGACTAGCAAACTGTCAATTAGAGCTCCACAGCATAATACAGCTTGGTTCCATATTTGTGTGAGGACGAATGCAACGAGTGCACTATTGTCACAATTAATAGACTAAGATCACCAAACTAATTCGCGCGACGCACACGAATGTTACCTGCGGGTGGTCAGTTGTCAATGTCTGGCAATAGCATAGGTGATCAAAATGCGACTGCTTAAACCGAAGCCACGTAGATATAAGTAGTTTGTCCGAACTCTAAATTACTATGGTCAAAGGCCAGAATGACTAACATTGGTGGTCATGCCGCCTCAGCCGACTTCATACCAACCAGATTTTTCACGTAGGCTTTACGATTGCAGGTTTCCCCTCAGTGAATCCCCGTCTATAAGCCATCTGTCGATCATAGTTTGCTTTTTGATTAGACTTGCCCGGTGTTAAAATCATGTTGTACTTCAACTTAGTTTTGGAGAACATTAGCTATAGACTGTTCGACGAGGGTTTAGAGATTAGGAAATTTACGGGTCATTAAAAGGAAGGGAATAAACAAAGTAGGCGGATAAGTTTCTCCTTTTGCGGACAAAGTTAAGTAGTTAATTATTTATATCATCTAAATTAGCTGAGCAGTTTGGAGAACCATGTTCGTCTAGACCAGGTTGCCGTTGGGATGAGAAAGTCTCAAGTCCGCCATCGTTGAACTCAGGAGACGGAAATATGAAGGTGTAAATGCAAGTGCATGTTATAAATGTAAGGGTATATTGCAAGATTTCACAAAACAAGATGAAACGTGTTTTAATATCTTACACAGGCTCAAATCTCCTGCTGCGTCCTACATGCAGTCTTTAAGACCGATTGAAGCTTGAGGTTCCCAAAGGTTCTGTATCGTCTCAGTGACCAGATGTAGTGTGACTCGCAGAGAGATAGCTAGCAGTTGAGATAAGTGGCTAGGAACGTAGTTCACTGGTTATACATGCTTCCGAAGCAATAGACTTTCAACTACCCAATGGCAACAGTGTGATCTACATATATTCATCTCTGCGCGAAGGACTTGTAAACGTCTACATTGATGACGAAGGTCCATGTGAGCAGCAGTTATGCTCGATCTACTACAGGTATCACGCGTTGGTAGTATTTCGCCAACACAAGAGCTGTCTTTTTCTGATAACCTCTACATCGCCAAAGCCACGCAGGTCGTCCACATTCCGTACTCCCGTGTTAAGTGTTTTTATAGTGTTCCTCATAACACTGACACCTCATGACTGGTGTCATCCTTGTTTGTGCTCATCATGTGCAGATAGCCTGATATAGAATGGAACGCGCTACGTAGTGTAATCGGCTGACCTTGTGATCACTAGGTTACTAGGATCAATGCTTTCCCTTGATATGCTGTCTTAAATGTTAGGTTATCTTTGGCAATTTGGAGCTCAAACCAGTATTCGTGGATTTGATACTTGCAAGTAGAGCAGTGATACACCTATATGACAGCTGACAATTGGAAAGCGGCGATCACATCGGTCCTTGATTTAATCACGCTGAGGATAAATGCATATGTGGTTCAGATTCAGCAGCATCAAAAACAAAGCGACTGCCCGGTACACATGGCTAGCCCAGATCTAGGTGTACTATATTCCATTCCGCAGTAGCTAGAATATAAAAACAGGAACAAATGACTACGACTGTTTAACTACTGCTGTGATCCAAATGAATTGATCTCATCCACAGGCTGCACCTAATTTAGACTACTGGGCTGTTGAAAATGTGTTCTAATTTGGTGCCACCGAATTGTTGAAAGCTTGAACCATTCAAGCTATATTAGTTTGATAAAGATCAGGGTTGTATGGCTATGAGGTAGCATAGTTGTTGAACAATTACTGTTTCTCCCGATAACTCAACGACTACTGTATTTAGAAATGGTAACAAGATTTTTACAACATTGTCAAAACGAGCAAGCGTCCTTATTTCTAGAAGCAGCTTCCACCAACCGCAGAGGTCATCAATAAGAAAATATTAACAAAGTTTAAGCCATGTGTGACTCTGGCAGGTGATTTACTATTGCTAACGGGATGAGATGAACAACTAATATCATACATCACTACTTGGGATTCTTCATCCGGAGGGGTTATTCGCTTCTGTGTTTTCAAATTTCCAGGTTTTTGTACCGAGCTTGGCTTATACAGCGCGATCAAACAATAGAACTTATATTTCGTTTTGAAGTAATCATAAGCTACACGCCAAGTTTGTCCGTACCAAATCTGCGAGCCATGACAGACGTTACCCACTGATTATTAAGCCCGTATTCGCTACCATCTGACCATCACTAACTGAAATGTTCAACGGGTTGCTGCCCGAAGATTCAATGCGAGCGACTGGAAATACTTTTGTTAACGTCGGAATTCGGTTATCCATGCAAATTGTTCAAATAAAGGCCACTTTGTCTAAGACATACTTTGACCAAGGTTGCAAGGAAATCGTTAAGGAAGGTCGATAACAGATATTTGATATAAAAAAGCTAATAACATCCGAACGTCAAGTTCTCCTGTAAGCCCGCTCATGCACAAGTCATCTGTTGGTGAGGAGGCGTACATGGATACAAGCGGTGAGACCCAAGAATTCTGTAAAATTAATATTTACTCGATTACTGTTAAGAGTCAGAAATATAACACGGAAAACCCTCTCTTTAATTAACGAGTGTGGGTATGTAATAAATCACTGCACCACTTGATCTGAGAGTTTCATTTTAGACAAAGTGATATACACAGGTTAATGGCCACCTAACATAAATGTATTCCATTAAAAGCGGAGTGACCCAGTGAAGGGTGTTGGAACATTAACTGTTACTAATTTAAATAAAGAATGTAGCTCAATTTGTTCGGTCTCTGTGTCCTGTTTGCGGACTGCTTGAATATTTGGATGGCGATTCGTACCCCAAAACACAACCAATCGTCCATGTGGGTAACAGACATCCGCCTCCAGTTTCCAGTCAATGCAAGGCAGTAGGAGCTGTATGCACTTAAATGGGGGCATTTTCAGTATTTTACATTATAAGTGTAAATTTACCAGAGTTACAAGCAAACATTAAAGTTTAAAAATGGGTGTAACAAAAGATCATAGGTTTTCCTTGATACTTCGAATAACCATACAAAAAGCTGAACAAAATGCACGGCATTTGTGTTCATTATAAATGAAAAGTTCTTATACTATCGATTCTACAGCATTCATTTTGATTGACGTATGAATGTGTTTATGGCTAACTGATCTGGGTTTGAGTGCGATCCCTCTTCTTCATACCAAAATTTGGAGGAAATATATAGTCTCAGCTTCTATTGAATTTGTTTGCACGAAATAAATGACACCGTAATGTTGCGAAAGTTTTACTTATTCAGCAAACAATATACAAAGTTGGTACAGGCAACAATGCAATAGCCGATGTAACCAAAACCTATAGGTATTCTTAAGCATAGAAAAGGATTGAGGTCACGCGGAATGACCTAGGTGATCTCACGCGTTAAGGTTTGTAGTCAGCAAGCAACAGGAATACGCCATATAGTAAAGGACAAAGCATGATTTAAAGCGAATACCAAGTGTTGTACTTGGTTATAGATGTCAATACATGTCGCTGCCTATCTATCGTGAGACAAAAGTGAAGCACGGCTCGCCTGCCTACTCTCCAATCACACGAGTAATGCACAGAAGTTCAAACGGAACAAGAGCGCCGCGGCCAGACCCATTCCCAATTAGGTGGTTTGCTGAAGACAATCCGCCGCGTAAATTTACGCTGCAGCACATTTTTGATATCGTCGCATGACACTCCATGTCATCCTATTAATCGCTGATTCTCCTTTGTTGAGGCATCCGTTTCCCTTACAATTGTCATGCAGCAAACTCGGATATCGACAGCATTTTGTGGTTCGTAGTCTGCAGCTAGTTCCCAATTTCATATGCATATATTGGCGAATAATAAATGTTTCGGAGTGCGTCAAACAGAGTAATACAGGCCAACGCTTTGCATCTATTCGAGATTTGACTGTAATTATATATCACCAGCTCACAATTCAATGAAATAATACAAGCTAGCGTCAATATTTGCTTGTTAATTGTTGAATTGAAAAGCGCGTAAATAATCAAGCAATGGCAAATGTGTTTTATGCAATGGTTTAAAATATTTCGACGGACTCGTACGAAGGTAATTATGTATTTGTCTGGATAGTTACATGCGCATAATACAGAAAATGCTAGCTCCATTAGTGGGTTCAATATCATGGTATTTGTGATGACGGTGCTACAAAATTATTATTGTCGCAATATTTAGTTATAATTTTACCTCTTTAAGCTATATGCTGAAATGAAAGCAACGGTTAATATACAGTAAACTTTTACAGACTTTTAGAAATAAATAACAGAATCATCATCGTCATTACACACGTTAGCTAGTTGTTTAAAACACCTCAGCCACTGTGTCGCAATAACAAAAAAGAAAATAGATACAACAGTTGCATGCCAGCTATGCTACCAGGAGCGGATAGGCATCGTTCCGGAAAGCTAGCAGCCGGCTACTGGGCAATAAGAAATTATGATATAAATTTCTGTTATGCTACAAAATGAGACCGTCGTTGAAGAAAAGACTAAACGGGATGGAGAGGGACGAAGAAACTCACAGAAGGAACCCCATTGTGGTCGACTCCTAACCATGCCGTCGCCTTTTGGACCACAACCAAGGAGCCGTGAAGCTCCAACCGAGGCCAGTTCCAAAGTGAGGGCCACATTCCTCTTGATCAAATCATCGCTTGGCCATTCCTCCTGTTTTTCCATCCACACCCCCGGCGCGCAAACAGCGCTCGTCGCTGGAGTCGGTGGTCTGGCATGCACAACATGTGGCCGTGCCATCTGAGCCTAGTGCTTGAAATAACGGTGCTGAGCGATTCAGTTCATTTTACTGAGCCACAAACAAGGAATCGAACACGCTACTTGCCCACGCGCGAATGCACCGATGGTCGAACGTAACTAACCTCTTTATGTCTGCTGATATAAGGGGCCAGGTTCCGCCATCATGCTATAAGGTAGAACGAACCGCTGCATTGTACACTCTCAGCTTCAAGGCAAGAGTGATGTCGTGCCGCCGCCGAAGGTGGTGAAGACTAGCAAAAGCACTTCGACCTTTTTCTCTACAGTTCGTGATCTAGCCTTTGATCCCAAGGGCGCTAATGCAACGTCCAAGGTAAATGAATTTCTGTACGAATTCTAGCTGAGCCTCAACAAGGGTAAGCGCAGCAGGCGATCCTTGCCTCTATTGGAGGAAAGCTTTGAAACTCGATGGTGCAAACCAAAGCCCAAAGAGGCGGACGGCTAGTGATAATTTGCCCAGTGCTGCTTGGCACTTCTGTCATCTGTCACATATGAAGGCAATATCATCTGCATATTCCAACTCAAAAGCCGCTATTCTGAGATTAGCTCCACACCTTCTAAGTCGTGTCCTGTGAACGCGATTTCCATGACTACATCAATAGTTAAGCTAAAGAGGAGAGGTGACAGCTGGCATTCTTGTCTCACACCGCTGGAGATATTAAAGGGTGACGACAGCTTGCCGTAAACTTTCACACTACCCGAGCTACGCGCGTATAATGCTCGGATAATATTTACGTATTTCTCATGTGCGCCTTCCCTGAGTAGATAGTCCCAAAGTGCACGTCTATCCACCGAATCGAATAACTTTATATTGAGGAACACGAATACGGTGGGCCGCCAATAAATGTGACGGTGAACCAACGCTTGACGAAAAGTAAGGATGTGGTCAATGTAGCCACGACGCCGACGAAACCCGACTTGCTCCTCACGGATCTGGCTTTCACGAGCGCCAGTCAGTCTGTGAAGGATTATGGAGGCAAGCAATTTGGAGGCGATTTAAACCAGACTGGTTCCTCTATGGTTGCCACATTCCGAACGCGAGCCTCCTTTGATAATGGGAACAATAACTGAGCGGCTCCAGTCAATTAGGAGAGTTTCCTGCGTCCACGGTTTCAAAAGTAATTCGTGTAAATCATTAACAATAGCAGGGCCCCTGAATTTGAAGAGGGCCGAGGGAAGAACAGCTGGTCTTGCGGCTTTGATCAACTGCAACAGTCCGATCTCACGTTTGAATTCTAAACGAGAGGGCGGAACCAAACGGACAGCCCAGGGAGTAGGGCGATTACTGAACAGAGAGGAATCGAATAATTTAGCCAATTAAATTGTTTCTCAATTATGCTCAGCCCAACGCTCCAAACCCTTTGACACACTTTGGATACGTTGTCCACTCTCATCACAAATTGTTTCACCAACACCAGTTTTCCTGCTGCCTGTTTGCCGAATCAGACGGAATAACGTACGATGATTACCAAGGGCAGCGCTTACTTTCATCTCTGACGCACGAATTGACTACCTGGATTCGCGGTCTCTCTTCAGGTTAGCAGGGCGTTTTGCCCAGAGCTCTTCGCGAGTTCCATTTTGTTCGATTCCAGGCGGAATATGTCGGCAGGCATCGATGAGTTCCAGAGAAAGCGAAGAGACCCAAAGTCCATGTAGGCTAGTAGACTTATCATATAAGGATTTGCCTGCTGCTAGTTACGTTTGGTTACCATGCGACTAGTGAGCTTCAATTGTCTCTAGTGAGCGTTTACTCAACTTGCATGTGAGCGTAGTTTGTTAGCCATTCAGAACAGCTGGCTTCCTCATTTCGCTGGTGTCAACGTGCTCACAGCCTATTCGTGATCGTCCGCAAAACGCATCCGCATGTCAGCACATACAAGTGATTGGTCGATATCCACACATGTGCTCCAAATCGAACGACACTTCTGGATGCAGCTTCTTCAGCGGTAACTAATTCCAATGTGATCGATCTGTTTCCAAGTTGGGTTCGATGCTGATGGGCACAAAGCCACCCTTCTGCTGGTGCTGTGTCGGAAGTTAGTGCTCGCAAGAAATAAGCGGGCATCTGCACACAAATGAAATAACCGCTCAACGTTATCATTAAGGGAGCCTACACCGTGCTGAACCCCAGATACATTTATTTAGTGGACAAATTCCCAAATTGAGCGTTCAGATACCCAGCCAGCACAACGGTGTACGTGCTTCTACTGTGGCGAAGGAGCTGGTTCAATTGGCGATGTTGTTGTCGACGTTGTTCCCCAAGTGACTTAAGGATTAGAGGCCACAATTTATCGGAATAAGGCCTAATTTTAAGCTTTACCGAAACGATTTTGATATGCGTTCAGTTATGGATTTGTTGTAATTGATAACTTTCATTTTCAACACTCAACCACTATCTCGCAATTATAGCGTTAGACGGCTGTTTCATCCAAAAACCTATCATTATTGTGCATTAATGGAAGCTTCATGAGCCAAACTCAATACCTTGCAATTTTGTGTCAGTAAAATAAGCATCGTACCCATTAGTGACCGCGGCAGACCGATATTCTTGATTAGGGATTAATTGCAGTCCAAGCTGGCTCTTCTGCAAAAGGCAGGGTGTGTTACGAGAGTACATCAGATATAGATAAGTGAAAACTTATAAAAGTAGTCGTAGCTGTGAATACCATTCCATTTTCTTAGAACATTGACGGCTTACATGACAGAAACGGATGCGTCGATCTATACCAAAGTAGCTTATAGCATACTAAAAATGAAAACCCTACCAGGCACATACGTTTAGTAGCTAAAATTAAGGACACACAGTTTTCAAGTTAGAAAATACCCGATTAAATCAATTCGCACAAATTTAATATTGTCTAGGCTTGTTCAAGGATTTTGATTCGATTTTTATATTACCTATTACTCTATTCCGTACACTTTATTTCAAGTTCCTGGGGGACATTAAAAGCTTCAACTACACTGTACTTAAAAATACCATCGACTTTTGTTAGCTCATTTATAATAGTAAGTTAATTGGCTCAACTTCAACGGAAACATGCGGATGCGCACAAATTATGCCATACAAATTTAAAAAAAACCATCTAGTTTTTAATGATGTGTGATATATATATCTAAAAGAGTTTAAGTGCGATGAAACAAAATGATTTAAATATTTACTTTATACAAGCGTTGCTTTAAGAGCACTGATATTTTGTTGTGTATAAAAAACCTTTACATATTATTTTTTTGTATTACTACTTTTTATATCGTCTAATATTTGTATTCCAACCACCGATATAAAATACAGATAAATTATGGTCTCGTAAGTAATTTGGGAACAGTACTTGGGTTGTAGTGCGGTTTAATTCATATACACATTAGTAATGAACGGAAACGCGTTATTGTCACATTGGAAAACCTTAGCATAGTATTAATGGCATTTGTTAGAAATGTAATTATATAGTTTAAAAACTGCTGGATATCTCTACATAGCAACATGCCTCATTTTGTCTAATATAAGCTTCGCATGTTTGCTGTTGCCTCCAAGCAGCCGTGAAAACCTTTTATTATGCCTTTACCAGTTTTGAAATTGATGTGATTGCCAGTGTATTTACTGTTACAGTGAAATATGTAATGCGCAAATGTTTGCTATCCCGGAAGATGCATAAGCCTAGAAATATTAGTTTTATGTTAGTCCATTTTGTATGTGTATTCATACATTACTGAATGTCATTTGTCGGAAAAACGGTGCGCAATTTATTGGGTATGTTAGGCTGAAATAGCGACGGAAGGATACAATAAATGGTTAATTAGCGCTCAGAATAAGGCGAAGCAACGTCTGATGCAAATAATATAAACATATTGCTGTTCAAGAAAATAGCATCATAAAGTAATTTTATTCCATCCCTGATAACGAGTAAAGCCCACTGATTATGTAGCAGCTCTACTTAAGAGAATTTGGCTGCCATCGTAACAAAAGCGAAAATCGTGTGATTGTTTTAAATAACGGAGCAGGTCAATTTTTCTGATGAAGAGAATTATAGCAGTGGAATGATATACAACAAGGAATTCGTTGTGAAAATATGGCTGCTTTAAAACACATCTAGCAGCAATAAATGAACTATATGTCAGCGAATGCTCAAAGAATCTGTAGGAAACAAGTTTTATTATGACTTAATTTTTCATTCACAGCTGCCTAGATATCGACTGAATTAAAAAATATAATAAGATTATGCCAAAATCTGGTAAAGTATCCCTGAGCAAAATGGGTGTGATAACCTAATTTATTTTGCTTACCATATGTGTTGAAACGCGCGAGTGCTGGACAAGGCTAAAATATTTTATGGACAATTTACGCTGGTGAAATATTTTGCTATATTGAGTGGTGTTATAAAATATAAAAGCAAAGGTATAATAAAGTATAGCATAATTTTGCATGAAACGTTTATGTTGATTTATCTTGAAGTAAGGCTTATTTATAAAATTTAATGATTCAAATGCATGCATAATTTAACCACCTCTGAGTAGATGATATTATGATTTGGTCGTAAATTAATAATTTTGGCCTTGCTGCACCCAATATACGTTAGGATTTTATTATGACAGTGAAAACATATGAATTGGCTGTAGATGAAATAACTTTCTAATTGACATAATGCAAACCATACATGTTTATGAGGTGAACCAATAAAGTAAAATGACGCTGCCCCTAATGATATTTTTAAACCGACTCTATGTTTTAATTATTTCCTTCAAAGTAATCAGTAGAAACTTATATGATTGCTCATATTTCCATGCTACACATGCATGCAATCTTGGTGGAATTTTTTCAGGATCATAAGTAGGTATTCTTTGCAATTTTTGGTTAGCGCCACGAGTTCATAGGGCATTCCATTTATTGCGTTTGGGAAAAAGGCCATGTTTGTTATGTAAAACGATTGCTCTGACTGTACCATGTTTTTTAAATGACAATTGTATTTTGAGTGTATGTGAAACGGCATAACACAATACTCGCTCACTCTCACTCAAGATAAGAAGAAAAGTTTGCAGTTTCTCTTTGCAAACAGCTTGACTGCGTGTTCTTTCCAAAGACCGTCTCTTTATTTTAAATTTTATGTTTCAGGATGATAGTTACTTATTAGTAGATGTGTTGACTACATTGTGAAGACCGTCTTGAAGACATGAGCAATATCACAATTTCGTAATGAAGAGGCAGAATTCGTCTAGCAAAAATCCCTCCTAGTATGAAAGCAAGCGAGACGAAGTATAAATAAAATATTCAGCAGACAACGGACGTTAAAAGAAAAAGAAACTTGATGTCCTATAATATATAAAATCTGACACCATAGTACATCCCCTTTTCCCTTTTACATTTCGCAGGTACAGCAAAATCAGCTGGTGCATAAATTTCATCTTCGCTCAATGTACTAAACACTCTGGTAATATGTTTGATACTACGTATGATAGTAGTATCATTCCTTAGCTAATTCTTCTGTAGATCAAGCTATGACAAATTCGAAAAGAAAAACAGCGTAAGTTTTGAACTATTCTAAATATATGGCTGAGTTACCTACGAGAGTTTCATGATATAGGTATAGAAAATCCTAAAACGTTACTTTGAGGATGGGTTACTGTATACCCTAATTTAAACCTCCTTGGGTTATTAGAGTCAATAGCAAGTTGATTTTGATTTTAAGGTTGCATAAACGTAAATGCTTTTCTTATACATGTTTTTACGCTCTAACAATGTGGTATTTGAAATTAAATTATAGTTAAGAGAAGTTTTATGTCGTTGAGTGGCAATTATGCTTATTAGATCATGAAAACGAAGTTACTAAACAGCGTCTAAACTATAGACTATCTTATTTGATAATAAGTCTTAATGTAGCATGGCATGCTGTAAAATGTATTAAAATAAGTTGATGTGCAAACTAGAATGTGCTTACACTTAGTAAATAATGATATGTGGAGTTTTTGTATCTACCATACATACATATTTTTTCAATTATTTGATGCAACCAGGCAAGTGGTAAAGCTACTACGTCTGATTTCAGAAAGCAGTTTGTCCACAAAATTCACACTATGTAAACGTATTCCCTTATATTACTCATAATTTCCGTAATCTAAAAGGCCAGGCGTTGATCTGTACTTTTTCGCCGTAATATGCGTCACCTTCGTTATGGTAACTTAATTCTGAATGCTAATATATTTGCTCTTTCCCTTGCAAACTTGTGTTCTTGATTTTTCAATACCCCAAGATAACATTCATTTGTCACCAAAATCATACCGTTTTTGTGTAATTAATCAAACGTCAGCATTAAATTTGTAATTTTTAAATTTTGTTAGCTAATGACGGTAAAGCATGTAATAAATAAGTCAGTATAGTAAAACTTAGCAATATTTGTGCCGAAACTTATTTGCAAGTCTTGAAAGTGATGTCCTGGAGCATGCTTAATTATGTCCGGCTCCAGACTTGAAAACCGGAGTTGTACATCTCCTCTTGTAATCTGTTTTAGGTTTTCTTAGAAAAATCTCTCTTCTACATCCACATGCATCGATGTGAGCAAAATTCAGGAAACAAATCTCAGAAGTTCACAATTGCGAGGAGAATATTTTTGGATAAATCTCATCAGATATTAAAAATATTATATATCAAAAGTTAAATATTTTGTGAATAATGAAAGGTTGGTCTAAATTGGAAAGATCTACTAAATCCACACAATGTACTATCTTGGCATGACTAGCCATCCAGCAACCCACTTCGACTGAATAAAACATTGATCGACAGCCATTTATGCAAACCTAATAGATTGTGTGGAATTTGTGGATCTTTCTAATTTAGAGCTTGCGTTCAGTAGTAAATCGGTTTCCTAATTGGTCTCTATATTTTTGAAATCGTGACGAAATTTATCAAAAAGTAGTTTATTCCCGTAGCTATTTTCTTGGTAAGTGTTCACTAATATATTCCAATTGTTTTGTTTTAGGGAAAGCAGTCTTTCGCAATCAATTCCTTATTTATTGCGTGAATGTGGATGTTGTTTGTGTGTTAATTTAGAATAATATGAGACTTTCCTTTAGTTAAAATTCAACATTGCTGGATTGTGCTTTAAATGGAGCTAACATAAAAATCGGGATTTCTCTGTCAAACAGGTCAAGAAACCTGACTTTCATTCCTTTTGGGTGTTGTTAATAGTAACTGACATTAACAATCAATTTTCATCTTTTAGCTTATTCGTGACTGTAGTGAAGGTCGGAAACTGTAAAAATTCCCGAAATCCGATTTTTTGCACAAGCATGTCCTGCTTTTAGAGAAAATCGCTAATGGCTTTTCCGCATGAAATGCGATTAACCAACTTGCCAGGAAGGATTTTTGTAAGCTATGTTTTTCCAAAGCATTTGCCAGCTAAAGGGCGTCTGGTTTAGCTGGTAACAGTCTTTTAAGTATTTAGTTCCAGGAAGAAATGGGGTGACAGGATCCCAGAATGCAACTAAATGGCGAAGGTAATTTCCCTTCGAGAAACATCTATCATCTTTATACAAGAAATAATCTTGGAAATCCGCATTACCCTCCTAATAGATCGGCTAGCAAACAAAACCATTTATACGGTGCGATTTGATACGGTCCATATGTCTTTTAACAGTTGCCAGTTTATCGTTTTTTACCCTCCCAAATTCATAGCTACAAAATGCTCTCAATTAATCGGAGACAAAAACGATTTAGATGAGAAATGTATCTTTTTTCGTCTGTATTTGTATTTCCGTTAGGTTGTGCATGATGATGGAGTTTTAAGTCTGATAGTCATTAATAACCTCGATTATAGACTGGCACTTCGTATGAGCATTAATAACCCTGGCAAACTACATCTATTCCACCAGTGCATTAATAAAGAATCATAAATATGCAACGAGAAGAGTGTCGTTATCACTGAAACAGATTCGTCTATGTGTAACGAACATTTTCTGGACTATAGTAAAGTATCGAAGGTAAATTATACGTTCTGAGCCATCTCATATATTTGCCTGGAAACGGCTGAGTGGCAGATGGAAATACCATAAACTGCTCATTGTGCATTCATGCTCATCAAGTCCGATAGTTGTATTGATAGTAAAGGTATATGTGACTTCCCACTTATTAAGGTAACTTCTTCTTGTATTTTCGGAGGAGTTACGCAGTTCACGAGCGTAGTGCATTTCAATGGGTTCCTCTGCTCACTTCATAAGTTCGCAAGCCCACCTTTAAAAAATCACAAATCCAGAATCACATTAACAAATCGACTCAACATCGCAAGGTACACAAGCAACTACCTAAATACAGTACGTTACTGGCTAACTTGTGATTCATATACCATGTTTAAGATAATTTTGATTTCGCACGTGTGTTCCTTACTGAAGAGAATAAATCATTTATTATTTATGCTTCAAAAATGTAGCAACACTGTTAGAAGCAAACCAAATCCTATTTCTGAGGAACAGTTTGAAAAAATCCAAGGATGATACAGGACTTAATAAAATCTCTTTACAAAATGCCAGTGCAAAAGAAAAACAAATATAGCTCAGAAAAGGACAAGGCTTAGTGAACACATTTATATTAAAGTTATATTAAACATTGCCAACAGATTATTTGGAGGACAGAAAAGACAAACAAGGAAGGATAGGCCCAAAGTTTCAATAAAGCGGTATGGGTAGGTCAGCAATGATAATGACAACACACATGGGCCATTGCCAATCATCGCACCAAGTGAGTGTTGGAAGGGCATTGGATTATTATGAGAATTATGAGAAGTATCCTTAAGTACACATGATGTTATATATATATATATATACTCCAGAGAAACCAGACGTCTACAAACATAATGTAAGTTAGCAGCACTACTCTCCAGTTTAAAGACTGTAGCTGAACTGTATATTAAAATTAGTTATATATCACCTAGTTGTTTCCCATCTTAATCGGAAAGAGCCAAGGTACTTCAAATGTAGAACTCTACACGCGCAGAGTATCCCATGTAATTATAAATGCTGTTGGCCGAAGTGACGTATTCGCAAGACTTGCAAACCAGCTGATATAGGAGACGAAAAAGGTGTAACCTTACACTACGGCACTAAGACACAATGATAAATTAAGACTGAACGTCAGTTAGGTTGTCACTCAGTGGTAGTGTCCTTAGGATCTCTAAGTATCTGTGTAACTTTGTGCGGTAACGACTTCAGTGTGCTGATGATATTTCATGGGTCTCACTGTCGATAGGCATCACATTTTAGGGGATGGCTCCGTTGTTACTTTCGCATTCTAAGTCTAGGTCTATGGTGGTTGTATGACTAGGGTGACGCCGACAAACCTTACGCAAATTTCGCGGAGCTACGCTACCTCCGCAAAAATACTCCGACTGGCTCTCACAACTTCTAAACAACCCCCTGTGCGCGCGTAATACATTCCACTGACCTGTAGTAATCAAGGAAGATTAGTGCGCGGAGAGAAACCATCTGAAACTTATTCAGTGTATTCCGTTTATTGTGTTTTTAATGCACACTTTTAGCATTATGGCTTCTTGTGGCTCTAAAAAGATTTCTAATCACAGGGCCCTCAGGACATTTTCAATGGCGCCCAGAAAGATTGTATAGATCTGTTGAGAATGACTGATTTGATTCAGCAAACGCCTTTGAATTATTCACTAAATCACATTAACGTCTTCTCCAGCGTCACTACCAGATTCAACTGTTCCGCACAATTAGTAAATGTAATATGCACCATTGCTACTGAAGAAAATCCGGCTGGTACTGCCTACGGATGTTTAGTTTTTCGGATAACACACCGGCATGTCAGCGGCAGTGAATTCCATTAAGTTAGACTGTAAAGGGAGAAGAGATACCAGCCAGTATTTTTAGAGCTACATTCTGATTCCGCCTTTGTGTGTCTGAGGCATTATCCGGAGCTATCATGCGAATGGAGTTAGCTTATCTTCTAACCAGCTGAAGGATGACTATGTCAATGGTTTTACCATATGCGTTGTTATAATTCCTAGCATATTTTATGAATTGCATCGATATCAAGAGAGCTGTGGCAGCGCTTGGGCATCAGATTTTGGCCTGGAACTTCACCAGTAAAACTTACGGATGTGTCATTTTGGAAGGTGAAACAAACAAAGGTGAAACATAATCTGATTGCACTAGCTTATGCAATGTGTGGGGATATGTTGCATCTGCAGCGCATTTACTATTTGCGTATATGTTTTGTCTGGTCCTCAACCGTCCGGAGTAGAAGAAATATTTGCATCACCTTCCGCAGGCATTTAGCATGCTTATACAGCAGGTGGTGGTCAATGCCAAAATAATTTTTTATGTTATGTTGGAAACTTTAGCATAGTTGTTAATTTATGCTTTGTAGTTGTCCAAATTATCTAGCTTTGGAGCTCCACTCTATGTTTACGATGATGAAGAGCTAAAAAAATCTAATTCTGAGTTCTGCGCTTGTGGTAAGAAAGTACTCTGATCGATTGCAAATAATTTTCTTAAAAGCGCGTACCACTGGCCGACTAAAAAGTTTGACAAACTTAAACCTGCAGACCTCCAGGAATATAAGGCGATGTTTGAGCAAAATTGGGCTCTACAAGTTAGGCTAAATAATCCTTTGTTTGCTTGTCTGCACCGCCTTATTTTTCTCACTCTGATATTTCGCAGCGCAGACTAAGTTTAAACGAATGGTTGCACGATCATTTTGACAAACCGCGCAATCTACAACCAACATCCGGATCATGCGTTCCTCTTTATGTGCATAATATCCGGCACATATATATATTGTTCCCTGTACTGGATCGAGTGGACAAGGGGATCTGATTGCAAAGCTGAATAGCGGCATCGCGCTGCTGTAGATTGGCTTCAAAGTTTTTCAGATCTTAGCAGAGGTGTGTAAGCAAGGTTAATTGCGATTGCACTTTCTAAGGACGTGAGTGCGTCTAGTTTTTGTAGTGCATCTTAGGGCATTCGATTTGTGGCAGTCCGTCTTATGTGCATAGTTATGGGGTGAAACACAAAGGCTCTATGACGTGTCCCTAAAATTCCACTGTATATGTTACCCACAATATTTGGATAATTGCAAGTTGGAATCATAATTTGTTTCGCACATAAAGTAATTTCGGTAATACATAATCAGTTTTCCTGATTTTGATATTTCATCGTTTTTAATGAGTGGCTCGCCTGAAAACCAACGTTAATTTCAGTCATTACATTTTGTGACCTCGTGTTACGGATACAATGATATCACATGGCTAGGAACCTAGCACATTTCAAGTTTACGGACTTAGTATAAAGGCGATTAATCGTTCACAAGCAGGTTATTTTATCGGTATCTACGAGACCAAGGGGATTTACAGGATTCTTTTATATATGAATGCAGACCAATATGAGTTCGGACGTTAATAGTAGCTTATAGGATGCCTAAGCCTATATTTTTACTAAAATCTCACAACGCGCGTCGCAATCCTTGTTTTCATTTGCTTCAGAATCGAGTAACGGATAGATAATTAAAACTATGTTAATGACGTCGGTAATCTTTCCAATTCAGATGCTGTACAATAATGATGGAAAACTTTTGAAGACTTCATCCGAGGTTCAGATTGAATGCCTTTCCTATTTTCCATCTATCGGTGGAAAATATCATTAGCTTTTACCTCTAAATTAATAACAAATTTTAGTGCTTGGAACATCATTCCCTCTAGGTAGGTGAGAAAGGTAGCCTTTGGAAGGAGTGCCGCGCGCTATCAAAACTAAGTTTTAACAGTAGAACTACTGATGAGCCTTATCTAGAATTCTGGCCTCTTGCCTATATTTGGAACAAAGCTCCGCGAGTCCATGCATTCGTTTTTCGTTTAGCCCACCTTGTTTGCCATCTACTACTTCGGAGATTGTTTTTAATATTTGCTTGTTCAAGGCGGCCATCAGAATGTTGCGTATCCCACAGGACCCGTTTTGCAGCGCACTCGCAGATAGACGTATTTTTACATTAGTAGAGGATCCTAGTTTTACTCTTATAATTATACGCTTATCACATTGTTCAGCTTTGTGGTGACGAGTGATAGTGTTATGCCTAGGCGTTTAGCTTTCACTTTCATCCGACCGTACAATGAATTCCACTGCAATTCGTCTTCAGACAATTTAACCTGCAGTGTAAAATTCGGTACATATTGGAGCATTTTTCCACGCAACATTTCGATAGCCTTTGTTATATTCCTTTTCCATTAAGCTGCTGTGGCAGGTTACCTTTTAGCCTGCACTGCTGTCGTGTGATATTTGTCCACAGTTGTCTTCCTATTCTCGTCAGTGGTGTTTAACCAAAGTGACCAAACCTATTTCCTCACAGTTAACTTTTACATCAATTCCAGCATATGTGATTTATGTCACGAGGGCCCTTGACTCGAAATGAGCTGGTCTCCGGCTGATAGAAACTTGCAAATAACGGTTATGAAAAAGTGAAATGCAATTAGACTATGTTGATATTTGGTTACATAATGCTCTCTGTTTGCACGAAAACTGCTTTACTCTTGATGCTACAGTCAGTTCACGTTTGACGTCCTACTGAATTAGGAGGAGGCAGTACATATGGTTTACTTATAAAGTGCGGTGCAGTGCAAGCATAATATGCATCACTGCTTTGTACAGAAGGAAGCAAGCTGCGTTGGTCCCGAATTGCAAGTAACATATACTAAATTTAACGCGCATCCGTTACTCGGCTTTCGCTGCTAACCGGTCACACTTTTGAATAATGATGGATAGAGGTTTAAGGAAAGGGGATGGTGGAACACCATGTGCAAGCCAAAAGACGTCTTGGGATACGTTGTCGGGATAAATTTGCACACTAGATGATATAATTAGGAAAAGAGCTACAAATCTAACACTAAATTGATAATTGACCACTCACTCCTAATCCGCAGACAAAGTGTGCCAGCATCTTCGTGGATGGTCATTTATTGGTTTCTTTCATTTAGATTATAACGTTATCGCCAAGAGAGTAGGCTGATATTCTCTTGTGGCTTTGACAACAGAGCACGACTGGCAGACAATGTTTTGTCTACAACAGCTGATTAATTTATAATTACTCATTAATCACCAATATATCAAAACATACGATTAATTTATGTTCGAGAAGCAATCTAAAGTAAAACGCCTGACAGAGACAGCAACTGGCATGGTTTGTGCCTGATGTTTAGGTTACTTAGTAGCCTGCACAAAGCGTTTTCGAAAAAGTGTCAATTAAACATATGGGTGTTTAAAGCGGAGGTGTATTATGCCTCTTTATTACCGATATATCCATCGCAAAAGCAGACATGAATCGGATATTATTGCGAGAATATTAACAAAGATACTAACTGTTCACCCATTGTAAAAGATAAATATTGGTCGTATGCGTATAGTCAAAATGTTATTTTGCAAATTATAGTAAATAATCAACAAAAGGACAAAAGCGATGAACCAATGCAAAAGTAGAGGAAATATGTGAGTGTTTAGCTGTGTGTACGTCTAATTATCTGATACATCCACGGAGACCATTTATCACCTAAGGGTTTGCGCTGTACATGTCTGACGTAAACGTCGGTCTCGTATCCATATATTGCTAACCGTGTAAACATGTTGCTTTCAATCACCCTTAGTAGGGATGCTACGATTTCACTAAATTAGACACAGCTCTGTCGTGTAGGATTAACCATGCACTAACGTCCTCATCAAATTAACTGAGTTCTCATATTGTTAGCATGTCAACAAGCTGGTTATTGTTCAAATGTTTACATCAATTTAATTGTTTATACAACCAGCAAGCTTTTGGGTAGCCTCAATGCAAAACGAGTAACCACCCAGTTTCAGTAACACCACATAAACATGGAAATAGGGATTCATTAAGAATGCAATTTTGTGAGTAATGCTTAATGAACCTTTTCATCAATAGATTAAAAGTGGCTAAATTCAGGATAATAACACCAGATTACTATGACAAAATCCAAGTCAGTTTTCTTCAACTATATGATGATACGAACTTATTGAACTAACACATCAGTGAAGGTGTTATGTTTAGGGCGCTGATCAACATAGAAACAAGTCTGTACTCCTGCATTCCCATGTTCACAAAGTCTTCTGCTTCAAGCAATTCGCCGTGATACCTCTAATGATCACTTTATTAGAGGCAAATAGCGGAGAGCGTAGAATGGTACCAAAAGACTGTACTAACCTGGACTGATCGAGTTCGATGTCTTTTTTGAAGGTTTTACAAATGGCATTGTAAGAGAAATTGTTTTGTAGTTTACAATTCGTAAATATTTGATAACCTTATGAAAGCTTATTTGTCATTAAATCACGTCGGCTAACGACCAGGTTAAACGTGCAACTGCAAATAAAATCTTATTAGGTAACAATGCATCTCAGTTGGCTTCCAGGTAGCGGTTGAAATTGGTTGGCTGTATTTATTCAGATAAATATACGGCAATATTTATATTGTTTCCAGCTGTCAAATGGCTGTTGCCTTAACGCAGATTAATTGCTAAGGTTCTCAAAAAAGGATTTTGGAAACAAACGGAATAATTAACTATTTTGTTCAATCCAACTGCACAAATTGATTCGAGCAATTAATGTACCGATCATGGTTCATTAAAAAGATGATATCTTTGTTATTGCAAAACATGAGTATTACCTATAATTTGGTAGTACCAATCATAAGAAAACCACCATAGCGTTTTTAGTCAGAACCGCATTATCTTTTAAGCTCTACTTAGGTTTGAAACTTGTGAAATCCTTGTTTAAGTGGAGTTCGAAACGAAATGCCTGAATTGTTATATTTGCTTTTGCTATCTAATTTTTCTGTATTTGCTGATTTATTCAATATTGGAGTAAAATATAATGTGCATCATGTAAGACCGCAAGAAACAATGTATCCGGCCAATAGAAGCGTGCCAATAGAGTCAAGGTGGCCGATGCATCAAGTACGTATTATAACATGCCCCAGCTTACCTGGAGCAACGCAGAAAAATAGTGCACGCTTATCAAATTCATTGATTAGTCAAGCTTAGTGGTTCAAATGTTAGAGAAAATTAGGTATTAATAATGTCCTAGTAAAAAGCAAAGGCTCCGACCATCGATCTGCGCAACTTTATCACCCCTTGCCGGTTATCGACGAAACATCTTAATACATACGTTGTAGAAAGCCCACAAAATACTTTGATGCCCCCACAGATAAAGCTAAAAATAAAGACATTGTAATCCAACTTCCAGACACCATCGCAAATTTACACAAACATTATACCGATGAATTCTAAACAAAGGCATAATTAACTATTCAAATGTTTTAACTTTGCAGCAGCTACGAATTCTAAAATAATTAAGGTAAAATAACCACCTTTATGAAACTGCTAATTAGCAACCTGATAATTTAAATGATTCGCATACTTTTTACTGTCTGTCATTTCACAGCGCTTAGCACTATTATCGTAATTTGTATACTGCCTCTAATTTACAATATAAAAAGACGTTAGTACGGATTTGTGTTTAGTTCTTCAGCTCAAGATGTAACTGGAGCATAGATTTGTAATTCTGCATCGTTTCTCTTATGTACTTCTACCATTCACTGGCCTATGCTTTCTACTCTCGTTAAACGTCTTGTGAATGGAATGCTCTTTGAGATATTAGGCTTATGAACAGATAACCTGAAATACTCGGACAGATTTTGCAGTCCCGCCATCTTCGCCAGGTCTCAGATAAATAGGTTGCGGAAAAGCAACTCTCATAATTCACACTACCATATATATCAAGTAAAGCAGGTTACAAAAATGGCTTCCAAATGTAGTAATATTGAATGCGTGTTATAATGATGTGTATATGATCCGATTAAACCATAGGCTGTTCAAGAACTACTGGTGATTTGCTGAATTATTGTCAGATCATTACAGGATTGAAAACAAGCATGCATGTATTCGATATATATCCAAATAATATGTTTTAACTAAACTTTAGGAAACATACGTATTCTGTTGTAACATACCTTGCGTATCTTGCTTT
>OX104063.1:240916496-241303491 GCA_944474145.2 Dicrocoelium dendriticum | reverse complement strand
CAGCCATTTCCAGGCAAATAGGTGAGATGGCTCAGAACATATAATTTACATTCGATACTTTACTATAGTCCAGAAAATGTCCGTTACACATAGACGAATCTGTTTCAGTGATAACGACCCTCTTCTCGTTGCATATGTATGATTCTTTAATGATGCACTGGTGGAATAGATGTAGTTTGCTAGGGTTATCAATGCTGATACGAAGTGCCAGTCTATAATCGAGGTTATTAATGACTATCGGAATTAAAATTCTATCATCATGCACCACCTAACGGAAATACAAATTCAGACGAAAGACAGATACATTTCGCATCTAATTCGTTTTTGTCTCCGATTAATTGAGAGCATATGGTAGCTATGAATTTGGGAGGGTAATTAAACGATACACTGGCAACTGTTAAAAGACGTATGGACCGTATCAAATCGCACCCTCTAAAAGCTTGTGTTTGCTAGCAGATCTATGAGGAGGACAACGCGTATTTCCAGGATCATTTTCTTGTGTATGATAGATGGTTCTCGAAGGGAAACTACCTTCGCCATTTAGTTGCGTTCTGGGATCCTGTCACCCCATTTCTTCCTGGAACTAAATACTAAAATGACTGTTAACAGCTAAACCAGACGCTCTTTATCTGGCAGATGCTTTGGAAAAACCTGGCTTACAAAAATCCTTCCTAGTAAGTTGTGTAATTACTTTCCATGCGAAAAGTCATTAGCGATTTCCTCTAAAACACAGGAAATACTTGCTCAGAAAATCGGATTTCGGGAATTTGTACAGTTCCCGACCTTCACTACAGTCCCGAATGAGCTAAAAGATGCAAATGGATTGTTAATATCAGTTACTTTAAACAACACCGAAAATAAATGAAAGTCTAGTTTCTTGACTTGTTAGACAGAGAAATCCCGATTTTTATGTTAGCTCCATTTAAAGCACAATCCAGCAATGCTGAATTTTAACTACCTTAAAGTATCATGTTATTCCAAATTGACAAATAAACAACATCCAAATGCACGCAGTAAGTAAGGTATTTGTTGATAAAGACTGCTTTGCTTAACACAAAACAACTGGAATATATTTGTGAATACTTACCATAAAAATAGCTATTTAACCCTTATGGGAGTAAACTACGTTTTGATAAAATTCCTCACGATTTCAAAAGTATAGAGACCAATCAGGAAACCGAGTTACTACTGAACGCAAGCTCTAAATTAGAAAGATCCACAAATTCCACACAATCTATTAGCTTTGCATGGATGGCTGTCGATCAACATTTTATTCAGTCGAAGTGGGTTGCTGGATGGCCAGTCATGCCAAGATAGTACATTGTGTGGATTTAGTAGATCTTTCCAATTTAGACCAAAGTTTCATTATTCACACAATATTTAACTTTTGATATATAATATTTTTAATTTCTGATGAGATTTATCCAAAAATATTTCCCTCGCATTTGTGAACTTCTGAGATTTGTTTCCTGAATTTTGCTCACATCGTTGCATGTGGATGTAGAAGAGGGATTTTTCTAAGAAAACCTAAAGCAGATTACACCTAATAACAAGAGAAGATGTACAACTCCGGCTTTCAAGTCCGGAGCCAGACATAATTAAGCGTGCTCCAGGGCATCACTTTCAAGACTTGCAAATAAGTTTCGGCACAAATATTGCTAAGTTTTAGCATACTGACTTATTTATTATGTGCTTTACCGTCAATAGCTAACAACATTTAAAAATTATAACTTTAAAGCTGACGTTTGATTAATTACACAAAAACAGTATGATTTTGGTGATTAATGAATGTTATCTTGGGGTATTGAATATCAAAAACACAAGTTTGCAAGATAAAGAGCAAATATATTAGCATTCCCAATTAAGTTACCATAACGAAGGTGACGCAAATAACGGCGGAAAAGTACAGATCAACGCCTGGCCTTTTGGATTACTGAAATTATGAGGAATATGAGGGAATATTTCTACATAGTGTGAATTTTGTGGACAAACTACTTTCTGAAATCAGACGTAGTAGCTTTACCACTTGCCTGGTTGCATCAAATAATTGAAAAAATTATGTATGTATGTTAGATAAAATAACTCAACATATCATTATTTACTAAGTGTAAGCATATTCTAGTTTGCACACCAACTTATTTTAGTGCATTTTACAGTAATCCATGTTACATTGAGACGTATTATCAAATAAGATGGTCTATAGTATAGGCGATGTTTAGTAGCATAATTGCTACCCCACTACATAAAGCTTCTCTTAACTATAATTTAATTTCGAGTATCACATTGTTAGCGCGTAAAAATATGCAACAGAAAAGTATTTCCGTTTATGCAACCTTAAAATCAAAATCAACTTGATATTGACTCTAATGTTCCAAGGAGGTTTAAATTAGTGTATATAGTAGCGCATCCTCAAACTAACGTTTTATGATTTTCTATATCTATATCATGAAACTCTCGTAGGTAACTCAGCCATATATTTAGAATAGTTCAAAACTAACGCTGTTTTTCTTTTCTAATTTTCATAGCTTGATCTACAGAAGTATTAGCTAAGGAATGATACTACTCTCATACGTATTATCAAACATATTACCACTGTGTTTAGTACATTGAGCGGATGAAAGTTATGCACCAGCTGATTTTGCTGTGCCTGAGAAATGTAAAAGGGAAATGGGATGTATTGTGGTGTCAGGTTTTATATATTATATGACATCAAGTTTCTTTTTCCTTTAACGTCCGTTGTTTATGCCGAATATTGTATTTATACTTCGTCTCGCTTGCTTACATATTAGGAGAGATTTTTCCTTGACGAATTCTGCCTCTTCACTACGAAATTTTGATATTGCTCATGTCTTCAAGAAGTTTTTCACAATGTAACCCACACATCTACTAATAAACAACTGCCATCCTGAAACATACAATTTAAAATAAAGAGACGGTCTTTGCAAAGAACACGCAGTCAAGCTGTTTGCAAAGAGAAACTTCAAACTCTTCTTCTTATATTGAGTGAGAGTGGGCGAGTATTGTGTTATGCCATTTCACGTACGCTCAAAATACACTTGTCATCTATAAAACATGGTACAGTGACAGCAATCGTTTTACATAACAAACATGGCCTTTCTCCCAAGCGCAATAAATAGAATGCGCTATGAACTCGTGGCGATAACCAAAACTTACAAAGAATACCTACTATTTATCCTGAAAATATTCCACCAAGATTGTGTGCATGTGTAGTATGAAAATATGAGCAACCATATAAGATTCTACTGAATTCTTTGAAGGGAATAATTAAAACATAGAGTCGGTTTAAAATTATCATTAGTGGCAGCGGTCATTTTATTTATTGGTTCACTTCATAAACATGTATGTTTTGCATTGTCATGTCAGTTTGAAAGTTATTTTATCTGCAGCCAATTCATATGTTTTTACTGTCTTAATAAAATCCTAAGCTATATGGGAGCAGCAAGGCCTAAATTAATAATTTACGACAGAATCATAATATCATCCACTCAGAGGTGGTTAAATTATGCATGCATTTGTATCATTAAGTTTAATAAATAAGCCTTACTTCAAGATAAATCAACATAAGCGTTTCATGCAAAGTCATGTTATTATACCTTTGCTTTTATGTTTTATAACACCACTCAATATAGCAGAATATTTCACCTGCGTAAATGGTCCATAAAATATTTTAGCCTGGCCCAGAATTCGCGCGTTGCAACACATAAAATAAGCAAAATATATTAGGTTATCACACAACTTCTTGCTCAGGGATACTTTACCAGATTTTGGCATAATCTTATTTTATTTTTTATTTCATTCGATAACTAGGCAGCTGTGATTGAAAACGTAAGTCATAATAAAACTTGTTTCCTACAGATGCTCGGAGAATTCGCTGACATGTAGTTCATTTATTGCTGCTAGATGTGTTTTAAAGCAGCCATATTTTCACAACGAAATCCTTGTTGTATATCATTCCACTGCTACAATTATCTTCATCAGAAGAATTGACCTGCTCCGTTAATTTAAATAATCACATGATTTCCGCTTTTGTTACGATGGCAACCAAATTAGCTTAAGTAGGGCTGCTACATAGTCGGTGGGCTTTAATCTTTCTCAGGGATGGAATAAAAGTACTTTATGATGCTATTTTATTTAACTGCAATATGTTTATATTATTTCCATCAGGCGTTGCTTCGCCTTATTTTGAGCGCTATTTAACCATGTATTGTATCCTTCCGTCGCTATTTCAGCATAACATACCCAATAAATTGCGCACCGTTTTATCCAACAAATGACTTTCAGTAATATAGGAGTACACATACAAAATGGACTAACATAAAATTGATATTACTAGGCTTATGCATCTTCCGGGCAAGGAAACATTTCCGCATTATATATTTCACTGTAACAGTAAATACACTGGTTAACACTTCAATTTCAAAACTGGTAAAGGCATAATAAATGGTTTTCTAGGCTGCTTGTAGGCAACAGCAAACATGCGAAGCTTATATTAGACAAAATAAGGCGTGTTGCTATGTAGTGATATCCAGCACTTTTTAAACTATATAATAACATTTCCAACAAAAGCAATCAGTACTATGTCATGGTTTTCCAATGTGACAATAACACGTTTCCGTTCATTACTAATGTGCATATAAATTAAACCGCACTACAACCGAAGTACTGTTCCCAAATTACTTACGCGACCATAATTTAATGTATTTTATGTCGGCAGTTGGAATAAAAATAATAGACGATATAAAATTAGTAATCAGAAAAAACAATATATAAAAGTCTTTTATACACGACAAAATATCATTGCTCTTAAAGCAACACTTGTATAAAGTAAGATAATTAAATAATTTTGTTTCATCGCACTTGAACTCTTTTAGATACATATCACACATCATTAAAAACTAGACGTTTTTTCTTAAATTTGTATGGCATAATTTGTGCGCATTCGCATGTTTTCGTTGAGGTCGAGCCTATTAATTTACTACAATAAATTAGCAAAAAAAATCGATGGTAATTTTAGGTACAGTGCAGTTGATGCTTTTAAAGTCCCCCAGGAACTTGAAATAAAGTGTACGGAATAGAGTAATAGGTAATATAAAAATCGAATCATAATCCTTGAACAAGCCTAGACAATATAAATTTCATGCCGTCAGTAACATTCAGAAATTTGAAAAGGACGGTAAGAAGAAGAAAACTGGTAGATGCATGCATTTCGTATTGTCTCCTCAGTACCATTAACAATAACCGGTATGCAACTATATACTTAAATATGTGTGTGACCGAATAAGCATAAGGTGAAAAATGAATGACGGAAGTTCCACACCTATGTCCATGGCAGTCTTAAGCTGATAAATAATTGCTTTTGAACACACAGGGCCGGCTTCCTCCGGCTTATCGCAACCGCCTCGTCGAAACGGAGGAAGCGGGGATTAGGGTGACGTAATACAAGTGTGAACTCTGATCCGAGCTCTATCCGGTGACGCGTAGTCAGTAGGTGTTTACCTATTGAGGACGCTGGTCGTTTGCGCAAGCACGGAACTTCAGTGGGACAGGGATTCTGGTCAATTTCACGTTGAATCCACCTTGGCACGTGTTCCTTTATTCGGGAAGTCAAAGACCGATTGGTTCTGCCTATGTAACTGTCTCCGCAGTCGCATACGAATTTGTATATGCAGTGTGAGTTGGCCCTTATCGGTTGAGCTTCCTTCGTTGGAGGCACCGGCAAGTTACAGGTTCTATTGATGATCACAACCCGAGCAGCACAGTAACTTCTCTGCGTAGCAGAGATTAAACGTTTCGTGGTTTTCAATACGGTAAAGTCACCCTTGAATGGCAAATCGATATAGATCTTTTTCTTGGCTGCCGTATGCACTAAGTCTTTCGGGCCTCGCTGTTGGCTGTGTCCCTCTATAAATCTACGTGGATAACCATTTGCAACGAGGGTCATTGTAATTAACTCTAGCTCGTTGGCTAGACAATCAGCGGAGCAAATTCGTCTAGCACGACTAACTAAAGTTTTCACAAGGGTCCGCTTGTACCGCACTGGTGTGAAGCTGGTGAAGTGCAGGTATTGGCCAGACCAGGTAGCTTTTCTGTAGATAAACCTTCTAATGAGCCCGTCATCTCTGCGACTGATGAGGATGTCTAAGAATGGCAGACAGTTCTTCTGTTCCACTTCGCAGGTGACCTGCAATTTGGCATGTGCGCAGTTGAATTGCTGCACCAAATGGACAATCTGCTGCTCTGATGAACAAAAGGCCAATATGTCATCAAGATAACGCTTATAGTATGGCAACTGGGCTATTTCTGTGGATATGCCTCTTTCTACAATCAGCATGAAAAAATCGGCAAGTACAGGGCCCAGTGCGCTGCACTTTGCCACACAATCGATTTGACGATATGGGATGTTCTGAATGTGAATGCCAACATTTGCTGCGCACAGCAGTATGGATTCCTTTAGAAATTAGACTGTAGTTGGTAACGAAGAACTAGAGTGCTCAGCTAGCTCACATATTTATTCAACAATTTGTTGTAGTGGGACGTTGGTGAATAGAGATTCCACATCCAAGGAACACATGATCTTATCGGAGAGGTTGATGTCATCTAAGTCACCGATAATTTAAAAAAAATATTTAAGACTAAATGGATTGGACATTTGTCGTCGAGGCGTAAGTATCTTCAATAGACAGCGAGCCAATTTATGCAGCGGCGCATTTACCATTGATAGAATCGGCCACTCTTGTGCGTCTTCGGTGACCCGTATAGCTGCAGAGTAGTGCTTCCACTTGGCTTCAACGAATTATACGTGTCACTATCAATCACGCAATGAATGAGAAGCATTTCAAAATGGGCAGCTATGCTAGCTTCAACGTCGGACGCTTTCTCCATCTTATTAAGTCGTTCAAATTTACTCGTGTCGTTGAGTATGCCACTCATTTTCTCAGCGTACTCGGCCTTGTTCATGACTACCACTCTAGAGCCCTTATCCGGTTTCATTACAACTACGTTTTTAGTACGCAGTTTACGTAGCGCCTGAAGGTGCCGGCCTGTAACTGCGCATATTTCAGTCAATGGCACAGTCTTAACTTCGTGAGAAATGTCGGTTAATTTGGTTCTAAACCAAACAACACTCTAAGGACTGGATGGTTGAAGCTCCTTAAATTGATCAAAAAAGTTATCAAACTGAGCTTCTATAAACAATCCGTTCAGCCTTCTAGGAGGAATTTTGTGATCAAGCCCATATGACGAAGCTTCTAACTGCAAAGCGTCCAGTTGTACGTCTGATTAATTCACCACGTACTTACTGGGATCACGAACGATTGGCTCCTCATCCTGGCTGTTCATATGCGAGTTCTCCAACCGAGTATTACGATTTCGCCTCGTACGGTCAAGGGTGGATTTGCAAACGTTAGCGAACACAACACGACAACACAAAGATAGATCCTCTACCACATGGTGTAGGCGTGCGTGAGTATTCAGTAAACTCAGATGTTTGGACTCGGCCGTCTCCAAGTGAGCGGACGCCACATGTTTGAGGTTAGCCACAGATGGTTTGAGTTTATTTCTACGCAGCATTGTGAGAACCGAGCGGGGGTATCTACGCAGGAGAAGATAATTAATAAGAAAGGATATTTCCGCAAGTGCCCACACGATCTTGCACCTCAGGCTGACTATACGATAAAGAAATTTGATAGATTCAGCGGTAAAAAGAGGCATATCAACAGAAATAGCCCAGTTGCCATACTATAAGCGTTATCTTGATGACATATTGGCCTTTTGTTCATCAGAGCAGCAGATTGTCCATTTGGTGCAGCAATTCAACTGCGCACATGCCAAATTGCAGGTCACCTGCGAAGTGGAACAGAAGAACTGTCTGCCATTCTTAGACATCCTCATCAGTCGTAAAGATGACGGGCTCATTAGAAGGTCTATCTACAGAAAAGCAACCTGGTCTGGCCAATACCTGCACTTCACCAGCTTCACACCAGTGCGGTACAAGCGGACCCTTGTGAAAACTTTAGTTAGTCGTGCTAGACGAATTTGCTCCGCTGATTGTCTAGCCAACGAGCTAGAGTTAATTACAATGACCCTCGCTGCAAATGGTTATCCACGTAGATTTATAGAGGGACACAGCCAACAGCGAGGCCCGAAAGACTTAGTGCATACGGCAGCCAAGAAAAAGATCTATATCGAGTTGCGATTCAAGGGTGACTTTACCGTATTGAAAACCACGAAACGTTTAATCTCTGCTACGCAGAGAAGTTACTGTGCTGCTCGGGTTGTGATCATCAATAGAACCTGTAACTTGCCGGTGCCTCCAACGAAGGAAGCTCAACCGATAAGGGCCAACTCACACTGCATATACAAATTCGTATGCGACTGCGGAGACAGTTACATAGGCAGAACCAATCGGTCTTTGACTTCCCGAATAAAG
Organism: Dicrocoelium dendriticum; assembly: GCA_944474145.2. Classification (NCBI taxonomy): domain Eukaryota; kingdom Metazoa; phylum Platyhelminthes; class Trematoda; order Plagiorchiida; family Dicrocoeliidae; genus Dicrocoelium; species Dicrocoelium dendriticum. The sequence goes on along the minus strand of OX104063.1, from coordinate 241,295,042 downwards.
GAACACGTGCCAAGGTGGATTCAACGTGAAATTGACCAGAATCCCTGTCCCACTGAAGTTCCGTGCTTGCGCAAACCACCAGCGTCCTCAATAGGTAAACACCTACTGACTACGCGTCACCGGATAGAGCTCGGATCAGAGTTCACACTTGTATTACGTCACCCTAATCCCCGCTTCCTCCGTTTCGACGAGGCGGTTGCGATAAGCCGGATGAAGCCGGCCCTGTGTGTTCAAAAGCAATTATTTATCAGCTTAAGACTGCCATGGACATAGGTGTGGAACTTCCGTCATTCATTTTTCACCTTATGCTTATTCGGTCACACACATATTTAAGTATATAGTTGCATACCGGTTATTGTTAATGGTACTGAGGAGACAATACGAAATGCATGCATCTACCAGTTTTCGTCTTCTTACCATGCTTTTCAAATATTAAATTTTTGCGAACTGTTTAAATGAGGTCTTTGCTAACATGAAAACTCGGTGTCCTTAGTTTTGGCAACTAAACTTATATGCCTGGTAGGGTTTTTATTTTTGTATGCTATAAGCTAATTTTGTATAGATGGACGCAGCCGTTTCTGTCATGTAAGCCGTCAATGCTCTAGAAAATGGATTGGTATTCACAGCTACGACTACTTTTATAATTTTTCACTTTTCTACATCTACAATACCCTCGTAACACTCCCTGCCTTTCGCAGAGGAACCAGCTTGGTCTTCAATTAATCCCTAATCAAGAATATCGGTCTGCCGCGGTCACTAATCAGTACGACGCTTATTTTACTGACGTAAATTTGCAAGGTATTGGGTTTGGCTCATGAAGCTTTCATTAATGCACAATAATGATAGGTTTTTAGATGAAACAGCCGTCTAACGCTATAATTGCTAAATGGCGGTTGAGTGTTGAAAATGAAAGTTATTAATTTCAAAAATCCACAATTGTACGCATGTCAAAAACGTTTCCGTAAAGCTTAAAATCAGGCCTTATTCCGATAAATTGTGGCCTCTAATCCTTAAGTCACTTGCGGATCAACATTGACAACAACATCGCCAATTGAACCAGCTCCTACGCCAAAGTAGAAGCACGTACACCGTTGTGCTGGCTGGGGATCTGAACGCTCAATTTGGGAATTTGTCCTTTAATTAAATGTATCTGGGGTACAGCGCGGTGCAGGCTCCCTTAATGATAACGTTGAGCGGTTACTTCATTTGTGTGCACATGCCCGCTTATTTCTTTTGAACACTAACTTCCGACACAGCACCCGCAGAAGGGTGGCTTGGCGCCCATCAGCATCGAAACCAACTTGGAAACAGATCGACCACATTGGAATTAGTTACCGCTGAAGAAGCTGCATCCAGAAGTGTCGTTCGATTTGGAGCACATGTGTGGATATCGACCAATCACTTGTATGTGCTGACATGCGGATGCGTTTTGCGGACTATCACGAATAGGCTGTAAGCGCATTGACACCAGCAAACTGTTCTGAATGGTTAACAAACTACGCTCACATGCAAGCTGAGTAAACGCTCACTAGAGACAATTGAAGCTCACTAGTCGCATGCTAACCAAACGTAACTAGCAGCAGGTAAATCCTTATAAGATAAGTCTACTAGCCTACATGGACTTTGGGTCTCTTCGTTTTCTCTGGAACTCATCGATGCCTGCCGACATATTCCACCTGGAATCAAACAAAATGGAACTCGCGAAGAGCTCTGGGCAAAACGCCCTGCTAACCTGAAGAGAGACCGCGAATCCAGGTGGTCAATTCATGCGTCATAGATGAAAGTAAGCGCTGCCTTTGGTAACCATTGTAAGTTATTCCTTCTGATTCGGCAAACGGGCAGCAGAAACACTGGTGTCGGTGAAACCATTTGTGATGAGAGTGGACAACGTATCCAAAGAGTGTCAAAGGGTTTGGAGCGTTGGGCTGAGCATAATTGAGAAACAATTTAATTTGCTAAATTATTCGATTCCTCTCTGTTCAGTAATCGCCTACTCCCTGGGCTGTCCGTTTGGTTCCGCCCTCTCGTTTAAAATTCAAACGTGAGATCGGACTGTTGCAGTTGATCAAAGCCGCAAGACCAGCTGTTCTTCCTCCGGCCCTCTTCAAATTCAGGGGCCTTGTTATTGTTTGTGATTTACACGAATTATTATTGAAACCGTGGAAGCAGGAAAGTCTCCTACTTGACTGGAGCCGCTCAGTTATTGTTTCCTTTCTCAAAGGAGGCTCGCGATCGGAATGTGGCAACCATAGAGGAACCAGTCTGGTTTAAATCGCCTCCAAATTGCTCGCCTCCATAATCCTCAGCAGACTGACAGGCGCTCGTGAAAGCCAGATCCGTGAGGAGCAAGTCAGGTTTCGTCGGCGTCGTGGCTACATTGACCACATCCCTATTTTGGTCAATCGTTGGTTCACCGTCACATTTATTGGCGGCCCGCAGTATTCGTGTTCCTCAATATCAAAGTTATTCGATTCGGTGGACAGACGTGCACTTTTGGACTATCTACACAGGAAAGGCGCACATGAGATATATATAAATATTATCCGAGCATTGTACGCGTGTATTTCGGGTAGTGTGAAAGTTTACGGCAAGCTGTCGTCACCCTTTGATATCTCCAGCGGTGTGAGACAAGAATGCTAGCTGTCACCTCTCCTCTTTAGCTTAGCTATTGATGCAGTCATGAAAATCGCGTTCATGGGACACGACTTAGAAGGTGTGGAGCTAATCTCAGAATAGCGGCTTTTGAGTTGGAATATGCGGATGATTTTGCCTTCATATGTGACAGATGACAGAATTGCCAAGCAGCACTGGGCAAATTATCACTGGCCGTCAGCGTCTTTGGGCTTTGGTTTGTGCCTTCGAGTTTCAAAGCTTTCCTCCAATATAGGCAAGGATCGCCTCCTGCGCTTACCCTTGTTGGGGCTCAGCTAGAATTCGTACAGAAATTCATTTACCTTGGACGTTGCATTAGCGCCCTTGGGATCAAAGGCTAGATCATGAATTCTAGAGAAAAAGGTCGAAGTGCTTTGGCTAGTCTCCACCACCTTCGGCGGCGGAACGACATCACTCTTGCTTTGAAGCTGAGAGTGTACAATGCAGCGGTTCGTTCTACCGTATTGCATGATGGCAGAACCTGGCTCCTTATATCAGCAGACATAAAGTGGTTAGTTAAATTCGACCATCGGTGCATTCGCGCGTGGGCAAGCACCGTGTTCGATTCTTTGTTTGTGGCTTAGTAAAATGAACTGAATCACTCAGCACCGTTATTTCAAGCACTAGGCTCAGATGGCCGGGCCACATATTGTGCATGCCAGATCACCGACTCTAGCAACGAGCGTTGTTTGCGCGCCTGGGTTGTGGATGAAAAAAAAGGAGGAATGACCAAGCGATGATTTGATCAAGAGGAATTTGGCCCTCACTTTGGAATTGGCCTCGGTTGGAGCTTCACGGCTCCTTGGTTTTGGTCCAAAAGGCGACGGCATGGTTAGGAGTCGTCCACGAAGGGGTTCCTTCTGTGAATTTCTTCGTCCCTCTCCATCCCCTTTAGTCTTTTCTTCAACGACGGTCCCATTTCGCAGCATAACTGAAATTTATATCATAATTTCTTATTGCCCAGTATCCGGCTGCTATCTTTCCGAAACGATGCCTATCCGCTCCTGGTAGCATAGCTGGCATGTAACTGTTGTATCTATTTTTTGTTATTGCGACACAGTGGCTGAGGTGTTTTACACAACCAGCTAACGTGTGTAATGACGATGATGATTCTGTTATTTAATTCTAAATGTAAAAATTTACTGTATATATTAACCGTTGCTTTCATGTCAGCAAATGCGTATTTTAACATTTTATAGCTTAAAGAGGTAAATTTATAACCAATTATTGCGACAATAAAAAAAGTTTGTAGGACCGTCATCACAAATACCATGATATTGAACCCACTAATGGAGCTGGCATTTTCTGTATTATGAGTATTTGACTATCCAGACAAGTACATAATTACATTCGTACGACTCCGTCGAAATATGTTAAACCATTGCATAAAACACATTTGCCATTGCTTGATAATTTACGCGCTTTTCAATTCAACAATTAACAAGCAAATATTGACGCTAGCCTGTATCATTTCAATGAATTTTGAGCTGGTGATATATAATTACAGATAATCTCGTATAGACGCAAAGCGATGGCCTGTATTACTCTGTTTGACGCACTCTCCGAAACATTTCATATTCACCAAAATATGCATATGAAATTGGGAACTAGCTGCATAATACGAACCACAAAATGCTGTTGATATCCGAGTCTGCTGCATGACATTTGTAATGGAAACGGGGGACTCAAAAAGGAGAATCAGCGATAAATAAGATGACATGGATTTTCATGTGACGATATCAAAAATGTGCTGCGGCGTAAATTTACGCGGCGGATTGTCTTCAGCAAATCACCTAATTGGGAATGGGTCTGGCCGCGGCGCTCTTGTTCCGTTTGAACTTATGTTCATAACTCGTGTGATTGGAGAATAGACAGGTGAGCCTTGCTTCACTTTTGTCTCACTATGGATAGGCAGCTACATGTATTGACATCTATAACCAAGTAGAAAACTTGGTATTCGCTTCAAATCATGCTTTGTCCTTTACTATATGGCGTATTCCTGTTGCTTGCTGACTACAAACTTTAACGCGTGAGATCACCTAGGTCATTCTGCGTAACCTCAATCCTTTTATATGCTTAAGAATACCTATAGGTTTTGGTTACATCGGCTATTGCATAGTTGCCTGTACCAACTTTGTATATTGTTTGTTGAATAAGTACTCCTTTCGCAACATTACGGTGTCATTTATTTCGTGCAAACAAATTAAATAGAAGCTGAGACTAGATATTTCCTCCAATTTTGAGTATGAATAAGAGGGATCGCGATCAAACCCCGATCAGTTGGCCATAAGCACATTCATACGTCAATCAAAATGACTGCTGCAGAATTGATAGTATAAGAACTTTTCGTTTTTAATGAACACAAATACCGTGCATTTAGTTCAGCTTTTTTGAATGGTTATTCGAAGTATCAAGGAAAACCTATGATCTTTCGTTACACCCATTTTTAAACTTTAATGTTTGCTTGTAACTCTGGTAAATTTACACTTATAATGTAAAATACTGAAAATGCCCCCATTTAAGTGCATACAGCTCCTACTGCCTTGTATTGAATGGAAACTGAAGGCGGATGTCTGTTACCCATATGGACGATTGGTTGTGTTTTAGGGTAAAAATCACCATCAAAATATTCAAGCAGTCCGAAAATAGGACACACAGCGACCGAACAAATTGAGCTACATTCTTTATTTAAATTAGTAGAAAGTCTATTGCTTCGGAAGCATGTATAACCAGTGAACTACGTTCCTAGCCACTTATCTCAACTTCCAGCCATGTCTCTGCGAGTCACACTAAAGCTGGTCACTGAGACGATACAGAACCTTTGGGAACCTCACGCTTCAATCGGTCTTAAATACTGCATGTAAGACGCAGCAGGAGATTTGAGCCTGTGTAAGACATTAAAACATGTTTCATCTTGTTTTGTGAAATCTAGCAATAGACACTTAAATTTATAACACGCATTTGCATTTACACATTAATATTTCCGTCTCCTGAGTTCAACGATGGCGGACTTAAGACTTTCTCATCCCAACGGCAACCTGGTCTAGACGAACATGGTTCTCCAAATTACTCAGCTAATTTCGATGACACAAATAATTAACTACTTAACTTTGTCCGCAAAAGGAGAAATTTATCCGCCTACTTTGTTTATTACCTTCCTTTTAATGACCCGTAATTTTCCTAATCTCTAAACCCACGTCAAACAGTCTATAGCTAATGTTCTCTAAAACTAAGATGACGTACAACATGATTTTCAGGATTTTAACACTGGGCGTCTAATCAAAAAGCAAACTATGATCGACAAATGGTTTATAGACGAAAATTCACTGAGGGGAAACCTGTAATCGTAAAGCCTACGTGAAAAATCTGGTTGATATGAAGTCGGCTGAGGCGGCATGACTACCAATGTTAGCCATTCTGGCCTTTGACCATAGTAATTTAAAGTTCGTACAAAATATTTACATCTACGTGGCTTCGGTTTAATTAGTCGCATTTTGATCACCTATGATATTGCCAGACATCGACATCTGACCACCCGCAGGTTACTTTCGAATAAGTAGTAAATTAGTGTGCGTCGCGCGAATTAGTTTGGTGATCTTAGTCTACTAATTGCGACAATAGTGCACTCGTTGCATTCGTCCTCACACAAATGTGGAACCAAGCTGTATTATGCTGTCGAGCTCTAATTGACAGTTTGCTAGTCATTTTCCCAATGTACCCTACTCGATACTAGCAAGATCGCAGAAGTAGAGAACTGTGACTCAGTTGTTCTGTCTTTGAAATGCTGGCACACATTTGATGTTGTGTTAGGAGCTTAAGCGCAGAACTGATACAATATGTTTTCTCGTAGTTTAAATGCAAAGATTTCGGTTGTTTCGCACCACAAACGCGTCACTTTTAAATATAAAATATACATATGTTAGAAACCTCCATGCATAAATGGATTTTAGCTTCGACTCTCACGACTAATTGTACCCATTAATATATTTTGCTGGGTATGTGTTACTCTCGAATACACTTCAGATGAAGCTCAAATAATCGAAAAGTTACATTATGTACGTACACACATCTTTATATCCGTTAAGCAATGAACGGGATTTAGTGTCGGAGTTATCGGCAAAATACAGCAGAATTTTTATGTACAGACAATTATATAATTAGTTAAGGTGACAAAAGCACCGTAGGGACGCTTATAGTGCCCAATAAAGACAAACACAAAGTGTTTATCTAGTATATTCGAACATGTCCCCGTCTGCGATATTCCTTTGTTTATTTATAAAACTCTCGCTGACTTTTCTTGTGCTTGTCGCCATCCATCCTAAGAAAGTTTGACACGTCAGGAAATAGTGCATGTATCATGTTGATATATCAACCATAACGACTTAATACCCTTTATCGGTACAGCTAAATTAAAATTAATGTTTTCTTAATTTATGTATGGGGTTTCTAGTCCACAGGATACCAAGCTCTAAGGCCCTGTACAAAAAAGAAATGTCATGATTTCAAAGCATCCAGAACTTTAATCTAGAACATATAATATCATGAAGTAAAATTATTTTGGTCAAGAAATTGAGATTATTTTCCTGAGCTTTACATATTATTGCTTGTCAACGATTCTCAGCTTTCGAACTGTATCCATATTTCTGTATTTTTATTTCCTTGTACTTTCCAACTCTCGTCAGCAAACAACTGTTGCACAATGGAACGCCTGCGCTTGCAAGATACAACATAGGTAACATATTCACGTCATGTGAAACTGGCCTGCCTGCAACGGACGGAATTCTGGCAATCGATTGTGCATGGGACAAAGAAGCAAGCTTATTGAAACGTGAAGACAACTTAGTGCAAATAAAGTAACTGCGCAAAGAATTGCTTAAATCTGCACGGCGGCTGGTTATTATGTACTTCTCTTTACAGCTTTGTCAAGTTTTCGCAAAACTTGCATAAACTCTAAAAACATAATGTTGTTAATTAGTATAACACACAGAAAGCATTCAGCTGATTTTATGTTTGGCTGATTGCATGGTTCTACACCAGAATTGGTGATCTTTTAAATTATATCACCAGCTTCCATTCTTTTTGCGATTTCTTGAAAAATTTATTTTCTACCTACACAAACACCTGTGATCAAATTTTGGGCATCTTTGCAATCTAGCATTGCGATTTTTGAGACAGTCGATCTGGAAATTTAGTAGGGCTGATAATGCATTTTTCTACCGCTTTCACAATTGAGAACTTAAGTGCGGATGACGGATTGGAACGAAGGGCATAGCCATGGTGTTTGAGCAAGTTACCTAAAGGCTCATATTAAGGCATTTCTCCTGAGACCTGCTAAACAATGCCCTATAAATTTTACTTAGTAAATCATTTGTTTTTTATGAAGATAGACTTTGGCTGGGTACATAATTATCCAAAACGGGCGGCACATAAATCTAATTATACATATGATATTGCGGAAGTACTGTAATTGCGCTGGTTTTGAAGTAGGTTGTGGAATTACCCTTATTCTAGATTACAAGAGATAATTATATTAGTGCAGCGTTTGCTTGAACTGTTTGATTTATACTAAGTCACGGTGATTTTTTGTGCGGTGTGAGTATTAAATCGCAGCATATCTAGACCACATTGTTAGGTGGCTGGAGCAGAATGTCATTAGGTTCTAGTTGGTAAATCCCTTGTAGTCAAGTTAGAAACTATCTGAATATTGAATACTATAGTAGTGTAAGTATGAATGAATATTTTACAACTTTCGAAATGCGGTTAAATGCCATACGAAAGGTGGCAGTCGTGAATATTGTTATAGTTATCATGTAATGTGTGAAATATCTGACTCACAGTATTGCAGGTCTAAAAATTGGAGATATTATCGTCAGTTTGCAACATTACGTTGAGTTGAATAGTGGTAAAATACAAATCTTACAAAGTTTTGAACTGCGGCAAAAATGTTGCTTACATCCCATGTTCAGGCAAACTGTTCAACATATTTACTACTCTCCGTTCGAAGCAAATATGTGGGGAACTCGCTTTACATCCCGTACGACAAGATTGCATCTGTGTCCGTGTGGGATGTACAGCCCCGTAAGTGCATCAATAGCCTCAAAGTGGAAACATCACCGATATGTAGAAGACAGAGGGTCATAATGACGTCGACTCGCACCCGACTGCAAGACAAGGTGTTGTGTCCTGTATTTTCACACGTCTTCATTGTCTAAGCCACATAAACTCGGGATAAGCCTGGTACTAATGTGTTGTATCCGTTCAATCTTTCGTGCCTCGCCTAGGTTAATCGGAAATTAGAGGGATACTAGTAGAGGGATACTAGTCAGTTAGATGGTCGTTGACCAGTACCCCCACATTCGTCCAACCAAAATGTCGCGGATCTACAGGCGCAGAGAGCCACTGACACCGCCCATCCCGTGTTTTTAAAGGAAAACCTGATGGCTGACCCTGTCAAACACTTTACTGAAAACGATGAATATCACCTCTACAGACCTCTTCCGTATTGCCTTCAAACACCCTTGCCTCTTCACTAGCAAGTTTGCAATGCATAAGCAACCTTGCATTAAACCATGCTCTGCAGGCGTCAGGACTCTTATGAATGTAGCAAATGCGATTATCCTTATTTTAGGATTTTCTCAGTAACCTATGTCAAACTATCTGCCAGGAAAATGTGCCAGTATTTGTCTATTTTTCTAGGTTTTCCCTCTTTCGGAATAGGCTTTACCTTCGAAATTCCCTGTCAAATGGTAACGAAAATTTGGACAGCGACCTGTTAACAAAGTCAGTCGCGACATGATAGAGGATGACACAAATTGACTTGAGAATTAGTAAATGAAACACATAGGGTGCGGCAAGCTTGGTGCCGTCAAGGCTGGAGAGTAGTGCAAATACTTTTTCAACGCCGCAACCCACTGTCAAGTTCGGTAATAGAGCTGCACATGAAAAGCGGAACAGACAACAGACCATTAACAAATACCTAAGCGAATTATGGCGACAACGCCGACGCATTCTCAGTGTCGAATATTGGGGGCTATACGACCAGGATATCCAACACCGGCACAACAACTGCCGATTTTAGTAGTAACTTTGCTTAAGAAAATATTCTCTTGGGATGATATTGGCGATATTTACAAGCAGCTCTTCTAATATTTGGCGCTTATTCTTTTTACTCTGTTGTAGAAGTTCCGCTGACTTTATACCCTACGTATACACGGGCAGAGCCATATACAAGAAATCTGTTCCATTCTCTGCTCCGTCTCAAGCCAGATTTACTTACTGCTGGGCAAACCAAATAGGCTTAATCCGTCCGACCTTACGGTATTTCAATAGCACAAATTTGGAACACAATGATGTCAATCTCTCTGTGGTCAATGTCCAACACCTCCACAGTTGCAGCCTGTGACAGATACAGATCTAGTTGGCTTGCGGCTCAAAGTAAATTGTTGAAGTCCGTTTTCCATTTGTTGTACGCTGTTTCGTGGAGACATGAATATGACAATGGTAATTCCATAGCAGCTATGAACACTGATTGTTCGCTTGTTATTAGGGTCTCCAGGATCCAAACGATACACACTCGTTGTTCTTAGCTCGTTAACATCAGGTCGAGATAGGATGGAGTTCATCGTGATGTTATGAGTGTCGGATTCCTTGTATGTTGCGATGAAGCAGTTCCAAGTAGCAAATCCACGAACTTCGCTTCAACCTTACCATGTTCAGTCAACAAATTCATAACAGGTCATTTATACGAGGACAGATAAAATCGCCTACAAGTAAAAAATAGTGATGACTCGCATCCTTTCGAAGATGGAGAATCCGATAAAAATATGGCTTAGGCGCTTTGATTGACGACATCCACAAGCAGTTTTCCGCGCACGAGTTCCATGGAGCACCACAGTAGCTCACATAAACCAACGTCACTTCAGTAGGTGCCTACTGGTCTCCTACGCAAGAAAGACCGAATGTAGAGCAAATAGCTACCCCAGTCATACATCAGTCGATCACATCTGAATCATCATTAAAAGCGAAATCAGGTTTCTGGGTGCATGTAGTTGAATACAATCATTTCTCTGAGAGTCTTAATAGGTTCACCCACTCAGGCGCAACAATGCAACAAAGCTCATTGTGCTCGTTTATATCACAGAGGTTGTTTGTGAGGACTACTAGTAGGCCGCTGCAATAGCGGCCGGGCCTGCATGAAGTGTGAGCAACCTAATTATCCTGAATCACAGATTCTGGGAAACAACCCGAGCATTTATTTCACGAAAATTGGTTTCCCCATCAAGAGTACATCTAATAAGCAAACTTTTGATACACTTGATCCTTTCTCGGTCCACTAGATCCAGGTCTGGACGAACATGGATGTGAAAACATTTTAGCCTAATGAGGCGGAATAACATCACTCTTAGAATGGCTGCGTCCACAAAAGTGATTAGCATAGGCCATAGGTAATTAGGTTTAACAATGTATCAAACAGGAATTCCGTACACAATATCTATTATTTTGATAACTGCGCAGCGTACGAAGGGCATAAACTTGGTTATGATGAAAACTTAGATAAGTATATATATATATGCATTAAAAGCCACTCGCTAATCTTATAATTATGTAACTGTGGGTTTTCCTGTAAGCCGCTATTTTTAATATGCTTAATATACTTAACTGAGAAAAAAACAGCCAAGATATTCTATAACGTTTACTATTTCATGTTCCCGAGTAGATAGGTTCTAAGCTGCTGTAATTTGCACATTGCGGCAATCGACTACAGATATCATTATGAAATTGTATTTGCATGTGTACTAATTGTATAAACTGTGCTAAAACTTTATAAAGCACCAAACAGTTTCAAAGACCCTAGTAAAACTAAATTTCCGTGTTTTAGTTTTTAACATAAGTCCTCCTCATTCTTTATGCCATAGCCACACTGCCCAATTAGGTCGCTAAATATCTACTATATGGTATATATATTTAAAATTTTTCTCAATTCTCAAAAGCGTATAGTCCATTTAATCATAAATATTATTTACATTACCCGGTTGAGTATATTATAAAACTAATAGATTCTTAGTAACCTTTTCGACAGCACTTTTCACCAAAATTCCCTAGGTATGTATTCAAAGGTCACTGGCCCATAATTTGAAAGACATAATGGCTAGGTTTTCAGAAGGAATACGTAGGGAAATTTGGGCCTATTCTGTTGTAAGGAGAGTTATTCAATAATAGAAAAGCTTCGAAGAAATAGTGATGAACTGTTTGGTTAACTTGTATCATCGGCCCCTATGTGAGCTAACAGTGATTCTCTTAGTTTGTCTGAATATTTCGTGGTGTCTGGTAAAATAAACACATCGGTGTGGTTATATCGCATTTCAGGATTTTTAGGTGCAGCTACATTTACCGTATGCTTAAAAGATTTCCCTCCTGGACAAAATATGTTGCTTAAAACAAACCACAAATATATATCTATATATATATATATACGCTAATTATGCGCCGTGTTTCCATGATAATTTGTTTATGCAAGGCATATTTATATTTTGATTAACCGCATAAGAATAGACCATCGATAATTGATATCAGGTACACCCACGAAATATTATTTGACAGCGGAATAGTTACAAGCACATGCTTCAGTCACAGTGGTTACCTTTTCATATTGTTTGACAATTTATGCATTGCAAAACATCCTGAAGAAGAGACTGCCATATTGCAAAATTTCACGCTCTACAATTTTTTACTCGCCTTGACTGAAAAGTCACATTGGGACTTATAAACGAATAACTTCGAGACATAGTTGCGCATTTGTAGCTCACATTTCAAATAATTAACTTTTCCAACGTCAAAGGAAAAGAAAGTTATTTCTGAGAAACAAAGAACGTGAGTACATTTACTTTAGCAAATTAACATGAAGAGTTTGCAAGGAGACCCCGAATTCCACTGCATGGACTGCCTATGTAACATATATTAATCAAGGGATTAAAGTGAATCTTCAGCAAGTGTTAATGAAGCGAAGGACATAAACCACAAATTGTACACATGCACGTTAATAGCCTTTTTACCTTGCAGACTAGAATGCCAGCACCGATCACAAAGGATGGGTGTAAGACATCAGAAAATGAAACAGCTGAACACTTAATATTCTATTACTTACAAATAATCCAAAGGTTAACGGGCCTAATCATTATCCCTGTTTCTGTTGTCACACTTAGGTTTGTCCAATCTATCCAGTTCTGTAGAAGCCGTGTTAATGACGTTGTTGTTGTTGTTGCTTATCTTCAGCTCAACAAATGTTCACATAAAACCAAAGGTCCTACAAGCAGCACAAGTAATATGACGGAACCTCATAGTATTTTATGTCATCCTGAAATAATAAACAAGTAAATTAACATGACTTAGCAATTATCAGAATTTTGTGTTTATACATGAATTTACTTTTTGCTTTAGCCATAAAAATTAAGTATAGGATTAAAGATTATTTTTTATCTTATCTATATAGCGCAAATTCAGGTGGGGTTTACAGATTAGTGGAACAGAATACCATTATCTTTTATTAGATGTTATGTACTTTTAGAACTAAGCGATTCAGGCAGACAATTCGGGAAAACATTTTATGTCCCAAGCTGTTACGTGCCTTTTATATTACTGGATTGCCGGTGGCTGTATTAGGCCCGCAAAATATTTTATCTAGGCCAAACCAATCCCAAAACTTTTTGATATGGCAAGGAGCCGACCTCAGTGGCGTTCGTGCTGTGAGTTTCTTTGTCCCACCTCATCCCTCTTAGCCTCCCCCTCCAACCACGATCTCATTATTTAGCCTTATATAATTTTGCACAATAATTTTTTGTGCACAGCAGCCGGCTGGTAGCTTACCGGAACGATGCACATCCGTTACCGGTAGCTCAACCAGCTTGCACCAGTTGAATATTTTCTCCATTTTTCTATATATTGCGGCACAGTAGCTAAGGTGTTCCCCACGTCATATTAGGTGCAACTGGAGGATAATAGCTGGATAATATTGGTAAGCGCTAAACGACTACAAACCATGAAAAACTATGTAATTGTACCCAGTTTCATTTATTGCTTTCCCTGGGTACCCCTGCTCTATGAAACCTCTCGGAAAATTTTAATAAATTATGGCACATATCGAAGGATAAACACAGTCTACAGAACTGCTTTTGTTTCGTAGACGGACGTCAGTAAATAATAGAGAGGTCTTGGATCGCTATACTGCTCACATTTAGGTGAATGGTGAATCGCATTTAATGGGTGGGCTAAACAACATTTTCGATGTCAGTTATGAAATTCCGCTGCTTCTCATTATCGTTTTTTAATTATTTAACTTCAACGTTGATTTTGCAAAATTAAGCTGTAAACTAACGGCGCACTTTGCAGTCTGATAATACCCACCAATCACGTTGCCTTCTATGCTTTACATTGTAGGGGCGTCGTATCTAAAGCCATTTTGGGTAATTAACCAAAAAACGACAACATAGCGTAATCATATATACTCAAAGTTTGCAAAAGTTTCCACTAAAAGGGTTATTAAAACCACTATCATTAAGTGCAGGGGAATGGAGCTCACTTTGTTTGCTAACAACATTCTATATTCTGGGCATCCAGAATAGCACTCGTCGCCGCTTCTCTAAATTAAACTACATAACTTTTAAGACGACAAGAAATGCGTTTATCTACGTGCATCGGTCGATTGGGTTGCTGATAATTGCTTTACGCTCTGTATATAAAAAAGTGATTTAAATCAGTATTTTTATAATTAAAACAAACAAACCATATTATGTTATAAACTGTATATAACACCTAGTATACTTTGCTTGCACGAGCAGTCATTACCATCATTCATAATATAACATAGGATCACTTAAAACCTGAATCAAAACCAAATTCGTAAACTAGCTTTTAATTACTCCGTCAAATATGCCAAATAGCCGGTTGCGTGATTCAACTGAAATCCCAACATTTCCAGGAATTGTTTCACTAAACTAGCCGCGGTTTCCTGAAAGGTGATTTGCTAATAATTCATAAAATTCCGTTTTGGGTTTTAGTGTGTCCATTTTCTCATTTATAATGTTGCGTAAAATGTCTAACGAATCCTTACCTTCGTGTCTTAAAATCATACAAATCCCACCTGCCACTTTAAGAACTAAAACATATGACACAAAAGACCGCCAACTTCTATCTGGATTCAGTGAAGTTCTGTAAAAGTAGTTAAATTTGGTGTAAGTAACATCACATTGCTGGGGATGAGAAAATTTGCGATAAACGAAGAGCGCCACTGCAGCTTAAATTGAACAAATAGTGCATTAACTGAGAAATCCCATTTATATTAGGCTTAACCTCATAACTTTTAATAAATTCACATGGCGCCTAAGCGAAATGTTACATAGAAAATTAAATAATGCTCACAGAAAATGTCCTTTGGCACATACCTATCCTACATAACTTGTGCATATGTAGTGGTTAGCAAAATTCTTTTATAATATAGTAAATATCAGCTGACCTAAGACGACAATATATTAAAGCAATAGAAGTATGGTCACAGTAATATCTCTCAGGAAATTCATGAAATCAATTATTTGGATTAGTAAATCTATACGTATTAGAAACATTGCACATCAAATAGGTTTTCAACGGCAAGCTTATTGAAAACTCAAGACGAATGCTTCTGTGATTCATGTTTTCAAAGGATAGTTTTTGGATTCAGTAAATTAAAGCTATTGCATTTATTAGTAACGTTTCTGCGTTAGCTGTTAAATTTCACTCTGCATAATGAACTGCTCACTGCGACCACTAATACTGTTTACTTGTAACGATGACGGATAAGCATAAGTAGACTTTTCAAAAAATATTTTGTAACATCCGGTTAAATTGTCGATCTGCTGCCGGATTTACAGAAGCCGTAATTTTGCTATCTATGCTAAGAAATACAGCGTGAAATAATCCAATATAAGCATGTGTTGCTCTGGTTTGTGTTGTTATGTGGAACGAAATATATTTTACCGACTAGCTTATTAAAAAGTTGGGTGTTAAAGTATTCTCTAGAAGTTGGTCAACCAAACTTCTTAAAAATCCGAGAATTTACTTCAGTAGATCTTACTTTAGTGCACGTACTCATTAAAACACATGCGTGCATTTTAAGTAAACCTGTGTGATTCATTGCTTAGACAATATTTGTTTAGCACTATTAAAGTTTTTTTATATACCTGGCTGTTATCGGCATATCTGTTCCCTATGCTGATAGATCAAAGACAAGTCCAACTAAACCATAAAATTTCCAAAATAATAGTCGTCATAATACTGCCTATGTTCAGTTGTGGTAAAATTGTAACCTTTTTCACCAGCTTTTCATATTCTTATCAAAATAGCGGTGTAGGATAATTGAATATATTTTCTTATCACAAGTCAGGCAACAATTACACTGTGCCCTCGTTCTTAACATTACTTCATAAAATACTTGCCATATAATTAACTTCTATATAGGACACAACAATTAATCTTTTTTATGTTAAACTATAGGATTCTGTAAGTAGTTAATATTATCCACAATTTTTTAAAAGGGCAACAATTTGATTCATCATACATAGTGTTCAATCCAATGTTATAATCGGTCGTTACTAGAGCTAAGACCGCATGTAATGTGATTACGGTTTGCTGCTACTAGTACCGTTTTTAATGGCAAAACTAACTTTGTTTGTATATTCCATCGCCAAAATCTCTATATTTTGATGTACGTGGCCAAGCTTTACTCACATGCAAGAGTAAGAGGATATGGTAATCTTATTACGTTTGGAGGCATTTTTATGGTGAGATTATTTAACTCAGTGACTAACGCATCATAAGGAGAACTGTAAATGGACAATGCATAAAGGTGAAAGTGGCTACACAAATTCGTGCAGGCAAATATTCTGAAAGGAGTAGTTGTGTTGTGTATATGTTGAACATCTAAGTTAGGCTGCAGTATGATTATATGTCAAAACAACATTTTTGGGGTCTTAATCCCCGTAATACTTTAATGTGTTAAAACACCTCTTGACACACCCCCGTATGTGTTGAAGAATCTTGACCTTTACTTTTCCTTAGCGCTATTGATGTAATCTGACAGCTCGCTCTGTGCTGGTTTTGGTGATTTTAGCAACAGTGATTCGAACCATATAAAAATAAATTTGTCTAGAAATCACGGTGAATTTTAAAATCAGACCTAACGCACTGTTCTGTATTGTCTTCACAAATGGAACACATTTGTTTTTTCCACGAACTATAGCCCCTTTGGAAAACTTTGATCACGGCAAGCTGTTGGTGTGCCTAGTCATTTACTGTAAAATCAATAAAGATATTCAACATCGTCAGACTGCGAGAATGCTCGGTCGCAAATATTTCGAAACTCTAAGCAAAGTCGTGCTCATCTGATATTACAGTTTTAAAGACCAAATCTATATTTGGATTGCGACCGTTTCACTCGACAAATTAACCCCTCTACCATCTATGTTGTCCTACTGAGTCCATCATCCTAGTTAAGTAAGGTTTTCGTTGCAGCTATTGAAATAACATAGGTGGCAGAACAAGCCTAGAATTCCAAATGATTGTAAGTTATGAATCTCTCCTTCAAAAATATCCTAAATGAAAAAATTAAACCGCCTAGACGTCGGGACTGTTCTTGCAAGAGACGATTCTCGTTGAATTTTGAAGCATATATATGGCCTAATTCACATAAACACTTTGATAACGAAGATCAAAACCAACTCCACATTAAATTATGTTTTTATCAAGCTATATTCAATGTCCTTAATTCACAAACACTTGTCCAGTAGTCACATTCAATTCGTTTGAATTTTGCCGAATACTCAAAAATTAAAGGTAAATAATGCTACTCGAATCAGTGCATTAACATGACTTGACTTAAACCACAATGCTGGCTATATATGTATTAGGTAGATTCGCTATTTTACAACAATGCGTTATAGATAGCATCAAATCAAACTTTTGAAGATATGTACATATTTCACCTGTACCAAAAATGGACAGACATAACTATCGTACAATCCCATGTGATCCAATGATGATGACACTCGCCAAAAGACTACTTATTCCGTAAATATGCATACGTAAAAGATAAGGCTATTTACAACAGTTCGCTTATATAAATTGATTCCACATTATAGAAACTGTCATGTTGTGATTTTTGTATAAGCTATATAGACGAAAATAACTGTAGTACAAATAAACATTTTCGACTCAAATTGCTGTCGCAAGTGTCGACTAATATCTCTTGTTCAAAAAGCTAGTTGCAAATAAGTTTCCAAAAAGCCTTCGCAGTGCTGTTGATAACTACTTCACAAACCATACCCAATTCAAAAGATTTCTGTCGATCTCGTTTTCGGATGCATTTATTAAACCATTCAGAAACTTGCTTTTAAAATCGTCTGGATGAGCATGTGTTTTGGTTAAATTTCCGATCCCTGATATTGGCCACTAATGGGTGTCTTGAGGTAGCATATTCCTTTCTCCGAGCTGTAATTTAGCAGTGGATTTGGACGCCCAATGGCAAAGTGATCAGTTCATATCCAGATGTTCCAGTATTAAATACTACAACCCTTTATATTTTGAAACGTATATTCATTAATTCACCTTAATAGAAAGTGTTTTGTTAGATTAGAAGGGTGTCACTTTAAACACTTCAAACTAATGTAATTTCAGTACTCCGCTCTTAAATGCTTAGAATGGCATCAGCGTGCATTATTCCGCATTGGATAATTGCTCCATTATCTCTTCCCAGGATTACTTCATTAGGCTACTGTTTGATTTTAGCGTTGATAAAGTTTATTACCAAATGCCATGGATTTTCTGAAGATTTTTTATTGTTAGCAAATACCTAAAGGCTTGTAGGGATTTTTTCTACAATGTTCGAAACACCTTTTTCATCCACTACATTGTGACTAAATTGAAAAAGGCATACTTTCTTTTCAATACCAAATTTTAAGTCCTATTTTGTCCTACAATATCGTAGCGAACTTGTTTTATTGTACTTCTACAGCTTGTCTGTCAGCACAACCAATAATATCGACATAAAGCGAATTTGTTCGCTTTATTTGATATATGTGCAAGCTTATCAGGTTCTTGGTTATTATATTAGCGGTAAATTCAACACTGCATTTATAATAATAATATTACATGTTGAAACTGCATACTCAACGGTATATAAATCTTAATTTGACTTGACTGACAATCGTAAATGTTTAATACTCTATACGTTTAAGGTGCATTAACAATTGCTCGGTGTAAAAATCAGCCTTAACAAATGAATAGATAAATGTTCTCCACGATTCCAACGAATATCGTCACTGTACATGCCCAAATATTTGCATCTTCTTATGAATTACTACGTAAATAGAAGCCCTTCTTGCTTAATCGATACATGACCACTTACCCTAAGTGTTGTTAGTGTTTAAGCCCAAACTATTTGTACCATATAACAATCTTCTTTTCAATATTCACTTCTAGATGCTTGCTTTGCATCGTCAGTATAACCTAATTTATTATTCGAATTTTAGTACAAAATATATTTGTCCTAAAAGTTGATCATCAATCGATGAATAGATATGATGAAGTTGAGTTATTAAACCACGGTCGCACTTGTTACGTGCTAAGTTTAAAATGCCGGAAAAAAGTATAAAATAAAGTCCACATTTTAGCGAAAATGACCACGAATAGTATATTTAGTCACATATACATAGAGCTTGCTAAATTATAGTTTGTATTGCATGGCATGCAGTTGGAAACGCTAGCTCTATAATTCTAGTTAGTAGCATCAAATATCGCATAAAGCCTTACTACGTAGGAGGAAGTTTGGCTTTAATCACCAGAAGAAACTCCTTTAAATTACTCTGAAATGCTGATATTTATTATTATTGATCAACACCGAAAAACCGTTCACACTACGCAGGCCCTTATATCAATGCACCGCTTTAACTCAAATTGTTATCTTTATACAAAATTTACATCTAGGTAGCACTTTATTTACTGAACAGATCCAAAATAATACATTCAATAGTCCATGGGAAGCAGAATACGTTATTCATACACGGCAAATATATGAAACATAAAAGAAGAATACTTAAAGCTCCGAACATAGACGCCAGTAGCGTAGCTATAAATCAAACACAAGAGATGTAGAGAAAATTTACTAGTTGCTCCGAATGTAATGGCTATGTAACCATTGTCAATCAGTAATGTGAAACTCAAGAACATAACCTACTTATATATTTATCCATTAAATATTAAATAGGTTAACAACAAGAAAACCAAAATAAATACTAATTAGCGCAGTCAGTAAAAAATTCGATTTCATAATTATTATGTTCTAAATGGTAGCTAATCATCGTGCCTCTCATAAAAATTCAATACAGCAAACAAGCTTGTTTTTGTGATTAATCATCAGGCCAATAAATCACATTTTCCATCTAAAAAGTATTAAGTTAATTCGTCACAAATCATGCAAATAAAACTTTACACAATCATTTATTTGTAGTGGTGCAGTGTTCGCCTAATTTGCTCACAAGGCACATAATTATAACTTCCTAGCAAAATCCACCTTTACTTCAAGTAAGTCCTGTAATTATGTTACTTACTGCAAACGTCTTAACTTTTGCGAATTTGGGGGTTAAGAAATGGGTAAACGTTAGGGAAAAGCGTAAAACGAAAATAGCGAAATAATCTACAATAGATCACTGTTTAGTACCATGGATGTACTCATTTAATAATGGGTTGAAATCTTAGAGAAACTCTTGGTCCTTATGTGAAGGGAACAACCGACGTAACTTGAACAATGAAATAAATATTTTCTGTGTGGAACCAAAATATTACCAGTCAGTCAAGCCAATAAGCTGAAATGTACACATATGAGGCGTGAATATTCAGCCAGCTAATTGAGCACTTGACGTCAGTTCTACGAATGGAACATGGTCGTCAAATGTACTGCTTTAGCACAAACTTGATTTATCGGAATAGTTAAAATGGGCCATCTAGTGTACCATGAGCTAATATGCAAATATTAAAAGGCATTGTACGGTTGTCTGGCGAAAGACATCGGAACAGGAGGTAATTTCAAAAAAATCAAACTTTACGATAAAATCACTATTGCTCTTTGCAAAACATTTCCATCAATTTCCGCTTATAAATCAATACCCTCTATCAGCAATACACCCAATCCAATTGTGCAAGCATTTTTGTATGTTTCTTGGAACGAAACTTTTTTGGATGGAACGCATGTTTCTTATTGCTTAGTCATGAAACTCCTCTACGCTTCGGAAACGACAACAGTTTAACGTCGATTCAATATTGGGAATAAGTAAATATCTGCAGGACCTATATCCGGAGAAAACGGTGGATGACGCGAAACAGCAGTGTGCTGATTTGCCAGATAACTGGGGACAAGTATAAATGTTCCAGAAAGCGCTTTGCGTTATTTAACATCCAAATGTAAGTTTTCCACAGTTTAGTCACCTTCATGCACACAGGTTTCTTCAAATGAGATGGAATCTGGTAGCAACTTCCTACTCTCTGCAAACTGCATCAGTTTGTTGAGCAGTTAAATGACAATTTCCTTAAATCCCACCAACATCTCTCTCGACATGATCAGTATCTGTTGACGTGAAACGTCGTCCCAAGTTCGAATAGTCTCTGTTCGAAATTATTTCATGTTCAAAGCAAGTGAGCAAATTATACTACTGCTTTCGAATAATACAGTCTACCAGAGTGCGTTGATATTTAAGTGGAATATCTATGTAAATGTTTGTCAAATTCGTAGCAAATTCACATATACACTTTTTTCTTCAAGTTCTATAATTATCACTTTAGCACTAATCCGACGGACAATCTACACGTTCTCACTTCAGCATATGTGTGCACAACCAGCAGTCAGAGCAAAATGTGGAAAATGACAGTTTGTTGTTTAAACAAGCGTCCACATGCGCATGGTTGTAACAGCGCTTTCTCTTTACCGGTTTCTGCGCTATTTCCGATTTTCGGTTTATTTTTGAACCGACAATGCCCTTTAAAATGAGTAATGGCATAAGTGAGTACTTTGACGCTACCTTTTTAGCGGGATTATAGTGATTGAATACCGTGGCGTCACTAAAATCTAACGTTGCCATACCACCACGTCGGGCAAGCTGCTTCAGTGAACGGTTGATCAAGTTGAGATGTGTGTTTATCAGTTCAAGGTGAAAACACGTACATTGCTGTGATATGAAAGCGACGATAGACCGTTATAGCAAATAACGAAGTACGGAAGAAAAACTAATTCGGGTGATATAGAACGATAGCCAATGAACTTTATTGAATATTTCCTTTAGAGTTTGGACCACGTCATATCACTAACCTGTGCAACTCCTAGATATTTTACTAATGTAACAAAATTAGGAATGTGAATAACAGTATAAGGATGCAAGGATGTGCTTCTGAATTTAAAGATTCCGATTTGCATTTGAAAACAAGAAAACAACATACAAAGCATTTAGTCATTTCAGAGAAATAATGAGTTACTCTCACCAAGCCGAAATAATGTCTTAGAAATGGCACACATATTGCGAGGAATCATAAAAAGAGTGCCTACACTAAAGCTCAATTGTCTGTCTATTTAGCACGATAACAGGCATTGCACGTTCAAACTTTGCGACTTGGTGTATGCACGGAGTTTCCAGACCCCGGAAAGATGGATTAGCGGAACAGTTAGTGGAAAGCTTGATAAAGTTATTTGTGAGATAATGGTCGGAAATGACAAGTGAAACGGCATGTCAAAACTCAAGAGAGCTCAAGAACAAGCTTCACCACATTAGGGCATACTACAGAATACATTTGGTTTATAAAATAGAACGGATCCCCAAAGCGGAAAACAGACAGTCGCACAGACACCACACGACGTGACATGCAGGCCAAGCCGAAGAAGAAGGCAACCGCGATGGTTGCTAGTGGACCCCAGGTTAAAAATCTACAACCAAGCCCAAGTGCAGAAAATAGTTAGGAGCAATCAACTTGAAAGTAAATGTAATAGAGACGTAAGCGGAGCTAAAGTTGGGTATCGACTGAGAATTGTTTGGCCATCATTTACCAGTCCGAGTAAAACGAATAAAACTATACCGCCAAAATGATAAACCCGTGGAGTGAACCTAATTCACACTGGCTGAAAACCGGGCGCACAAAAACGAGCTATCGTGATTTCCTAAATTCGCATGTATCGGCTGCCTATAGATACAGTTAACTTATGGTGTAAATAGATTCCCTGTTTACTGAGCCTTGGTCTTCTGTGTTCCGTCAGTTGGGTTGGCGCGTGACTGAGAGGTCAGACAGTCGCAGTCTCACAGGGCAGCCAGCAACCGTACAACAGTCGTCAGTGGAAGAGAGCAGAGGTAAATTAGAAGCGTTACAACTGTGAAGATTAAGCGATACAACAGTGTATTACTTTACTAGTGGTGTGCTGTTGAAGACAGTTGTTATTGTGACTTCAGAATGTTCTGTCTTCCTAAATAGGCATAGCTTGTGGTAACGAATCGATCAGAGATTATATTAAGAGGAAACATCGAAAACCTTTACTGTATTTACTTATAAGCCGTTATAAAAGTATCCAGCCTTAGCTTCCTGACTGTCACGAAAAAACTATATTGTTACCAGTGGAAGTATACAACGGCTGCTCAATATTGTAGCTTGAAGGCTACAAGTAAAGTAAAGCACGCTGCGCATAACGATGAAAATATGCTTGCGACGTTTCTTCGAAGTTAGATTTAGGAAGAGAGATATCAAAATACAATGAAGCGCAAGAAGACCATTTCCACTTTTCTGGATAAACATGTGCCCCGCACCCGCAAAATCCTTAGTATTTAAACCCACGAGGTTTTTATGCCGGTGAGCTACTTAATTAACGTATTGAAACCTTCACCATAAACATTTGAAACCAAGATCCAATTCAGAAACTTATATTCGGTTCCAGTGTATCCGTACTGCAAATGCGTCAGCCCTTGTAGAACAGTGGTTTCACTAGGCTGCGTTTGGGTACAACCGGGCAAAATTTGAATAGTAAAGGTATTTACAATTCCAGGTTGTCTTGTTTTATACGGTGCGCTGCAATGTACCTTCGTTCCGCCGATTAATGAGGATACTTGGACGCGGCTAATATATACGAGCCAGGTAACCTACTGCGTCCGATTATGAGTTGATTAAGTCGAGTTAAAACAATATTTCAGGGTTGCCGGCAAAACTTGTAGATTCCGTGCGTAAAATCTTGACTACGCACCGCCTGAATGGTTCATTTTCTCTTGCGACGAGCCAGAAAAATTTCCACTGGGTATTAACTGTTAACCACTCTAAATTCAATTCGTCCAGACTTATTGGTCTCCCTGGCATTTTTGAATATCCTCATTAAGAGGCGGGACGTAGGTACGTTGCAGCGCACCTTTTACCGCAAGACAACCTAAAGTGGGCAGTACCTTCGCTCTTCCAGTTTTGCTTCGTTTGCATACAAACAAGGCTTACTAAAAATGCTGTCCCACAGGGCTAGACGTATTTGTAGCCCGGATACACAGAGAGCCGAACATATGTTTTGACTTAAGAATTTGTGTCAAATGGTTATCCTGAAAATTGTACCCAAGTGAACGACAGACTCCCCATAAAGAAGCTGCTGGCGTTAACGGCAGGAAAAGAAGCTCTTTTACTCACAGAACTGAGCAAATACAGCGGAAATTCATGCTTGCTGTTTATTTGCGATAATGCGCGGCTAATCTTGCACTGCCATGCACGTTGTGTAGGTGCATATTTCAGGTCTGCCCCACAAAAATACAACTTCCATTGCAGGCTCCCACCAATGCCGGTGACTCTTGATCTGCTGATTCGACTGCGAATGTTTTGTAGGTATACGGATATATTTTAGTCGACTTACACCTTGATGGATTCATGTATGGAATGAAGCTATTAGTATACATGTTGTACGTGTATAGTTGGTCAACTTCATTCGGCAGACGAACCTCCTGGTTTCTACAAAAATCTTTCCAGCATATTCACAATAAGTTGTCAGAATTAACAGCTACTCAAATTTTCTAAAGATAGAACTAAAATTAATACTGTCTGCATGCGCGTTCTGTGTTGTTAATTTATGCATATATGTTAAGCTCTACCAATATGAGTACCTTCGCTGAAAATTCAAGCAAACAGATCGTATTGAATGAAATGCATTTCCCTTCCACGCTTTTTTGCAAACGTTTGCAGATGTGTTGTATGACAACATACCTGCTTTTAGCTTTCTTACCAACTGCCAATAATAAACGAAAGTAACGAAGTGATGCCTTTCAAATTTCCTGCAAGATTAATGCACAACATCAGTAAACAGGTGTTCCTAATGTTTTGTTGTTGATTGTGCGACGAAGTCACATAAAGATTCCATTGTGTTCAGTTTCGTATATCTTTGTTTCACAGTGTGCATTTCAGTCAGCGTAGCGCCATTTATGCAGGTTGTAATTAACTGGACACTGCGATAAACATGCAAGGCATACCGAATTAAGCATTTGCTTATTTGTTGATATAAAATTAGTTAAAGGTCCTAGCTACCTGATTGAAGCATTGATGGTTGCAACAATCGCCTAATAACCTTCCGATGTAGATCTGCCGTTTGATGTCAAACGCCACCGTAGATATCTACTATAAATATCAAGCGCTTCCATTCATATCAAGATGCTTTTAAACCTCAATCAATATTCACTTAGAACATTTTGGTTTTCCTTTGTTTTTAATCCAATATTTATAATTTTCTGAAAAAAAAACCCGTGTACAGATATTTCTCATAGATATTCTTTTTTGTCAGCTCAAAGCTTAGAAGTAGTTGATCAAAATTAGTAAAAGGTATCAGTATATACATTAACTAAATCCATGGGCTTATGATGAATTGCAAAGCATTCGTGATGAAAGCTTGGTAATAAAGGTTTAACTCGCCCTAATCTGCAGTCTGTAAATTACCCTTCAATTTTGTCATTAAAATGTCAGCTGGTTTGAACTGTGAATAACTCTGAGCATCTCAATTACTTGACTATAAAGGTGTTTCTTAATTGAAAGTTGTAAACAATTCCAATTAAAAGGTTTGCTCAGTCACTATCTTTTGTGACCAGACACAACTGCTGGCACCCAACTGCATGTTGATGTTAGATTTTAAACTCAGCGTCCAAGGTGAGTAGAAAGCATTGCGATTTGTGACTTCAAGGTTACCTCACTTCGCAAGTGCCTTCCTTATTAATCTACAACCACAGTTTTGGAAGTCTCTCAATTTGGTATAGAGTGGAAGCCTCAAATTCAGGTATTTGATTCAGTACAATCTTATGCAGGAATGGCCTCCAAAATATACGCAGGTTCACACTTTTAAAATAAAGACACCTATTTGTTTTTCTAAATCAATGTTTCGTCATCTTTTCTTCGCCTAATTATAAATGCTGCACAGACTCAGCAATTAGCGATTTACTCGGCCAGTACTCAGTAAACAAGTCATGACGAAGCAGCCTAAACTCAAACAATTTCAGCTGGTTCATATTCGAAAGCAAGACTAAGTTAACTCGCTACATACACAAAATTGTGTAGTTGTAATCCCGCCAAAATACCGTTTTTTATGCTCGATTTTAAAATCACATGATCGTTTGTCCAAGTAACAGTAATCGGAGCGTCAAATTTGTCGTCATGTAACATTTGCACTTAAGCCTAAAATGAATATGGAGAGCATTTGGAATTGAAAATTATTAATATACTACTTGCGAGAATGATATGATAAAACACTCAGATGCTGTAATGAGTATGACTAACGTTATTCAAATCACACGGGTCCAGCCCATTTTGTGCAAGCAGATGTACTTAGTTAAACTTTCCCTTGCTATGGCCGAAAGACAAAAGTCCGATGACTGAAAATGGCAGTGTGTTGTCGGCTGCGGTTCCTGTACAAACTAAATCGACCTAGATTTGAACTAATCTTTTGGTTTCTTTCAAACGCTTTTGGAATATAATCCTTCCAATTAGTTTCCAGTTGCATAGTGTGTTAGCGGATACTTTATTTTCATTATATGAATTAATGCGAATAACTGAAATATATAAATTCGCTATCCATTTACTTTAATTTGGCACGGGAAGTATACATGAGGTTTACATGTCAGAATGTAAGCCAATGTCCAAAATCGAACAAAAAACAATTTGCTTAGCCTTACTACAAAAACTACCAATATCAGCAAGGTAAATCCTAATGATAATGCATCCCTCAAGGAGTTATAACCCTATCTACAATCCATTAATTTAACTGAAAATATAAAACACGTTTCCCAGAAGAATTCAATATAATTTACAGATATTTATGCTTTGTCCAATGAAACTCAGGCGAATTAAATCTGTTTACTCGCGAGATATAAATAGAAATAGGCACCCGCAAGATTCCTGAAAACATGGACCCATTAATCTTATGAGGTAGCACATTATGGTCTGAGCCATCTACATTATAATATCGTAACTGCTTCAATGTTAACCATTATCGTTTTCTTATAATTTATCTAATACTATTGGATTCTTCGTATGCGCATACTGTGGAAAACCTTTCCAACAAAGTTGTTTTCTCTGCAAAGTTATACGTGTAATGAGGCGCAGAGGTTGCAAAACCCACCTACATCATGATTCAAATCCTGTTTACAACGGAGAAAGATACATCGTAACAAAACGTACACAATCATGGCAGGCTATATCATGTATGTTTTAATCTGCAAACTACGAAAAGCAAAGCAGCACACTGCAGTATTTTGGCATGTTTCTTGTTTACTTAATTGTTATTGATCCTGCGATCCGTTGAGGGATGTAATGCTCTTGTACTTATCAGTCGTGCAAAATTCTATCATTATTCCTGCAGGTGTTAAAATGTTTTTAGTTGCCGTTGGCTCCGCAAGTAAATCAAAATGGGCTGCAAAATTATACTGCCTCTGGATAACATTTTTCAAGACAAAAGTTTCTTTGGAAAAATGATAAGTGTATTATAAATTCTAGGTAAAATTTTGAAAATTACTAATGGTACTGTGTTTTATATTATATATCGAAAATTTGGCGGAGGCCCTGTAACGGCACGCTTGTTTAAAAATGTCGCAGTAATAATGTTATAAGTGTTGTGTACCCCTAGGTACCTGAGGTCTATTTATAGCCACAGGCCAAGTGTTCAATAAATAATCAATTAGGTTTGATTATAGGTGCTTAGGACGAGGTGACGAAGTGATATTAAAGGATTATTTATAAACCTGTCACATATAGACACCGTCAAGCAGCCACTGAATTTCCGTAACATTGCTCCACGGAAATTTTATGTTCACACTGCCTGTCGTCAGCAGCATATTCGTAAACAAATTTCTTACGCATTACTTCTTGAAATTTTTGGCTTAGGCTTGTTTATTTTGTGGTGCTATATTACGTTTGAAACCTAGCAATGATTGCCGTTGCCACCATCCCTAATTCAATGTTCTTCACCACAGACTGCAGGCAGACAAGTTGTGTGTTTTAGCCATAGACGGTTGAGATGCAGAGCCTACTGCTGATAATTCCCGAAGTGATGTATTTGCTTTGCAATGCTTTCCGCGAGTGGGACGGCTATATGAGTTGGACAAAATGATATGTAATTCGACCCACATACATAGTTCTGAATTGCAGATGTCATGCGTTATATGACTTCTGATAAAGGGAATATGGAATCAATAACTCACTTACATGTGTATTTGTCTATTTGCTTGTATATTTAGGTGGTTTCCTAATTTAGTAGCACATTTTGATTAACTGATTTTTGTAAAACGCACTTCCCCCATAATTCAAACGCGTGATCAACATGCCTGGCTGGATTAAGAATTTCTTTCGTATTATCTTTGCCGTTTGATATCACCAACCTACTGGCATACCAAGTCGTGCGACATTAACTAAGGAAACTCAGAACCTAAAATGTGTTCGACGCATTCAGTTGTACAGGCATAGAGAAAATGTTATAGAATTAGGAATTACAAGGAAAGATATGTGTGTCTGTCCCGAAAATGTAATCAGCACCAATACCGACCAGGACCTATAGGAGACTTTTCGAGTAAGCTGAAATCAATATGTTTCACATGATGACTGAAGCATAGCGAGGATTTTGATGTGAATCAGCTGCTTCATTATGGTCACTCTAAATAAGTAGGCTGATGCCAGTCTGGAAACGCACTAGACGCCAGCGTTCCGACCTTCATGGTCTCATCAATGGTGCAACTTTCATCGGACCACTGCCGGGTTCCGTCATCATGACTTCTGGATGGCCGAACCTAGTATCACTCCATCATGGGTGACAGCCGTGGACCTATCTGATTGACAGTTTGCTATCTATATTAAAACCCGACTTTTCATCTATTGCCACTCCAAATACGTACTACACAGAGGAGAGTGAATAGCCCTGCGTGCTAGGAATTTCCACGTAGCGCCTATGTACAATATAGGAATTATAAGTTGTACGGACAAATTTTTATTACTGAAGAGCCATGAGGATTGTATGTATAATGGAGTTAAGTCTTCAAAGCAAATCAAAATAAACAGACTTAGTCTTGTCTGGAAAAGCGCCAAACGCAGGCATTTTGACCTTCATAATCACGTAGGTGGCGCGCAATCCAGCGGAAGCCTTAAGGATTTGCCCGCGTGATTTCTAGATTCTAGCAGCCAGCGTCATTTTGCCATGAGTGACAACTCTGGACCTGCGTGATTGAAAGTTGCTTATGCTATATCTCGGTAACCTTCCACTGCTGGTAAAGGTGAGGTTGTGAACGGTGGTCTGATGTGCAGGCAGTTTAAGTGGATTATAGCACGCAATATTATTTGAGTACATTCCACCATCAGAAATCATAAGCTAATTTAAGTCGTCTGGCATTCTTAAGTTTAGTTTACTGTCAACCAAGCATTTATTAATCATGCATAATAAATGTATGTGGTCAACTGGGAAGCGACTAAGAATCTTAGGGCATAACCAAGAAGAACTATACACAACATATAAGCTTTATGAGTAGATATTAGGAATGCCCTTGGTTACTCGTAGTAAGAAAAAAGGGCAAAAATGTAGATATAATATATCCCTCGACAGTTAGAGAGGCTTTTCTCTAGAAAGAATTAATCAAAACGTCTTACATCATTTTCATGTCGATATATTACTAATAGTTTAAAAATAATTATGGGCAAACTTTTCAGAATCCTTCTGATGTTTTGCTGTTGTTGAATCAAGATCCGCCACAACCACATGACGGTGGTTCAGGTCAAGACAAATTGGACCTGCAATAAAATGGGCTGTTTTTAAATGTTATACGTATTTCGTTTGAACAATTATCAAGGCAAAAGCGGTAGCATTTTCGAAAGCTTCATCTAGGACTTGTGATGTTCCGAGCTTATACATCACCTGGTGATCGTTTAACTGCTGAGTAATCGCAGAAGTATAATTATTTAATGTATAGCATGTTCTGATAATTTGGGAAAGTTTATTACAACTCAATGTGTATTGGATCAGCAGGAGCCTATTATGGTTCTCCTAGTAAAAATTAGAATCATAAAATTTATTTTGGGTGTTTCGCATTGAATATCTTTTATATATATGTATATATATTTGTATGTAAACGTCGTTATCAGGACAAAGCATTCGTGGGTTTACGCTATTGTTATGAACACGGTTTTTCAGCTTCACTATCCGAAGCCAGACTAGGTCATAGCCAAGTTCATTATATCACTCTCCATATATCACGTTTAAAGTATATCTGCCTAGCTATTCCGCGAAGGGACTCTGGAATCTCCCAACAACATGCTCCTTAAATACTCGATGATTCGATTGGACACTAAGCAGTATTCCATAAAGGGCCATACTTATATATTTTAAAGCTACCTGCAAGATTCCTTGAGGTAAGTATGCTGATATGTTTATCCGATAGATTTCATAGCCTTCGAAACGTGTAAGGCACAAGGTACAGAAATGTCAGGGGTTAATTACTATTGCAGGTTGACGTCGCGAACTGTCCTGCATATCGAGATATATGCGCCTTGCATTAACAGACTTTCTGACGGTACCTGGCATTTGTACGACAAAACATTACCCTTGTCCACGGCAATTGAATTCTGCCACAGTTGGCACCAGTAGTCAGGTGCAGCTAGGACATTTTGAGTAAGAATTGGTACTCCTTGCATATTTCCACCAACTTGGGAATATACAAATTTAGTGTTCTTAATAAGGATAAACATAAAACCATTTCTTAATATCAGGAATGTATATTTAACTTACATTAATAAAAGGACCAAAAATGCCCATGTAATTAATTAACTGATTACTGCTTTCGGATTGGAGGGACAGTCTACAATGCACTCCACCTACTTTGTACCAAGTAGATAAAAAGTCACCAAAAAAACATTGGCTTTCCAAACCCTTTGGCCTTCAGTTTGTTCAGTAGCCATCCATGAGTCAATAAATTCAAGGTATTTGGCATATTTAGAAACAGGATTACAGCACTACTTTAGTTTTCCATTAAGGAGACTAAATATTTGTCCCCGAAAGCGGCACCATTTTGTGTCGTGGGGTTACGACATCAGCTTTTTATATAGTAGGATCTACACGGTTTGTAAAAGAAAGTGTATACATGTTGAGTAAAACAGATTCAATGCACTACCAATCATTTGTTATTAAACGATGAAGATCCCAGCAGGTTCTCCGCAAGTTGAAGAGCATAAGCATGAATAGTGGCCAACGATTTTCGCAGGAGTCAATTCCACTCTGCAAAGAATTGCAATTTTCTACGGCATGATAGTTGCTTGTGTGTCTGATGATTCTTTGACTACGGATTCGGTAAAGCACGCACTGAAAGCTATGAAGATGTCACCTGGTGCATCAAACTATGTTCCATCATAGGTAATGACATAACCGAAATCGTTTCTGCAAGGCAAACTCCGGGCATAAAATAGTTTAACTAATTCAGCTGTTTTGCTTGGGCCGTTCAGAGATTTGTACTCATCCAAAAGAGTTTTGTCATGTTAATGCCTCTGTACGTCGATGAACTTGGACTGCATTATTAAGAGCGCAAAGTCAGCAGTTAGGCTGAATCTCCACTGAATCATAAGCTGTCCGGAAAGAACCGGACAGCTGGTTTGCCCCATTGAGGCTCTTCCTTGGAGCGCCTCTATATTTTTGCTTTGGTACTTTCCAAAGTTTCGGTTGAACATTATATTTTGTTCGTAACAATACCATCGCAGTAAGCTTGGCCGGTGTTTCAGCTTGCTCTACTACTTATTAGCCATCTTTCGCTGTCCAAGTAACATTCGATTTAACGAATTACACGTAGAGACCAAGCTAAGGTGTTGTTAGGCGCATACTTCACACGAAATCTCGTTTGAATAAACTCTTCAAAATGTCTAATGTTATGTAGATTGGTTCATTTGGTGAATCCGCAAGACGTAGACTAATTCGTGACAAGCATAAAACACACTCTTGTAAAACGCTGAGAAATGTCAACTTTGTGCGTACGTTGCACCAGAAAATATAATTACATTACAAAAGCAAATTATGCAGCGCGCTACATTGCAATTTACATTTGGTTACTATATAATGTCCATACTGGTGCCCAAAAACTGGCGACATTAAATGTTAACAACTGGCTCCATTTAACTTAACTATATCTACTAAAGGTGAAAACGTCGTCCGCTGCGTGCCGTTGAGTTAACGTACAGGATCACCAAGATTCTAATCAATGCCTACGGACAATGTTGAAATTCAGCCCCAATATTTCAAATCGGACCCATATTTCATTTCATCGTATTGTCAAACCTGTCAGATTCGGTATAGATGATTGCTCACCTAGGATTGCCTAGCCAACCAGCATATTCTTGCGTGTTTTCGTACATTGTTGGCAGAACTCAAGACTCGATCTGATGAATCGTCCTACAAACTACACTGGAATTTGTGGATACAAAGTAATATGACTAAATGAAGACGAGGTTTTTTGTCAACAGATACACATTGCCTTTACGATAAAAAACATTTAAACAATTTGGCGCATTTGCTATCACGCCCATGACATATGCGTTACTGTATTGTTTTATCGGTCTGAAATTAACACAGTACCGAAATTAGTAAGGCAAACTATTGCCGTATATATATATATTTTTGTTAAATCCGTGTATTTGCTCGGCAAATTATACTTTGCTTACATAGCTTTCGTTTGCACAAGATTTGAAAAGCATTTTCGACAGCTATCCCAAATGTTTCAATAGTTAGTAAACAAAATGTCGTCATAATTATTGGCGATTTTTCATACAATATACCTAAGTTAAGCAAGCGCACGCTGAAGGACGGTAAAATGTAGGATAGCGAGACTATAATATTTTATAGCGACATGATCGTGCGTTATACATTCGGTAGTAAACCGGACGGCCAAACAAAAGCAAAGGGTAGAGCACACGAATTAAGCTAGCGACAGAAGGTTATTGAAAGTTAGGAGAGTTGTCTATGACTAAAAATAGGGCACCAGAAGAGAGCTGGATAGCCATAATGTATTTGGTTTCGAGAGCGTAGACGGAACATCCTTCGCAGTCGAGTCGCGCTACAATGGCGGAGGTCGCGTTTATGTTTCCAACAAAGGGGAAATACATTCCAAATGGTAAACCGCCCAGATTCCTAATACACAAGAAAATTATAATTCTAATAAATATTATAACAGTTTATACAGTCATACTAGGGAATCTCTAGGTCACTACAATAGACTTCGTCTAAGTTGAAAATATTAAACTTAACTTCAGTAACCTTCGTTCTAGTTTTTTACATTAAATACCATAAACCCACAAATGTTTTGCATTCGATTGCATGAGGGCCAAACCTAAAATGAATGCGGCGCCCTTGGAATACAGTACAGCGAAGCTGTTTGAAAACAGCTAGGTGCAAATGATGTAATCTTTTATCATAACTAGTGTTTGTTGCAAACTTATGTAAAATTCTGAAATAAGATTAATAAATAGTTTGGAAAATGTATACCGTCTCCTTACATAGGTATATTAACTTGGCTGAATAATACCTCATAACACTTTACAGAATTTATTAATAATATTCTATCTGTCGTACTTAGAATTTGTTGCATCAGTAATCGCTAAATAGGACCAGCCAAACACTTAGGTCTACATTGTTCATTAATCTTTCTAGTTTTTTGGGACCTAGAATAATCTTAGTTATTCTACTCCCGGCTTGCCATTACATTAAATTTCTTGTTCGCAACAAATTGCCTTTTGAAGATGTACAAAGTGTTAAACAGCAACTTTTATTTATTTTCACCATTTATTATTGTCAATTTATAAAGATTTAGGGTAAGTGCGCAATATCAAAACGCGATTCATGATGCTGTTTACGCATATAATAAGACAGCAATCCATCTCACAGTCTTATAACTATATTACTCATTTGCTATTTAATGAGATAAGAACTCCGTTTGTTTTTTAATGTCCACAAAATTTTATATTTCCAGGTTGTAAATTTAGTTGTCTGAATTCACATATTTATAAAAGCTATAGTTTCCAGGGAGCTATTTATTAACGGAACAGAGACAAATGAATTGATCAAATATACCCATCTTCCAAAATTTGATTTTGTATTTCAAGTGCTCTTGATGTCCTTAACACTTTTAATCTAATAAATATAATTGATCCGAAGAATAATGCGAAACAATTTTCCGTGCCCAATGCAATTCTGTGATGAAGACAAATTAGATAAGACGGTATTTAAAGAATTGTTTTTGACTTTCATTTATAAAACAAAATTATGCACCCATTTCCTAACGACTAGCAATATTTCCTCATTTTTGTTTTGCATAAAATTCGAATTATTGATATCCTTATATCTAAACGACGTCTAGAGTCAGCTACTTAGATTGGATAAAAGTGCAATACGTTGACTCATGTAATATTGGTATTTGTAAAATGATTATAAAAACTGTGGGTGAAAAAATGAGTTATTTCGCGCAATACATGTACATTTAGCAGTAAATCTATGTAAATACTCAACAATAATCGTTTCTCCCAAGAGGAAAATACAGGTAGCTTTGTTTGGTCGTACACAGTATTTAGCTTATGAGAATAACTACAACATTTTTTGTATTTCTTTGGTATTTGTAGTCCGTTAGCACAATATGATCGAACAATATTTTACTAAAAATAGCTTCTGGGTTTCGGTATTCGTGAGGTTTATTGACGATCAATTATATACCAAGTAGGATATAAAGATATATCTTTATATATCAACAACATATATCAACAAAATCAATTGAACATTTTTCTAGACGCTTGCAACTCTATAAGGTATATACAGCTCCTCTGTGATTCACATCACCAAGAGCACAAACGTGATAAATATATGTCCACCATAATCAAGCCCACCACATTTACACTCATGATATGTTTTCACACACTTGACTTGCCTGCTCTCGGTTATTTTGAGTAATCCTGTATAACTTCTCTCTATCTTCTCGCAGCGTAATCAACACACAAGCATTTGAACCGGATTTACCAGCGCAACACAATGATTTTCATACGTGGAATTGTGATACCACTAAAGTGTTAACCTTAATTAAGCGATTTGATTGTCATCGGCGATTGAACACAAGTATATATATCATTCACTTTATGCTCACTGCCCTTCTGTGTACTCCCATTCGCTGCAGAATTCTCGGGGCTGTCTGCAATGTTAAGCTTAATACAATCCGACATTTCCCTAAGCATCCGTAAAAAGTTTGTGATCACGAAATTTATTTTCACCTCTGTATATTTTAATTTACTGGGTCCCAAAACAACCGAACCTACAATCGATCGATCAACCGACCGACTCGTCAACGTGTGAAAAAATGGAACCCTGGTGACAACCAGCGCGCCACGCTGACTCACGCTTACATTGACGCGGGAAGCTAACATGACCAACGCGTGAATTTGAAAAAAAACGCCTACTTCAAAAATGTCTTGTTTGTTAATCACTTGCTAAAGTTGTGAAAAAATAGTCTGAGGTGTACCATATATTTGAAATCTTATAACGCTACTTGGAAAGGGCCGACAAATACAAAAAGTACATTAACACGGCAGGGGCGTTTTGGTTCTGACAAATATGCAATTCAATCCCAGTAGCTAGCGGTTTAGCTGTGCTACTGATGATGTGTGAAACACTAAAAGAAGCGGTCGAGCAACTGGTGAGCGCCCGGGTTACACCCATTGGGAGGAAACGAATTTGCACTTGTAAGTAAAAATAACCCCCGAATTCCCTATTCAGGCAGAAGGAGACAGCCAAGCGTTCAAACCTTACCCAAGCAGTAAGAACTCCGTTCTCTCTCCCTCTTAAAATTAAAAACAGTGCCTGCATCGTGTCTTTCTCAATATCTCTACATTTTGTTCCACCAATTACTATGTTCGCTACCCAGGAGATCGCAATATACAGTCAATCAGCCATAGTGAACCACCCGGTAACGTACACATCAATAGCCTCTAAGACACCACCAGAAAGTGCAGCGGCAGCCTTTGTAACCGGACTACAGAAAACTAAAGTGTCCCTGCACACACAGGCCCCATCAGTGCCTTTCACAAATTCACAAAATCCCTGAATAACCAGAACCAGTAGCCTTCAAGAGCAATCATGGTTCCTTAAACCACGCGTGTACAATTTTCCCTAAACCAAATCCACTATAATTAAGGGTATTTTGGCAGAAGATCGATATCAATGGTGTTCCTTCTGTAGGTCGAACGGTGCCCACGTTAATCCCACGATATCAAAAAATCTCGCGTCACCCAAACACGTTACGCTACGGTAAATCTCGGTTAGTTCGAGTAACACTAAACAAGGCGGACGAGACAGAGGCCGTTCTGTTGTCTGCGAATCGTCTCCGCAACGAGTCAAGTGTAATGCCTATAGTACTTTAAATCCGGGGCAAGTAAGTTCAGCGGATCCCGCTAACAGAGAGAGGTACATAAAAAGTTAATATAATGAAAAACTAGTTGCTTACCGTGTTCAAGCGCTTAGAGATTGCTCTTTCGATGTAGCTCCGGTGCACGATCGCGGGCAATGTTTCTACATACGGGATGCTCTTTCTCGCAAAAATCTCGTCGCCACTTTGATAAAGACCCACATATCACCAAAATATAAGTAGTGCAGTCCCAGGTAGTTAAAACTTGCGTTGCAAACTGAACTAACGGCACAAACCGTTCTAGAGAACTGGACTAAATTCCGCAGCACATTGCCAACAGAAATTCGTCTGCAAGCAGCCAGAATACTATCACCTTCTAATGACCGTTCAGTGAAGGCATATATTTTAATGAAAACGTCAACTACAGAACCAAACTCGGGGATGGTTTTAACGGTGGCCATAATACTGGTGAGACACAGCAGTGCACGAGCAAACACCGGGATCCGGGGCATATGATGCTTGACTATATACCAAATTCTTCCCGAGAGTCTGCAACTCATCAAAAAAACAATTATTCGCCGACCCTTTATTGGTCGGCGTCTACTCACTTGCGTCCTCCATCTAATCGAACACACTTTTGGTCTACGAGAAGCTCTCGTGCATATACATAAATGACCAAGTAATACTCAACAGGTTAGCTGAATCAACACTTCGACATGCGTCAACATCTTGGGACCTCATCGTTGTGCCATAACGCTACTCGAGAAGGAGTCACTCCAAACCCATTGCACACAGTTTGATACACGCTACTACAGTAGAAAGCGAATTTCCGAATACATGCTATTTTGTAGTTATTCTAGCTTAGTAGCGATCAGTATCCACTCCGCATATTGCTTTTGGTGCGCACATTTTAAGTTCAAACTCTCTTATACGGCAGTGTAGTTCAATCTGTAATCGCCCGAATGGACGATTTCATTGTCCCTTATTCCCTCTTTTCTCACTCTAACCAACCCAAGGGATATGTCATTCACCTTCGTTTTACTCTTTAGAAATCATTGTTCATATATGCATATATAAAGTAATTCAAAGTGTTTACATTTCAAGCGGTTCAAAACATATATTGGATGCAGCAAAAAATCTCGATTTTTCAGACATTGTTTTATATGCATCCGTTATTTCTATAAACTTATGTTTCTAACTATGCAAAACAAGGAAAGTTGAAAATGAATAAATTCTCCCTCAGAAATAATTTGATGAAATCATATTTCACTACCAAGGAAGTTGCTCTAATATGTAAAGTTGTATACCTAATATCTACAAATTGCAAACAATATCACAGGAATATTTCCATCGAGTTATTGAAAATTTTGTTCAGCTTTGTACAGCTTTTAAGTGTACACTTTGTTTTACTGTATATAAATCATTATTGAGTGCAGGGTGTATAAGCTAGAAATTAGTAAGCTTACCACATACACTGCAAGAAATTCTACGGTAACATTATTATGAATGTCATGATGATTGATCTAGCGGATTAATAATAAGTTAACATAACTAGTTGCTTTTTGCTCTGTGAATCCGTGGCAGTTAGATTGCGGTTTTACAAGATTTCACTGGCTGCCATAATGATCACTTAATGGGATATTATATGTATCCAGCCCTTTAGGAATAATGGAAGTGCCAAACCACCTTTAGCTCACCATACGAAGCTAATTAATCAGTCCCCCTTTTTGTACAACGGCTGATGCAAACAATCACAACCATCTTGGAACCACCCCAATGTCGAATCATTTTAGGGCATTATTCTAACTGACGTCACCAAATCTCCATGTGTTCATTCCATTTTGTTATTAGTGCACTATTTCACAATTGTTTGTGTTGTGCTAAGATGACGTACTATAAATTTAGGATCATAAAACCGAACTGTGTATAATCCGAGCTCTATGTTTGACATGAGGTGCAGCTATTTATATCCCTTGGTAAGTAAACTCAATAAAAATCTTTACCTAGTGCAAAAGGTTGCACACGTTTAATCAACATTAACCGTAGCCGATACACTTCAAGGCACATATGTTTGGCATAGTAACATGTGTAAGGATTTGAATATTACCTGGCTTGTGAAAGTGCGGACTATAATAATTACTCTGAAATACATCATAAATATAACATGCGCGTGATCTTCTTGCGTTTTTTTATTGTGTTTCTTAAAAACATCAGTTTGCATTAGGTTAAACTCAGCGGAGTTAACCGTGTTTATCATTTCTCTCTCAATCGACTCACACACATTTTCCTTACTGCGTAAACGAAACGGGGCACCTTATGCACGTGGGAACGGTAGATTTGTACAAACTATATATTTCCGCTGAATGGGTAGCTTATTTGATAATTTCATATCCACTGAACCGGCATGTAGCCTTAAATGTTAAAACTCTGCCTTGTAATCCGACGCCGCTGGTACGAGCCTGCGTAGACACCGATGAGAAACATGCAATATCCTTGGCCTGAGTGCCACCTTTCGTGGTTGTACGGCAACAAATAGCATGAAGGGCGCAGCTGCGTAATGCGCACCGGCGGAGACTAGAGGTAATAAATTCAAGTAGATTGGAAAGCATAATGTTAACCTTTTAGGCGTTACTATTTCAAGGAATCCCATTTATTGGTAACTATAATCTCAGCATACATTACTCAGCAATTTCTTGCCTTTTACGTAATGTAACAGAACCTCTGGATTCTAAAAGCATTTCGATCAAAACTGTTTCCTCAACTAGATCATACGGTTTGCTTTAACACCTGCGAATTAAGTTTATACGACTTATTCATTAGGTGAACTCATACTTCTAGCATCGAATGAAGAGCGCTCTACACTTTTCCTTGGTTGGTGGACGCTAGTTTCTTTTAATCTCCAAGTCTTGAGTCCTTTAGTGAGCAGTCTTGTTACCACGTTTCATTATGCAAACCTAACTTAATAAAACTCATTGAAGCACTGTGCAGAAGCAACACTCGAAGTATAAATGTACTTTCGTGGCAAAAGGAAGAATTTTATGTTGATATTCAACCACCAACTACCCTACTTACAATGTTCAAACATACATAACTTGGTGGAAATCAAATCCGTACTTCATAATTTGACAACTTATTTTGTCAAAATGCTGTTGTTTCACATTTTCTGCTCTGTTCGAGTGCTTGAGAATGTTTGTCTGGTACTTAAGACCGTTGTCAAGGAGTAGCAGCAATAGGATGCCTAATGGTGTCAGCATAATTTGATCCACATGCATATTTTTTTATAATCATCTGATATCAAATACCATTAGGTATTCTAGTCACTCCATGAAACATTATCTCATGGTTTGTAAACAAGTTTTAACAAGCAGAAATACGAGTTGTTATGAATGCGCATACAAATCTACTGCCTCTCGTTTGGTTCTTACATATGTTGCAATCATATTCTCATTCTGTCGTATTTTGCGTATTTTTACACACCGTTTGTAGTGCAACGGCTACTTAATTATTCAAATTTTATGGTTATTTTTGTGAGCGATTTGTTGCGAGTGAATATTTGTTTGACTTGAGAGTGTTAAATTTTGGCTATCAAATTATGTTTGGAATGTGACACAAGCTTATTGTGGCTTTGAGAGTCAAATCCACAAATGTATTCATACTCCATGCAAGTCGCAAGTAATTAGTTAGCCAGTACCAATAAAAAGAAATCAAATATTATAGAAAAGCTTGCAAATACATTTTTCTCCTACATGTTTTATGGCGCTTATGTTATACTTCATTACGTCAAACAATATTACGATCAAAAACGTTGTATTCAGTATATCTATCATTGGATCTCAGTAAATCACACCAAATTCATATTGATTCGTTTGCGTTATGTATTTTAAACATTTAAAATTTTAACGCGTTAATATTTTGCTTATATAGGCATTTCCTTTTGCCGGCTCCTCGAAGCCAAACGCAAATTATGAATCTTGCTTGAAAGTTGCTGCTACAAACGTTAGCGATAAATGTATTTTTTTAATTTAACCATATTTTCAATTATCTGATTCTGTCAGATATTTTACTGGCATTGATTAATTGTCCATAACACATAATAAAGTGTTTCTTTTATTCCGAATATTGTTAAAAAGGGGTAATTTTGAGAATATAATTTGTAGATAACTGATGTTACGGCTAACCTAGTATGACTGCATTAGTTAAGTTAAAATGAAGAGTGCATATTTTAATTGCAGTTATGCATACGCGTATAGTTTGCGCGCGGTTACTCGAATCAGACAAGACCTTAATCAACATGGGTGTTTAATATGGCCAAATGTTAATGTTTTAGTTAACAACGCAGCGGCTTTTTATAGGTTTGCTTGATCGCTATACCGATATATGCTTGAAGCAATCTTACTCCGTTTTTATCAAATAGACGACAGGCAGTTCTTAATACGAAAAGGTATATGGTTCTAAAATAATGAACTTGGAATAAAAATTAAATTTTTTTACCTGCAGATTAATATTATGTGTCTATTTCAAGGATTTTGTCAACAATACATATTTTTCAAATTAACTGTTTGTTCTACAAAACTACTTGTTCAAGTGCTCCATAGAATATGAAAAAATGGAATGTTATCAGTGCAATGCAAGTTGACTTTGTTTGTGAAGGTTGTAGCCACAATTATGCATTCAATGATATAAAGAAATTCACATATAATAAATAAGATCATATCACTGTACCACATGAATACGTTTTCCAATTCCTCGACTATATCATCCATGCTAAAGTATCAGTTACTTTTTATTGCTGGATTATTAGCGAGAATGCCAAGTTATGCAATTGTTTATGTTTTCATTTTCCTTCTAGTGGCAACAAAATTATGTTACTAATAACTAAACCCCTTCCCCGGAAACCAAATAAAAAATTAGAATTAATATGTGCTTACGTTGAATCACAATGATTAACAAGAAAAATATATTTGAAATGCTAACCAAACCATGCTAAATTTCACGTTTTATTATTGACCAATATAGAAAAGGATAACATATTTGCATGCCCTTCATTATTTATGTATCCCGTGAAATGTCGTACTTCGCAATTCAAGTAATTAAAGGCAAAACGTATTTTGAGTTGTTTTTAACTAATATATTCGGCTAAATCACGTTTCATTTGGCACGGCTTTCAAAAGCTGAAGTCTTAGTGAACAACGGAACAATGATTTATTCAGTTAGAAAGGAAGAAGTGACAAATCTCGCAGGATTATCATGGTAAAACTTCAACTTAAAAGAAGATTTATCAGAATATTAAGGTTCACATCGGTAAACAAATAACCATATTTAAAGTATATATTGGAAATTCACTCTAGGCAAATTATATGGGCATGTGCTTTTCCTCCCGAGAGATCGCAAACATGTATAAAATCCCACTCCCATTTATATGTCAACAAAAAATCGTAACACCCATATATCCATCCTTAGTCGACTTGGATGGGTACTACGCTAAAACACCATTCGCACATTCAAAGGATTATACATGGGTAGTGAAAAAACTGGACCATTATACCACCGGACAAATGCGGTTCTATGCAATTTGTTATATATATATACTCATTCCACCACATACTTAATATCTAGAATGATGTAGGGACTAGTTAGATATTTCTAAGAAGTGCCTTATTTTTATATCAGTAAAACTCAGCAGGTGTTTGAAAGGAAAATCGTTCACTGCTTGCTAATTAGCGTATCTAGATATTGTACTTAGTATAATAGAGGATTTATTTTCCTTTTTTATCAGTTCTTAATGTCATAAATGCCTTTTACAGTGCCCACACAATCAGCTGTGACTAATGATTTTGATATTTAAAATATGCTTCTAATATGCCTGACATTATAAATTAATAATACAAAGCAAGTATTTCGATGTGATAAACGTGTGTGCCAAGTCACTGCAATACCTGGTGGATATTTATTGTATCATGTGGCTGATCATACAAGTAGACTACCTTAAATAAACTAATTAGCAAAATATCAAAGCTACTATAAATATACCTTGTAAATATTAACATTACGTATTGTTTTCCTTCTGGGCATGGTTGCCTCAAGTTAACCTGTATTCAGACCGTCTTGGCTGCATTACAGCAATGGGGTATCTTATGGAATTTGTAATTTGCCACTAAAAGGTGTAATATATTCTAACTCGACTGTAATTTATCTCTGAATATTCGCACAATAGACAACAATATTATAATTATGGGAGTCACTGCCTGAGAAAGGAGTTAAAATATTCTGTACTATGTATTTTTCTGGAGCATTTTATTATTGTAGTTCTCTGCCAGAAAATCAACCGTATACATAAGATTTATGTTGTGTTAGGCCGAAACATAGAAGTTGTTATATAGTGTACGTTATTGTGAGAGAAGTGTGTGTAATCGTTTTATGATAATTCTAACGTCTCCACTATATTTGAGTATGTTTATAGTTATATTTTAACGTTAGCGCTGCGATGCAATAAATGTACGGCCAAACGGAGCACGGATGCGGGATTAATGAATATCCAAGCTGTCTTTTTATTGGGCTTAAGATTTACTACGCAGTCAGAGCTCTGGTTTCAGACTCAAGGGCAACGCGAAATTAGAAACAGTAAGCGCATACTGCACATATTAAAAACGCCTACATATCACCCTTTGGGAATACTTTATAGAAAAGTATGTCTGTCGGATAAAATAAACTGTGGTAACTGGCCGCCATATAAGCAAAGTATTACGGTTCACCAGACTATTTCAAAAGCCTTAGCATCAAATGAAATAAAGATGAACGTTAACGGCTTTGTACTGTAAGGATCTGTGATATAGTATCAGGAACGAACTACTTGTTATTTATTTATCTGGATGCAAGTCACTACTAATCACGTTTACCACGCCACATTTAGGAAATTCATCAGCTATCCTCTAGGAATGCCCTTTTCTTTTGTGATGCACTGCTTCGGAGGAGCACCACCGCCTTCATGCTGAATCTTTTTCACTAAGATTTACCACTTGGTATGAATCTCAGTAGACCAATAGACCTACTTTTTAAACAGAACTCCATCTAGCATATCTCTAGTTTTTAATGCGTTGTACTTATCAGCCTAATAGTGAGGATCACTCTGAAATCTTGCTTGTGAAGTGTAACACGATAAATAACATAACGCTTTGTAAAAAATGGAACGCACATATAGGTGCAACGCACTGATGCACTACAGCGGGGCAGTGAGTTTAGACTTTCCTTATTGTTTATTGTTATCACATCATGTTAGTTATTTGGGTTCATTCTCTATTTTCCTTTTCCCTTTTTGGTCACGACAAGGTGGATCGCCTGTGATGGTTTGTATTTTCTGAATAGTTT
Source organism: Dicrocoelium dendriticum (assembly GCA_944474145.2). Taxonomy (NCBI): domain Eukaryota; kingdom Metazoa; phylum Platyhelminthes; class Trematoda; order Plagiorchiida; family Dicrocoeliidae; genus Dicrocoelium; species Dicrocoelium dendriticum. Next base: position 241,251,069 of record OX104063.1, on the reverse strand, counting down.
ATTTCTTCCACGCATGGCGTTATGTCAAACAACCACTGTTGAATGTTAAAAAGGTGTGTCCAACCTAAAATAGCAAATACAACATTCGAATACGTTCAAATGCTTTAACCCACCTTCATTGCAGGTGATTTGGTTTATCGGGCCCACCGAACACAATGTTTTGCGAAGCTGCTGACCGACTCGATTGGTCAGTTTCTGACAAAAATATATAAAGGCCGAACGAATAGTATAATCGATAATAATTAGCCTAGTTTAAGCAAAGACAGTACACGACCAATTAGAACTGAGAGGTTGTGCGACAAAATTCTAGAATAACTAATCAACATGGAAGTGCGCCTAAAAATACAGTTTCGCTAATGCCGGTGTCAATTTCATTGATCTTTCGTACTAGACTTCCCTCTGACTTGAATCAGCTATGGTTACTGCTTCCAAATAATGCAGTTTCATCTCAGTTTAATATTACCAACAATAGCTCTCACCATAATCTTAAGGCAATGTTCGAAACTCATCCATCTGTTCTTCCTCGCATACTCTGTATCAAAACATTGTTGTTATCTGTAAATTTGGCTAACGTTCATGAGTTCAGCTCATTGTACCAAATTGTCGTTAGTTGATAATGCCTTGATATACGTGTCTCTTAATGTTGACAACAAATATTTAGCTATTATATTGAAGTATTGTTTTTTAAAACTAAAAAGCGGGAGTTGCGGTTGTAACTGACTTATCGATGGCAACCGGTTCATCGTATACCAGTTTCAAACAAGTTGCAACTAGACATTTAACGATCGATTCATTACCTGCTTGCCCTCATGGTGCTACAGCAATGTAGTGTATTAATATTGACATAAATAATCTTTGTTCACAAGCCAAGCAACCGAGTATTCTATATTCACTTTACAGTAAAATTAACCAAAGCAAGATATTACGCTCGTGATTTATAAAAGGAAAACGTTTTCTTCACATACATTGTTTCTCGTTTGCTGATTCCGCTTTTATTTCGTAGCATTAATTAATTAATTAATCTGGTTCATCTGTGATGGCGTTGGGTCGGAAGACTAAACCTTCCATCTATTTGGTTTCGCCTTAGTGGCCAGGACAATTTTAAAACCATCAAGTAAGTTTAAACAAACAGTTGTGTTAGCACCACGTTAGGTGATTCGAGGAATTATTACTTTCAAGACATTTGTAGTAGTATTGAAAAATAAATGGAACATTGAATGTGCATACTGTCCTTGGTAAGTCTATTATTCTTGAACTTGTATCTAAAACAATTCAGAATTTTATGTCGTTTCAGATATTTCTCTTGGGGTACAAGGCGATTCTCTGTCATGTAACGTGCCCACTCCATAACTTTATTTTTATAAAGCCACTCATATTGCAAAGTAAGTAATAGTATGCAGTTTTACTAGGAATACGCATTTTAGCGAAATAATGAAAACATTGGTACAGATTAACAGCAAGTGAAAATACGTAAAAGTACAACGAGTAACATAAACGCAATAATCCAATAACTTTCAGGTTAACGTAATGCCTAAACTCTATCAAATAAGCTATTCGCTGGAACGTGATATCAATGAGGTAACTACAATATTCAGCTAATGTAAATATAAGTACGGTCGCTCTGCTTTCAGGTAGGGAGATATTGTTCTGCAGTCACCAGTAGGAATTCGAATACATATGTGAATGCAGTTGTCATTAACAAGACATGGCAACAATTATAAATGTATATGCTTTTTTACAATTAGTATTCACCGTAGCTTGCAAACGATAGTTTTGATTTTGTTAGGGTATACACGGGTTGTGATCTGGAAACCCAGTGTTTTTTTATTCAAGAGATTTTAGTACGAAACATTTAATTTGAGCCTCTTAGTTGTTTCTTGATTCTGCTCTAGTTGCAACATTAAACGAACATAAGCGGAATTGAGAGGTGTTTTTGTGTCTATTCAACTAGGGGTTTCCTTCATCAATGTATTATAGTAATACAGACGTATATTTTGCTGTAAAATCTAGTAACTTAAAGTGATGTAGCTACATATTAGTCAGTTGTTGATATAACAACATGCTGGTGTTTGATTATCTTACATTTTTGTATAGATCCGATGGCAGAACCATGATTACTTTCCTTCATTTTAGGATTATACTTTGGACCTAAAATTAGCACTGTATTCACTTCCCAGACCTAGCAAACTTGGCTTAAATTTGTTAGGCAGCCGAAAAAATAACCTACTTGCAATGATATGCAAGAGTTAGGAATGAAATCATGAGAAGGATTTTAAGTAAATTACACACTGTGCATAAATATACTTCCTCGAATGTGCTTAACTGGCTGTACAAATTAGGAATTTCGTTCTGGGCGCGGTTTCTCTAATAACATTTATGAGAAAACTGTGAATTGAAATGATTATATCATATGTATTAAGTGAATACATTAATTTTCAATTCACTCATTTTCTTGGCGCTTCTCCTGCACCAATATTTGCTTTCTGTGCAATATCGAAATACTTCATAACATATCTAGGCCAAAATAGCCCACAGTTTCTTCTACGCTAAAAAGTAAAGCTCTGCTTTGTTGTGCTTTCATAGCAATTAGACGTATTATGGGGGGTGTGATTTTGAATCATACGCTGCTTGACAACTTCGTTACTTAAAATCTCAATGTCGGCATCGATTCGCATTGCATATACGCATTTGGTCAATCACATCTCCAGGAGCGTAGCTTATATAGCAGAAAGATATTATATTTTCTCCACACAAAATCACTACAAATAGGACACATTTGATCTTCACTTGATCTTATCCGGTAGAGAGAGCAAGTGTTGCACATGAAACGATTGGAACCTTAAACTAACCACTATCCCTTCGGCTATTAGGTCACGAAAGTTAACGTTTATAACGACGTTTAATTATTGAATGTGAAGTGATATTTTAAGGGTATATAACTCGAAAGACGTCCTGTTTTAGTGGGTGCAAACATCAAGTTTCTCCTGTGTGCCTGTGTACAATTGGCTAAGACATGCTTCAATAGCAAGCGCGGTCTTCACAGAAAATGTGAGCCGCCCTACCGTCTAGATTTTATAATTTTATGGACAAAACAACCATTCATTAAACGTAGGGCCATGCTTTGCTTGTCGGAACCCGGTTGCCAAAGGTTATATATATTTTCTATAATATTTCAATAATCCTGGATAGGCGGACTCCTCTCTCCGATATATGAAAACAGATGTGTTCAAAACATAATATATTCACGCTAACAACACCGAAATTCCTCTCGCTCAAACATCGAAGGATGTTATTAATTTAATTAAAGTTCCATGCAAAAACAGTCCTCCTAAATTTAAGATTTATACATATGATAAAGTGGCTTCAATAATATAAGTATCGTTAGTGTTGACATATAACAGCGAAGAATGTGGTGAAGCCTTTTTTGGCCAAATATTAGCAATGTTTGGAAACTCACCGATATATGTACAGTTTAGTTAACTATTTCAATTATTTGTGATCGGAAAAAACGGAATATTAACAGACGCCCACAGCACAAAGAATTCAAAAGAAAACATTAAATTTTTCGCATTGGAACTTAAGTGTTCAGTAGGCCATAACTTGCAATTTATCGTAAATTTATCGTCTATCTCTTGGATGAAATTTTAATGGTATTTCGAATGTCCCCATGTTTTTGAGTTTAACACAGTTAGTAATATTGCATTTTGAAGGAAAGGGATTCAAATAATTAAATAAAAGTTATATAGTCTGAAAGAGGGCTTGATGCTACTGATTTCAAGTGGTGGCCTCCAAATTTTTTTAAGAAAAATAACAGAAAATATTGATTTCCATGAAGCTACCAGAGTATTGAGGGCGCTTTTTATAGTCAATACAATATATTAATCACAAGTTTTCAAGGTAGAAATCCTATGTAAACGCCATTATGGAGAACGTTTTTATCTTACTGTATACCTCAGGCTTAAACTGTATACCTTAAGCAGATATGAATGTGCATGTTAGTCAGCAGTTGCAACATCACTCTCGGCGAACTTGCTTAAAAGCATCATTTCAAGTTCTCCCAATTTCCGCTGCTAGAATGCTGAAAATAATTTCAAAGTCTTTTTGAATCATGACACATAATAAATGTTACTTATATATGAATTTCATGTATTGGTTACCAAAAATGATATAGCTTTAAAAGCAGCTGTGTAGCTTCAGTAGCTAGCTGCCTGCTGGTTTTTGATTTACTTAATTTATTTCTGTAAATTCGTACGTTCATTCCGGAACATTCTAGGAAAATACCCAGCAGCATTTGAGCAAATACGTGAAGAACTGTTTGGGTTGGCAGCGAGGATTGGACACTGAATGGTAGGCAATTTGTATAGATTACAGAAGAGTAGTAGGGGGAGTAGAATGGTATAGGTAGAATTTCGTCACATCTAGGCTCACTCAGACAGCCGCCACAAGCCCGGAAAAGCACTGTACGCGCGTTTCATCCTTTCGGGAATCATCAGCAGTGCGCATTCCATCGGACCCTTGGTAGGGCTCGAAACCGCAACTCGACTGTTGCCAGTCCGTGGTTGAGACCACTGAGCTACGGGGGACGGCAACGACCATCGTGAATAAGTTACTAGATGTGATATAGCGCCGCTCACTATCCACTGACTTACACGTTACTGCCGTGCATAGGACAGGGTAGCCCCCTCACCAAGCGACGAGCTTAACAAACTTAAGCCGCCAATTATCTTATGGCATTATAAGCAGTTTGTTCTGTGTACTGATTACAGAAGAGTAGTAGGGGGAGTAGAATGGTATAGGTAGAATTTCGTCACATCTAGGCTCACTCAGACAGCTCGTCGCTTGGTGAGGGGGCTACCCTGTCCTATGCACGGCAGTAACGTGTAAGTCAGTGGATAGTGAGCGGCGCTATATCACATCTAGTAACTTATTCACGATGGTCGTTGCCGTCCCCCGTAGCTCAGTGGTCTCAACCACGGACTGGCAACAGTCGAGTTGCGGTTTCGAGCCCTACCAAGGGTCCGATGGAATGCGCACTGCTGATGATTCCCGAAAGGATGAAACGCGCGTACAGTGCTTTTCCGGGCTTGTGGCGGCTGTCTGAGTGAGCCTAGATGTGACGAAATTCTACCTATACCATTCTACTCCCCCTACTACTCTTCTGTAATCAGTACACAGAACAAACTGCTTATAATGCCATAAGATAATTGGCGGCTTAAGTTTGTTAAGCTCGTCGCTTGGTGAGGGGGCTACCCTGTCCTATGCACTGCAGTAACGTGTAAGTCAGTGGATAGTGAGCGGCGCTATATCACATCTAGTAACTTATTCACGATGGTCGTTGCCGTCCCCCGTAGCTCAGTGGTCTCAACCACGGACTGGCAACAGTCGAGTTGCGGTTTCGAGCCCTACCAAGGGTCCGATGGAATGCGCACTGCTGATGATTCCCGAAAGGATGAAACGCGCGTACAGTGCTTTTCCGGGCTTGTGGCGGCTGTCTGAGTGAGCCTAGATGTGACGAAATTCTACCTATACCAATTTGTATAGAGTAAATCAGCCACGTGCAGTGAACTGCACATTGCGGGGAACAGCTAGACATGGAAAAATCCTCTATGTTTTTGGCAAACATAATTACATTGATTTGGCTATCACGTAGTTATATTTGTAGCCAGATGAGCAGAAAACCTTTGTGAACGTAAGCATAAAAATTCGTAGAAGAACACCGCAGTTGACCCAGGCAATTGTCTTAGACAATTTAAAACATTTAGTTCCCTACAGTAGTTGGAAAAACGAAATGAGAGGAGGAATATTGGCAGATGCCAACATTTCATATTTTATCTTCAGTACCGATAAAACAACAGGGAAATCCTTTTATAAGTCTTACAGGGCACAGGCAAACCAATCAAATTTGTTGTTGTGGTCAATGGTGTTAGATTACGTCCACCGCAACCGCAGAATGACAACTAATGGTTTGGACAAACAACGCTGGTGTAATTCTGCTTATCACGACGGCCTTGGCAAATCGTAAAAGGCGTGCATTAGTATGACGTAACAAGATCCGGAAAGCTGATAAATGGGTTAACCGGGTGACGAGTCGCCAAGATGTGCCTGCCAATGGAGGACACCGTCGGTCTGCGCGAACACGAATCATAGGAGGTGGATTGGGTAACTTCGCGCTGAACCCAGGTTGGTAAGTGTTCCTTTACTCGAGAATCTAAAATCCGTTCGGTCATGCAGACGTAACTGATACAGCAGTCACACACTAATTGGTAGACACAATGTGATTTGGCGCTGACGGGTTCTTCTTCCTTTACTGAAGGTAATGGCATCTTTCGAGTTCTGTTGATAAGTACCTTCTCCGCAGCATATTATGTACGCTGAATAGCTGTAACAATGCATTTGGTTATCCATTTTGCTGCAGTGTCAACTTTGAATGTTAGCTCAATTTACACCTTATTATTAGGGGCTGTCAACACCATTTCCTTAGGCGGTCTAACTTGGCTTTGTTTGTCTATGAATGGCTTTGCGTAGCATTTCTGTATAAGTGTCTTAATGATCAGCTCAAATTCCTCAGGCAGGCATTCGTTGGAACAGATACGTCTGGCCCGAGTGAATAACGTTTTCACCAGCGCGCGCTTGTGCGCCATCGTTGAGAAGCTAGTAAAGTGTAGATATTGGCCCGAACACGTTGGCTTCCGGTATAGAGATGGATTAAGCAACCCATTATCCCTGAGACTCATGAGAATGCCGAGGTACGGAAGACGCCCATTTGTTTCGAATTCAAAAGTCACATTCAGGTTGGCGTGAACATTATTAAGTTGCTCTACTAACTGTTCGATTTGCATCTTCGTTGAACCGAAAACAAGGATATCATCCATATATCGTTTGTAATACGGCAGTTGAGAAATCTGTCGACTTAGTTTCCTCTCAAGCATCAGCATGAAAAATCAGCCAGTATTGGTCCCAATGGACTACCCATAGCTACTCCGTCAATTTGGCAATATGTGTCGTGGTCGAATCGGAAAGCGACATTCTCCGTGCCAAGTAACAAGGACTGTCTCAGGAGATCTGCTGGTATTGGTAGACGGAAATTCTCCTCTCCTCATCTTTCATCGCAATGAGGCTGGACATTACCGTGGTGCGATGGTTTGCGCGCCTCAGAGATTCATTGAGCTATGCTGGGTGGTGCATTTTTTGCACCTTCAGAGCCACTCATGCCAGATTGGTCAATGGTTAGAGGCCAGACAAACCCAGCCTCCTGGTCTTCCAGGCTGAGGGTTGAATGGGGGTGGCTCCTCATTACATAAAACGAGCTCTGTAGTCCAGTGCCAAAACCCGCTGCCTTGCGGTAAGGTTTTTAAACCAAAGGCTTTGGTTGAAGACCCTAATCGTTCTCCTTTCTAGGCCTGGCCAACCTGACAGTATTCTGCCCATGCAATACAATGTACCTTTACTACAATGCTTTCTTGATGCTCTGGCCGTCGCAGAGGATAATAAACGGCGCCCTATCTGCTGCATCGAGCAGGGTGGATAGGGGTTTGAATGCTACTGCTCAGGCCTTCCCTTCTCCAAATACCCCTTCTTGCGCTTTTCGTCCTTACGTCTCGCTCCAAATTTAATTATATCCCCCTCATTCTCAATCCCTCCATTCTTGGCCCCCCAGCTTACTTTAATAGCGGCTTGTCTTCTAATTTCAAATCACACACAATCGCAGGGCCTCGCTCTAATCCAGTCGACAAGTCCATGTTCAACCAAGCGGACAACGTCAGTTCATCCGTTTCCCTTTGGAGTCCTCGTGTCTCGCTAAGATTGGCATGCCTTAACGTGCGCACGTTGCTGCAGATTGGCCAACAAGCAGCACTTGCCCGCACACTAGAGACCCTGTCGATCGATATTTGCTGTTTATCAGAAACCCGCCTGCAAGAAATGAGCTGCGTGCCTACACTGAGATCCCCTACAGGTGACACTGGCTGCACATTCTCCTTGCGCCTGTGTGGAGATGATGCAGCTTCAAATGCCGGTCAAGCTGGCGTCGGCATTGTTTTGAGTCCCTGGGCTGAAGCTGCCCTGATTGACTGGATCCCAGAAAACAGCAGGATGTGCGCCGTTAGATTAGCTGGTTCGTTCCGTGCTATGAAGTCGCGCGGGGACAAACGGTGCCTGTTTGTCATTGCGGCTTACGCCCCTACAAACTGTAGCACTGATCCGGTAAAAGAAGATTTATATCAGCAACTGCACGAGCTCCTTCGTTACAGAAGCAACACGGATACTATGGTGTTGGCTGGTGATCTAAACGCCTAAGTCGGGAAATTTTCCTCTGATGAGCTTCATCTGGGCGGACAACATGGTGTGGGCTCCCGTAATGATAATGGTGAGCGATTGCTACAGATGTGTGAAGATGCTCGCCTTTTTATCGCGGGCAGTAACTTTCGACACAGCATCCGCAGAAGTGTGACTTGGCAGCCAGCAGCCTCGGGCCAGCCCTGGACGCAAATCGATCATATCGCGATCAGTTACCACTGGAGAGGCTGTGGCCAAAACTGCCGCTCGATTTGGAGCACGAACGTGGACTCTGACCACGCACTTGTTTGCGCCGAACTCCGAGTGCGTTTCGGTGGACGTCCGCAACGTCGATGTGAACGGATTGACACCAACCAGCTGGCGAAGCCATACGTTCTGAATGTGTATCAAAGTGCGCTGACATCCGGGCTGAGCAGGCGCCCACTAAACACCGTTGAATATAACTGGTCGCATATTCGTCAAGCGTTGCTGTTAGCAGGCACTCGTTCATGTGGCAAAGCAACTTGCAAAACCGGACATTGGGTCTCTACGCAGTCTTTTGAACTTATGGACGCTCGCCGACGTATTCCGGCTGGAAACGAATACAATGGGATTCGCAAAAATCTCAGGGCAAAACTACATGCTAGCCTGAAGAAGGATCGCGAAACCTGGTGGTCTCATCGAGCATCAAAAATGGAAACAGCCGCTGCCGTTGGCAATCATCGTAAGTTATTCCGTCTGATACGGGAAACAGGCAGCAGAAGAGCTGGTGTTAGCGAGACCATACGCGACGAGAGTGGACAGCCGATCCACAGCCTGTCAAAACGCTTGCAGCTTTGGGCTGAACACTTTGCAAGGCAATTTAATCAAGCTGAGTTATCGCTTTCTTCTTCGGCATTGAGCGCCGTTCTCCCTGGGCCGTCTCCTTGGATCCGCCACCACGTGCAGAAGTCGAACGTGAGATCAGGCTGTTAAAATTGCATAAGGCCGCAGGGACAGATAGAATTCCCCAGCCCACTTCAAATTCGGGGACCTGCTCTAATAGATGATATACACGAGTTGCTAGTAAAACTTTGGGAGCAGGAGACAGTCACAAGAGACTGGAACCGCTCCGTCATTGTCCCAATTTTCAAGGGAGGCTCTCGTTTGGAATGCGGCAGTCATAGAGGGATCAGTCTGATTTCGATTGCCTCTAAATTGCTTGCCTCTATCATTCACCACAGACTGACTGGCACCCGTGAAAGCCAGATTCATGAAGAGCAAGCCGGATTTCGTCAAGGTCGCGGCTGCATCATCCACATGTTCACCTTGCATCAAGTGTTGGAGCACCGCCATGTTTATTACCGACCCACCGTAGTCGTGTTTCTTGACCAAAATGGTGCCTTCGACTCAGTCGATCGATGTGCCCTTAGGGACTGTCAGTTGAGGAAAGGTGTGCCTGAGAAATATGTAGATATTATCAAAGCGCTTTACGCGCATAGTTCTGACAGGGTGAGGGTTTATGGCAAACTGCCGCCACCCTTCAGTATCACCAGAAGTGTGAGACAAGGATGCCCGCTGTCGCCTTTCCTCTTCAACTTCGCTATTGTTGAAGTCATGGAAACACCGTTAGCGGGACACGACCTAGAAGGTGTGGAGCTACTTCCTGGTGAGCGACTTCTTGACTTGCAGTATGCAGCCGATATTGCCCTAATCTGTGACAGCTCCCCAACATGCCGAATAGCACTGGACCGATTAGCACTGGCTGTCAATCATTTTAGACTATGCTTTGCTCCATCGAAATGCAAAGTACTTCTCCAAGCTTGGCAGGGACCTAACCCTGCGCTAACGCTTGGTGGTTATCTGCTAGAAGTCGTTCAGGAATTTAAGTACCTGGGCAGCTATATTAGCTACCGTGGGCTTGAAAATGCGGTTACGAACCGTATAGCAAAAGCTCGAGGTGCTTTTGCCAATCTCCGCCACCTGTGGCGCATACGCGATATTACTCTCGCCCTCAAGGGAAGAGTTTACAACGCAGCCGTCCGTCCAACTCTCTTATATGGCTGTGAAACCTGGCCCATTAGGTCGACAGACATGAAGGGGCTCGTCATATTCGATCATCGCTGCCTGCGCAGCTTAGCTCATGTCTGGTGGGAAAACCGCGTGACCAATGAGCGTGTTCGACGTCGCGTAATTTGTGCAGGAAGAGCGAATCCACAGCTCAGCACCATTATATCACACACCAGGCTCCGATGGCTGGGCCACGTGTTGCGCATGCCAGCACACCGACTCCCGCGACGTGCATGGTTTGCGCGCCAAGCGTGCAGTTGGAAGAAGAAGAGGGGAGGCCAAGTGATGACTTGGTCGAGAGGAATGAAAACCCTCACTTTGAAGTTGGCGTCGGTTGCTGCACCCCGATTGCCTGGCTGGGGTCCTAAGGATGGTGAAAATGTTTGGTTGGACACACTCGCTGATATGGCTTGGAGCCGACCCCATTGGCGTTTGTGTTGTAAGTTCATTTGTCCATCCCCCTCCTGCTTAGTATACCTCCAATCATGATCTCACCTGAAAGGTATAATATGACTTTTACGGCAACCAGCTGTTAGCTCTCCGGAATGATGTCCATCCGTTACTGGGGATAGCTGGCGTGCCACCGTTGGTTTTCCTTTTCTTATATTTTGTATTGCGGCACAATAGCTGATGTGTTTTCCACCTCCAGCTAACGTGTAATTATGATGATGATGATCAGGTGGTAAATGTAATCAACTCTCTCAAGCAAGGGGACATTATAAAATAACCAATGGACGTCCACTGAGCACATAACCTTGTCGGCAATTCTGATTTGGTCTAGGTCTTCGATTATTTCAAAAGAGTCCTTAATGCTCTGCAAATTGTAGTGCTGCCTCAGTGGTGCCAGGATCCGAACTAACCAGCGAGCCATTTTGTGCTGTTGGGAATTTACCATGGACAAAATGGATTAGTGGCATGCCCTGCTTGTGAGTTTTTAGTAACCCGTACAGCTGTCGTGAAAGCAACCGCTCGGCTTCAGATGCATGTAGGTGATTTCATAAATTGCACAGTGTAGGAGAAGCATTTCATGGTGCCGGGTTATACGGGCCACTAATTCTGTCACACATTCTATCTTCTCTGTACGTTAAAACTTGTTTTTATCACTTAGATCTTTTAGCATTTTTTGTACGTAAGCACTCTTGTTCATGACAACTGCTCCTGAACCTTTTTCCGGTTTTAGTGCAACAGCTACTTACATCTCAGCTCTCGTAGTGCTTTTAAATGACGGTTTGTAAGCGCGCACTTTTCGTTTACCGGTACGATGAGGACTTCATAAGCAATGTCGGTCAGCTTATTCCTAAACCTGCTGACAGTATCAGGGCTGGTTGATTCTGTTATTTTTTCTTCTGGTACTGTAAGTGTATACTTTTTATTTTAACCCATTTTTTCTGTCGGTACATGCGTATTTTATTAATTTATAGCTTTAGGAGGTAAATTTATAACCATTTATTGCGACAATAAAATTTTTTGTAGTACCATCATTATAAATACCATGATATTGAACCCACTAATGGAGCTAGCATATTCCTTATCATGACTATTTATGCGTGTGCATAATTATCCCCGTACGACTCCGTCGATATATGTTAAACCATTTCATAAAACACATTTGCCATTGATTGATAATTTACTCGCTTTACAATTCAATAATTAACAAGCAAACATTGACGCTAGCTTGTACTATTTCATTGAATTGCGAGCTGGTGATATACAATTTCAGTAAAATCTCGATAAGATGCACAGCGCTGGCATTTATTCCTCTGTTTGAAGCACACTCCTAAACATTCACCATTCGCCAAAATATGCACATATAATTTGGAACTAGCTGCAGACTGTGAACCACAAAATGCTGTCGATATCCGGGTTTTCTGCGTGACATTTATGAGGGAAACGTTGGCCTCTACAAAGGAGAATCAGCGATAAATATGATGACAAGGAGTTTCATGTGACGCTATCAAAAATGTGCTGCGGCCTATATTTACGCAGCAGATTGTCTTCAGCAAACCACCAAAATTGGGAATGGGTTTGGCCGCGGCGCACTTGTTCAGTTTAAACTTACGTGCCCAACTCGTGTGATTGGAGAGTAGGCAGGCGAGCATTAGTTCACATTTGTCTCCCGATAAATAGGAAGCGCCATGTATTGACATCTATAACCAAGTACAATACTGTGTATTAGCTCCAAATCATGCTTTGGCCGGTACTATATGGCATATTTCTGTTACTCACGGACTACAAACATAATCGCGTGAGATCACCTAGGTCCTTCTACGTGACCGCAATCCTTTTCTATGCTCAAGAATACCTAAAGGCTTTGGTTACGTCGGCTAGTGCGTTGTTGCCTGCACCAATTTTTGCATTGTTAGCAGAATAACTAATACTTTCGCAACATTACGGTGTCATTTATTTCGTGCAAAGAAATTTAATAGAAGCTGAGTCTATATATTTCCTCAAAATCTGAGTATGAAGAAGAGGGATCGCACACAAACACCGATCAGTTGGTCATAAACACATTCCTACTTCAATCAAAATGAATGCTGTAGGTACGAAAGTATGAGGACTTTTCGTTTTTAATGAACACGAATGCCGAGAATTTAGCTCAGCTTTTTTGGATGGTTATTCGAAGTATCAAGGATAACATATGCTCATTTGTTACACCCATTTTTAAACGTAAATTTGTACTAAAAACTGGTAAATTTACTTATAATTCAAAATACTGAAAATGCCCCCATTTAACTGCATACAGCTCCTATTGACTGGAAAGGGGAGGCGTATGTATGTATGGAGGCGTATGTATGACTATTGATTGTGTTTTGGGGTAAAAATAAACCTAAAATCTCCTAGCATTCCGCAAACAGGACACACATAGACCGAACAAATTGAGCTACATTCCTTATTTAAATTAGTAACAGATAATTTTCCAACAGCCTTCACTGGGTCACTCCGCTATTATTGGGATACATTTATGTTACGTGGCCATTGACCTGTGCACACCACTTTGTCTAAAATGAAACGCTCTGACCAAGTGGTGCAGTGATTTATTACATATTCTCATTCTTTAAGGGGGTTTTCCGTGTTATAGTTCTGATGCCTAACGGTAATCGAGTATATATTAATTTTACAGAATTATCGGGTCTCACCGCTTGTAACCATGTATGCCTCCTCACCAACAGATGAGTTGTGCATGAGCCGGCTCAAAAGAAAACGTGACGCTCGGACGTTGTTAGGTTTTTTTAAATCGTGTATCTGTTATCGACCTTCCTTAAAGCTTTCCTTGCAACCTTGGTCAAATTATGTGTTAGACAAATTGACCTTTATTTGAACAATTTGAATTGATAACCTAATTTCGACGTTAACAAAAGTATTTCCAGTCGCTCACGTTCAACCGTCGGGCAGCAACCCGTTGTACACTTCAGTTAGTTATGGCCAGATGGTAGCGAATACTGGCTTAATAATCAGTGGGTAACGTCTCTCATGGCTCGCAGATTTGGTGCGGACAAACTTGGGGTGTAGCTTATGATTGCTTCAAAAGGAAACTTAAGTTCTACTGCTTGATCGCGATGTGTACGCCAAGCTCGGTACAAAACCTAGAGATTTGAAAACACAGAAGCGAATAGCCCATCCGGATGAAGCAGCCCAAGTAGTGACATATGATCTTAGTTGTTCATCTCATCCCGTTAGCAATAGTAAATCACCTGCCAGAATCACACATACCTTAACATTTGTTAATATTTTCTTAAGGATTACCTTTGCGGTTGGTGGAAGCTGCTTCTAGAAATAAGGAGAATTGCTCGTTTTGACAATGTTGTAAACATATATTTACCATTTCTAAATACAGTAGTCATTGAATTTTCGGGAGAAACAGTAATTTTTCAACAACTGTGCTAACTCAGAGCCATACTACCCTGACCTTTATCAAACTAATGTAGCTAGAATGGTTCAAGCTTTCAACAATTCGGTGGCACCAAATTAGAACACATTTTTAACAGCACAGCAGTCTAAATTCGATGCAGCCTGTGGATGAGATTTAATAGTTTAATGTTTCAATTCATTTGTATCACTGCAGTAGTTAAACAGTCGTAGTCATTTGTTCCTGTATTTTTATTCTAGCTCCTGCGGAATGAAATATAATAGGCCTAGATCTTGGCTAGCCATGTGTACCGGGCAGCCGCTATGTTCTTGATGCTCCGGAATCTGAACTACATATTCATTTATCCTCAGCGTTATTAAATCAAGGATCGATGTGATAGCCGCTTTCCAATTGTCAGCTGTCATATAGGTGTATCACTGCTCTACTTGCAAGTATCAAAGTCACGAAAACTGGTTTGAGCTCAAAATTTCCAAAGATAAGCTAACTTTTAAGACAGCATATCAAGGGAAAAGCATTGATCCTAGTTACCTAGTGATCATAAGGTCAGCTGATTACACTACGTAGGGTGTTCCATTCCATGTCAGGCTATCTGCACATGATGAGCACAAACAAGGATGACACCAGGCATGATGTGTCAGTGTTTTGAGAAACACCTAAAATACACTAAACACGGGAGCACGGAATGTGGACGACCTGCGTGGATTTGGAGATGTAGAGGTTATCAGAAAAAGACAGCTCTTGTGTTGGCGAAATACTACAATCGCGGGATACCGGTAGTAGATCGAGCATAACTACTGCTCACATGGACATTCGTCATCAGTGTAGACGTTTACAATTCCTTCGCGCAGAGATGTCTATATGTAGATCAAACTGTTGCATTGGGTATTTGGGAGTCTATTGCTTCCGAAGCATGTGTAACCAGTGAACCAGATTTCCTAGCCACTTATCTCAACCTCCAGCCATCTCTCTGCGAGTCACACTACATCTGGTCACTGAGACGATGCAGAACCAACGGGAACCTCCCGCTTCAAACGGTCTTAAATACTGCATGTAATACGCAGCAGGAGATTTGAGCCGGAGTAAGATATCAAAACATGTTTTATCTTGCTTTGTGAAATCTTGCAATAGACCCTTAATTTTATAACACTCATTTGCATTTCCACCTTCATGTTTCCGTCTCCTGAGTTCATCGAGGGCGGACTTGAGAATTTCTCGTCCCAACGGCACCCAGGTCTAGAAGAACATGGTTCGCCAAACCACTCAACTAATTTAGATGATATAAATCATTAACTACATGATGTTGCCTGTTAAAAGAGAAACTTATCTGCCTAGTTTTTTTATCACCTTTCTTTTAATGACCCGTAAATTGCTTAATCTCTAAGCCGTATTCACTCACGTCGAACGGTCTATAACTTATGTTCTCAAAAACTAAGTTGACTTATAACATGTTTTCAGGATTTTAACACCGGGCAAGTGTAATCAAAAAGCAAACTATGATCTACAGCTGGTTTAAAGACGAGGATTCACTGAGGGGACACCTGTATTCGTAAAGCCTACGTGAAATATCTGGTTGATATGAAGTTGGCTGAGGCGGCATGACCACAATTGTTAGTCATTCTGTCCTTTAACCAAAGTAATTTAGCGTTGGACAAACTACTTATATCTACTTGGCTTCGGTTTAGGTAGTCGCATTATGATCATCAATGCTATTGTCAGGCAGTGACATCTGACCACCCGCATGTAAATTTCGAATAAGTAATAAATTAGTGTGCGTCACGCGAATTTGTTTGTTGATTTGTGGCTAATAATTGCGACAATAGTGCACTCGCTGCATTCGTCCTCACACCAATGTGGAACGAAGCGGTATTACGCTTTCGAGCTCTAATTGACAATTTGCTAGTCATTTTCCCAATATACCCTGCTCGATACTACCAAGATCACATAAGTAGAGAGCTGTGACCCAGTTGTTCTGTCTTGGAATTGCTGGCGCAAATTTGATGTTGTGAAGAAGCTTAAGCGCAAAACTGAAGCAATATGTATTTTCGAAGTTGCAATGCAAAGCATTCGGTTGTTTCTCACTACAAAAGCGTCACTTATAAATATAAACTCTACATAAGTTTAAAACCTCCCTACGTCAATGGATTTTAGCTTTGACACTCACGACTAATTGTGTCCAATAATATATTTTTCTGGGTATGTGTTACTCTCGAATACGCCTCGGATGAAGCTCAAAGATTTGAAAAGTTATATTATGTACGTACAAACATCTTTATCTCCTTTAAGCAATGAACGGGATTTAGTGTCGGAGTTATCTGCAAAATGCAGAAGAATTGTTACCTGCAGTTGATTATATAATTAGTTAAGATGACAAAAGCACCATAGTGACGCGTATATGGATCAATAAGGATAAACACATAAAGTGTTTATCTAGTGTATCCGAACATGTCGCCGTCTGCGATACTCCTTTGTTTATTCATAAACCTCTCGCTGACATTTATTTTGCTTGTCGCCATCCATCCTAAAAAAAGTTTGACACGTCAGGAAGTAGTGCATATATCCTGTTGATATATCAATATTACCGAGTTAATACCCTGTGTCGGTACCGATAAAATAAACTTAGTGTTTTCTTAATTTCTGAATGAGGTTTCCAATTCATTAGATACCAAGCACTAAGGCTCTGTACAAAAAGAAATGCCATGGTTTCAATGCATCCAAATAGTTGCGTAACTGGAATCTGGCACAAATAATATCATGAAATAAATATTATTTTGTTCAAGCAAGTTCGATTATTCTCCTGAGCTTTACATAGTATTGCTTTCCAACGATTCACATATTTTGAACGTTATCAATATTTCTGTATTTTTATTTCCTCGTTCTTTCCAACTTTCGTCAGCAAACAACTGTTGCACACTGGAACGCCTGCGCTTGTAAGATACAACAGGAGTCTATTAGTTATCGCTGCCTACGCCCACACAAACAGTAGCGATGAATGGGTAAAAGATGACATATCGCCAACTAAAGGAACTCCTTCGCCCCAGAAGAAGCTCGGACACTGTAGTGCTGGCTGGGGATCTGAACGCTCAAGTTGGAAAATTATCTACAGATGAGCTATATCTGGGCGGTTAACATGGTATAGGCTACCGTAATGATAACGGTGAGCGGTGACTTCATTTGTGTGAGGAAGCTCGCTTATTTCTTGTGAGCACTAATTTCAGACACAGCACCCGCCGAAAGGTTATTTGGCGCCCACCAGCCTAGAACAAGCTGTGGACGCAAATTGATCACATTGCTATCAGTTACCGCTGGAGAGGCTGCGTCCAGAACTGTCGCCCGATTTGTAGCAAAGGTGTTGACACCGATCATGCACTTGTAGGTGCTGACCTGCGGATACGCTTTGGCGGACGCCCACAACGATGTTGTGAGCGCATTGACACCGGCATACTGGTTATGCCTATCAAATTACGCTGTCATCCGAGTTGGATAAACGCTCACTGGATGCAGTTGAAGCTCACTGGTCTCATATGCCGCAGGTCTTACTGGCATCAGGCAAATCCTCATGTGGTATGTCTAAACGCCAACATGAACATTTGGTCTCTTCACAGTCTCTGGAAATTATAGATGCTCGCTGGCATATTCCGGCTGGAAGCGAACACAATAAAACTTGCAAAGTGCTACGGGCGAACCTCCGTGCTAGCCTGAAGAGAGACCGCGAATCCTGGTGATCTCGTCGTGGAACAGAGATGGAAATGGCCGCTGCCCTTGGTAACCAAATGCGTTTTTCCGCTTATACGGGGAATGGGCTGCAGGAGACCTAGTGTTAGTGAAACTATACGTGACGAGAGTGGACAGCCTATCCACAACTTATCAAAACGCCTGGAATGTTGGGCTGAGCACTTTATAAGGCAATTTAATCGGCCGGAGTTGTTAGATTTCTCACCGACCAGTGATGGCCCTGCTCCGTGGGCTGTTCATTTGGATCCACAAACTCGCACAGAAGTCGAACATGAGATCAAACTTTTGAAGTTAAATAAAGCCGCGGGACCTGATGACCTTCCTCCAGCCCTCTTCAGATTCGGGGGACCTGCTCTTGTGGATAATTTACAAAAGTTACTAGGCAGAATATGGGAGGACACCGTCCCAACCGATTAGACCCGCTCCACCATAGACCCAATTTTCAATGGAGGCTCACGATCGGAATGCGGCAGCCATAGAGGAATCAGTCTGATCTCCATCGCCTCTAAATTGCTTGCTTTTGTCATCCTTCACTGACTGACTGGCACTCGTGAAAGCCAGATTTGTGAAGAGCAAGCTGGATTCCGTCGAGGTCGTAACAGCATTGAGTACATCTTCACCTTGCGTCAGTTGTTGGAGCACCGTCATATATATTGGCGGCCCACCGTTGTCGTGTTCCTCGATATAAAAGGTGCATTCAATTCGGTGGATAGACATGCACTTTGGGTTGTCTATTAAGGAAATGTGTACCCGAGAAATATAATAATATTATCCAAGAATTTTATGCGCGTAGCTCGTACAGAGTGAGGGATTACGGCAAGTTGTCGTCAACCATTAATATCGTCAGCGGCGTGAGACAAGAATGCCAGCTGTCACCTTTCCTTTTCAACTGCGCTGTTGACGAAGTCATGGAAATCGCGTTCACAGGACATGAATTTGAAGGTGTGGGACTACTCCCAGGAGAAAGAATTCTTGACTTAAAATATGCTGATGACATTGCGCTAATTGGTGACAGCACATAAACGTGCCAAGCGGCAATGAACAGATTAGCACTAGCTGTCCGTCACGTCGGGCTTTGCTTTGCACCCTCGAAGTGCAAAGCCTTTCTCTAATATTGGTATGGACCGCCTCCCACGCTGACACTTGGTGGGGATCAGTTAGAAGTCGTCCAACAATTCAACTACTTGGAAGTTGTATCAGCGTCATCGTGGGATTGAAGATTATATCACGAATCGTATAGCAAAAGCTCGGGGCGCTTTTGCTACCCTTCGCCACTTATGGCGCCGGCGCGACATCACTCTTGCCCTGAAGAGTAGAGTGTACAATGCAGCAGTACTTTCGACCCTACTGTACGGTTGTGAAATCTGGCCGCTTGACGCAGCGGACCTGAAGAGGCTAGTTACGTTCGACCACCGGTGCCTTCGTAATTTAGCTCACAAATTTGTGGGAACACCGCGAGAGTAACGAGCGTGTTCGACGCCTTGTTTATGGCACATGCAAAGGAAATGAACCGCTCAGCACCGTTTTTTCACGAGTCATGCTCCGATGGCTCAGCCACGTGTTACGCATGCCAGCCCATGGACTTCCGCGACGTGCGTTATTTGCGCACCGGGGGGTGTGGATTGAAGAAGAGGAGGGGGTGTTTAAGAGATGACTTGGTCCAGATGAATGAATGCCCTCACTTCTGAGCTGGCCACGGGTGGAGCGTGTCGGCTACCTGGTTGGGGTCCGAAAGACGATGAACACGTTTGGTTGGACACACTTGCTGATATCGCAAGGAGCCGACCTCAGTAAGGTTCATGCTGTGAGTTTCGTTGTACCACCCCATCCCTCTTACCCTCCCGTCCAAACACGATCTCATTATTTAGCATTATATAATTTTGCATAATAATTAATTTTGAGTGCACAGCAGCCGGCTGGTAGCAACATTGACATTGCAACATTAACATGTAAATTAACGGCGTATTTTTCAGTCTGATAATACCCACCGATTACGTTGCCGTCTATGCTTTTACATTGTAGGGATGTCGTTTCTAAAGCGGTTTTAGCTAATTAACGAAAAAACGACAACATAGCGTTAATCATATATACTCAAATGTTGCATAAGTTTCCAATAAAAGGGAGATTAAATCCACTATCAGTAGGTGCAGGGGATTGAAACTCACTAGTTTGCTAACAACACGGTATGTTCTAAGCATCCAGAGTAGCACTCTTCGCTGCTTCTCTAAATTAAACCACATAACGTTTCAGACGACAAGAAATGCGTATATTTACGTGCATCATTCGATTTGGTTACTGATAATCGCTTTGCGCTCTGTATGGAATAAAATAATTTAATTCAATAATTATAACAACCAAACCATGATATGTTATAAACTGGACATAACACATATTATACTTTGCTTGCACGAGCAGGCATTACCGCCATCCATAATATAATATAGGATTACTTAAAATCTGAATTAAAACCAAATTCGTACTGTAGATTTTAATCACTCCGTCAAACATACCTAATAGCCGGTTGCATAATTCATTTGAAATCCCACCATTTCCAGCAATTGTTTCACTAACAAAGCCGCGGTTTCCTGCCAGGTGATTTGCTTAAACTTCATATACTTTAGTTTGGGTAGCATGTGTCCATCTTTACCATTTCTAGTTTTGCGTAAAATATCTACAATAATCCCTACCATCGTGTCTAAAAACAATACAAATCCCACCTGCCTCTTTAAGGACTGAAATATTTTAAGCAAAGGACGGCCAAATTCTATCAGGATTCAGCAGATATCTGTAAAATTATTTAACTTTGGTGTAAGTAACATCATATGGCTTGGGATGAGAAAATTTGTGAAAAATGGAGAGCTCCACTGCAGATAGAAGTGAACAAATAGGGCATTAACTGAGAAATTTCATTATTATTGAGCTAAACGACATAACGTTTAATAAATTCACATTGCGCCTAGGCTACTTGTTACACAGATAATTAAATAATGCTCACAGACAAAGTCCTATGGCGTCTGCCTATCCTACATAACTTGTGCAAACGTAGTTGTTAGCAAAAGTATTTTATAATATGTTAAATATCATCTGACCTAAGAAGATAATATCTTAAAGCAACATAGTTATGGTCACAGCGATATCTTCCAGTAAAATAATGAAATCAATTATTTGGATTAGGAAAACTTTACGTATTAGGAAGCATCGCAGATCATTGATCAGACCACATAGTTGGACTGCACCTCGAAACACCGAGGAATATAACATTTATCATTTATCATTTATCATTAAGGTTTTCAAGCGCACGCTTATTGACAAATCACGACGAATGCTTCATTGATTCATATTTTCAAATGATAGCTTTTAGATTCAGTAAACTGAAGCTATCGCCTCTATTATTAAACCTTCTGTTAAAACTCCATCTGCACGATAAATTACTCACTGCGACCACTATTACTGTTTACTTGTAACGATGACGGATAAGCATAAGTTAACTTTTCAAAGAAGTGTTTTGTAACATCCGGGTAAATTGTCGATCTGCTGCCGCAATTAGAAAAGCCGTAATTTTGCTACATATGCTGAGAAATGCAGCGTGAAATAATCCATTATAATCATGTGTTGCCCTGGTTTGTGCTGTGATGTCGAACGAAATATATTTTACTGAGCAGGTTATTCAAAAGTTGGGTGTTAAGGTATGCTCTAGAAGTTGGTCAACCCAACTTCATAATAAGCTGAGATTATCTACTTCAGTAGCTCTCACTTTTGCGCATGTACTCATTAAAACCCATGCGTGCGTTTTAAGGAAACCTTTGTGATATATCGCTTAGATTATATATTTGTTAAGCACCATTAAACTATGTTTATGTACCTGATTGTTATCGGCATATATGCTTCCTATGATGATAGCTTAAAGACAAGTATAACTAAACCATAAAATTTCCAAAATAACAGGCGTCAGAATAGTGCCTCTGTTCCGTTGTGGTAAACCTTGTGAATCTTTTCAACAGCTTTTCATTATATTACTAAAATAGCGGAGTAGGATTATTCAATACATTTGCTCATCACAAGTGAGGCAACAATTACACTGTGCCCTCGTTCTTAATATGACTTCATAAAATACTTGCCAGATAATTAACTTCTAGTAAATGACACAAAAATTATTCTTTTTTCTGGTAAACGGTAAGATTCTGTATGTAGTTTAGATTCGCCAAAGTGTGCTAAAGGGGCAACAATTTGATTCAGCATAAAGTGTAGTTTTATCCAATGTAATAACCGGTCGTTTCCAGAGCTAAGACTGCGTGTTAAGTGATTACGGTTTGCTGTTACCAGTACTGATTTTACTGGAAAAACTTTCTTTGTTTGTATATTCCGTCACTAAAATCTCCATATTTGGAAGTAAGTGTCCAAGCTTTACCCAGATGCTAGAAAGAGAGGATATGGTAATATTATTACCTTTGGAGACATTTTCATGGTGTTATTTAAATCAGTGACTATCGCATCATGAGTAGAACTTGAAATGGGCACTTGCATAAAGGTGAAAGAGGCACCACAAATGCAACCAAATAAATATTCTTAAAGAAGTAGTTGTGTTGTGTATATGTTGAACATCTAAGTTAGGCTGCAGTATTATTATATGTCAATCATATTATTTGTGGTCTTAATTCCTGTAATACGTTAATGTGTTAATCAACTTTTGACACGCCACCGTCTATGTTGAAGGATTTTCACATTTACTTTTTCTTAGCGCTATTCATCTAACCTAACAGCTCGCTCTTTGCTGGTTTTGGTGATTTTAACAACAGTGATTCGAATAACATAAAATAAATGCGTCTAAAAATAATGGCGAATTTTAAAATCAAAACTTACTCACTGTTCGGTATTTTCTTCACAAATGTAGGACAATTGTTTTTCCACAAACTATAGCCCATTTGGTAAAACTGATCACTGCATGCTGTTGGTGTGCTTAGTCATATATTGTAAAAACAAATAAAGGTATTCAACGTCTTCTGATTGCGAGAATGCTCGGCAGAAAATATATCAAAACTCTAAGCAAAGTCGTGCTCAACTGACATTATATTTTTAAAGACCAAATCTATATCTGGATTGCGAACATTTCACTCGATAAATTCCCGCGCTACCGTTTATGTTGTCCTAATTAGATTATCGTCCTAGTTAAGAAAGGTTTTCATTGCAGCTATTAAATTAACATAGGTGGGAGAATAAACTAAGAATTCCAAATGATTGCAAGTTAAGTACCTCTCCGGCAAACATATCTTAAATAAAAATCAAACCGCCCATACATCGAGACTTTTCTTGGCAGAGACGATTCTCGTTGCATTATAAAGCATATACGTGACCTAAGTTCCCATATACTCTTTGATAACGAAGAAAAAAATAACTGCACGTTGAATTGTGTTCTTTTCAACAAGATATATTCATTGTCCTTAATTCAAAAACACTTGTTCAGTAGTCACATTCAATTCCTTTGAAGTTTGCCGAGAACTCACTTATTGCATGTAAATAATGCTACTCTGCTCGGTGGATTAACATTGTTTGCCTTAAATCCCAATGCAGGCTATAATGTAATAGGTAGATTCGCCATTCCTAACCAATGGGTTACAGATTGCATCAAATCAAACTTTTGAAGACTAGTAAATATTTCGTCTGTGCAAAAATGGACACACATATCTATCTTCCAATCTCATGTAATCCGATGATGATAACGCTCTCCGAAAAACTACTTGTTCCGCAAATTTTTACACGTACAAAGTAAGGTTATTTACACTAGTTCGCTTATAAACATTGATTACACACCATGGATACTGTGTCATATCATGATTTCTGTAGATGCTATATATACGAAAATCATGGCAGTACAAATACTAATTTTTGAATCTTAAAATGCTTTCGCAAGTGTCGACAATTCACAAAATTTCTGTTGATCTCCTTTTCGGATGCATTTACTAAACCTTTCAGAAACGTGCTATTAAAATCGTCTGGATGAGCATGTTGCTATGGTCAGATTTCCGATCCCTGATATTGGTCACTAATGGGTGTCTTGAGGTAGCATATTCTTTTCTCCGAGCTGCAATTTACCAGTTGATTTAGACGCCCATTGGCAATGTGATCAGTTCATATCCAGATATTACAGTATGAAATACTACAAATCTTTATAATTTGAAACGTATATTCATTAATTCACTTTACCGGATGGTGTTGTAAAGTTAGATGAGTGTCCTTCTAGACACTTCAAAATAATGTAATTTTATTATCCCGTTATTAAGTGCTTAGGCTGGCACCAGCGTGCATTCCTCCGCATTGGATAATTGTTCCGTTATCATTCTCGGGATAACTTCAAAAGGCTACATTTTGATGTTATACTTAATAAAGTTTATTGCCAAATGCCGTGGATTTTCCGAAGATATATTATTGTTAGCAAATATCTAAAGGCTTGTAACGGCTTTTCCTACAATCTTTAAAACATCTACTTTATCCACTACATTGCGACTAAATTAAAACGAGGCATAATTTAATTTTCCGCACCAAATTTTATGTCCTACTCTGTCCTACAATATCTTATTCAACTTGTTTTATTGTACTTCTTCAGCTTGTTTGTCGGCCCAAGGGTTAATATAATCATAATGCGAAATCATTCGCTTGACTTTATATATTTACGAAATTATCACGTTTTTGGTTATTATATTATCGGTAATTTCAACACCGCATTTAAAAAAATAATATTACATTTTGAAAATGCAAACTCAAGGGTAATAAATCTAACTTTGACTTGATTGGCCATCGTAAATGTTTAATATTCTATACATTTAAAGTGAATTGATAGTTAATCGCGGTAAAGAATCAGCCCTATCAATTGAATAGGGAAATTTTCTCCACGATCCCAACAAATATCTTCACTGCATATGCCCAAAACATTGCATCTTCTTATGAGTTACTACGTTAAATAAAAGCACTTCTTGCTTAATCGATACATGAGCTCTTAACCTACATGTTGTTCTTGCTTTAGCGTAAACTATTTGTACAATTTAACAATTTTTAGTTTTATGTGCACTCCTAAATGCATGCTTTGCAAGGTTAGTATAACCCAATTTATTATTCGGATTTCAGTACAAATTATATTTGTCTTAAAATAAAATCAACAATCCATGAACAAATATGATGGTTTGTTTATTAAACGACGGTCGCACTTGTTACGTGCTGAGTAAAAATGTTTGAAATAATTTATTAAACAACTTACACATTATAGCGAAAATGAACACGAAAAGTACATTTAGTCACATATATATAGAGCTTGCTAAATTACATTTTGTTTTGAATGATATGCAGTTTGAAACGCTAGCTGTGTAATTCAAGTTGGTAGCACCTAATATCGAATAAAGCCTTATGAAGTTGGAGGTTCGGCTTTGGTCACCAGAAGGAATTCCTTCAGGTTACTCTGAAATGCTGATATATAGTAATATTGATCAACAACGAAAATTCGTTCAAAATACACAAGCCCTTTTATAAGTGCACCGCTTTATCTCAAAATGTTATAATTATTCATAATTTAAACTTAGGTAGCGCTTTATGAACTAAACACATCCAAAACAAGATATTCAGTATTCCATTGGAAGCAGAATAACTTATTCATGAACTTCAAAAATAAGAAAATAAAAAGGAGCAGAATAATTTTGAACTCCGAACACGGACGCCAGTATCGTAGCCTTAAATCCAACGCAGGGATTTAGAGACAATATACTAGTTGCTCTGAATGCCTGGCTGTGTATCCGCTGTCAAACAGTAATGTTAAACGCGAAAAGATAACCTCCCTATTATATTTATCCATTAAATATTATAGAGGTAAATAACAAGAATACCAAATTAACCACTACTTAGCGCAGTCAGTAAAAAATTCAATTAGCTAATTGCTTTGTTCTAAATGACAGCTAATCCCCGTGCCTCTCGTAAAAATTCAATACAGGTAACAAGTTTGTTTTCGGTGATTCTTCTTCAGGCCAAGAAATCACATTTAACCTTCTAAAATGTAATAAGTTAATTCATGTTATAAATCATGCGAATAAAACGCTACACAATCATTTAGTGGTAGTGGTATAGTGTTTGCCTAATATGCTCACAAGGCACATACATATAATTTCCTATCTAAATCCACCCTTACCTCAAGTAAGTCTATAAATTATGTCACTTACTGCAAACATGTTAAGCATTGCGAATATGGGCGTTACGAAATAGATAAACGTTAAATAAATGCGTAAATAGAAATTAACGAACTATTCTACAATAGATCACTGTTTAATAACATGGAAGTATTCATTTAAAGTGAGCTGAAATCCTATAGAAATTATGGGCCTTTATGTAAAAGTTAGAAACCGATGTACCTTGAACAATGTTATAAGTAATTTCCGTGTGAAGCCAAATTATTACCAGTCAGTCAAGCTAACAAGATAAAGTATACACACATGAGGCCTGTATGTTTAGCCAGCTAATTGAGCACTTGACGTCGCTGCTACGAATAAACCATTGTCGTAAAAGTTACTACTTTAGCACAATTTTGATTCCTCGCAATAGTTAAAAAATGGACCACCTATTGTACCATGAGCTAAAGAGCATATATTGAAAGGCATTGTACGGTTGTCTGGTGGAAGACATCCGGTCAGGAGGTGTGTTCAAAAAAAAGCAAACTTTTGCGATAACATCATTATTGCTCTTTGCAAAACAATTCTATAAATTTCCTCTTATAAATCAATATCCTCTATTAGCAATACACCCAATCCAATTATGCAAGCATTTTGGTAAGTCTCCTGGAACGAATTATTTGGGATGGAACTCAGGTTTCTTGTTGTATAGTCTTGTACCTCCTCTACGCTTCGGAAAGGACAAATGTTTAACGTGGATTCAAGATTGGGAATAAGTAAATGTCTGCAGGACCTAGATCCGGAGAAAAAGGTGGATGGGGTACAACAGCAGTGTGATGCTTTGCCAGATAACTGGAGAAAAGCATAAATGTTCCAGAAAGCGCGTTTCATTATGTAACATCCAACTATAATTTTTCCACAGTTTTGTCATCTTTATGCACACATCTTTAATCAAACGAGATGGAATCTGATAGCCAAATCCAACGTGATGTAAACTGCGTCATCAATTTGTAGAGGAGTGCAATGACAATTTCCTTAAATCAAACCAACGTCTCTCTCGACATGGTCAGTAGTTGTTGACTTGAAACTTCGTCCCAAATTCGTATAGTATCTGTTCGATATTCTTATATTTGCGAAACAAGTGAACAAATTATAGTATTGCGTTCGAATATTACACCATACCAGAGTGCGTTGCAATTAAAATGGGATATATATGAAAATGTTTCGTCAAATTCGTAGCAAATTCACATATACTCTTTTTTATTCCAGTTCTATCATTATCACTTTGGCACTACTCCCACGGAAAAAACTACACGTTCTCACTTCAGCGGTTGTCTGACCAACCAGCAGTGAGAGCGAAATGGGGAAAATGAGAGTTTGTTGTTTAAACAAGCGTCCACATGCCCATGGTTGAAACAGCACTTTCATGGTCATTGTTACTGCGCTGATCCGATTTTCAGGTTCCTTATTGAACCCCATCCTATATTCCGACAATGCCCTTTAAAATAAATAAGAGGCACAAGTGAGTAATTTGATGCTACCATTTTAGCAGGAGTATAGTGATTGAATACGATGGCGTCAATAAAATCCAACGTTGTCATGCCGCCATGTCGGGCAATCTGCTTTAGTGAGCATTTGATCAAGTTGGAATTCGTGTTTATCAGTTCAGGAAAAACCTCGTCCATTGCCGTGATACGAAAGCGACGATAGACCGTTATACCAAATAACGAAGCATGGAAAGAAACCAATTTGGGTGATATAGAATGATATGCTATTAAATTTATCGACCATTTTTTTTAGATTTTGGACCCCGTCATTTCACTGACATCTGCAACTCCTACATACTTTACTTATGTAACAAAATTCGGAATGTGAATAACAATACATGTATGCTATGATTGGCTTCTGAATTTTCAGATTTTGATTAACATTTGAAACTGAGAAAATAACATACAAAACATTTAGTGATTTCAGGGAAATATTGCATTTTTCTGGTCAAGCCGAGATAGTGCAGTAGAAATGGTACACATATTGCCACGAGTCATAAATAAGAGTGCCTACAATAAAGCTCAGTTTATCTGCCTATTTAACAGGATATATTCATTAACAAACTGGAAATTAAGTAACAATAGTTTTAAAAGAATATAACGGAAAACGACTCCTTGAAGAAAACCGGAATTTATGGCACGTTAGGAAGGATTTGTCCCCCAATCTTGCAAGATAAAGTGCGTTCGCCCTAGTAGTCCGCAAGTAGAATATTAAAGTTAAAAGAAATCCAGATAATAATACAATTAATTAACAGCAGACCAGTATTTACAAAGTGGATGATTGCTCTAATTTAGGAAGCAGTTGCGTGTAGGTTATTTTGCTCCAGATTATTGAGAACAAGGTGTGTATAAGACAAGCTATTGCATCTCAACTGGACCGCAAACTACGGAAGGCAAACATGAAAGAATTGCTTGAGGAAGCTCGGGCGGTCATTCACACCAGAACGATTCGCACAAATGTCTTCTAAATCACCAATAAAAAACAGTAAGCTGAAGCTTATACGTTCCTTTTTCCAGAACATGTAAGATACTGGCGCCATACTAGTGATCAACCACCATTTGTTGTTGTAAGTACATGACGTGAATTTAGCAAAACATTATGCTATAATTATGCAATGATTGAGGTGGTTGTTTCTTCGACGTTGTGGTTCGTTCGGATATTGATTTATTGTACATCTTCATGTTATCTATGGCTTGGGAATTGCTGGAGGAGCTTTGTATCTGAGAAGGCATTAAGTATAAAGGTGGATCACTATCCTTCCCGCAAACAATGTCATTTAATTATTACATATATTCAGCTGTGTGAAGTTGTAAACAACTTAACGGTGCTTATATAAATATTTATCATTTATATTTAATTGTTTATTACAAATAGAGTACGCACATGTATTTAAATAAGGACGAAGCACTTTGTTTCATGTGTAAGTTTATAAAATGTTATGAAAGCAGTGTCTCCGCTTTGAAAAATTTTATGAGCGGGCGCATTGTTTTAAGCAAGGATATAACAATCTTTCCGAAAAGAAATATCAGCGCCCAAATTCTAGTAGCTCTCTAAACCATTAAGCTCTTTGATACATCAGATTTACAAAGTCAAGTTCATGATGTGAAGGCAGGGGTTTTGTGAAGTAGCTTGATGTAGTAAAAAACAAATTTTCATTTGCTTAAAGCGAGTGTTGCAGTTTGTGATATACTGATAATCCCGCACACAAAATATTGAGGAAGTGTCAATTTTGAACGGTATAATAGAGTAGTAAGCGAATCTAAAGTTGTGTATGGACTGAGAATTGATCGGCCAGCAATTACCAGTCCGCATAAAACGAATCGAACTATACAGTCAAAATGATAAACACGTGGAGTGGACCTCATTCACTCTGACTAAAATCCGGACGCACAAAAATGAGTGGTCTAAACCTCCTAACTTCGCAGGTTTCGTCTACATATATATACAAATAAATTATTGTGTAGCTAGACACCCTGTTTACCGAGCTTTGGTCTTGTGTTCCGTCGGTTGGGTTGACGAGTCACTGAGAATTCAGACAGTTGCAGTCTCATAGGACAGCTAGCAACCCTACAACCGTCGTCAGTGACAGAGAGCAGAGGTAAAGTAGAAGCGTTACAACAGTGAAAAAAGCGTTACAGCACATTATTACCTTCCAAGTGGTATGTTGTTGCAGACAGTTGATATTGAGGCTTCAGAATGTTCTGTATTCATAATTTGGCACATATGGTGTTAAATAATCGATTAGAGATACTATTAAGAGGAAACTACGAAAAATTTACTTTTAATGTCTTTACTTACAAAGCTGTTATAAAAGTATCCAGCATTAGCTTCCGGAATGTCACGACAAAATTATATAGTTACCAGTGAAATCATACATCGGCTGCTCAATATTGTAGCTTGGTGGCTACAAGTAAAGTATGGCGCGCTGCGCATAAGGATGAAAATATATTTGCGACGTTTCTTCGAAGTTAGGTTTAGGAAGGAAGATATCAAAATGCAATGAAGCGCAAGACGAGTATTTCCACATATCTTGATAAACAAGTGTCGCACACCCGCAGAATCCTAAATGATTTTAACCCACGAATTTATACATGCGGGTCAGCGACTTATGTCACTTATTGAAAATATTGAAATCAAGGTCCGATGCAGAAACTTCTCTTCGTTTTCCAGTTTATCCGGAGTGCAAATAAGTCTGCCCTTGTAGAACGGTGGCTTCACTAGGCTGCGTTTTAAAACAACCGCGCAAAATTTAATAGTACAGGTATTGAAAACTCCAGGTTGCCTTGTTTTATACGGTGCGTTGCAATGTTCCTCCGTTCCGCCGATTAATGAGGATACCTGGACGCGACTAGCATATACCAGCAAGGTAACTTACTGCGTCTGAGTATGAGCTGAATAACTCGCGTTAAAAAAATGGTTCCGGGTGGCCGGCAAAACTTGTAGATCCCGTGCGTAAAATCGTGACTACGTACCCCTGAAGGATTCATTTTTACTTGCAGTGAGCCAGAAGAATTTTCACTGGGTTTTACTAACCTGTTAACCAATCTAAATTCAATGCACCCCAATTTATTGGTCTCACACGTGTTTGAGCAACACGGCTTCCTGTCATTTTTAAATATCTACATTAAGAGGCGGGACAGAGGCCCATTGCAGCGCACCGTTTACCGCAAGACAACCTGAAGTGGGCAGTACCTTTGCTCTTCCAGTTTTGCTCCGGTTACATACAAAGACGGCCGAGTGAAAACGCTGTTCTACAGGGCTAGACGTATCTGTAGTCCGGATACACAGAAAGCCGAAGAGAAGTTACTACCTAGAACCTTAGTGTCAAATGGTTATCCTGAAAAATGTACATAAGTGTACAACAGAGTCCCCATAAAGAAACTGCTGGTGCCAACGGCAGGAAAGGAAGCCCTTTTTCGCACAAACCTGAGCAAATACAGCGGAAGTACATGGTTGAGATTTATTTGCGCTATTGCGGGGTTCAACTTGCACTGTCCTGCACGTTGTGTAGGTGCGCATTTCACGATTTTGCGGACGTTTGCAGATTTGTTGTACGACAACATACTTGCTTTTAACTTTCATACCAATTGCCAATAATAAACGGAGGTAACGAGGTGATGCGTTTTGAAATTTGCTAAAGGATTAATGCACAACATCAGTAAAAAGGCATTTCTTAAGATTTTATTGATTGTGCGACGAAGTCGCATAAAGATTCCGTTGTGTTCAGTATTGCATAATGTCTTTTTTTACATGGTACTTTCCGTCAGCTAGCGCTATTTATGCAGGTTTTAATTAACTGGTTAATAGATAAACATGCAAGACATACCGAATTAAGCAGTTGCGTATTTGTCGATGTAAACTTAGTTCAAGGTCCTAGCTACCTGATTTAAGCAAAGAAGCTTCGCAAAAATCGCCTAGTAACCTTCCGAGGTAGATCCGCCGTTTGATGTCAAACGCCACCGTCGATATCTACTATAAATATAATGCGCTTCGATTCATAAGATGATAATTTAAACTTCCATAAGGATTCAACTAGTACAATTTGGTTTTCCTTTGTTTTTATTCAAATGTTCATAATTTTTTGAAAAGTAAACGCAGTACAATTATTTCCCATTGGTATCCGTTTCAATATATACATTAACTAAATACATGGATTTTTGATGAATTGTAAAGCATTTGTGATGAAAGCTAAGTAATAAAGGTTTAACTCACCCTAATCTGCAGTTTATTATTTTACCATTCAAACCTCTGTCATTAAAATGTTTGATTCGGATTTATGTAAAAGCTGGAGGGGAAAACCACGGGTTTCCATCCGTTATCTCCCGATTATAATGAGCGATTTTTTCATGTTGAAATCTTCGTTCTGCTGAAACATCTCTCATTTATTTGTGAAATCGGTAGTGCAATGACGTACATCTAAAGGGCGTCTCATGACAAAATTCTGTAGGATAACAACATTATTAACTATTTTCTGGTCACTGATACTACATGCTAACATGTAAACAATAATCTTCATCATTGATGGTGTAATTAAATTGCAACAATAAGTAGCATATACATGTTGCTTTTATAACAACTTATCTGCTATGTTCTCATCGGTACCGCACTTTTGCACACACAAATGCCAAGTTATGTAAGAAATTTATGGATGCACATTATTTACACCTAGCTTCACTTCGTTATATTTGTCATAGCACAATCTGCCCACGAAACCTTCAAAATTTTGCGTGTGATGACCAGTTGCATATCCGTTTGTTGTCAGTTAAGTATTTGGCCGACACGATATCTGTTACGCTTAAGATACGAGAATATTTTCTGCACAGGAAAAACGAGTAACCATTCGATTTCCGATAGCTTCATAACCTGACAGAAATACAATAAATTATTCGGCCAGTGTTCCAAGTTACAGCTTATAAGCCAATTCACGTTTTTGTCAGCAAGCAAATATCCGTCACTCCACTAATAAGAAGATCTACAGCGCGGTGTCTATCAACGTCTGATGACAATATTTGTTTCAGATTTGGAGTCGAAGCAGTAGATATACCATGTCAATCTGTTATTTTGGATAACAGATATTTTAACGATAATTTTAAAATGTGTAAATTATTTGCACTATGGCATGTAGGCCAAAAGAACCTTTTGTTGCTTAACACCATAATCTAGTTAGTATAGTCCAAGTTAAACATCCAAACCTATCAATTATACGTAATTATGTGATAATGGATGTGTATCCCGGTCTAGTGCATATAAAGTCTGCTGCGGTATAATTAGGAAGATTCCATAGTTTTTCGCTGCTGCAATCAAATATATATTACCCACGAGTAGGTATATTCGTTACAGCCATTATTTGGAATCCTGTACGATTTACATTTAGAAAAAGAGGGAGCCACGTAACTTTCAGATAAAATACAAACCAAATCGGCACATCTTTAACCTTTGCATGCCAAAACGAAAAGGCGATAAATTTGCAAAATTTTTGAGTGGACATCTGATTGGAATTATTTTAGCAAAGCTTATTATGGTATCCTTCAAGATCAGTCGGCTATATCCTTTCAAGTGTAGGCAATATAATTTGCTACTAATTCATTTGATTGTGGGAAGCCGCTGTTTACTATATTCCTTCTAATGTGTGATTTACTTGAACGCATGCCGTACGAAAAGCATTTACTGATAACACATTCCTTGGGAATATCCTATCTAGCACACGTACAAGTTTTACCCTGCAGCTAGCTTGGGGCAAGTTTGAAAACTTACTTCGCAGTACATCTGGAATAAAGGAATTCCTAAGTATTGGACTCCGAGAAAGCGTTTTATCCACTATTGTACTTAATGTAACTAAAAACGTTCTGGAAGTATTAATCACAGTTGACAAGGCACTCTAATTGAAGCTATTTAAAGTATACTAAGCATCGAGTTAGGCAACATCAATAACACCAAATGCAAAAACAGTCAGAGTTGAGCGAGATGCAATAGACCGGGAAATACGTTTGATATATATATTTATATATACATATATATAATGGCACTCCCGTCCCTTGTGAATCCTGACAACAGCAAAGAGTTTTTGTGGACGAGACCTTCTTTTAATGGCGACGTAACCGGCCGTAATATTCCAGTGGCCTGTTATGTGCATTTTGTCAACTAGAGGAGCTTAACTTAGATAAAATTTTAATGAGCAAATAAACCGTCCAAAATGCCATGCTTTAAAACAGACAGAGTAGGAGCAATCGCTGCAAAATATTTTAAACGTCGTGTATGCAGTATCTATCTATCTATCTATCTATCTATCGAAAAGTTTATGGTTTACATACACGGCTATTTATTTTTACACAAGGTACGCGTGGCTATTATGATGTAAAGTAACCCGAAAATAAAAGCAACTTTTAAAAGAGTACAGCATAAGTAGACGTTTTAGAACGTCCCTGTTTGCAGCATTTTAGTTTTAAATCCTGTCAGTGAAACCCGTATTCAGTTTCCTCTTCACTGGTTGCTGTTACAATGTTGTAAGCGCAGTTAACTGTAAAGGAATAGAATACTGCACGCCCGCTCAAACTGCGTCATGATCTTTATGCTCCTAGTTCATTGTTTGTTGAATTGGCCATCAAATTCGTAGCAAAAACACTCAGATTCCGAGCCCACCCTTTTTCATGCTATTCGATTATTCCTTGTGATGTATATACTAGCTCAGAATTTAGTAGTCGGCATGCATATAATCAGTCAAATACTTGTTCGGAAAAGTTAAACACAAGATTTCTCGTTCAAAGCTCTAGCACGTGCCCAGCTTCATGTAAAAACCTGTTTTTTATAAGAAACAATACCATCATTGAGTCGATATGAACCTTTATAAAGCGTTGTTAGCATTGCAGATACTGTTAGGTCTCAACTAACAATTTGGCGGGGCAGCATTTCTGTAAATTCATGCTATCCTACCCATAAAGTCAAATTAAATTTCGAAGCTGTTATTCACGTGAAAACAGATAAGAAACGTAATGGGGGTTTTCGAATCTGAATAAGAAAATGCAAAGAAGGATGAAACGCCATGGAAATAATACTTGTAGTACTAATCAAAATGCTAAAACCGCTGGTAGCTAGTCAAATCTTTCATAGAGAAATATGCCAACAATTTGGAAAATACGCGTTTTGATATCTTCAAAGACGTCAGGTAAGCATATACAAAAATTGACAATGCTTATATGAGGATAAAATGTATTTAAAATAGGATGCTAATAACGTATATCTTGTTTATTTTTAACTTAACCTTATAGCTAACGTTTAAATATGTATTATTTTTTATCACCTGTTAATTTAATGATATCTGTGCATATTTACGACCGTGCTAGCATTGTTTGTTATTGGGACAAAAAGGAAAATACTAACGTAAATTCGTGCTTAATAACCACATAATATCTAAACATCTTAACGCAAGGTTCAATAAATCAAGTCAATGTAAATATTTATATTTTCTAACGTTTTTAAAAAATAGTAGAAAAGTATAGCATTTAGAGCCAAAAAACCTGTTAGATATTGTGGTCGTTGCAGTGCTGTCATTAACAACCATTTCGCCCATCTTTAACTTATCAAGAAATGCACCGCATTAAATTTTTTATGAACGCATATCTCGCAATCTTGTATTTTTATATCGACAGTAAATAGTTTGCCCCCACTCGCAAACTATCACGGGACGCATTATTTTACACAGTAGGTAGCAAATACTTGGTAAAAATATCCTAATAATATTTTGTTTAACGCTGAACTAGTATGTTAAAGCTTAGGCATACATTATTATAATAATACATATCTTTACAATCCCTACATATATATCTTATACTGAAGGTGACTACATTGTTTTCAAACTCAAGCTATCACAAGACTTACTGTTGCGTAAAACAAGTAATCGAAGCTTGACTTCATTCGCCCCGTTATTGCATAGAACACCTTAAAAATGCACACCGTTTTGACAAACCTGTCCACTGTTATTAAGCATGAACAATATTTGTGGCCAATGAAAACAAGTCAAGGGATGAAAATTAAACAAAACTTTACGCCACGAATTTGTGCACCACGTCCCTCTGGAAAATATCCTGATTCAGCTGCTTTTTTTAACACATATATTATTTCTCCATTTTTTGTTCTTAAGTTTATTATGATTATTTTGTGCTTTTCGATAGGTTTTCCGGGTCGTAGTTTTTCTTTTGATTAATATAAAGCAATTATACTTACTCACGCGGTTTATTAGTTCGTGAGCCTGCAGCATGAAAATCCTCATATTGTATGCTAGCGATTGCGGTGTACCAGTAGTGACCCGTCGCAGCGCGCTTTCGCCCTACTGATCTATGATATTACTAATATTGTTTAAACCACTAAAATGTAAGACAGAACATAGTAAAAGTTAATAGACGGAATTATATATGTTTATATCTCTGAAAAAGATTATAACAGAGTAATTTTAAATTAGTGGGAATTCTAGACTTCTACTGAACTTTATATCATTGCGTATGTTATGACATATGAACGCAATTCACGGTATTTTTACCAGAATCGAACTAATTTTCCAAGACAATTTGTTTTCCTGCATTGGCCAACATTTGGTCTGGCACCTAATCAGGCTGTTAGAACGACTCAGTTTCAAGATACTCAGCTGTTAATTTTATATCGGATATTTGAGTTTCACATGATAAGCGGCAACGACGAATGGCTTTAAATAAAATTAGTAAGTGATTCTTTCTCACCAAGGAAAAGGAACGCGACGTAGCCAATATATATGTGTGTATTTTGCCTACAGTTGCTCGGTAACATTAAATATGTTGTCAAGCTAGATTTGTTTAGGATTTTTAAGCAGTCTTAATACAACCCCTGGCATTTTATCAGCCTACTGGTTAGATATATCAGAAAGTCATTGGTAAATTTTACAAAATTCAAAAGTAACATGCGGGCGGTTTTGTTAGCTATACTTGTGATTTATTTGGTGTTTATGTGGAATTCTTCGCTAACCGAAAAGTTAATTCGGTTTAGTGCTATATATAAAACGTTTCAGACGGTAGCGAGGTAGGAGGTTTAAAACATGATATGTCTTGCAATCTCGGAAGAAACTGAGAGAAGTAACATTTAATTATCAGCCTCAAAATGCCAGCCAATATGCAAATCTCGACTTATACGGAAAATGTCTTTAGTTTGACTTAATATGAATTATATCAGTGCGTGTAACAATAAACGGGCTATTGTGTTTACACATAGGAAATGCTGAGCTTATATACATAAAATTATGATAGAAAGCTCTATTTAAAATACGGAATGCTGAATAATATAATTTATAGGAAATATAAATGAATTCTGTACAACGCTTTCGAAATATGGTGGCAAAAGTTATAAACATTGTCAACCGTTAATTTCGTTGTCGTTGTTGTTTATAACGGCTTTTTGCTGAGAAGTCTGCGCATAAGATCATATCAAGTCAATCAGTTTATTTAGATTTACTACCTATAAAATAACTTCAAAATGTGTACACAACTTCTGCTACAGGCAACATTAATTATATTTGACCATCGAAACTCCTTTACTTTCACTTTTATTTCGTCAATATCGTCGTTAAGAAATTATCAAATATTAAGTTATCGCCGTCATATTTATTTTGCTCTAATTTAATTCATGTTAATTTTGAACTATTTGGTTTCGTGAATTAAGATACTTTGCTGATCTTCCCTTATATATCCTACGTATAGGACACTGTATCTCTTGCAGTACTCCAACATGTAATATAATGACGTCCTGCCGCTGTGTATCTAATCCCCAAACTTTCTGCGACGTATGTCTATGCAAATGAAATTACACATAAAATTCCTTGAAACTGCAAAACTAGTTAACGGGTTCGTTCGTCTGTACAATCTACGTTTACATATGCAACCATATTTTATATTTACCGAGAAAGTTATTATTTTACGAGAATCGCTAGCTACACAAATATAGTCAAAATTTAAACAGCCGGATACTACATAAAACCGTGTTTAATACTGAGGTCCAGTGAGTAATATAAAATTAACTTTTAAGTTGTCCTTTGTTTTAATGCTGCAGAACTTATCTCTTTGTAAAGTGGTATAGTTGGCCTACTCAAAGTAACTGTTAATTACTTACCAAAACACGAACAGATTTACTAGCACTCATGACAATTTTTCAAATAATTTATGAATATTTGTTTGCGCGGAACATCATTTCGACATATTTTGTCTTCGCACATATATTTCATTTTTAGGTTACAGGATAAAGCTAACTGCGTCATAATGGTCATATTAACTTACATTTTGCATTTTTAACGGTGCACGTAGAAATATTTTAGCAATTATCTATGAGAAAGTATGCAGAGAACCAACATATGACATTACTGAACATATTTTGAATTTGGAGAGCGGATAATCAGCAAACATTTGCATTTCACTTTCCGCGATCTGTGTTTTATTTGTGCTTCTCAGCGAAAACATATCAATTCGCTACCCCGAAATAATTCCGCTATTCACCACACATCATCATGCAAAGTTAGTATTCACCCATTCAAGAAAATCCTATATTCTGTAATTAGGAATAATGATTTGACGCCATTTTCTTCTGCGCTTTGCCTAAACATAAGTTCTGTTCAATACAAAATAATTGGTAATACATTTTAGAAGGAAATAACCTGCATTTTAATACTTTACTGGTAGCATCATATGTTTCATTGTTAATAATTTTCAGACAGATCAAAATTTTGAGGAGTCCTTCTCTTGTGGAATGAACAAATGTTAAGTACCCATAGGGATTGCCTTCTTTTGGAGTCCAAAGCCGCAAATATTTCTTTCAAACATCTCGTTAACTAATCAGCAAGGCTAAATTCTATGTGATCTTGTGTGTGGTTATAGAAAGTAAATTAAAAAGCACAAGGAAAAATTTCACTTCATCTAACATTGCTTACATCACGAGAATATTCGAGTTTACACAAATAAAAACACGCAATTTTACGTTTGTGGTTCTCAAGTTGTGTAATTTTGAACCTTGTGCAATTTCAATGCGTCGGACAACATTTACGACTAAGCAAATGCAACAGTAATCCTCTTAGATGTACCATTGTACTAGAGGAACAATTTCCTTCGTAAAACATCGCATTTTTTGTTATTTCAGACGAATACTTTCAATTGTTTTGTCAATTCTTCAAAAATCCGCTTGAATGTTTCTAATCACAGCTATACCCAAAGTGATCTAACGTTTGCGCTAAACACAGTTTTACGCTAGTACACGACAAAAAATGCAGTCGGCAACTTAATCTCTAAGACGCACACCTGTAATAATTGAACATTTCTATCTCACAAATGAATTTGATTTTCCGTTCAACATATCTATGTTAGGCTAAGAGGTAAAAATGTTAGAATGGTACAATCATATACATCATAGCTAAAAGCTATTTTTTCAATCCACATTAACACACTTTTTTCCGTACGGCTTTCCGCACAAAGCTAGGTTGATTATATCCACACCTTCGCCCAGCAAAACGTTACTACCCATCTCTCTGTCATATCAACAGTGACCGTTGACCTAGGTAAAAAATATTGACTCACTCAAAAATGGTGTGATTTGCGTAGGCAGTTCATCAGATCAAATGTGACGAATCGGTAGTAGTGATTCACGGTGTACCATCGTTGTTGCGTGATCATAAAGTTATCTACCAAAACACAACCTGGTATAGTGAACGTGCATCACAGATATTTATAACATACAAAATTTGTGGCTTTCAACACCGCCCGTATTACAGCCGTATATGGACATAAGATTTGATATTTACCTGGGTTGCGGTCGCGTTTGGTAACAATGGCGGTCCAATCGAGGCATGACAGCATAATATACAGCCCAGTATATTTGTGATTCTCTATATTCATGCAAGCATTATTGAAGCTTTTTGCCATTGAACCAGGCTCAGATGCTCTACATCAGATCAGAAAAAAGCGCAAACGTAAGAGTTCTGAAACATCAGCATACAATCCCGATTGATGCCGGTAAAACGAAGCCCCTAACGAAAAATAAGTGTAACATGAATCAGCTTGACCTGCTTCCACTACAAATGACAAAATGCAACCCATTCGAGTTATGGTTGCTTATCAAATACTTAACATTAGGCGGGACAATTTGGCCAGCACTTCCATATGAGAATTATAAGCAACCGGACCTTGCCAAGTACCGCATTATCGATCACCTTGTTATTTGTTTTATAAAACTTATCAAATCGATGATCGTATATCAGCAGATACGATATTCTGAAACCAAGCTTATCACTTACAAGAAAATTACATGTAAACAGCCGCAGCGGATCGTGTCTTAATAACCTGTCTTGTGCTCGGAAATCATGAACTGATGTAACTAAAGAAGGGTTCGAACTAGATATGTTCTACATAGACTTATCTAAGACAAATATTGACAGATGCTAGCATTCCGTATAATCTCGTCAGTACCAATAAAATAACAGGGAAATCATTTTATATGTCTTAAAGGGCACAAGCAAACCAATCAAATGTATGGTTGTGGTCAATTTTGTTAGATTAGGTCCACGGCAACCGCAGGTTGAAAACTAATTGCTTTTGGACACACAATGCTGGTCTAATTCGGCTTATCGCGATGGCCTCGGCAAATGGTAAAAGGCATGCATTAGCATGATGTAACAAGATCCGGAAAGCTGATAAGAGGTTAACCTGGTGACGAGTCGCCAACATGTGCCTGCATATGGAGGAGGCTGGCGGCTTAAGCGAACACGAATCATCGGAGGTGGATTGGGTAACTTCGCGCTGAACCCAGGTTGGTAAGTGTTCCTTCACGCGAGAATCTAAAACCCGTTCGGCCCTGCCGACGCAACTGATACCGCAGTCGCACACGAATTGGTAGACACAATGTGATTTGGCGCCGACGGGTTCATCTTCCCTTACTGAAGGTAACGGCATCTTTCGGGCTCTGTTGATAATTACCGCCTCCGCAGCATAGTAGGTACGCTGAATGGCTGAGACAACGCGTTTGGTTATCCATTTTGCTGCAGTGTCAACTTTGAATGTTAGCTCAGTTTACACCTTATTATTAGGGGCTGTAAAACCGCGGAGGAGATAGCATTAAAGAATAATATAAAAAGCGATTTGTAGCAGCTCATCCTAGATGATCATGATTTCTCTAGTGCATTCGAACCGACTTTCTACGGTGTTCTACATGATCCAGGCATTCTTCATACAGCTGTTCTTCATTAAATTAAGTTTCTAAATTGCTTGACTTACTATTGCGATCCGCTCTTTTGCGGGAAAAATTAAGGAGTTTAACTTTTGAAAACCTGTCGAGAATACACCTGAATTGTAGTCATTCGGCGACAAGAAACATATCTGCAGGATGAGGTTTACTTACTATACGCATCTAAGGATCAAGGCGATGGCGGTATTGTATATATAAAACTGTCAAGGTGCAAACAGAGATCATTATTTTTCTTCATTATTCCCAGATTATTAGCTGTTTAATTTTAAAAGGCAAGCCACAACACATATCGCCGTTGGTTCCATTCCACTGGTCTAATCGTACATTTATTGCGGTAGCCATATAGCTAAGTCTGCAAACTTTCTGACGACTTCGCAAAGAAAGAAAATTAAACTGGTAAATGTTCATTTACCGTTTTTACTCGTAAAGCTTATATATATGACAACGCTTTACGAACCAATTTCTGAAGGAAGAGAATTTCAGCAGTTCCATCCTATTGGAAGTTGCCTGATTAATCATCCAGTGTGGACATGAGAAACCCAACCTTAGGCCACTAGTAGCTTGCTGTACTGGTCGGCCGCGTATGTCATTAAGCCCTTGGACAGGATGACAGAACGTTACAACTTGTTACCGTACTCAGATATTGCTCGGTTTTTCTGTCGATGCAAAAAAGTGATTTAAAATCCAGAAATCTTGACTTGCGTTGAGATAGTTCTGTAATTAACGGGGATAAATACCGAAACATTAGTTGTTTGGATGAAACTATTTAATGTGAAGTATGTTAACTCTACGAGCGTAATATCAATGAGCTAACGTGGATGTTTTCTTAAGTGACTAACAAAGCTGATAACAATTAAATAATGCTTATTAAAATTTGAAAAGCAGAAAATAAATAAACCGACATCAACGCGATAATTTCGTAATAATATGACTATGCAGTAAGCATAATAATAAATGGCCAGTTCTTGCCAATGTAAACACATTAATATCATGTACCCTTATTTTTTACCAAGCTTCATAATCAGCATACAAAATATTAAAACAGATCCTTCTCCAGGTGTAGCAGGGTTAAAAAATGAATGCTATATGAAAATTTGCAATAAATGCTTTGACAAAATATATACTCTCGTTTTATATATTTTTGTTTAATTCAGCTACATTAAATATATAATTAGGGGTACGATATGTTCAAAAATATAATTAATTTGTACAAATGCATCTTACCAAATACAGTGATATGAATTCTCAAAACGAGAACATTTACGGTGGTGTAATTTGTGTCTGACCAAATCCGAGTGGACGCAAGCTATACACTTACGATATAGCAGTCCAGTATACAAACGACCAGTAATGTAGCAGCGCTTAGAATTTAGGCTGTAGGCATTATTTAATTGCTTTTAAAGTTTATATTAGCGATCGAACGATAAAAAAATAATTCTGCATATCTATATAATGAATTGAAGTGTAATTAATGGTTGGCTAGCCGAACAACCTCCTCTTGGTGCCAGCTGGGTGTTTCGGGTAAATCCGGTTCCAGCAAATCGTTCGGCGGCAGTGTTCCAGGATGTGGTGGGATTTCGCCTGGCAAGCGTTCTCTATAAAAAAACTGCAGATATCCGTTAAACAACACTGTGATGTGGCGGATCTGACTCGCCACAAATAAAGTCACGGCCACTTCCGTTTTTCCGGAGGTTCATTTACACTTCACGAAAATCATCCGCCTCAAAGCATTCAATTGACTTCCCCTTTGATGGCGAACAAAACGAAAAATGACACAATGAATCAAAGTTACCTACTCGCACAGCATGGCCCTTTCCAAATACACAGTTAAACATACCTTTACATGTCAACACACATAAATTTCTATGCTCTTTGTAAAAATGTATTAATTTGTGCAATTGCCGAGCATACATGTCTGTAATTCCATGATCACGCCCTTGATGGTGTGCCTCGCTATGACAAGAATAAAGTATTTATTTGTTTATTTATTTCAAAACGAGCAACATGTTGTGGGTGAAGTTTGAGTAGTCATGCGTATTTATCGTCTTGTTGATCAAACATAAGCACAAGTTATCAATTTATCTCAAACAACCGTACGACTCAAACCAGATTATTGTTAACTCAAAATACTAAGCACAGCGTAAAAATGCAGTATTGTAGTGCAGCTTTTTGCCATATTTGTACAATCTTTACCTTAGCAGAGAATACATTTCAGCACTTGCGCCTTAAATTAATAAGCATGACTGACGTGTTTTATGTATTGCCGTGAACCGAATACATTTTATTTAGGTGTAGACCGATTGTTCGGAATATTATAGCGGATCGAATATTTCGTAAATTTTCATTGTATAACCTTGCAGTGGGTGCCAATATACATTTTCTTTGTCAGTTTGATTGGCACATATGTTATACCATTCCAGCAGCTGCCTATAAAGTCGCCACCATATATGGAGGAATAATTGATAATTGACAGTGGATACAGAAAATCAACGTTTGTTGAATACTAGATGCAATAATACATCTAGGTCAGTCTAACACGATCAAATGTTTTCTACAAACAATTTTAGACTTACAGTACTGTTTAGAAGCCTAATTCATGCAACAAAATCGTGAATGTTATGGAAGGAAATC
Organism: Dicrocoelium dendriticum; assembly: GCA_944474145.2. NCBI lineage: Eukaryota > Metazoa > Platyhelminthes > Trematoda > Plagiorchiida > Dicrocoeliidae > Dicrocoelium > Dicrocoelium dendriticum. The sequence goes on along the minus strand of OX104063.1, from coordinate 241,207,581 downwards.
GATTTTGTAAACGCCTGCAGGGACGAATATAAGTGTTTTTGAGCTATCGACAACTAAAGTAACATTTTTTGCTTGCGATGTAAGAGCAACGTTTCACAGAACACTGTGTTGTTTCAACAGTCCAGAGGAAATCTTTATTGTTGTAATTGAGCATGATTCCTTCATGAAAACATAACCCTGCACCCTAAAATTTAATTAGGCATAACGCAATTATAAAGGCAACAGCGTGCTGCCGACTACTTTAAATTACATTTGATTTAACTTATGTTTCGGCCAATAATGTGCACTGGATTAATGTTCGCAGTATCAGTGAACATATCTATTTTAATATCTAAGGCGTATCGGATTATATGGCGCATAACTCGAAGCCATATAATCTGATGGATCAAAGTTAACATAACTTGTTAATAACAAGTCAATATTGTATTTGAGTAACACATAAAACAGAAAAATGCAGTATGATTTTCAACCATGCCTTTTCTTCAAACTTCAGTGTCGTAGATTAAATGTTAGAAGAAAGCGGCATCAAGCAATTCCAGATCCCTCTCGTCATCATCTGAGTTAGTCTCGTTGCTGCTGGTTGGCTTTCCATTGATGATTCCGGCCTTCGAGACAGTTCAGATGAAATACGAGCCAATACCTTGGTTCACGCATTCATCCATTGGCGGTTAGTGACGAAACTAGCTCCGCTTGGCCTCCCTGTCTTGTAAATGTATGCCCACCTGCTGACATCAAATACTCCCAAGCGGCTCGCAATTTAACTTCGAACGCCTTGCTAACACTAATATCTATCGGTTGGAGTCTTTGGTTAATCTTCCCTAAATGATGGCAACATATTAATTAGTTTCCTTCACTTGGCGTTTGACAGTTTCAGTTTGATGGGCGCCTATGGAATTGTAGAACACTAAGGACGGTGATGTAATCTACCATCAGTCACTCAATTATTTTCCTCTCTTATATCCATCCTTTTGGGTTGACCTTGACGACGACATTAACAGATAATGTTTATTTGTAAAAGTGAGATTATTAATGCTAACTGTTTCTCAGCTGTTGTATGCCCATGTTTTACTTCGTGGATTATGGTCTGGTGTTTTTGAAATCCCTTCATAAGCCTGGCTCTTAACATGTGTCATTTGAGGGTCTTTAATTGCCGGTATGTTGAATCAAACTACCTAACAGGAAATGTGGTAGGGTTAAGTGAACATGCTTCGTCTTGATCGCTATCAAGTTACTGGCACTATAATATGTTATAATGCTTAACATCATATATGGAGCAGAGTGGATCTTATAATGCATTTCTCCGTGTGTACACTGTTTCTCCCACCGTAGTATAAGCATCACGATGGATATTCCAGTTGTCTATCGGAATACATAATTTTGGTTGATATTATGAGTGAAGCTCACACCAAACGCGCCGACTGTCTATATAACCGCACATCTTTGGAACATTGGTATGAACGCAGACCGTGTGTTCAAACATTCAATTGCAATCAGGGAGGTACATTTGCTCGGTTTGGACAGTGTTTTGAAGGATATCGTTACAACAAGTGGGTTTGCTGTATAAAATAACCATCACGAATATCACGGAATGGGATCTCAGCGAGGATGGTTAAACGTTTTTTTGGTTTATCGTCGCCAGAATAGCTCGAATTAGTTGGATTCTTCACAGAGTTTACCACCACCTAAATATGTCCATCTGGAAACATAGAAAGCGAACTCCACAATCCTCCTGACCAACGATTATGCTTCGACAATCGAATCAGTAAGAAAACATCTTGACAGATTTTCCGTTATGTGAACCATGAAATTGATTGGAGGTCACTGGGCCTCCACACAACCATTCATACACAAACTCCTGATAGCTGACCACTGAGGTAGCGCCAGCAAATTAACTTAATTGATGAAAGAAAGTTATAGTTTTTGGCTCTTTGTGAGAGTATCATTCTATATGGTATGCACGTACGAACTCCACAAGCTATGGTTTTCATTTCACAAGACTTATTTTTGTTCCACTTTTATATGAAAAGATTTGCTATATACACACAATGCTGTCATCAGCCGAGAGCGAACGCACATAAAGGGCTCCGCTAGAGAGAATGCATCGACGCTTTCGAGCTTCAAATGGTAAACTGCTGTTATGCAATCAGTTACCTCCGAACTTTAAAATTTTTAACACTTAAGGTTGCAATTTACAATACCAAAATAACGCTGTTTTGCAAATATAGAGGCATTATCTTTCTCATCTACAACCAAACCCGTTGTTCTTCATGTAGCGTCGTTGTCCTTATTTCCGTTTAACAATTTTAATAAATAAATTATATTTTCTTAATGAAGACAACCTGCTAAATTATGCTGATCAAATTCTCTTCGTTATAGCAAATCACAGTACAGATGCATCGGCCAAATCGCGGTATTTCTGGAACATTCTCTCGATTAGATCGGAATGCTTCTGTCTTTCACTGAGCGCACTAATATATATATGTGTGTAATTTTCCCGCTGCCTGATGCAAATCGTTGTCAGTATCATCAAACGCACACTATGCATATTTCTATTTGGAGTTGCTGTTCGAATTCCTGTACATCACTGTGACATCTGAGAGTTACAGTGACTATTGATCGCATTTGGTTAAACGTATAAACGAAATATTCAAAAAATTCAGTAGACATTTGTTTTACATCTATTCAGCAAGTTATACCAACACTTGTGTATTACCACACTGGGCAAATTTTCATGTAGTTTTAACTGGACTTTTCAATGTGATCAAAAGTTCACTGAAGTATCATGCTGGATGTGGCCGCAAATCAATATTGGCGTTTAGTGAAAACATTATGTAAAATTACTATTACTCCGGTATCTAATATACGCATTGAAGCCAATTATTCACTCTTAAGTGCATTGCTGGAATATAGCTCGATTGTTCAACCAGACAATGGTACAATTATTCTATACACGCACTCTTGCACCTGGTATAATAGGAGATCCCAAAATGTCACATTATTCAATTGAACAAATGTTGTCAAATCAGAACTGATGATTTGACGAATCGGTCATATCGCTTCTGCCATGTTTTCAATTTGCGAACGCAGCATTTACATATGACTTTGGTGCGAACATTTTGTCTTATTATTTACGATTTATATGTGTATAAATCATATAGTTGGCTTGACTGAACAACAGGTAATTAAAGGTCATAAACAGACGATAAAATAACCAAAATCGTTGGTGCTCAGTGAATGTTTCTTATGAGAATATATAGGACAAATTCAGATTTTAGACTATTGTTTTGAATGGTGATAATATGAAGTATGAAGAGGCTGAGAAGCAGCGGCAATGCCCATTGATCAGAAGAAAGATGGGGGTAACGCGCATCCGTAAATTTTACAATAGTTAGTAGAAATGTAATTTGAAGTATGGGATAAAACGACTACAGCAATATGCTGCATTTGGTCTAGTCTTAATGTTATACCTTCAAAACCTAGATTCGAATTGAACATTTTTCCGTCGTAATTTTCGTACGATTTTCGTTAATTACCAAAAGTTCCCTTGACCTTGTGATCGACCCATACGCAAAAGGTAGATTTTAACATTGTGATTTTTAATTGTGATATTTATATTTTTTTCTTATTTTGTTGATGGCCACTAGTTAGCTGACCTCTTGAGGTGAAGTATTTTAGCATGCACGTTAAACTATTGTACCAATTAAATACATATTTTCGCTGACTGTCGTAAAATAATTACCATACTTAAATGATCCGCCTGTCGGAATGGGCTGAAGCTTCATTGCCCATAATGTCTGAAAATATCAGCTCCTATAAATAAATTGCTTAACTTGTTACGATGTACATGCTGTTCTAACCCATCGGCGCAAGCAGTTTGAGCATGTGAATGTGGGACAAATCTATCGATGGCATAATTCGCCTGATTGCCGGTCCGCTGGAGACGATTCCAAACAAGTTTTATTAATTTAAATGACTTTTTGGCTAAAGGTGCACTGTTGGTGCTCCCATTTTATTAATCACTCTTTTTATCTTCAGCATAAAATGCATATTTTAAACCTATGTAGTATACTTAACAGACACAAGTACAATTATTTATTTCGACGAATTTTTCGTACAGAGTAATCAGAACACTCAGTTGTGTTGTACCCCCAACGTCAAGGAATAAACGTATGGCTTATTTATGTATAAAATTGGAAGCAACACACAGCGCTGGAGTGAATAAAAGCTAAAACATCCGTATATTCTAACATACCAAACTTGCTGTGTAGTATTAGTGATAAACCGTTCCGAGCTTTAGCACTTATAAAAACTTGTCGATCTATAGCTAATGTGTTGACGACGACTAGAATTTGTAATTCTTGTTCAACGTACCTCAGTGTATAATTATTATAAACGCAGATAGCACCGTTGGGATTTACTGCCATTTGTGATTGAGCGGTACCAATTATCAACATGTTCTTCTTACGTAGAATATTATGTTTTCATTAATTTACGCCTTCTCTGAACTTCTGACCTTTTGTTATCTTTCAAATTGCTGAATAAAACAATAAGCTTGCAGTTTGTGACCAATTACAATATATAGCTGATATAGAGACTGCTTTACCCGGGAAAATTAAATTGTGTGCGCTTTGTTCTGAGAATGGTAGGTGAACGCATAAAATAGGTTTGTAAGAAAATTGCTGCGGCGTTTTAATTGCACGCTTTATCAACCGGAAAATTATCAAGATAAACTGTTATTGCATTTAATATTTTATTCTTTTGGTATTCTTCTTATTTATCTTTCCAATTTTTACTGAATAAATTATGCGTTCATCATTTTTATTTTTAGAAGTGAGGGTTAAATGGTTTATATCTCCAGGACATCAAAAGTTACAATTAAATTTGCTCCACCCCTTCTGCTTATATATTATGGATACGGTACTAGCTTATAGATTGGAGTTCGAAATTAGTATGCACCTTTTCTGATCCTTTAAGACGTAAGTACAGACATGTGTCCTTTCCTTACGATTTTCTAAATGTCTGGGATAATGTCATCTATAAGACGGCGGTTAGAAGTTTCACATGATAACATGCGCAGTTCATCAATGCAAGTAGTAATAATGCACCGGATAAAGTAGCTTCGTTTACATTCATTTAAATGAGTTACCGGTATAATTTAACTAGTCGAATGTGACTACCTGACTGGTGATTTGAATTAAGGAAAGCAAATATAGCCCACTGTGAAGACCGTAACACGGAAATAAGTTTGCTTCCAACTATCTTATGTATGCTTTTATAGGACGTTTGGCCAAATAGATGCTTCAAAACATTGTGAGGATTGTATTTGCGGTTCAGACATCTTATCGCGGATTCAGTTGTTGAATATGGTTCTATAACTTGCGCATTAATTTTTGTATCCGCGGGCTTGTGCTTGCTTCCGATATGCTTCAAGTCGTATATGCTCTCAACCGAACAACACAATAAACAGAATATAAGGTATTTCGCGAATCTTCGCAATCTAAATATATATTTCCATTCTTGAAAACTGAAATGTCTTTTGTGGTCAAAGTCTCTTAGATTTTCGTGATATTGTCTGTTCAGCAGTCTCGCAATCGGATGGTGTTTCATGGTTTTATTTAGGGAGACAGTTTTAGATTTCCATTACATTACTTCGCAACTTTCCAACTGCAATTATCGTAGTATCCATTGGATTCTCTATTTTTGTGGAAAAAACTGATTTAAATTAGATAATAACAAATATAATTGCCCGTTTGTTCTTATTTCGGAGTTAAACAATTTTGTCGAGCCAAGGTAGTTCATGGTTGCTGTGTGACGCTTGGTGAAAGCAAAAACAGCATCACATAGGGCAGGGTCAGATTATGGGGGTAACGCTAGGGAAAACTAAAAGGCAAGATTCGTCTACACAGATGTTAGTGTTTCAGAAGCAAAATAAATATTTCTCAAATGGATGAATGAAATCTGCTCATATATTTTGTTCCCAGATGAATAACTGGCAGCTAAACTTCGACGTTTGCTAAACTACTAATTACTTATATTCCTTGACATTTTCCGACAGGTCAACTTGGAGAATTGCTGTTTTCTGAGTTTCAACTGACATACTTTTCTCTGTGGTCAAATTGTTTGGTTTGACATCATAAAACAAAATGTTCAAAAATTGGAATGTACAGCTACATAAATGAGTAAAAGATACTAATTAAACTAGTAATATTAAAAACGCAAACATTAGAGGACTTTTGTTGGTTTTTTAGCAAACAACCGTTGTGTATTTGGCATATCAATCGGAACTAACCGTAGTTCTTCACATGGATTTTGTGTTTCTAGTGAGCAAGAGAAATTTGCATGTTAAGGAGTTGCGACGTTGATAACGTACCTTAGAAAATTTGATATAAGTTCCATTTTTACAAGTTGTAGCGGTGTCCAATTGGTAATTTCAAATAAATGAGTCTTAAGCCGTTTGGTGGTAAATGAAGATTGTCGCACGAAGAATGTAAACCATGCAGTATAGTTAGTTGTGTAAGCACTAGGAAATAAGTTAAAGTTACAATTTCTGTTTCGGCGAACACAAAATCACATTTCCTCGAACCGACAGACGTACTGGGATAGAATATCATCCAAGTTTACTAAAATGTCATAATTGTTCTATGAGGCACCACATCAAACACGCTTGGTGAATTACAGCGTGTATCATGTATCATAATGTACTGATGCGTAAAGAGAAATTGGAAAGACCATGCTAACAGGTTATGATATTTTATAATACACAATTGCGAAGGTATTCTCCATAATTTAGAATATTTCAGTTGATCTTTCTCAGGTGGAGCCTGGTAGAGCAATTATAACCTAACTAAAGCAGAAAGCAATTTGCTTGACTTTTCGCGGAATTACATGAACCATAATCAAGAAACATAGGTTCCAATTGGTTCATCATCACTTTATAGTAGATTATTACAGTTTCTCAGGTCTAAATTTAGTATGCATACCTAATGTTTTTGCACGCTACATTGCAAACCATAGCTTATATAAATTGAGTTTTATATTTAGAGAACCCGATGTGTGGTTGAAATTGGAAGTGCAAATTATATTATGACGTTTGTTATAATAGGTTTTAAACTTCTTTCAACCATGTGCCTTATGCGACATGGCTAGTGTTCATTGATGGTAAATAAAACGCAAAAGTTACGTGAATACATGCATTGGCACAATATTAAGGCAAGCTGCAATACATTTTTGTTTCCGAGATTAGTATAACAAACCCACCGTTTTGCATCAAATTATTTTCCTGAATTTATGCGCGTTTACGATCAATTTACGGCCTCTAGAAAACAACAGTTAATTAATAGTAATGAACTAACGATGTACTTGGTAATCCGTTTGCCAATCTACATACACATTGATAAATGTCACAGGTAGAGCTTTTATGACATTCAACGCATTTACCAATTGATTATAAGGAAAAGTTTGCCTGAGGACTTTGATAACCTACAATGTGGTGTGCCTCTGTCATTTCTCAAGTGGTCAGTTTAACACATGCAAGTAAATATGGCACAGAACACCTCTATCCGCGTCGGTCATCCCTTAAATAATCTCGTCAGTTTAAGCAAAGTACATCACATAAATTCGAATTGTGCTAGGTTTAAACAAAACACTTTATTTAGCAGAGAAGAGTATTTCAAGGTTGTCAAAATGAATATCACTCTATTGCGTTGAGAGGAACGGGCTACAACTGTTTTCACTGTTTTTTATTATCCTGAGCCTTACAATATTTCTAGGCCCATTTGCTTCCCTACAACAGCTCCGCAAAAGAAATGAGCAATATGCCTCCAAAACACTGGTAGGGGTTTGGTTAAAACATTTGTTCACACGGAAGGAAATATTTGAATTACAGGTGGAAACAAAACTTCATGCCTAATGTTTAGTGTCGGAAACATTGATTTTGAGAGCACGGATATGCTTATTCAACAGATAGTACAGTGGTGAGAAATGCAAGTTTGGATGACACAAAGCAATCGATTTAATTGCTACACACAACCTCTATTTAAACAAAAATACAGCAATATCTGATGCGTAAAGACAAAGAAGAAAACTAGCCGTAATTTATCTGTGTTGGATGGGACAACACTACAATCTCTCGAAATCATAATACCTCACGTGACAATCGGATTGGGATATACTGCAAAGCAAACAGCATGGTAACGTGCTATTCACTTTAACTAAAACCACAGCAATAGTCATTTCGTGAATTTCCTGTTTAACGTACGGCGTCACATGAAGATTTCTTGGACATTCCTTTTCTCTGCATATTATATATTTGCAATAATTCACGGCAATTATTCGTGAAATTCCTAATGTTACGCAAAGTATCCGGAGATACTTGGTGTATAAGCGTTTGTCAAGCATCAGGGAAAGTAAAAGGCAACAGACCAGACAATATTTTGACAAATAATACTTCACTAGCACCGAAAATGTACAGGGGCTACTTTGGCACGGCTGCTTACAATTTAATAGCGGCTTCATGTAGTTTGTTGGAACTATTACCATAAATCATGCATGTGAGTAAAGTTTGGCCTAAAATACAGAAATCTGGATGTTTTGTTACCGAATCTACACCAATATTAATTTTGCCAGGTAAAAAAATATGTGGAGGCGAAAAAGTAGTCCGGATATTACTAAATCATTTTAGGATCTAGATGCTCGTTAGATTAAAATATATTCATGTATCGAATTTGACATTTTAAATAGTTCGCGAGAAAATGTATTCGTCTTATTACGTATAGGGGAAGAGCAGCAATGGTTTCCAAACTATTGGCAAAATAAGATTTAGTGTATATATTTTCTAAAATATAACGTTTCACTTTTACATCAAATGTTTAACGTGCGAGGTGAATCATCATATACGTAAGTGGTAGGTTAAAATGCTTACGTGTATGATATATACAGAAGTGGATAAACTTGTAATTCATTAGTAAAAGGCTACAGTGTTCAAAATTCGTTAACCGAGTGTAATCCGTGGGTCTCAACTGAGGTCGAATAGGAAAATAATCCTGCTAAAGGGGTAGTTACAAATATGGCCCTCAAACGAAAATAAATTGCACAGCATAACAAATACACAAACTATCGTTTTGCAATCTTTTGAAAATAGTGTATACTCGATTGGTTCCAAATACTTTGCTACATACCCAAAACAGATGCGGTGCTCGCGTTCGCATATCAGCAAGCGAATTTTGCATATAGCGGGCATTAGGGATAATTTGGAAAACCATCGGATTTCCAACAATATTCTTATTATGAGTAAGGCTATTCCAAAACAACTCGCTGTTAAACCCCAGGATTCTTTATCCACTTCTACAAGAATAACACATAGAGCATGCAAATCATTTATGAGAAAACCGTTTTACCTAACAACTAGACGTCTCAGTGAAAACCATCTACAAACGAGTAAGTTTCCCTTGGTTTATCAGACTGACTTGTTATAAATTGACTGTGACAGGAATTTAAATAGGACCAGCAAACTTAAGGCAGCAAGATGACGAGGGTCGCAGGAATTGCAAAACCGTAAGATGGAACATTTGGTGGTTGCAAATTATAGAACCAATAGCCATAAAGGGGCATGAATCTTGTGTAAAATATTGTAAGATTATTGACATTTCCTATAGGGCATTCAATGTTACTAAGCATATAACTTTAGAAAGCGATTTGCATTTCAGTCTGTAAATCTAAGCTTAGAGCCGAAGATGTGATTGTCGGAGTTAAAACTGATATGAGAAGATTGCCATTTGAAAAGTCTGGAGCAGCCAAGCACAGTTAGCAAATATAACTAGCTTTCGACAGCCAAGGGAACCTTATCATAGACCCTAATATTTCATTACGAGAGCAGATAATTTTAAGCTAACAGTGAAAATAAATAAAACTTCTTATTTAGAAGAAATTACGGTGGTATTCATTATTAAACCGTAAAAGATTTGGTGCAAAGAACAAACTCATTGTTAATGTATAAGAATAAATCGCAGGTCGATACTTAAAAGGACCGTAAAAATTATCTTAGTTTATGCTAAGTGGTTCAGTACATATCCAAAATCGAATAGTCCATCTTGAATTCACCTTCCACCATACAGATACATGCCGAACTTACACGTGCGACCAACTTTGGACGGTATATGCTTTGTTTCATATGACGTCGCGCGATAACTGGTGTGCGTATTGTAACAACTAACAAGGAGGGCAAGAAATTTATAAAAAAGCTTACACATTTCCGCAAATAGTGAGGGTTATGACTTGCGTGCAAGATGAATCGATGGTCAGTTTCAAAGTTTTCCCTTTGGATTTTGAATGTACGTAATGAAGAAACGTTAATATTAGCGAGAAGCTGCATTCTATAGACAGCAGCTAAAATCACTAAACCGCATAATATGGATCGAATGGTCAAGGGGGGAAAATTTGTGTCTCGACAGGAGTTATTTTACATGTAAATTGGAAAATAACATTCAAAGAGCTGGTCTAGTTATTGGATTTCAAATATCCTATATTTGCAAACATGTACATAGAAGAGATTGAAAAGAAGGAATTACCACATTTCTGTGATCCTCTGCAAGTATATTGGCGCTACGTAGACGACAAGTTTGTGTTTATACTAGGGGATACAAAACATGACTTTTTAATGTGTTTTGACTCTACTAATTATGCAATAAATGCACTATCTAAGGGGTCGTAAAGCGGAATGCTTCCATACTCCGATTTTTTGGACCACAGGTACGAAAGAACGCTAAAATCCACAATGTATCGCAAACCAGTGGGCACACACTGGGTATTATATATAGTCCAGATCACCGAAAGCTAGTGTGTGTAGGAATTGCTTCTTAAATATACCACAAAGCAAGTGCTTTGTGTACCGTTAAAGAAAACCAAATGGCAGGGCAGACGAAGGCGATGAAATACCTGATAGCTAGTGGATCTTCGACGAGAATGGTGAAAATACAGACACGAACCTTTCTTAACCCAAGTGCAAAGCAAAGCACGGCTTAGACATCGATGAATCTTATTGCGTATAAAGAAGGTACTTCAAAAGCTCTCCGAGGTGTACGGAATAAATAGAACAAAAGGTTAGTGTTCCAAAAGGCCAAACACCATGGTCGATGGTTATGCGTTTAAAAAGGATTCCCTTCCTTTTAATAGGAGAACTAACTACGTTTACATAGTCTCATGTACAATTTATGCGCAAGTGTATATACGCTGAACGGCAACGGAATTATGCCCAATACGTTTAGTACATATGCGGCACATCTCAAATCGTCCGCGAAACAAGCTCAGATAAAGTGATTTGGCGGTAGCAACTCATGCCTTAGTAACGGTGCACGAAATTAACTTCAAAAATGTCGAGGTTATCCGAAATGGATGTAGCTAGCCTTAAAACAAGGATTGCGTGAATATGATAAAGGTAGTAGGGCTGTCAAATACTTGGCGTCCTGTTTTTACTTCAGACAGTTTAATGAACACCGGTTTATCTAACCGAAGTCAGTCTGGACAAACAACATATTTCCTTCAAATCCTAAATTATCGAAGACATGTTCCAAAAGCATCCAGGCTGACCACTACATTTTACAGACCATGTCTGTGACTACCCTCTGAACAACAATTTTTTCTCTGTTTGATATACATTAAGATCCGCGGATTACACGAGACGCTAAAACATTTGATCTCTTTAACGTTTTACTAATAAAATGAAATTAATTTAGCATAAACGTGTATCATGCATGTGCTTATTTTAGATTTTCCCTCACCTATAAGTTGCTTTACTTAGTCTGATGAAGATTCTGAGTCTAAAACAAACCTGGTACAGTAGAACAAATACACTAACCCGTCTTTTGGCGAAACAGTTGAAACGATGACGTCTAAATAAAATCTAAATATTTTTTCACAATAAACATTGCTTCTGTAGTAGCAATAAAATTTATTTATTTAACAGTGCTCAATTTAAGCTTATATGACTCTTATGGAAAGGGGCAAAACGTTTTTAATAACTGAACATTTGTGTTATTATTAAGGCTATTTTTGTAATATTCATTGTCACGTTTCACTAGTCGTTAATCTAGTAGAATAGATGATATCTATGCTGAAGCCAACCGGGTACACGGAACCACGTTACATACATATAAACAAATATAATCTAAGCACGGAATATCACTGGATTCAATTACTTCTCACGCACGTGGTTTTGTCTAAACGCACCGTAAGTGATAGATCCTGAATTGGACATTTGCAGTTAATTAGGAGATTTGCTTCCCTGAATCTGGAGCATCATCAACATATGAAAATGCGGATAATCAGAAAAGTGAGATATGTTACATTCTGTATGACGAGGCTAGTTATGTTCGACCACCGGTGCCTTCGTAATTTAGCTCACGTTTGGTGGGAACACCGCGTGAGTAACGAGCGTGTTCGACGCCTTGTTTACGGCACAGGAAAAGGAAATGAAATGCTTAGCACCGTTATTTCACGCATCAGGCTCCGATGGCTTGGCCACGTGTTACGCATGTCAGCCCACCGACTTCCGCGACGTGTGTTGTTTGCGCGCCGGGGTGTGAATGGAAGAAGTGGAGGGGTGGCCAAGCGATGACTTGGTCCAGAGGAATGAAGACCCTCACTTCGAAGCTGGCCTCGGTTGGAGCTTCTCGGCTCCCTGGTTGGGGTCCGAAAGACGATGAACACGTTTGGTTGGACACACTTGCTGATATGGCTAGGAGCCGACCTCAGTGGCGTTCGTGCTGTGAGTTTCTTTGTCCCACCCCATCCCTCTTAGCCTCCCCCTCCAACCACGATCTCATTACTTAGCCTTATATAATTTTGCATAATACTATTTTGGGTGCACAGCAGCCGGCTGGTAGCTTACCGGAACGATGTCCATCCGTTATCGGTAGCTCAGCCAGCTTTCACCCGTTGTTTTTTTTCTCTCCTTTTTTTTCTTTTATTGCGGCAGAGTAGCTGAGGTGTTTCCCACCTCTAGCTTACGTGTATGATGATGATGATGATGTTATGACGACGCACATTAGTGCAACGAGTTCCCATAATGTATTTTTACATTTCACAGAATTGATTGATGCCTCCACTCCAGTCGAGAGACCTTTGCCCCTTTTACTCACCACTTCTGGAGAACAATTCAGTTAGTAACGTGTACTAGATCTCCCGAACGCTAGCAATGCGTGCGCAGAGCTCGGTAGAAAAGAAAGCGCAGTCTGTGATGGTGATGCAATGAAGTTGACCGATCTCGCACATCAAGATGCCCGACGCCGTGCCGTGATCACAGAGCTACGACGATCATTATCCGAGGCAAAGCATGAACAATCACAGCTACATTCCGCAATAAATGACAAGGAAAAGGAACTCCAAAGCACGCTGCAAATTAAGGCCCGTCTGCGAACCGAGCTTGAAAGTCACCGGACACAACTCAACACGCTATCACGGGAGAAATTCGAGTTGACACAAGGGTTGAAAAGTTGTCAGGAGGCTAACGAAGGTATTCGGGAGCGATTAAACGATGTCCAACGACACCTACTTGACAGGAAATTGATATTTGGAAAGCAGGTAGCTAATGAAGCCTTGCGTTCGCCTCAGGAACCACTTGGCCTGTCGGCAAGAAATGAACTGGCGGAAGTCCGCAATCTGCTCCAAAACATGACGAACCAGCTGTCTGTCCTTGCGGTGAACATGCTTTATAGTCTAACAAAGAACAGTCGAAAGGCACTGAGATGAACCAGCGCTGTTACACTCAGTGACACCAAACTATCTTGAGTCGAGCTGTATGTTAATTCACCATAAAGCCTCTTGTATTCTTGCAAACGGGAGAAAAGTTCTAAGCATGATGCACATCTGCCATTCTCATTCGCCCCAGTGGCAAGGTTTGATGTACAACCACCGCTTCTTGAGTGATGTGTCGTGGACTGCGTTTGAAGTGATTCAACCATATTGTCGAGGTACATGTTATTCTCAAGCCGCTTATCGCGCTCTTCCATCAGTGGTCAACGTTTTCGTTCCAAACGAGTCCTCTCCGTCTCAACGCCCTGTGCGCGAGCACATGCGTCCTTCAATTTATTTTCTTTCCTCGTCAATCGAGGCGTCATCAGTTGCAACCTTTTTGAGAGCGCTTCGTTTACAGGCTCCTCTCGCTGACAATTTTGCAGCTTCAGCTTTAGGTCAAACTGACAGATCTGTTGATTAGCTTCCAGCCGTTCGTCCCGAAGTTGATGCACGCATCTTCTGAAGTCTGCCTCCGTAACTTCATGTACTACTTCACATTTTTTTCAATTTTATCACGTAGCTTAGAGTTTTTGTGCATAGTAAACTGGAGCAGTTTGGCCTGCTCGGTCTCCATGGACAAACGTCGAAGTTCAATGGAAGTAGGTGGCTCATTACACGGTACAATGCTCATCGCTCCGCGAAGACGATCAGATTATGGTTAACCAATCGCCGATGTGTGCAAAAAGGAAGTTGATCGAAGTTGTTAAGCCACCTTCCTCCGACAAATCGCCTCTTTCTGATGACAACCGTAATTGTGTTACTAAACATTTATCCTAGTATGTCGGTTAATGCCGGTTCATGCCCTTGGTTGGTACTTGATTAAATCTCCTTTGAAGTGTTGGAATCTACTTTGACGCATATTTCTATTTCTCCCATATAGTTGTGCGCGTATGAGAATAAAATTATCAAAACTTATGTAACTGGTTTTCTGTTCTTAATAATTAAATATACATTTTCCATTTATGCATTGTCGCGTTACGGCATTCACAAAAACGGCAGTATGTCCATTGGCTTACCAATGTGCTTCACATCATCTTTACAAAACTTCGAATTATGCTGATCTGTCTTCATGGCAAGCTAATAATAACAGTGACCGCAGTCAGTGATTTACTATGTAGAGGGAATTCAACAACAGAGAATGTAGCTTCAATTTACTAAGATTTATTCTGTAAATTATGAATCAATGAAACATATGTTGGTAGTTGTAAACAAGGAGACAGCTATGGAAATCTGCTGTAATCTAGGTGGCATATTTAAACATTATACCTGTTTCTACTCCAAATAATTTTCGCTATTTTCCCGAGAGATATTGCATTTTGCTTGGTCCGTAAGTTGCACACATGTTTTTGTTTTTGCGCTAGTTTTACCATGTCCTGCCAAACAAAACTTTTTAGGCTAATTTTACTTAATTTTACAGTCCCAAGCTGTATAAGGATATCAATAGGTTGGTTTTTTTAATTAATATATGCCAGTAATTTGAGAGGCCGTTGCGGTGTAACATGTTTAATGAAACAATGATAAACATTATTGCAGGTTTTTTAATAAAATATAAATATCGTATATAGGGACACAGTGCTAAGCAACCGAAAGTTCTTAAATTACGAGCAAATCACCTGTCAGCAAACATTGGCTTTTTTGGTAAAACGTTTGCTGGAAATGGTGGGATTTCATATGAATTATCAACTCAGCTAATTGGTATATTTGACACATACAGTGACTAAAACCTCCAATACTATGTCGGTGTCAAGATGGAATAAAGTGGTCCTACGTTCTAAATAAGCAAAGCATGTTAGTAAAACATGTGCATGAAGGTTATTCTATAGGTATCATGTCCTGTTTATCCACGAACATGGTTTTCTTGAAAAATAATTTTAAATCAGTTTCCTATATACCACACAACAAGCATTTGTATGCGAACACATCGACCGGTGCACGTTGACTAACCCATTATTTTGACCTCTGAAAATTTATGTGGTTAAATTTACAGAAGCGGCATCGAGTGATATTCGGGATGCTCAGTAGCTAGCGCGTTGTTAGCAAACAAGGGTGTTTCAATCTACTCAAATAATGGTAATGATTTTGATCCTCTGTTAAATGGAAGTTTATGCAAATTTCGAGTCATTGTGATTAATGCGTTTTTGTTTTATTAGCTGAATTAGGCAAAACAGCGTAAGCTACGTATACTTCAAAAGTGTAAGGCGCCGATAGTCCAACCAATATAAGTGGTGTATGTGAGTTCAGAACGTGGTGATTTGGTAACATTGCATTTCAGACTGAATTAAACTTCCTTAAGTTGATAGTGTGTACCCATATATCTCAATAATTCTACTTGGTCGAACGCAAACTTTCAAAACGGGCATTTGTGAAATATGGTAGCTTTTATTAAAAGACTTGTGCGAAGCCGTAAAATTGCCGTGCATCTGTTGGCTGTGAAATGGCGTGCAGTGAATAATAGACCTAAAACTGACTGGTAACACTCGAACCATCTTTACATCGAGCATTGCTTGGTTATCGTGCAACTAAAAGCACACCTACGACATTGGTCATTTTGACATATTTTTGCACACTTGATTACATGGACTCCGCATATAGCAAGGTTTGTGACTTCATGAATCACAAAAACAGACATTCGAATTGCGCTCATCATTCCCGAATGTATAAGTTCCTATCATTACATAGCATAACCTGTGGGTAATAAATCATATTTTGCTTAGATATCAGGGAGCAGTCATCTGTCTATGTGAATTTATATCATCTGAATTTAAATGCAAACTACTTATTCATAATTTGCCGAGGCAAGTGCAAAGCGGCACCAGCACAGACAACCTTTGATTATATTAGGCATTTATTTCATCTAAACTCATCAACGTCTGTTCAACTCAGCAAGACCTAGAGTTTAGTTAACGACACGGTTAACTAACAACTGAATTTCCCAAACGATTATGGTGTATGTATTTTCAATCCAGAGCAGAAAATTTGCGTTAATGAACAACTCTGGAAATAATAATAATTGTTTCAGAATTAGACTTACAACCTGTGCTTTTTAAGCTTCGGAGTTAAGCTAGTGTCCAGTGTCTATAAATGAAGGACAAAAGCAGTACAAAATTTAACATAATAATGTTAATTTGCGCCTATATTTTTCCTGCGCCTAAAAATTCTAAGTAAATTTAATGGATGGGAAAACTGCCTTAGATTTGCCAGGAAAACTTCAGGCTTGTTTATGTTCAATATCAGTAGAATAAGGCATATGTCTAGTGCTCTCCATCCTGTAGTAATCAATTAAATAACTACTTTGCTCTCGATGTTGCCAGATATGACTTAAAAAGAATGATAATGGTAAATCAAAATCTTAACAGTATTAATAGTTCAGTAATGTATCAAGTTAACTAGTACATGCTAGATGTATATGTATTTTTATTTGTAGTATGAAAGTGTTGAGATAGTGCTTTTGCTCGGTGAATTTTCCCATGTAGGAGGGGATCAGATGCAATGGGGAAATGGTTGAGACCTTCCTTTATGGCAAGTTGCAGGGACTTTGTTTAGTAGCGAGTCACATCCTCCAAGACAAAGTTTCGTCATGCAGACATTTGTATATTTTTATATAAGAACGTCGCTTACCAGGCGAAGAAACCCCACATCCTGGAACACTGCCTCCGATATATTAGCTGGACCGGGATTTACCAAACCACATGGAGATTGTTCGTCTATCTAATCATATATATTAAAGCACCGAGAGACCAATATATGAACTTTCATGAAAGGCGTTCGAACATACCGTCCACAGAGTTGCAGCTTACCTGACCTCCTACTTAGACCGTATATACTGCTAAAATTCTCTTCAAACCTGCCTGTGGTTAAACTGCTCAGATATAATTCAATTAGCCTTGGATAGGACACTCCAATTAATAAAAAAATAGTAGGCCGACCGAATCGAAATTCTACTTTGGCTGAAAATATCAATAGATTGCGTGCAGTCGTCAACCAAAAATACTATGCCTTGTAATGGTAAAAATATAATCGAATTTCGTTCAACGAGTGCAAGTACAAAATCCTGCACGATCAGTACATGATTACTAAATTATAAACCTGAGGGCAGGATTTTTAAGGCCGCCTCGCATTGAGTATGTTGACTTAATAGGACCTCGGTGTCAAAATAAGTAGGCAGTCTGCCCCAAAATCAGGAACCAACATGTTGATCGCGCTCAAAACGCTTTCGCGAATTCTGACCTTTCCATCATACCTAAAATATTTAATGCACATGTGTGAATACGCACACTGTTCGCGTTTCAATCTTGAAAAACCTACGTAAAAGACGTCATGGTTACACTGGCGACTCCAAATGGTAGGCTACCCAATAGGTGAAGGAATGTCCCACCCTTCATTGTAGCTCAACTGGAAGTCTTATGGGTATACACTATACGTTATCGCCGTCTATGTGGGGCCCCATTACGGTATACTATATCCTGTAATACTTCAGCTTTGCTTGCCGCCCCCTTAGGAACCCAGCTACTGCGGAAGCATTAACAATATGGAGTACATGAAGGAAGTTATTGTTAAGCGTGACATCTACCCACATCAAAGGCAGAATAATTTGAGGATATTCCCAATACCATTGATCAACAATGACACACCCTTAGTTGTGGAAATTTATATAACACGACATACGCATAAAAATCAAAACGGGGTTAGGTAGGTAGTAGTTAATAAACCGTTTGAGGTACCAGATAAAGCAACTGGTTGCATCAGATGTAGCTAGTGACTTGCCTATATAGAGTATGAGGCTAATGTGCGCATGATGTAAACTTTATATAATTATAAAAGTTCATAAGTTGTGGGGACTAGATTTGCAGGTAGAGTTACGTTGACCTTTGCATGAAAGAACCAGAATGGAAGCCTGGTGCATACTGGTTGTAGATGCTGGTAACTAAAAGTTAAATACTGGGTACTGGGAGTTATATTTATTGGGTAAATGAAGGGGAAGATCATTCCACAGGATATGTCATACAGGGATTACTTTCAGACGTCTTGTAGAAAACCCGTCACGTACTGAAACGTAGCCTCATAAGAAACAGCAGCTGATTTCTATGGTTAATACCGATGGTTCTGATAATGACAAATGAAGTAAGTCTAACAGGACATAGCACGTAAAATGCAATGCAGTAGTCTTGTTATCTATGCTGCATGTCGGCTCAAAATTAGGAATATTTTTCTTTGACTACATTTTACATTATTTATGACGCGATTGGTATGTAGCTATTTGAACAGTTGTTGTCAATGTTCTGACGACACCCAATTCTGTGTCTTGCTAGAAAAAGGGAATGTATCCAGGTCATATGGTGAAATTGTTTAAGGGTACATTTTGTACGTCAGGACCGCATAGCTTTTGCATTACGGCAGGCAAGCCGTCTGGATATGCTAACAAATCCTCATATAATTGGGGTGCAGTCAGACATTTCAAACCAATGTGCCGCGGATAAAACCCACAGCAAACTATTTGTGAGTAAGCGATAGTTTGAAAAATTGGGAGTGGGGTTTTATAAGTGATGAAGCATGTTTCTTGGCAATATGTTATATGTTATAAATACAACAAATTTAATGGTTACGGTGTTTCACTCTGCTCTGCATGCATATTGAATCTTTGGGATTTCCAATAGTTACATATTCGGATTCAGAGGAAAGAACGTCTTCATTGATATAACTGCTACGCCAGAACATCGGATAGAACAATTAATTGGCTTATTTCGTTTATATTATTTTTATTATTTGGCCGTTAATCAGAAGCGGCTTACTAAGCTCACGAATGGAAATAGCTGCAGTAAGGGTACTAGTTCCAATGTTACAACTATTATTCACCCTGGCTGGCTCCTTGCATCTTGCAGCTTTTGTATACTTGATTCCCCCATTAATATTAGGCACTAAGAATTATCCATATATACGGCAGGTAACAAAGGTATAATGGATGCTTTCGCGAAATAAACAGGATATTTTGTACTAATGGGAGCGCTGTGTGATGTATTGATTTCGGGATATTCGTACCATTTCATCGTTGTCATTGAAGTAGTTTCAATCCATAACATTTATTTGACAAAAGACAGCAGTTTGCTTGATACCAATAATTCCAATTGGCTTGATATATATACTTAATTCTTGCTACTTAGTCTGCAACAATCGCGCCTTCCTATAGTATTGATTTGACGAGTATGAATTACTATTTTACATAAAATATGTTTCAAAATTGGTAAGAGAATAGTACAGTCCTAAAAGTATTAATGAACAAGTAAACAAGAGAGACATTTAAATTACTATAAGAAATGCGATTTTATTAAGGAAAACTGGACACCGTAGTAAAAAGGTATGCAACTAAGAGATATTGGCCCGCAACTTAGATTAAATTAAAGTTAATAATGAATGTGGTCACGAATAGATATTCTTAGTATTATCATTGCATCATTTAGAACATATCATATTTTTAAAATGTTAATAACCTTACATAAATGAACCATTAATTAAATGCCTATATTAAGAATATCTTAGGGTAAACCAATCGCAATACTATGAACCACTGTGTAAACCAAATTCTCTCTAAAATCCAATATTTAAATTAGTTTGTTTATATTTGCTAAATTTTTAACATCACGACAAACAAACAACTTAATTCTAAGTGCTTAAGAAATTTAACCTTTCAACTGCAGCATAATATATTGAAACTAATTACCTCCCATTTAAGCGTAATACATATGTTGCACTGTGTTATATCGACATGTTATATCTGCTAACGGATATCAAAATATCAATAATCCACGGTCACTGAGAAACGGGACAAGGGAATGTAATTAAAACCATTATAATTTACTAAATTTATATTATATGGGGTACGCAACCAGTAGTAAAGAAATTGTATCATGTCGATTACATACTAAATTGATTACAGCCAGTTTGCCTATCATCTGTTAGATTTTTTCAGAGCGAAAATTACCTTAGTGCAAGTTTCAAGTTACTCACTTTTGCGTCAGATGTCCATTATCATATATGTAGCCATTATATGATGCTAACAGCAGAGTAATTGTATAGTGTGATTAAAGAAAATCAATTTTAAATACTGAAAACATGATTGTATGGAATTGGTCTTTGCAACTCAGTTATGCGTTCTTTGATTGAACTTATATTATTATGCCTTCGAACAATTAATACTCGTAGTTGCGACTAATTTACAACGTACCCGATCGTTTTGCTTTTGATCCCAGTTAAATGCCAAGTGTTATCTTACTTTTTTACATTGAAATATCTCCGTCTTTGGTTTATCAGTCGAGCTTCAGCTAACTAATTCGTAGATTGTCATTCCTTGTTATTCGATTGCAATTTGAAATAATGAGTCTACTTTTTTATACGTAAGGCTGCTAGCTGACTGTATTATTGCTTTTCCCGTAACCGTTATCTCGACGCCACTAAAACTGTGGACACCAGCATCGACGTAGTGGACGTTTATGCTTCAGTGCATAAACAAGCACAAAAATGGGATGTGAAGGCCATAATGAAAGCTTTGTACCCATATTTAATATTGCCGTCTAGACAGTGTATCCAAGCGAGATGGTTAAGCAACGCATGGTCTGCTAGAATTCGATGAATTGAATATGGTGATAACTAAAAGAAACTTTTTCCTATTTATACCAAAAGTAACATTGCAATATCAAGTCGACCAAAGAAGCGATGTTCTACTAGGAGAACCACATGCTGTTTGAGGGGCGTTTAATGCAAAAATTTTGGAAAATAGTACCACATAGGCAACGACAGAAGCAAGGGTTTGGTTGCAGCTGTTCAGTGAGTCCAACTTATGCATATATTATGTTACCGTCATAAAATGGGACTATTCAAGCAGTCAGTTTTTCACCCACTCTAAACCACCGCTGCTTATCGCATTGCGTTTATAAAAAATAATACCTATGTTGCCACTATAACAGATGTGAGGTTGTTTAATAATAAAATATGAGTTTGCTCTGGCTAAGCGGCACTGCTATAAAAGGCTGTTTGGATTGTCTGTTGAGGCTATTGAAATACGTTATGCAAAGCATTGTAATTTAAGTAATTTATATGGACTTAAATTTTGCTGTGTTGTAGGCATTTACTTCGAGTGGTTTCACTATATAAAATCGTGAGAGCCTATCAATCTATGGTAAACCACGCGGGTAAGGTGAATAGATGACATTAAATAATTAAACATATCCAGCTGATTGAGCATCCTAACCGTGTTTTTAAAGCGGATAATGTCATTGCAAGAACGACTGATACAGGGAGGATCTTACATTGTGGATATGATCTTGTGGAAAACCTCCTGCGGAATTTCAAGTGACTGTATAATTATTCCAGTTATAGCTGTGAGCTATCAGGTCCTTTTTATTAGTGCGTAGCAATAAAGCTTGGCACAAATGATTTGCGTAATACAGCATCAAGAAAGCATCTCTGCCATCGCTTCCTAGTTGCTATTACCACCTGCTGGAAGTTCCAATCATTTTAGCATTTTCCTTTTTAGGAGGTTACAAATTTGAATTTTGCACCTGGATGTTCGACTTTGAGCCTACTCTAGGGAACGGATGTCGTGTTGCAGACATGGCTGCCAGGCTCAACTTCCATGTTTTGTCTGGGATGCGGACAAGTGAACTGTGCTTCTGTAGGAAACTAAATATATTTGTTCAAACGCGTTCTTAACATCTCGAGGTGTTAGTTACTAGCTTTCGAAGCAGTTTCTGGTTGTCTGGAGCAATCTTAATAAACCTAAACCTGTGAAAACATGACATGTTTAATGGAGGAGTATTTAAGTCCTTGTGTTTAAGCTTTTGTGAGTAGCTGTTATGCTGTGGTGTGGATACTACATTTATGTTACTCACCTTAAAATGCATTAAATGTAGATCACTCTGAAGCAGATGCTGGGCGGCATTCACCTAAATTCGGCGTCGAATTATGATGTCATGGACTGGCATTAAAAAACATTCTTGGGAGTAACTGTACGAAGGACTTGCTCATAATAACAACTATATAATAAATGCTACAAACCATTGTGGATCTGGAAATGAAAATTGCGCCAAACGACACTCAAATAGCAATGGATTAAATAATGAGACAAAAACAATGACCACTACTTGTGATTGAAGGTGAAGTTGGCGATCCTGCTTATATCGAATTGCCAAGCCATTTATAGTAGGGCTTAGGAAAAGGTACGCAATTATTTAGAAGGTCGAAAGCGTTGGACATATCCTGTTTTTCAGCGTCGACTGATTGTGTTCAACTACTCCGTGCGACTTTTAACTTAGTTGTACACGACTGCTGTCCACGGAGTGCTTGTCGCTCGGGCGAAATAAGATTGCAATATTCCAGTCGGTACTTCAAGGTAACTGCAACCATGGATTCAATGAACTTGGACAGTACAAGAGAAAGCAATAGTTGCCAGTGTTTTTAGTGTGCAGTCTTCCTTCAGCTCAGATACTCTTCAAATTAATGAAACCTGGTTCCTTGCTAATTAGCGCTAGAAAATGATCCAATAATGCTGTTAGTTTTCATAATGCTGTCATGAGGGACTGTAGTTATGGACACATTGTGATTTGCGGTTGGCCATAAACTGCAACATTAACTATACAGCTTCCGCATTTGAGGAAATTTATTTGATTGTGGCGGTTGACGACAAACCTAATTAGCTGCCTAATGGTGAGGATCATTAAAATGCTAGAGCATTCATCGTCTGCAACGCGTTTGCACCTTCGGTTACCGCCATTGGGGTGTTGTCAGCGGTCGGCAAAAGCGAAAACCATTGCCACAGCTTACCAGGCTCATTGACGTAAACTAAAGCAGTATGTCCTTATTACTAAATGTTTTTTGATGTTCTGTTGACAGGTTCATTTTATTCTCTAAGCCGTGGTATGCCATGTTTACGGGCATAGATATAGTTTTATAACGTTTCTGGTGGTGGAGATGATTATTTCGCCCGCGTTGCTGTTTTGCGTGCTACCATACCTATTATTGTTCGGTTATGAAAGAAATAACTGTTTTAAGCAACTCACAGACTATCTTCTCTGAAGCAATTGTAATACGTCGACTGAGTTGTTGCTGGATTCGATCCAGGCGACTTCCGTGAATTCTTCATCGAATGACGATCAGGTTGTGGTACAGAAATAATTAGCTACTTGAACTAAGCATGTAGTGATGCGTTCTGTCTCATGGTTTTCACTTCGCTGTTGCGTATACCAGATTAATTTGGAACTTATGATTGCATTACCATCTCTGCCAAAAAGGAGTCCACAACAAACACGTGAATCGTACGTTTTGTTGATAACCTGAAATGCAGTGTATTTTCCTGGTACTTGTTCTAAACCGAGTTTGTATTATAATAAAAAGGTAACATAATACACTGGTTATGATCTCGTGAAGCTCGATGTTCAATTATTCGTTAACCCTTGATGGGTTTATTAGTAGTCACCTAATCCACCTGCGATCACGAAGCGGGTTTATAAGCCGTTAAAGTATATCATCCAGAAGTCAAGACATGGCAGTCCGTTTTATAAGTAAAGTATTGGGCAGAAACACCAATGTTATCATACAAAACTTGTTTTATGCAGCATTCATTAAGTAAATCGGTACATTATCAGCCTGAATCCTCTATATGCTCACACTCTTGGTCTATTCTTTTATACAGAATTACCCCACTACCTGTTGTTGCGGATAAATTAATTTTCCGTCATTGATTGCTAACCATCCGTCCTCCGACCTTGCGCATATCTGGGTGACACCAATGGTAACAAATAGCATAGAATATTGTTGATCTTTTATTGCTGCTGAATTTTTAATAGTCTTAAGCATCAGAGTAAAAGCACGATAGTTTAGAGGTGCTCAGTTTGTTATTTTAAGTTATTTCATTCTGTCAAGCTAGGGAAATCGCGTAGGATTTGTAAAGTATTAGGTATAAACGCTGAAGACATTTGTCTGAATTGCACACGTGAATAGCTAGTTGTAGCAAAAATAAAATATTTAACGAGAAAGCATTTACTTATTAAAAAGTGGCTGCAATGTTCAGCATTCTCGTCTAGGTCTGCTGTTGCGGCATATAAAACATATAGCGTGAATTGCTTTGATATATGCTTAAATTGATGAACAGCTGACTTTTCCTAAATTTACAAATAGGAGGGACAAGTATTTCCTCGACTGTCGGAACAATGTAGAATTATACTCTATTGACTACCATTTTAATACTATTTGACACATGTGTTTTACTTACAGGTCTCCAAGTGATGGTTGTTTGCCTTGTTGTATGGTGCAATGATTTCCCGGTTATAATATGTTTTCTAAGTCAATGGAATTATAAAGACTGGACAACGAAGGCAGTATCTACGTGGTATCGACTTATACGAAAATTTCAAAATTCATCAGAATCTGTTTCTTTGCATTAAAGCAATACAAAGTTATTTTATCGCTTAGAACTGTCGACAGATATATGTTAATTTGATTGTCTGCCGCAAAAGTTTGTTTAACACTTTTGCTACGTTATGCGTCTTAAAAAATGATTGTTTGTCATCCACGCGCAGCGTTTTTAAGATATCACTACAAAGCATCATGGCTCATTTGGTTAAAAATTAGTTCGCATGTTTGCTGTGGCTCTCGTGCAGACGTGAAAACCAAGTTTATGCTCTATACCAGTTTTGAAATGGCAAATATGTTACCAGTGCCTTTTCAGTTACAGCGTACTGCTTACTGCTTGAATGATTTGCTTCCCCAGAAGGTGCATAATGCTAGAAAAATTAGTTCTATTTTAGCTATTTGTGTTTTTATTTAAATATTTCTTAATGCTATTTGTCGGAAATAATATTGATGCATAATGTATTGTGTATGGAAAGCTTAAATAGCGGCAGAAACATGCAACACTTGGTTAATTAGTGCCCAAAAGAACGCAAGGCAAAGGCTGATGTAAATTATACAAGCATATTGCTCTTCAGGAAAACTGTATCAGTAAAGCAAATTTGTTCGTTTCCTGATAACGAGTACAGCCAGCTTTTTATGTAGCAGCTATAAATAAGGGCATATGCCATCATACAAAAAGCAAACAATCATGTGATTGTTTTAAATTTCGGTGCAGTTCACTTATTCTGATGAAGAGAATAATAACAGCGCAATGATATACAACAAGAATTTTGCAGTGAAAAATTATTGCTTGCATACGACAACTAACAGCAACAAATGAAATATGTCAGCGAATACTCAAATAAACTCCAGGAAACATAATTTATTTATTTGCTTTCACAACTGTCTGGGGATCAAATGAAACCCAATATATTTATGACAGCATGCCAAAATCTTGTAAATTGTCGCCGAACAAGAAAATATATAATAACCTAATTAATTTTGGTTACTATATGTGTTGAAAAGCGCGATCACAGTAGAATGTCAAAATATGTAATAGATAATACACGCTGGTGAATTATTTCCAATTATTTAGTGGTGTCATACAATCCAAAAGCAAATATATGGTAACGTATAAAGGACTTTGCATGAAAGTTTTATTTTGAGTTTTCCTGAAGTCAGTTCATTTATTATAACTAATGCCACAAAAGCCTGCACAAGTTAACCATTTCTGAGTAAATGATATTTTGTTTCGGTCGTAGAGTTATAATTTTGGCTTGATGGCACCCAATATGTCACGCCTTTCTTATGACAGGAAACACATCTAAATTGACTGTGAATGAAAAAACCTTCCAATTGATATACTTGCAAACGACACGTGTTTATGAGGTGAACCCGTAAACTAATGTGGCTGCTGCCCCAAAAGATATTTTCAACGGACCCTATATTTTTATTTTTCCCTTCAAATAAATCCATGGATTCGTGTATGATTAATCATATTTCTGTACTACACATGCATGCAATCTTGGTAGACTTTTGCTAGGATCCTAAGTGAGTATTCCACGCATTTTAATGGTAATCACCACGAATTCATAACGGATAACTTTAATGCGCTGGGGATGTTAAATAATTAGAGTTATTATTTTGTTATTTAAAGTGGTTTCTCTCACTGTACCATGTTCTTAGATGTTCGGGTATTATGAGCGTATATGAAATGTACCAAACACAATAATCCCCTATTCTAAAGAAAGAAAAAAGAAAACGTTGCAATATTAATTTTTAGGCACATTGGCCACTTGTGTATTACAAAGAGCGACACAAACAGTTGTGATGAAGGGGCAGAATTCGTCTTGGAAGTATCTTTCCAAGCGTTCATGCAAGCATTCAGAAGAAGGATTAAACTGTTCAGTACAAACATTTGATGTGGAAAGAAACAGACAACTAATGTCTTATAAAATATCAAATCTGACACCAAAGTTCACCAACTTTTGCACTTTACATTTCGCAGGTACTGTAATATCAGCTGGTGCATAAGTTTCATTGTCGCGCTAAGTCCTGAATATAGTGAAAGATATTTAATAATACGTAGGATACTAGTGATATATATTAGATATCTCCTTTGTAAATCAAGCTATGACAAAATAAAAAAGAAATACATATCATAAGGTTTGAACTTTTCTAAATATATGGCTGAGGTGCCTATAAGGGTCTCATGATTTATCTATGAAAAATCCCGTTGTTACTTTGACGACGGAGTTGCCGTATTAATTAAACTAAAGGTCTGTTTTAATTATTATTATTTTAACGCAGATTTTGAATTTAAGTTTACATAAAATGAATTCCCCTACTTATAAATGTTTTATGCGCTCGCAAATGGTATTTGCAATTAAAATATATTTAGGAGAAGTTTATGGTCGTTAAGTGTCGTCACCCATATCTGCGTTGATTTGGTTTATAAAGCGTTCTTTCAAAAAAGTGTTGCCCACCTGCTTATTGTAATATATAATATACAAAACTTGAAATCCGGGGCACCGTTTCCCATATTGCACTCTTTCTAACCAAACTTGCAATATTTACGAAACATTTAATATAGGTAAAATTCATTTAACAGGATACGACCTATCTGGACTATATATAATGGAAAAGCTAACTCATTAACACGTCTCAGGTTCTACTAAAATAGCTTGAGCACTTTGGCCTATTTGCTTGATAAAACATTTTGAATTACCTACATCGACTACATGATCCATCTCATGAATGTCTTTAAAACACATGAAAGTGTAAGAGGCTCTTGTGCATCAACCTGATCCTTCTGTTGATTATTTTCAGACAGAACAACCCATGTCACCTCCGTAATATAGAGGTTTCAGACCATAGCATAGGTCTTGTTAACCGTTACCATCCGTAATATATAAATCTAATGATGCATATTGAATAGTCATTAACGGATTGTAATTATTATTTCCTGAACACATTTCATAGCCTGATATTCTTACTAATCAAGCCTACGGAGGTGGTAATTCTCGACTAAATCCCCTTTATGTTAGCAACAATGATTTTCATTAAGACAAAAAATGGAGAATAGTTACTAGCCAGTACTTTTACAGTTCAGTTGCGCTTCCGCCTTTGTTAATCTGAGAAGTTATTCCAAGCCCTCATGAGGAATGAAACTAATTTTTATTCTAAGCAGCGCAAGAATAGCTGTGCCAATGGTTTTAGCAGTCTTATTGCTGTTGTTCATGGAGACACTGTATAATTGAGAACCGACACCGGGGTAGCTGTGATAAGTACGAAATACAAAAAGCAATCGGGGACAATGACGTGAACCTTGAGGAACAAAATAATCGCCATGTTTGGGTCCCATAGAAAGCTGCAAACTAGGTGTATTAACTGGAGCTAAAGGAGAAATTGCGCAACCTAATTTACAATCGGATCACCTGTACTGTAATACTGAGGCTTGGAAAAAATATCCGATGTGCTAGACCAGACATTCAAAACTTTTGTTCAACCGTGTCCTTATTTTTCCTTTTCCATTTCTCATGACCGCCTACCTTGATCAACATAATTCCAGTAATCCAAATGGTCAGACGTTTTTCAGCGCTTCTACTCGGTCATATTCGTAAGGCTTGTTATGATAATTAAATTTTAATGATAATATCACTGAATTTTTCCTTACCAACTTGTGTTCTTGATTTTTCTATACCCCAACATAACATTAATTTGGCACCAACATCATACCACTTGTATGTGATTAATCAAAAGTCAGCATAAAATTTTTGTCTTTACTAAATGTTATTAGCTTTTGACTGTAAATCACGCTATAAATAAATCAGTACACTAAACACTTAACAATATATTTCCCAAAACGTAACTGCAAAACATAAAATTGGTGAATTTGAGTAAGCTTAATTATGTCCGGCTTGGGACTTGAGAGCCAGATTCGTAGATCTACTCTGGTTATTAGGTCTAATCAAGTTTTCTTAGAAAATCAACTCCGCTACATCTACTTGCAACGATGTGAGTAAAAGGTAAGTTAATATATATCAGAAGTTCACAATTGTAGAGGAACACTTTTCGATAAATCTCATCCTTCAAATAAATATGTATCAAAATAAGAAAACTGAGTGGCCAATGAAAGATTGGTTTAAATTAGAAAGAATTACTAAATCCACACAACCTACTGTCTTAGCATGTTCGGTCATGGAGCATCACACTTCGACTGATTAAACCTTGATCGATAGCCATACAGGCAAAGCTAATTGATTATTAAGAATTTGTGGAACTTTCTAATTTAGAGCTTGCGTTCGGTAGCTAATCGGTTTCCTAATTTTGTTCTATACTTTAGAAAACCTGACGAGTTTTATCAAAAAGTAGGTTATTCCCACAATGGGTAAATGCTATCTTCGCAGGAAATATTCACTGAAAATGTCCCATTTGTTTTATGTTAGGCAAAGCAGTCTCTACCAAAAAATACCCATTTATATTGCTTGAAAATGGATGTTGTTTGTGTGTAATACGAGGCTTTCCTGGATATAAACTTCAAAATTACTGGACTGTAATTTAAATGGAGGTAGCATAAAAGTCGAGCTTTCCCTGTAAAACAGGTCAATAAACCTGACTTTTATTCCTTTTCGGAGTTGTTATTAGTAACTGACCTTAACAGTCAAGTTTTCCTTATTTAGCTTATTCGCGACTGTAGCGAGAATCGGGAACTGTACAAATTCCTGATGTCAGATTCTTTGAGTAAATATTTCCTGCTTTTCAAGGAAACCGCTAATGGCTTTTTCGTATAAAATTATATTAATCAATTGGCCAGGAAGATTTCTTAGCAAACTGTGTTTTTCCAAATCATCTGCCAGATAAAGAGCTTGTGGTATTGCCGTTAAAAGTTTTTTTTTCAATATTTAGTTCCAGAAAGAAATGGAATGAGGAGACCCAGAATACAACTAACTGGCAAATGTAGTTCTCTTTGGAGAACTATCTGTCTTCCGTAACCAACTAATGCTCTTGGAAATCGGCGTTCTCCTCCTCATAGAACTGTTAACACAAGTTTGAATTGAGGGCTATTTGACACGGTTGATAAGTCTTTTAACAGTTGCCAGTGACTCGTTTACTTACCAACCCAATTTCCTAGCTGCCAAATGCTCTCGATGAATCAGAGACAACTTTGTTTAGATAATTAATAGATCTTCTGTGGTTTCCTACCTGTTCTGCAGCACCATGGGTTGCATTTTGCGCTAGGTTTCACATGAGGATTTAGTTTTAAGTTTGCTAATAACCACGAATGTAGACTGGTACTTTGTATGAACAGCAAAGCAAATCTCCTCCACAAATTAATTATCATTAAAGAATCATACATATGAAACGAGAAGAGTGTCATTATCAGATGAAACAGATTCGTCTATGTGTAACTAACATTCTCTGGACTATAGTAAAGTAACGAAGGTAAGTTAAATGTTCCGAGCCATCTCATTGATTTGCTTGGATACGGCTTCGTTGCTGTTAGAAATAAATTAAACTGCCCCTTGAGAATTCATGCTCATCAAGTCCGATAGTAGTATTGCTACTGAAGGCGTATGTGATTTGCCACTTATTAAGTTAACTGTTTCTTGTATTTCCGGATTACTAACGCAGTTCACGAGCGTAATGCATTTTCAAGGTTTCCTTCAGCCCCTTCATACTTTGGCAAGCCCATCCTACAAAATCACAAACCCAGAGTCACATTAACAAATCGACTCAACATCCATAGGTACACGCGCAACTACTTAAACCCAGTATGTTACTGGATAATTGTGATTCATGTATCGTGCTTTTATTAAGGTAATTTTGCCTTTGCAGGCGTGTCCCGCACTGAAGAGAATAAATCGTTTATTTATTTATTTTTCAACAATTTAGCAACACCGTTAGAAGCAACACAAATGCTATTTCTAAGGAAGAGTTTGAAATATTCCAAGAGTGATTTCGGACTAAAGAAAACTTCTTGGCAAAAGTCAATACAAAAGGAAAACAAATACAACCGAGCAAAGGTTAAGGCTTGGTGTACGCAATTATATTAAAGTTACACCAAAACTTTTCAACAGATTAAATGAAGGATAAAAAAACAAACAAAAAGGACATGCTGATAGGTTTAATAAACCGGCATGGGAGAGTCAGCAATGGTAATAACAACATACTTGGGCCATTGCCAATCATTGCACCAAGTGCGTGTTTAAAGTGCATATGATCATTAGGAGAATTCTGAGTAGAGTCTTAACTTGCATATGGTGTTATATATATTCACACAGAAACCAGTTGCCCACATACATGATGTAAGCTGGCTGCATTGCTCTCCGGTTTAGAGACTTCCGCTGACCTGTATATTTAGTAATAGTTTTATTACGTCTTTATTGTTTCAAAACTTTATCGCAAGAGCCAACGCACTTCAAATGTAGAACCCTACACTAGCAGAATATCCAGTGTAATTCGAAATGCTGTTGGCCGATATGACCAATCGCATGATGTGCAAGCGAGCTGATATTGGAAACTAAAAAGGTATAACCTGACCCTAGTGCACTAATACCCAACGAGAAATTAAAACTGATCTTTTCATCCAGTGGAAGTGTCCTTATGATTATAAGTATCAGTGTAACTTTGTGTGCTAATTACTAAATGGGCTGAGGAGCGTTCAGTGGTCTCACTGTGGAAAGGCCTCACATTTCCAGGGACGGCTCCATTGTTACTTTCACTATATGAGTCTCCGTATGACGGTTGCATGACTAGGGTGACGCCGGCAAGCCGTAGGCAAGTTTCATGGAACTACGCCAACTCCGCAAAGGTATTCCTTCTGGCTCTCACAACTTCTAAACAATCGCTTGCGCCCGCGTAATACATTCCGATGATCAGTAGTAACCTAGGATGATTAGTGAGCATAGAGAAATTATCGGAAACTTTTTAATGGATTCCGATTTTTGTGTTATTACTGCCCACGTTTACAGTATGGCAAATTATGGCCCTAAAAAGATTTACAATCCCAGGGCCCTCACTAAATTTTCAATGGCTCCCAGAAAGACCAGATGGCTCTGTTGAGAATGACTGGTTTGATTCAGCAAACGCCTTCGAATTATCCACGTAAATCACATTATTGTCTTCTCCAGCGTCAATTGAATCGATTCAAATGTTCCTCACAATAAGTAAATGTAATATGCACCATTGCTACTGAAGGAAATCCGGCTACCAGTGCCTACGGATGTTTAATATTTCGGATAACACACCGGCATATCAGCCGCAGTGAATTGCATTAAGTTAGACTGTAAAGGGACAAGGAATACAGGCCAGTATTTTTAGAGCTACGTTCTGCTTCCGCGGTTGTGCATCTGATGCATTATCCCAAGCTATCATGTCTATAGACGTTTGTCTTCTAAGGGACGCTACAATAACTATACCAATGGTTTTAACATATACGTTATTTTTGTTAGCGTCTTTTCTGAATGGTATCGACATCAAGACAGGTATGGTTGTGCAGGGGCCACAGAATTTGTGACGGAGCTCCCGCAGTAAAATTTATGTGTGTATTTTTGCAGGTAAAACAAAGTTGGAATATATTCTGATTGCATTAGCTTATACGATGTGTGGGGACATGTTGCATCTGCAGCGCATTTACAACTTTTTATCTGTTTTGTCGAATCCTTAACCCCCCGCAGTAGAGGAAATATTTGCCTAAAATTTCGTAGATATTTGACATGTTTGTAAAGCAGGTTGTGGTCACTGCCTAAAGTATTCGCCATATTTTGCAGGACAGTTTAGCGTATTTGTTAATTTAGGCTTTGTATTTTTCCAAATTATCTAGCATTGGAGCTACACTTAATGTTTGTCATGATGCACAGCTATTACCATCAAATTCTAAGTTTTGCACTTGAGGTAAGAAACTGCTTTGATCCAATGCTAATCATTTTTCAACTGCGCGCATAATCAGCCGACTAAATCTTTTAAGAAACATATCCGGTAGACTTCCATTAATATAAGGCAATGTTTGAGCAGGTTTCGGCTCTACTAGTTGAGAGAAACAAACTTTTGTGTGGTTATCTGCACCGCCTTATTTTTTTCACTCCCGAAATTTCGCAGCAGAACAAAGGTAAAAATAATGATTGCACGATCATTGTGACAAGCCGCGTTATTTACAACAAACAACAAGATCAAACGTTCCTCCTTTGTATGCATAATATCCAGCGCATATTGCCTGTTACCTGTTCTGAATGAACTTGACAAGAGGATCGGATTGCAAAGCTGAGCTGTGGCATCAAGCTGTTGTAGATTGGCTTCAAAGTTTTTCTGACATTGGATGGAATGTATAAGCAAGGGATGTTGCAACTGCAATATGTAAGTGTGTAAGTGCATCTCGTTTTCATAGTGCAGCTTAAAGAATTGGAATTGTGGTAATCCATCTTAGGTGTATAGTTATGGGGCGTTACACAAAGGCTCTAAGTCGTTTCCCTAAAATTTCACTACGTACGTTATTCAAAAGATATTGATAATTGTATGTTGGAATCATAAATTTTCTTGATCATAATGTACTTTCGTTAAAATAAAATTAGGTTCCCTGATTTTGATATTTCTTTGCTTTTGATGAGTGGCTTGTCCGAAAATAATCTTCTACTTTCCGCCACCTCCATTTGTGGCCTCGTCTCAGAGATACAATGATATCGCATGACTAGGAACCTAGCGAATTTAAAGTTTTACGGGTTTAGTATAAAGACGATTAATCGCACATGAGCGGATTATGGTATATGTAGTTTGGGAGCCCACGCTTCTTCTTCTGAATGAGGTCATAATCGTCTCCGAAAAAACGATGTGATGTAGTTACACAAGTGGAATTCAGCAAAGAATATGCCAAAAATGGGGAATTAGGGCAAGAGTATAATCCACACTGGTTAGATCCAGGAGTTCGGAATCACTTTGTAGAGCTCGTCGAACTGGTTGGAACGAGCGCGCGCACAATATGGTGTGTGGATAATTAGAGTGGCCACAGAGGTTAAAGCGAGAGGCAAGTTAAAAAGCGGTCGCAAGGAAACTTATCATACAAATTTTCACTTTAATAACTTCCGCTGTGTGAGACAATGTTGCTAGCCGTCACCTAGCCTATTTAACATTGCTGTTGAAGCACTCATGGAAACAGCTGTCGCTGGACACGATCTAGAATTATAAATCTACCTCCTGGTGAGTGACTTCTTGACTTGGAGTATGCTGACGATATTGCGCTAATGCTGAGAGCTCAGAAATGTGTCAAGCTGACCTTGACCGAATAGCAATGACGGTCAATCAATTTCTTCTATACTTTGCTCCATCAAAATGTTTCGGTATTCTCGAAGATCGGCAGCGGCCCACCCATGCGTTGACCTCTGACGGTTATCAGCTAGATGTAGTTAAGTGGTTCTAGTACCTGGGCAGCTATCTCAGCACCCGTGAGATCGAAGCTGATCTTACGAACCCTTATAGCAAACCAAGAGCTGCTTTTGTCAAGCTTCGCTATCTGTTGAACAGACGCGACGTCACGCTGTCCCATAAGTGCATCAGCCATTTAATCAACTCATTTATACGGTTGTGAAAACCGACACATCAGGCCGACAGACATAAATTGGCTGGTCACTTTCGACCATCGCTTCCTTCGCGGCTTAGCTCCTCCCGGTTGCTAGCCCTGCGTGATCAATGAGCTTGTTTGGTGCAGGATGAGTTAGCGAAAGGCTCAGTACCGTGTTAACACGCACCAGACTCCGATGGCTGGGCCACATGTAGCGCAAGCCAGCACACCGACTCCCGTGGTTTGCATTGTTTTTGCGCAGGTGGTGCGGTTGGAAGAGGAGGAGGGAAGGCCAATCGATCACTTAGTCGAGGAAATGAAAACATGCATTTCGAAGTTGGTGTCACTTGCCACATCCGGACTGCCTGGCAAGGGACCTGAGCACGATAACCACGCTTATTTGGACACACTTGCTGATAGGGCGAAGAGCAGGCCTCGGTGGAGTTAGCTTTGAGTTTATTTGTCCCTATTAGTTTCCCACTCCAATTCCCATCTCATACAAAATGCATAATAAAATATTTAACATTAGATTACGAACTTTTGCTTTGTACATAGCATAACCGTTGTCTCTTAGCCTTCTGTGTTGCATCACATTAGCTTATGTGTGTTTCTCACTCTATACTAACCTGTATTGATAATTGATGCTGATCATTATTTGTGAGTTGCTCGAATCAAACTGCAAACTACGATCGTTGCTAATTTGTATAATACGCCATTATTAGAGTTTCTTCTACCTGACAATCCAAAGATTATGCATTTCACGAGCACCGTTCAGGTGTCATGTATCATGATATTTCCCTTTCTGTGATTCTTCCATATTGCAGACTACAAATGATGAAATATTATAGTTCTTTATTTTGATTCTAAAAATGCTCAAGTTAGTGCTCCGTTAACGTAATCCGGAATCCAAGCATATCTGATTACATCTGCGGATTCTGTTGTCTTGAATGTAGAAATCAGTATTAGTCCGCTTGTCGAATTAGAGTTCGCAACCAACATAGTCCGGCTGCTGTCTAACAATATAGCTGCAACCACACAATATGGAAGGATAGAGGCAAACAATCAGGGGGGTTAATGAATTGCCTTGTAGCACCGAAAGGGTTTTGTCCAAATGGATGAAGAGAATGATGGGGTTTGGCGTTCTAAAATGTTCCACTAATAGAACAATTGTTGATGTGTGTAAATCTATATGTAAAATCTATTTTTTGTTAAATAGAACGAATATATAAGCTAGTGGATAAATAGTGGTTCCATTTGAACAAAATTCTCGTGGTTATTAATTAAATCAACTGTTGATGATGACTGGTTTCTACTTTGTTAAACTGCAGAACAAAAATGCCTGTCACATCGGCGATGAGGTGCTCAATCTGCAGTTATTTGTCACTGTGAATGATTGCGTTTGTAAGTAAATTTTGCTGACTAACTGAGTCTATAGATCTGGAATTCACTGAAGGCTAAAACGGGATTGAAGTGATTTTTGTCTCGTGATTTTCCATTTATACTTCTATGCAGCGTAGCTAATAACAAAATCAGTCACTCTCAATCAACTTTGTCCAATGTTTTGCACGAAGTTCCACGTTTACGAGTACATAATTGGTAGGGCAATATAACGTCTATTATTAAGATAATAACCAAAATTGCATGTTAAAAGAATCCAAGCCCCCATTTATTAGTTCATGACGTTGCCGCGGAGCAGCAGAAATGTTAACTCGGACCGCATTTGGCCGGCAGGCTGAACTTTGGATATCACGGCTTTATATTTTCTTATGTGTTGGGATCATACATTTTAACCACTCGTCATTGAGTAAATAATAATAAATCAGTATGTAGCCCATTACATATTTTGGCGGAAACATTCCGCGGGGGCAATCAGTTTCCACAGCGAAATGACTGTACAATATGTGCCAGACTAGCCACAACATCGAGGAAGGAACTTTGTGAGGAGTGTTACGGATACCAGCCTATTCATGCATGCCATTATATAACTAGCTATATGTGATGAGTTCTGATGAATCATTGCATTAGTGCAACTCCACCAGATCATCACAAACGTCGCAACGCCTGAGTCCACTTTTCACTCTTAACTCAATGTCACTAGCTAGTCTAAATTTATGTTTCCTCATGACTCGTACAATTTTGAGTTAGGCGCGGACTTAGCGTCCGCTTACATACGTGGACCGAATGGTTAGTCAATCGAGCATATGTTTTTCATGTACTTGCGAGTTATCTTCTTCAGTTTTCCATGTTACCGGTACAAGTTGATACGCTGGAATTTTGATATGCATTGTTCCCGACCATTTCAAATAGACGAAGGAATTTTATAACTTATTATATGGACACTTTTAAGGTTAGTACTTATGTGTCTATCACAATGAGGCTAGACCTTACAGTGTTGCGATGTTTTGTGTGCTTAATTGATCCATTGAGCTATAGTAGGTGGTGCATTTTTGCACCTTCAGAGCCACTCATACCAGCTTGGTCAATGGCTAGATGCCAGACAAACTCAGCATCCTGATACTCCATGTTGCCGGTTGGAATGAGGGTGGCTCGTTTTTCCTTAAAACGGACTCCTTGCAGCCCCAAACCCGCTGCCTTGTGGACAGGTTTTTAACCAAAGGCTTTGGTTGAGAATCCTCTCTAGACCTCTGCAACCTGACAGCATCCTGCTCAGCAATACTATACATCTCCATTTAAACAAATGTATGATGCTATGGCCACCGCAGAGGATAATAAACGGTTCTGTATCGAGCAGGATGGATAGGGATTAGATTGCTACTGTTCAAGCCTTCCTGTCTTCTTATTCCCCCGTTTGTGCTGTTTCATCCTAATCGTCCCGTGCCAGCTTCACTTGTATCCCTGCTGTTTCCAACCCTCCAATTCTCGGCCCTCCCCCACCTTGCTTCAATAGTCGCTTGTGTTTTAGTTTCAGCTCATATGTGAACGAGGAGCGTCATTTCTGCACTGCCAGCAAGACAATGACCAAGCAAGCGATCAAGCCCAGTTCCTCGATTTCCATTTCAAGCCCTCGATCATTTTTCAGATTAGCGTGACTCAATGTTCGCACATTAATTTAGATCGATCAACAGGCAGCTCTTGCCCGAACATTAGAGAACCTATCGATCGGTACCTGATGCTTGTTGGAGACCCGCCTGCAAGACTCGAGCTTTGTGCTACCTCTGTGATCACCTTCAGATAAAATTTGCAGCGCATTCTCATTGCGCCTATCCGGTGACGATGAAACTTTGAGCATCGACCGAGCTGGTGTTCACATGGAATTGAGTCTTCCGGGTGAAGCTACTCTGGTTGATTGCATTCCAAGCAGTAGCCGGATGTGTGCAGTCCGATTAGCTGGCTCGTTCACAGCTTCGAAGTCGCGTGGGAGTGAAAGGTGTATATTCGTTATTGCTGCCTATGCACCCACAAACTGTAGCGATGACTCGGTAAAAGACGACTTCTATCTTCAACTGAACGAGCTCCTTAGCCAAGGAATAAGCTCGAACACTGTAGTGCTGGCTGTGGATCTGAACGCTGAGGTTGGAAAGTTATCCACAGATGAGCTGCATCTGGGCGGCCAACATGGTATAGACTCCCGTAATGATAACTGTGAGCGGTTACTTCATTTATGTGAGGGTGCTCGCTTATTTCTTGCGACCATTAATTTCAGACACAGCACCCGCCGGAGTGTGACTTGGAGCCCACCAGCCTCGAACCAGATATGGACGCAAATCGATCGCATTGCTATCAGTTACCGCTGGTGAGGCTGCGTCCCGAACCGTCGCTCGATTTGGAGCAAAGGTGTGGACACCGACCATGCACTTGTATGTACTGACTTGCAGGTGCCCTTTGGCGGACACGCACAAATACATTGTGAGCGCACCGACACCAGCCAACTGGCGAAGCCAGCTGTTCTGAATGCTTATCAAAGTACGCTGTCATGCGAGCTGGATAAACGATCACTGGATGCAGTTGAAGCTCACTGGTCTCATATTCACCAGACCTTACTAGCAGCAGGAAAAGCCTCATGTGGTTCTTCTAATCGCCAACATAGATATTGGGTCTCTTCACATTCTCTGGAACTTATCGACGCTCGCCGGCATATTCCGGTTGTAAGCGAACAAAATGAAGCCCGTAAAGAGCTCCAAGAGAAACTCCGTGCAAGCCTGAAGACAGACTGCGAATCCTGGTAGTCTCACCTTGCATCAGAAACGGAAATGGCTGCTTCCCTTACTATTCACTGTAAGTTATTCTGGCTGATACGGGAGTTGTTCAGCATTAGACCTGGTATAAGTGAAACAATTTGTGACGAGAGTGGACAGCCTATCCACAACTTGTCAAAACGCTTGTATTGTTGGTGTAAACAATTTGAACAGAAATTTACTCGGTCAGGTTGGTTAGATTTCTCTCCGCCCACCGATCGCTCCACTCCCTGGGCTGTCCCTTTGGATCAACCCCCTCACTCAGACGTCGAACGTGCGATCGAACTGTTAAAGTTAAATGAAGCCGCGGGACCTCATGATCTTTCTCCAGCCGTCTTCAATTTCGGGGGACTTGCTCTTATGGATGGTATACACTAGTTACTAGTCAAACTGTGGGAGAAAGGAACTGTCCAAGTCGATTGGAGCCGCGCTGTGGTAGTTCCAATTTGCAAAGAGGCTCACAATCGGAATAAGGCAGCCAAAGCGGAATAAGTCTGGTATCCTACGCCTCCAAATTACTTGCTTCTATCACTCTTCACAGACTGTCTGGCACTCGTGAAAGACATATTCGTGAAAAACAAACAGGAGTTCGTCGAGGTGGTGTCTGCTTTGACCACATATTCATCTTGCGTCAGTTGATGAAGCGCGGTCACATATAATGGCGGCCCACCATTGTCGTGTTCCTCAATACAAAATTGCATT
The DNA here is from genome assembly GCA_944474145.2 of Dicrocoelium dendriticum. NCBI lineage: Eukaryota > Metazoa > Platyhelminthes > Trematoda > Plagiorchiida > Dicrocoeliidae > Dicrocoelium > Dicrocoelium dendriticum. The sequence continues at coordinate 241,167,963 of OX104063.1, read as the reverse complement.
CGATTCGGTGGATAGACGTGCACTTTGGGACTGTCTACTCAGAAAATGTGAATATTATCCGGGCAATATATGCCCATAGCTCGGGCGGAGTGAAGACTTACGGCAAGTTGTCTTCGCCCTTTAATATCTCCAGCATCGTGAGAAAAGATACCCGCTGTTACCTTTACTCTTCAACTTCACTGTTGATGAAGTCATGGAAATGGGTTCACAGGACACGACGTACAAGGTGTGGGGCTACTCCCACCAGAACGGTTTCTTTACGTAGGGTATGCTGATGATATTGCCCTAATCTGTGACCGCTCACAAATGTGCCAAGCGTCACTGGACAGATTAGCACTAGCTGTCCGTCAGTTCGGGCTTTGCTTCGCACCCTCGAAGTGCAAACCGTTCCTCCAAGCTTGGTATGGAACGCCCCATACGCTGACCCTTGTTGGGGATCAGCTAGAAGTAGTACAAAATGTCAACTTCTTGGGAAGCTTTTACAGCACCCGTGGGATTAAAGCTGAAATCACGAACCTTATGGCAAAAGATCTGAACGTTTTGTTAACCTTCGATATTATGGCGCCGGTGTGACGTCACCCTTACCATGAAGGTTAGAGTGAACAATACAACAGTTGGTGAGACCCTACGTACGGTTGTGAAACTTGGCTGCCTAAAGCAGCGGACCTCAAGAAGCTAGTTACGTTCGACCACCGCTGAATTCGTTATTTATCTCACCTCTGGTGGGAACACTGCGTGAGCAACGAGCGTGTTCGACGCCTTGTTTATGGCAAGGAAAAGGAGCTGAACCGTTCAGCACCGTTATTTTACGTACCAGGCTCCAATGGCTCAGTCACTTATTACGCATGCCAGCCCACCGAGACCCGCGACATGCGTTGCTTGCGCGTCGGGTTGTGAGAGGAAGAATAAGAGAAGTGGCCAAGCGCTGACTTAGTCAGAGGAATGAAGCCCTCACTTCGGAGCTGGCCTCAGTTGGAACGTCTCGGCTCCCGGGTTGGGATCAGAAAGACGATGAACACGTTTGGTCGGACACAATTGCTCATATGGCTAGGAGCCGACCTCAGTGGCTATCGTGCTGTGAGTTTGCTTGCCCCACCCCATTCCTCTTAACCTATCCCTCCAACCACCATCTCATTATTTAACCTTATTTAACTTTGCCAAGTAAATTTTTCGATACACAGTAGCCAGCTGGTAGCTTAGCAGAACGATGCCTATCCGTTACCCGTAGCTCCAAGGGCTTGCACCAGTTGCATTTGCTTTTTTATGTATTGCGGCACAGTAGCTGATGTGTTCTCCACCTCTAGCGAAGGTGCATTAGGAGGATGATGTTGAGTATTTATGAGTAATCATAATGCGTTACAAAAACTTAACCCTTGCCATCCTCCGCTCTGTTTTCTAAGTTGACCCGGTGATACTTTACCAGTCGCTTCAAGCAAAGAGAGAATTGTCGGTCTATTTATACTTAAGCCAAGTTGGTTGAGAGCTCGTACCCCTTGGAGTTTTGATTACATAAAGTTGGTGATGCAAGATCGCCATTTAGTAACGTATTGTCAAGCTAGCATCGAAACGTTAACTGATGCGAATATTGACGGAAGACAAATCTCCACAGACTTCGCGAAAAATATATAAATTATCGAAGTTGAAATTTTGGTCTGTATTCCTCCGCATTAATCCTATTTCCACCGTTAGGGACAAATCACTCAGATAATTATTTACTCTTTAGTTGTGTCACGGCTGGTAAGATGACTTTCAATAGAGACATGAGTAATATTTGGTGATCTCCGTCAGCTCGAGATTGAACAGTAGCTGAAACACCTGCGCGCATCATATTGTAGTATGTCAAGCAAGAGTGGCGTATCCTGTGCCCGTACTAGAGCAGCTGTCGTTTCCATTTAAAATTAGATGTAGTAATGTGGAGCATAATAGTCCAGTGCTCCGCACTTGACATGAGAGAATTTCCGCCTAAGCCTACTAAGTCCAGTAGGTCGTCCGCAGTTTACTTTTGACTTATCAAGCGGGCATATACTCTTTGAGGGGTGTTTGCGGCCGATATTGGTCGATCCTTTCCTAACTGCTAGATCTTCGCGGCCTGACATATTTTACGCTGATTTACGAACACCGTGTACTATTCACCACAACCCGAGGATATTCATATAGCATTATTGTACTGCTCTGCCGCGAAAACTTTTCATATTATTTTTCAAAATAATGAGAGTTCACAGGTCAGACAATGGAATAATTTTGGGAAACGAATATAAAGAAACAATGAGTTTAGCAATCATTTCACTAATGAGCAATAGGCCCCAATGGGTGCACTTTAATTTGGTGTCCAATCAACCTGACTTTCCCCTTGGACAAGTCCGTTAAAGACCATCTTCCAACAGTTGAATTTCGGCTTTGGTTAGTTACAAAGGTGCAACAGCTGTGATATAGGTGCTACAATGGAGCAATGAGCATGGTTCGCTAAAGTTTCGAATACTGCAACCATTTTAAATTATTGTGGCAGCTCGTAAACTATAAAGGCAAACAAGATACCAAATGCGGATTAATGCGCGTATGTTGTACGAAACGTTGCTTTGCACCGTTTATAAAAGTCACTTTGCGGACTAAGCATTAACGTTGCCATGATCGGAAAGTAGCCGAACGTCTGGCTGGAATATGCTAGCTAATTTTTCAGTACCTGTCAGTAAAAAATGAAGGCACGGCCTGTGCTTCTGTATATGAGGAATCCAAGCACAACAACAACACCACATAATCAATTTTACACTGCGCGTCGGAGGCCGATGGGGAACTAGAGTTGCTCGCATATTTTATGTCGCACACATAGCTGCTGCTAAGCTTGACAGGTAAAAATGATTTGCTCTACGGTGGAACATCACTGTGAGCATTTGGTATTCGGTAGCACCTGAAAATATATACAAGCATGGCGAAAGCTTGGTGTACGTCTTCAGATTTAAATCAAATATAAGTATGTTAAAAAGATCCGGTCTCTGCGAGATATTGAAACCGCCCAGTTCGTCACGTTTCTTTAAGACGAACAAGTCGGTGTTACTTAAACGAACCTCTTAGGAGGAAACGCGGGAAGTACCTGAATGTTGTACTTGTGACTGTAGGCAGGTGACATCATTATAAAGGCTATCATCAATATGAAAACTACAGAACTATTTGACACTCCTGCCAGTGCTTTTTGTGAAAAGCTGTAGTTATATGTAAAGCACCCAAAGTACTATACACGTTGACCTTCTACCTGAATTTTTGAATGCCTTCAACCACAATATATTTGTGCATTTCGAAACGCTGGCAAGTAACATATGTATGGATCTTATGAGATGATTACTTGTGAACACTGAGCAGACATTGACATGATGCAGTGACCTTTGATGTATACATAAATTCAAAGTCCTAATGGGTAAAGGCTTTTACCACGATTCCGAACATTAACCGCCTGCTTTCCCCCAGTTAAATGGTCAAAATTCTCTCGGTTCTTTACCTCGTTGGGTGACTTCGCTCTCCTCTTAGCGTTCAGACAACCTCCTAATAGTGTAGAGCGAACGCCCGCCTGACGTGAAAGAACAAAGTGAAAATCAACATTTATCTGCGCTGCTTTCCAGCCTTGTTGCAAAAGCGTTAAAGTTTATTACCAAACACCGTACATTTTACGGATTACTTAATTAAGATTAATGCTACTTGGAAAATACATAGCGGTTACCTGATTAGCCGCATGTTTGAGAACGATATATTCCTTAATTTCCCTACGCAATATTTCCAATTTACTTTTTGGTTGGTAACTAATCCGATATTGTGAACCACCGTGTTTTATACACGCTAAATTGCACCACGTGTAAGGAATTTGTTTCCAAGCGTTTTAAAAATATTGTTTGAAGGCTTTTAATAGTAAACTTTCTTACACTATCAATATATATGTATATATCCAGTAGCCTATATATATATATATATATCAATGTCCTGTGGTGGTGTGTTGGCAAGTATTTATTATGATTTCACGATTCAAGCTGATGTACAATTAACGAATAAATTCCAAATAAATTTCACACGCCATACGTTTTTGTCTAATTATTAAAGTAATTCACCATGGTATATATATTTATTTGTAGTAATTCCTTGTTGTTTGTCCGGTAGGCATTTGTACAAAAGGTCCGTTGAGGTTTCCATACCCACACCGATTTCCAACTATGCAAGTCCTGAGATGAATATAAGTAACATCTAAAACATTTGAGATTTGCGATAAATTACGTTACACTATTTTAATGAAAAAACCGGGCTATTAAGAACGGATAAACTAACATGTGAAGAAACAGAATTCCATGGCTGGATTCAGAATTCAATGAAGAGTGCGTTGAAAAGGACCTGTAAAGCGACGGTTTCAGTTTTTGTAAAATCAAATTTATACATTATATTTTGTATATATATGTATATATATATCAGTTTAGCAATAATAGGCGGACCCATTATGTCTAATCATCTTCCAACTTAATTGCAACATTTAACGGATTACTTTTGAATATTAATTATGATATTTCCTACTCGATCCCCAATCTTTTTTCTGGACACAAAAGTTTACCACAAAGAAAAAAACTATGATCAGCGATTATATGACATGGTTTTGGTTTTGCATAGAGGCAATTTATGAAGGTTTGGTTAAGGTTTTTGGGTTTGTTGCTCTATTGGTTCATGGTGTATCATATTTCTCAACGTTCTAACAATTTTTATACTTAGCGTATGTGTTTATACTCCTTCTGGTACATTTTCATATGAAATGTAAAATGCGGACAATGCCTTATTCCGGTAGCTAAATGTACTACTGGCCTGACTTGACTATTTAACAGCGCTGCATTTAACCTGTCTCAGGTAAATTTCTGCTAGTGGCATGAGTGCCGTCATACCTAGAAGTTGATAACAGTTTGCTGTGTTCGAGCGATATTGCATTGATTCTTAATTATTTGTGAAAAAATGTATACAAAAATATGCTTTCGAGGTTGTCATTCTCTGAGAATTTAGCTAACATGTACCTGCTACTGCAGTCGTGCTAAAGCATAGCACTACAGAAAACAACTTGGACTTATAAATTAAAAATATCGTGTAAAAATCTTAGGTAAACTTCAGATTGAGATGCACTAATCAACACGTAATTAGGTTAGTATGCTAAGCCATAAACAGAATAGGAGATAACTAGAAAATTAGGTGCGACATGAGTGCTGTGAAACAAACTTAGGTATTCTTATAAGAAACAATGCCTGGTGGAAAAGAAAGCAGTTTGCTAATTCACGAAAGATAATTTTAAATGTGCCAACAGATTATCAGTAGCTTATTATTTGTCAAATACACGAGAAAGGCAGCGTATGCGACTGAAATGCTCAACGATACTTCTGATTATATTTAGCAGATTATAATAAACGCACAAGCCATACGATGGTTACAATGTATCAAACATAAAGCCCTAAAATTGAGAGGATAAAATATACTTTTCATATTTTCGGATAATTTGTTAACGCTTTAAAATTCCTGCAATAAACAGTGTAAATCCACCAAAATGTTGATATAAATTTAAGGTCTTAGTGTTTCTATTCACCAACCACTTCCGTGATCATTTTATATATGAGTTAAAACAACTGCTATAATAACCATATCTTGTTTTATTTTCGTATACTTAGCGCAAAATAAATATTTAGGTCTGAATACTTCACGTCGTCAGACTGCTAATTCGTAAACATGCTTTAAATCTCGCGCACATTGCTTTCCGTTTCTCATTTTTACGGCGTGTACTAGTATGTTATGAACCAGTGTACTATATTTATTTGAATGCTATATCCACAATAATAGGGATTTGTGCTTTTTTCCTCTGTTGACGATGTACGTTTAGTTTAGGTTTGTAATTCCGCTGTTTTCTCTTATACACAAGTTCCATTCACTGGACTAAGCTTTTTATCATCGCTACACATTGTGTGAATGGATTGCGTGTTGCGATATTTGGCTTATGAATATGAGTTTCGGATAAAAAGTTAAAATTATCGGACAAGGTTTGCAGTCCTTCCATTGCTGTAACCCGGCAAATTAGAGGTTGTATGCATTCAAATATTATGTTCTAAAATAAATGCCAAGCGAAGCGCGTCAAAAAGAATTCTTGCAGATGTGAAGATGAAATGCTGTGTACGGGTTTATTTATATATTAAACCGCCAGTTGTCCCTACATGATTGGCAGATAATTAACACAGTAATTAGCACGCGCATGTATGAAGCTGGCTTACCTGAAGTATGTTACCTAATGTATGTTCAATGGGTCATTCATAACATCACTTAAATTGCAAGATTTTTAAAAAGCCACATTGTAATTCCAAGTAAGTGTTCGGTGGTTTTTTATACTACATCCTTATAACATCAAGTGGATGACGAACGAAGGTGTGAAAGCTAATTTGCGTATACTGGACGCTAGTAATTTCAAAAAGCCATATTGAATAATTTACCTTTCCCGCAAGGTGCATTGCTTTTTAATGCTTACATACCTTAGCGAGCGGTTTAGTTTACCGTTTTGTACTATTTCTTAATAGGTTAGTAAGGTTCGATAAATGGCGCCTTTACATTTTAGCTCAAACCTGGTGGGAACACCGCGTGAGCAACGAACATGTTCGTCGCGAAGTTTACGGAACAGGAAATAAAATCGAACCGTCCAGCCAAGTTATTTCACGCAAAAGGCTCCGATGATTTGGCTACATATTAAGAATGCCAGCCCAACGAGACCCGCGACGTACGTTGCTTGCGCGCCGGGTTGTGGATGGAAGAAAAAGAGGAGTGGCCAGAGGATGAATTAGTCGGAGGAATGAAGGCCCTCACTTCGGAGATTGCCTCAATTGGAGCGTCTCGGCTCTCGGATTGGGCTGAAAGACGATGAACAGATTTGGCTAGATGCACATGATTATATGGCTAGGAGCCGACCTCAGTGGAATTCGTGCTGTTAGTTTATTTTTCCTACCATATCCCTATTAGTATCCCTATTTAACCACGTTCTTATTTTCATGAAAAATAATATTTTTCTGCCGCATAGTAACTAGCGGTCAGATTAACGGAAAGATTACCATCCGTTACCGGCAGCTTAGCTGGCTTGTACATGTTGCATTTTATTCTTTTTTCTTCTGTGTATTGTGGCACAGTATCTGAGGTCTTTTCCACCTCTAGCTAACTTGTATACGGTGTATGTGTTGTACTATTTATTTGCTGACTAGGATAAGCCAGAGCGCACGCAACGCACATGTACCGTAATTTGCTTAAAATATAAGTCTGTCAATGGATAAGTAGACAATACAATTTATAGTATCATACTTGTCAAATTGCACGTCCCTATATTATCCAACCCCAAATCATCAGCGAAATAAAGCGAATTTGTTTCTCCAGCAGTTACCATGCAACTGACATCTACCGTACGGCCGAACTTTATATCGGTTCTCGCTTTACTCGCTGAGGTCATTAGCGTTACACACACATATTTTGTGCGTGCGCTGTTTGAAACAGTTTGACAAGCGCCACTTAGTACTTTCTTTTATTGTAGCTGTGTGAATCATACTGTTAATTCCGTGTTCATTTTTGATACATCATTCTTCGTGTTATGCTTGTAAGAACACATCATTACCGAGCTGTTATAGGCTAATCCTGCTCTTCTTCTTTCTAAGAAGCTGAAGGCTTTCAAACAGACTTGTTACCTCCCCTATTTATGTCTACATAACAAAAATACAAGAATTTTTGGATTATTCACCCCCTAAACATTGTGTACGAGCCGACGAGGATAGCTTGCCATTGCCCAAGTGCAATGTCGTGTATCGCGTCTTCGTGTACTTTTGTGCAAAACTTAAGCCCACTATCCGCGTGCGACCGCAAGTGTTGGTTTTCGTCATGAGTGTCACTTTTATCGTTGGGCTGACTATGACCCCGACTAAATGAATCCCATGTCATGGATTTGTTTAACCTACGTTCACGCGCCCTGCTGAGCTCTACTGACCTTTCGCGGTACTCAAAAAGGCCAGTGATAATTGTAACAAAATATTCAAAATATGTGTTACCAGTAGAAAGCAACAAAGAAATGTCCATGCGAAATGCAGGAATATCAAAGTAAGCAAGTGCACACTGATAAGCAGCAAGCATGTCTCATTTTATGTTGTGCAAAATGTACTACCATCGCACTTATTAAAATCATAAATACACTCTTCCATAAGTATGAAAGTCTTGCAGTCTTAGTTAGGTATATGCTGGGCAAAAAATAGTTTCAGTAAGAACAATCGTGACATTAGTTATAAAACTTGCCCCTCCACGGAACTACACTGCAAGCCAACGTAACATCGCAGAATACCACGCTTATTATGTTGCTCAAGAGAACACTAATGATAATGTAAATCGCAAATCTCTTCCGATTATTAACCCCAGCTCACTTACAACAATTTCATTTAAACCCAGGTCCGACCAAATAATTTAGCCGTAACCCAGGAAACATGCAAATACCAGTGGCCGCTAAGCTGTCGTTTCATGAAATTTCACTCCTAAATCAGACGCTGCTGTTTCTATAACTCCACCCATAAATTATACAAAAGCAACTCCTCAGGGATGCATATGAAAGTACTCGGTCTCCCAAATACGGTCCATAGTTACAGAAAAGAAAATCATAAACATTTTATGTCCCAGCTATTTTAAGTACCAACGTTCCTGAGTCAACATCGATATCTAGTTTAGGTATAACCGGTGGGTCATATCGGCCAACGAAATACGATATATAATTCGTCTGTATTCTGAGTAAACCCTCCATATTGACAAGGATCACTCTTCAGCTGAATTATAAGTATAATGGCGAAGCCAGTCTTCTACTTATTTGGCTAAACTCTGTTGTAAATGAAGTAGCAGCGTGGCATTCTACTGTTCGTCACGAGAACGAAATCGGTTTGGTCAATTTCTTTCATTACGTTACATAGGGCAACAACAAGCAAGCGAGTCAGAGCTTAGAGCAGTTTCGGCTAAACACAATAGCCCGAACCGTTTTGTTTACTTGTGCCCCCAGTCTCACGAGCCAAATGTATGCGAAGCAAAAGCACACAACCAGGAGCAGTGACACTGTATTCATGTGACCCTACGCTGGGATGAAGTTTAAAATACTTCTCCCTCAATACAACCAATATCAGAAAGGTACAAATAGTGCGGTGCATGAATAATTAGGGTTGTGTTAAAAACTAGGCAGATGTCACTTGTGCTACTGGAAGGCTGGCATTAGCTTCGGAACAAACAGCCAACAGTGCTCCGGCTCAAAACAGTAAGCGAAATAATGGTCCTAAAATGCACCACCACAGCAAGCAAACAAAGTAATTACCCTATTAAAACTTTACAAGGAAAACAAGCCTGAAGCACGTTAGGATATTCCTGCGTAATCCTGCAGCAACTCCCTATACATTGTGCAAAATTTGTCGTCAAGCGGGCTGATCACGAGGCCACTGAACTTCACTCAAAGGGACTCGCCGATACTACCACAAAATAACACAACCTAGCTACATGTGCCTTGGATCGCTGCTGACAAACGAAACCCTTTTCGATGTTCACAAATACTTATTGCTTTCTCCCAAAAAATGTCAAGCTTCAGTTGCGCTAGACAACAAACATTTCGGATCTCGTCTCTGGAACTAAAACTTATTTGCACTCAGAGATTATAGATACCAAGATCGCGAATCAGGGAATGTCCTTGTTGCGGTACCATCGTCCTTACAATGGAGATGGTGCTATCTTATATTATCGTAACAACTTAAATTACGAACTACTGGATGATCCGGAAGCGCGGTCGATGATTTGCTTTGAAGTCGTTCGCGTCTCAGACACAACGACACCATATGCTTGGCAGTCATGTATCGGTCGCGATCATCCACTCCACAGATGAATTCCAAACGAATACCAACATTAACGAAATGGTAACTCCCAACGTACAGGCACGTTCTCATCTCCGGCGATTTCAAAGTTCAGGAATTGGAAACCTCGGCATCCCCAGAGAAAAACGCAAGGCCGAATCCCAAGATATCGCAAGTACTCCGCCCCAAATTGACATCACCTTACCTGTCACGTACAGAACCATTGGTTCAAACCATTGGTTTAAAAAATGAGAAACGCATGATTGACAGGGGATTTTTGGCACCCCACTTGGCTTTAGCGATCATGTTACATGTATTATAACTATATGTTTACGCAGAAAAGTTGGAGTAACACACAGTACTAATACGTACTAACACACATTAATACATCCCGAACAACCTCTTTGACGCGAATGGCCGGAATTACTTGAAAAATGGCCCAAATGACTCTGCCTGCATTCAGTTCGTTGACGGTTCAGTAATCCAATCGCAGGTAACTTAAAAACGAAGAGATTTTGCTCCACAAATCCATTGCACATCATCAGATGTAAAACCCAAAACAGGATGTCAATAAGGAATGCAGCTTGGCACACTAACAGAGATGGTCCCAGTCCCGAAACCTGGGGGGTTTAAGTGACCCACAGCAACCATCGTAACCTGATTGTACATAAGGAAAAATCAACTCACCACAACATTTAACCATTAAGCTTTCCAAAATCTAAAAGCTAATATATAATTATGGTAACCCCATCCGATAAGTGACGCTGTGTATCGCCATACCTAACATGATAGTCGGAGTGGCACAGAATGCCGAATAGGAGCAAACGCGTAAGGATTGCTGCATGCCCCAATAAAGATAAATCTGTCGGTATTACAAATACATGTCCATAACAGCAACTGCAACACATACTAACATTAATGTTACTGCTACAGATATGTTGAAGCAAATACTTGCAGTGTCCATTTACAACACTACCGGAATCCAGTATATTCACCCGATAGCATTGAATGTAACGGCAAGAATGCTAACTGGGCCATTATCATAGTTTTTTAACGTGCTTTGATAAGAAAAGTGTGCCTACCATGTAGAAACATAAATTAATCACTCCCATGTTCAATAACGGTAATTTTAAAGAACCTGCAAATATTACCCGTTAGTCATCTTCCTTGCGCTCTCAATGGTGGTGGAGGCAATCCTTACTGAGTGTTAAGTAGACCATCTAAAATGTCCTAATATCATTTCATCTGAGCAACTGGGTTTCCGTCAGAACCGTTATTGCTCCAGTAACCTACTGCTTACAGGTAGTAGTTCATCGGAAGTGGCCAAAATACGGACTACTTTTACCTCAGCTTCTCCAGGGCCATTAAGCGACGGAAAAACCGCATACCGTTTTATGGTCTCGAAAACTGTGATATTACCGGTCCTTTATTTAAACGGATCATGCGTTTCTTGTCGAATCAGCAACTGCACGTCAGAGTAAGAATTGCGCTGCATGATCCAATTTATGTCGAGGTTGGAATTTCACAAATTTCCGTTTAGGTGCCGCGTCTTTTTTTAGTGTTCATTAGCAAGTTGACGCGCTTGACGGCGTCAGATTTTATACTGTTTGCTGAAGAGGTTAAGATTAGTAGGGTGATCGCCGACCCAGCAGATCACGATGCACTTCAGCTAGAACTAGATAGAGTGTATGAGTGCTCGCTCTACAGTATGCTTCATTTCAATTCGGGTTTGTGCAAGGGGGTTCACATTCGCCACCAGTCGAATATCACATACAAATTTGATGATTATGTCCTGCAGGCAGTCAATCAGGAGCTCTTACTTGGAGTACTAGCCAAGGCTAACCTGTGCTGCTCAGAAAAATGTGAGGCGATAAAGCCAAGGAAATAAGACTTTTGGCATGCTGCAGTGGATACGCAGGTGTTTTGATCCTCCGTCATTTCTCATATGCCTAAGACTTCTTTGGAGGCTAAGTGGATATAGTGACAGAAGTGTGCATTGAATTCCTTGATAGATTTTGCATGTGCCGTTTTTCGAAGAACGTAAAGCTTTTTGGATAACGCGACCTAACATTAGAGAAATATAATTTCGTTTTCCAAAAGTATCAACCTACATTCGGTAATACATGGTACGTTGCACCGTCCTGCGTCTGATGTAGAGTTTCGTGGCACTTATTCAAAGGCCAATACACCGAAGAATTTGGTTGTATTCAGTGTTTTATAATTGCACGTGGAAGCTGTACTTCGTTGATGTAGATTAAATATTCCACCTAATCAAACCTACTCATAGTGAGGTTCAAATCAAATGCTTTTTAATACGGCTTGAGGCAAAGCTTCAATTATCACCATTCCTGACTAGCATCTCGAACGCTTGCAAATCCGCAGTTAGTACAAGTTGTGAGACATTTACTTTGTACGTTTGCCAGTTTGCAATTCCATCGATAAATTGCGGCACTTCCGTCCCAGTATCCCAAAGCATGATTTCATGTGTAAATACAAATATGCCACATTGGTAAAAATACGGATTACGACACCGACCGACCGACTACTATATCCTAACTACGAGAGTGGTGTGCTGTCATGCAAAATGAACACTGGTTTTAGTGCAAGTTATGAGCGACGGTTTATTGTATGAACTATTTCGACGATATGGAACGGTTGCTAAATAATGCGGTCGGTTAGAGCACCGATCCCAAGGAAATACGCAACGGTTTTCAACATGCTAAATAACGATTAAACAAAAATTTCTCGGCGATGAAGGTAACCGTTAGAAATCATTATGATGCAACGCATAATGCAAAAATGCATCATAGTTTTTCGCAGTTGCCATCAACATCGCCGAATGCATAGTGAGTAATCGACGGATCGTTAATAAAGTTAATAAAATTGGACAAATCGTATTTTTCACCATAGTCTTTACGTCTCTTGTAGTACTAATATTCGGTATGCAAACCAGGATGTAATTTATCTGGCTCCATCTCTAGAATGCTATCATGACAGGTACCATGTCGATGAAACTGTTATATTACAGTGCGCACCATCCACTGATTTTCATAAATTTTGCATGTTACACTGTGTTTCGCGGGATTGGTGGGCTTACCATAAGAAAATAAACATTTGCTGTTTAAAATTCCCGTTAATAGGCCTAGAATAATTGTTCATAATATCGTGGATTATCTGAAAATCTTTACGAATATTGGAAAACCATAACAATAGAACGCTCAACGCTAAATATATAGATGATATGGATCGGGTTTGAAATCCATTCAATGATACGTATGTAACGCACTTCAAAATAGTAAACTCATGTACTTGAACGCGTTTCAAGCTCAGTGAAATAATAAAACTTTGAACCTTCGTTTTTAATAGTCAAACCTGATTAAGGGAATCTGCACAACAAATGCAATTGTCATTTGCTTAAGCTCCAACTTTTGACAGCGATTGGCGGTTCTCCCTCTCCTTCGCAGACGCATGAAATTGCACGTAGGAGCCATTTTCAGAAGTAACTCACCTTGCAAGTGCACACATTTTACTTGCCATCATTCGACACATCATCATATTTGCACAAGCTAATAATAGTCACCGTACTTTTTAAGAACTTGCAGCCTGATTAGCTGAAATCGATAATACACAGATGTAACTCTAGGGTCAATGCACTTTGGTGAGCGTAGGCGCATCAACATCGTGCTTCATCAGGGACATTAGGCTGGAATATCATATTAAACATGCGGCTTCACATAGACGTCTTATAATTGCAATAGGACTGAAGATGCTACATTGCCAAAACTAATAATAATTGACCCGAGTCAAGACTAGCTGTTATTAACGCGCTGCGAACACCAAAATGTGCAAAATGAGCTTTGGTCTTCCTTCCAAGATTGCCTGTCCAGTGGACGACACTGCATTCAAAAAACAAGGTGGTTCTCCTGAAGTAGGAATGTATTTTTTACTTATATTACTTTGCTCGCACACTTACTGCAACACGAACATACTTGAATTCTTTAATTATTTGATGCATGGCTAGTCCAGGTTCATCGTTCCTGGGTTCAGATGTTCGCAGAGCTACTTATTTGGTATGCAAACGCTACATCAATTCACGAGGTGAATCCCTCAGTGCGCTGCCTGCTAAACGTAATCTGCTGACTTTGTCGTCGATTCATGATTGATCAGTAAGCGACTTTTTAATCGACCTCTTCAATATGTGCTTGGTGACTATATGCCTGCCCAGCTTCTCTCATAAACAAGAGCGATCCGTGAAATTGTTTTGTTCCGGCTGTATAGGTCGTATTGTTCACAGATGGTTTAGTTGCTCACGATGTGTTTAAATAGTTTTTTATTCTCTCCGTCTTAGAGTTTCATAAACTGGATCAATCTCGACGTGCACTTTTATCGAGGGTACGTGCAGTACCATGCCTCAAGGAACAGACTTATTTTTTGTGCATCTCCTTTAGCTAGAACATATGCATTGTTGTAATCCTTCTTTGTCTGAATGTATTGAAAGCAGTGATATAGCATATTATTTCACACAAGCATTTTTATGCCGTTTTATTCTTGTAGATAATTGTTTTCCTGTCTTACCCACATAATTTTTAGCGCAATCTTGACAATGCATCATGTAAACAGCACTGAAGACATGGCGATAAAACTTTTGCATGCCAATTGCGGAGCTCGTTGCCTAACTGGATGAGTTCGCATATGCATCGTATGTGCTCCTGCAATGAGCATTTTTGGAAGTGAAACCCATTTATAACGCGAATATATTTCTCTCGGCCTGCCAAAGTTGCTTCAGCGAGTCAATTATATTAAAAGTGTATTTGAGGATGTAACTGGCTGTGACCATGCTTACTGGTTCACGACATTTGACAGATCACTTAGTGTCTGACATTTATGGCCGGTTAAATCTGTACATTGTTTGCTATATTGTTAGCTCCACATTATTTTCATTTGAAGACTATAAACTCTAGGCATCATTGTTTCCCTTATTCTAGTGTATTTAAACTTATCACAGCCGGCGATCTTCTCTTGCTTTTGTTATGGATCTCCTTGAGTTTGTCCTGTCAATGCGGCCAACACTTTTAACAAATTCCGAACATTCAGGAAAAATGGCATATATATCTGATGTCCCATACATAAGGCAGAAGAATCCAGAAGCCTTCATTGATTTAAACAAATTTAACTTACAATTGTACTTGATTTCCCTATGTGCGTCACTATATTTTCAATTCACTACATACCTAACGATTGGAATCTGCAGAAGATTAACGTCATGATTTTAACGCATCCGGGGATTGGGATTACTTGACCCTAACTCATGGAATGTCACGGGTTTAAAGAAGCATCTGCGCAATCTCCAGCGCTTCCAACCACAGCGTTCGCGACGGATTCTACTTGTCGATTGGAGAGAGAGAGCTACGGAAACAAATTTGTTACGCCATACTCGATTATATGCAGTGAATAGCATACTACTGCTAAGACACCTAAGGTGGTTCGGTCATGTGTGACGTATGGATTCCACGCGGAGACCGAAACAACTAGTATATGGTTAACTGAGTTTGGGGAAGTTACATGCAAGGAAAACGAGGCTTTGTTACCAGTACACGATCAAAGTGATTTTCTCACGTTCTAATCTTGATTGTAGATCTTGTTACTCGAATGCGATTGCTCGGCGTGTAAGGTGCGATCTGATCGCATAAACGTTTGCCGAGGTGCGGTAGATAGACATCGTGCCTGCAGAGAATAAACGGTAAGTGCTGAAGCGGCAAGAGTCAAATGGTTGAACTATATCGACACCTAGCGCGTGGTGCTGCAGCATATGCGGCCGCGGGTGCTTGAGTAAGGCAGGCCTAGTAAGACCTCAGCGAGGATCCACTCGGACACACAACAGAAGCTATGGCGATTCCTACAGATGACTGAAATAGCTCCTGCGCAGCGCTTTTACGTACGCATTGTTCCATTTATTAAAAGTGTTCTTGCAGGCTTAGCTTCTTTATTCAAGTTAATGGTTCGGCTATATTGCTTTTTTCTCATATTAATATCTATTTCAGGTACCTTCTATAGAATTTTCTATTCTGATTAAGCTACTGGATTTACCTACTATAACATTTTCGTTTTTGTGACCTTTTTATAACAAGATATTTTCTGGCAACTTGAAAATATTGTGGATTTATACGTTAATAATTTATTTTACATGCTCATTTAGGGAAGAATTGTCACTGTATCTGTATGTATTAATCGATTTATTACTTTTGTTATTACAGTTTCTATTGTTTGACTGCTGCTTGATTTTGCAGGAGTGGCAGCGCTTGAGGTGCATGTTGACAAGGTGTCTACCTGTATACTACCCGCTACCTCATCCATACTTGTTTCAGGAGACAGTTGGTCATTGACTAAGGGGACAGGGTTCACGGTCTTTGTAGCCGTGCTAGACTCGAAACATGATTTCCTACACACAGTGTGGAGCGGACCACGGTACATAAACCGTCTTATGTGCGCTTGATTTCAAAATACATCGTCCTTGTTTTTGTCTCTGTAGGAGTGTGGGCTGACTCCGTTGATGAAACCTGGCTCCCATCCACATGCCTCCCGGTTTTCTTCCTTTGGGTTTACACTGCATATAAAGTGTGCGGATGGAGTTGTGGTTGTTGGAGTGCATGCAATCAATGATTCCTTTTTAGGCGCATACCTACTGTGGCTCGCCACATTGAGAGGCAAATCCAAAACCTGACTCCCCCTACCCATGTTTTTGCGTAAGTCGAAGATAGCTTGTCTACAACGGCTGTACTTAGGGCCAGCAAGCTTGCACTGGGCAAACAAGCAGGCTTAATAAAACATGGAGAAATTTGGGCTCTCTATTTTAGCTAAACATAAGTGGTTTGTAGCAAAGCATTGATTAAATCAGCGCGGCGTCCTGTGTTTATTTGCTTCTTTTTACAGATATATCAAGTTTATAATATTATTTCACAAATTATATGAAAGAAGGGTGGAATTCTCGATAATGATGAAAAGGATCAACCTTTCTTTCATAAAATGTGGAATTTTCCGTGTACCAGAAAGAATATTAGTTCATTTGCTCGGTTATAGATAAGCCGCGTGGAAATGGGATTGTATCCGCAATATAAATATTCAGATGCCAATAATATAACAAATTGTGCAGCACAACGCCATACT
This sequence comes from Dicrocoelium dendriticum, assembly GCA_944474145.2. Lineage (NCBI taxonomy): Eukaryota > Metazoa > Platyhelminthes > Trematoda > Plagiorchiida > Dicrocoeliidae > Dicrocoelium > Dicrocoelium dendriticum. The sequence continues at coordinate 241,150,912 of OX104063.1, read as the reverse complement.
CTGATCTCCAAAATCAAACAGCGATAACAAAAGTGCACAAGTGCAATATCATAAATTAAATTGAATTACGTTGTACTCTCACATTACATTTCGAATGCATTAATAAATGTCACAACAAATAGGGACCTTATGAATATATTTATACATTAAAGAATTGTCTCTTAATCCGAAACTTTTGTTTTCCATAGGCTTTAAATATGTGTGCTTTTGTTTTTATTTATAATAAGATACATGAACGATACTGCTGCTGTTGTATATTGTTTGTCGCTCAGTTTTATACCAGAAATAAATACCAATTTAATTGGGTCACCATCTTCTATTTATTCTATAATTTCTCGTAAATTTTCGTTGCACAACCTCCCAAGATCAACAGCGGACTTTATTTCAATCTAGCATTTGGCTTGTTAAGATAATCGATCTGGCAATTTATAGGGCTATGCGTAAGCTTTTGGACCTGTACTACGGCATGACTTATGTTAGAGGTACTGGGATAGGGACGAAGTTAATATCGATATATTTGGACTAATAGTTATTTAAACATTCATAATAAGGCATGATATTTGTAGGTAATTAAACAATTCCAGGTAAGTTATGGCAAAAATAGAATATGCAGATATTGGAAAAAAGATTTTAATAATTAGTAAAAGATTTTAGATGGGTAAATGTTTTTCAAGCAAATAGCAGCACACCACTTTATATATGTGATGGTTAATAGTAATGTCAATGTCAGTTATTTATCTATGTCGGTTTTGTATTAACCTGTAGAATTGCTCTTATTCCAGCTTAGTAGATAGTTTGTATATGGTAGAAATTGGCTTTTCAATAAGCTGGTTAAAGTTTGCTAGATTAGTACATTGTCAAATAGGATTTTCTTCAGATTGGTGCTGGTACTTAATAGCAGTATATATAATCCAGGTTGTTGACTATTTGGCATAGAATTGCATTACTTTCTATGTGTTAAATTACCCAGAGATAAGATTTGAAGCTGTGACTGGGTGTAATAATGCGTAAAAGTGGCGTTTCGTTAATGCCAATAAGGGAAAGCTGTTTATGATGACATTTTTCGAAATGTTCCAGCCCGATTTATGTATATTTCTTTAATATTATTCTCATGCAGCTGTAATTTATTCTTGAAGCCTCGGATTTATTAAACTTTTATATACTTACATAAGATTGCGCAGATCAGCATTTCTCTATTGGTTAAATATCCACGTCCGTGATCAGATAAGTTCCGAACTGCCGAGAGTTTAGTGCATCTTAATTATTTCAATATATACTTGTTCGTTAAACCGTGTTTGGAATTTTATAAAGCAGCAAACAGCAGAAATGATTCCAGCGAAACCAAAGCAGATGGCTTGACTGTTTAACACCAGCCTCCTACTTCTGTATACTATAGCCAATCGACTGATGACAATGGATTTGCGGTGGATGAACTACGAGGATGTATGTGTTGGCTTTCTCTTGGCTGCAGATAGCGGGCTAATTTGCACAATCCGTGAACCTATGGTCTATGCAGGATACCTATTGCTTCAGGTCATCCTTTGCAAAATTGTTAGACGTACGATGCATGGTTAACAACTTCGCCCGATAAGGCTATATACATATGTGTACATTTAATTCCAGAGTCAATTAGCCCATCCCCATATGGAATAAACTATTGGTCATATAGGTTTTTCACGTTTCTCTTTCACAGCAATTTTTGAAAATCACAGTTCATTAATATTATCGACAGCATGGTTCACCATATTTACCGAATTAAGGTTATACTGATTATCAGCCTATTTGTCCGCATGGTTTTACGGCGCCATTTGCAAAACTTTTGCGCAGAAAATTTTGGGCGGAAAATAATGGAACGCGGATACATAACTGGGGAAACTATTGGTGAGGAACTAGTTGCGTACAGTGTGATACCGTTACAAAAGTGAGCTAATTGTGATTGCCTTAGTTTGTATGACAAGTGTATATAGTGAAGTAAATTACATATCACTGTGTGTAGATGGGTTATCAAAATTACTTTTGTAACTATGTTTGCCAGATTCTTGCATGAATCCCGCTGTATACAAGTCAACTTTGCACAGAAGAGCATGAACGGATCATATGAGTGCCAGTTACACACCGTTTGCCGGTATCAATATAATAAGCACCACATGATGAATATTCAAGTAACTACATGATAACAAGCCGTTTGTAAGATATTGGGTTACTGACGGACAACTAATGTTCGGCGGAATAATTACAAGTTCACTATTTGGTCACACTAATCATGTTACGATATTGTTATCTATGCATGCCGATTCGAATATCCTGAAGAAGAGAATGATGCATTTGATAATGTCATGCGCTACAACCTGTGGCTGGCGCTGGTTAAGGTGATATGCTGCAACTTCTTAACGAATACCCTCAAGGCCCCTCCTGGGAAACGTTCGCAAATACATTTTGTACAATGATATTGCAAGCATCAATAGGTCAGCCAAATCGTAACCATCAAAGAAATAAGAAAAAAATGTATAATAACAAGATTAAAGAGCCTAATGGCAAAATCGACCTGATGTGTATTGGTCAAACACAAGCTCATTGGAAGTCTTGGAAACTAACGAAAATCATACGATAATTATGATGTAAAGATAGGTTACTTTCCAACCTAGGTTTTGGAGGAATAAATAACGGTAAGGTTAGACCAATTGCAGCTTACTGCTGTAGTCGCTTTTTCCTAAACTTACAATTGCATTTTAACTAACTATTGTAAATTTTACGGATGCGCGTTACCTCCATCGTTGTTCTAACCAAGGACATTACGGATGCTCCTAAGTCCTATCATACTTCATCTTAGCGCCATTCAAAATAAAAGGCAGAAACCTGAATTATTCCTTTATATTTCCATATTAAAATTCCACTGTGCACCAACGACTTTGATTAATTTCTTCGCTGTGTATAACTTAACTTACCTTTAATCAATCAAGCCAACGATATGCGTACACATATAAAACATGAATACTAAGACAAAATGTGCGCACCGACACCATACATAAAAGTTGCGTTAGCAAATTGGAAGCCTCGCAGAGGCGATATGACCGATTCATCAAGGTCATCAGTTCTGATTTGATAACATTTGTACCATAGATAAATGTGACATGTTGGGATCTCCTGTTGTACCATGTGTCAGTGTGCCAGTATAAAAGCATCGTACGATTGTTTGTTTGAACCATCGAGCTATATTCCAGCAATGCACTTTCCAGTGAATAATTGACTCCAATGCGTATATTATATACCGGAGTGATAGTGATTTTATATAATGTTGTCACCCAAATTGCAAATTGAATTGCGGCGACATCGGGCATGATGTGTCAGTAAACATTTGATCCCATTGAAAATTCCAGTACAATCTACAGGAAAATTAACCCAGTGTAGTAATACGCAAGTGTTGATATAACTTACTCAAGAAGTGCACAGCAAATGTCTACTGAAATTGGTGAATATTCCGCTTAAATGTTTAACCAAGTGCGATCACTAGTCAGTGTAACTCCCAGATGTACAGGAATCCGAACTGCAACTCCCAATATAAATATACATAGTGTGCGTTTGATGTACTGAAAACGATTTGCATTAGGCAGCGAGCAAAGTACAATGATCCACGGTAGTGCGATCAATGAAAGACAGCAGCAATCCGACCTATCCGAGAGAATGCTCAAGAAATAGTTTGATTTGGCCGATTAATGAATAATGTGAATTTCTATACTGGTGAGATATTCATCAGCATAATTTAGCAGTTTGTCTTCATTACGAAAATATAATTGATGTATTAAATGTTAAACGGAAATAAGGACAACGACGATACTTGAGGAACAACGGATTTGGTGGTAAAATAGAAAGATCATAACTTTTCCAGTTAAGCCCCGCCACTAATGCAAAAAGAGCACGTGCAAAAAGTTAAGCTTCGCCAATAAGGCTAAAGGGTACACCTGAAAAGTCAAACCCCATCAATTATGCAAAATGGGCACTCGTGAAAAGTTGAGCCCCGCCACTGTTTGCCAGTTCCAGTTTACGTAACGCATGTGAACATGCCTCATAAAAACACTCTTTATCCGCTTCTAAGGTGAATTTTGTCCAAAAGGTTTCTACGTTCGAACGTAAAACCTGACATGAACTTTCTGACGCTTTCGGCGATCGTTCTTGACAAGGAAACAATAATGCTTTTTTTTCAAAGCCATGGAATGATTCATCATCAACGTTTATGCACACGAGGACACTAAATGACACTTTCAACTGTTTCTGAGAGTTGAAAGTGTTATACCCGACAGTGTCGGCAAGAAATAGTTCTTCGAAAGGGAACTTGGCTGGAGCGGTCTAGGATGGATCTCAGGACAATAATCCTATTCATTTATTGCTGGTCCAAATATCTGACAACAATCAACAATCAACAATCAACAAGCTATCGGCCACGCGACCGCTGGCTACTGGAAGAACTTTATGCGTGAAATGTGCTCTCAATTATCATTTCCGATATGTGGGCATCATACCAAGGCATTGAATCGATGATTGGCATGAGTTATACTCATCAACCGGTTAATCACACCGAAAACTTTGTGGATCCAACGACTGGAACTCACACACAAACCATCGAATCACTCTGGGACATTTACAAGATGCAGAATAAGCGCCAATGCGGCACACACCGATCTTTAGTGTACAACTACCTGTGTGAGTTCCTTTGGAGGCAAAGACCCAGAAAAGTGGACCTTTTCATGCAAAATATTAATGACTTGTCTCAATTTCACCTTATTCATCAGAGAGTAAAATTTCAAGTTCCATATCCTCCCTTTTCATAATATTTTTTGGGTGGTGAAGCTTAACTTTTTGGCGGGGCTTAACTGGAAACAATATTGCCTCTTTATTTAATAAACCGCGTACTTTTGGCATTGTAGTTTGCAAGCTGAGGTATTAGGAAATTTAAAGTTTGGAAGGTAACTTATTGCATAACAGAGGTTCACGTTTTGAAACCAGGATGCATTGGTGCATTCTTGCAAGCATAGCCGTTTATGTATTGTTCGCTCTCGACTGATGACAGCGTTGAGAGTATATGTCAAACCATTGCATATAATGTGGACCAAAAATAAAACAGGCGCATGAATATGGATCACTTGTGGGAGTACGTGTGTACATATATTAAAGAATGATACGTTCACGAATCTGCGACCTCAGATATGCACAAACGAAGAGCCAAAACTATAACTTCCTTTCTCCAATTCAGATAATTTGCTGGTGCTACGGCAGTGGTCAGCTATCAGGGGTTTATGTTTGAATGGTTGTGTGGAGGCCCAGTGACCTAGAATCAATTTTATTGTTCATATTACGGAAAAAGCTGTCGATATGTTGTCTTACTGATTTGATTGTCGAAGCATAATCGTTGGTCAGGAAGGTTGTGGTGTTCGCTTTCTATTTTGTCTCGATTGATTTATTTTGGGGGTGGCAGACTGTGCAGGAGCCAACTAATTTAGCTATGCTGGCGACGATAAACCAAACAAATATTCAATTATTCATGCTGAGATCACATGCTGTGATATATGTAATCATTATTATATCTTGTAAACCCACTTATTGCAACAAGAACCTTCCAAACACTGTCCAAACCAAGCACCTCTATCTAGCTGGTTGCAGCTGCTTGTTTGAACACACTATCTGCGCTCACACCAGTGTTCCAAAAACGTGGGGTCATGTAGACAGTTGGCGTGTGTGGTGTGAGCTTCACTCGTGTTATCAACCAAACTGAAGTATTCGAATAGACAACTCGAATATTCGTCGTCGTGCTTATACTACAGTGGGAGAAACAGTGCACATACAGAGAAATGCATAACAACACACACTGTCTTCAACATATAAGGTCAAGCACTGTAAAGTTCTATAGCGCCAGCCACGCGGTGGTGAGCAAGACAGAACATGTTCACTTACCTCTACCACAATTCCTGATACGTAGTTTGTATCAACATACCGGTAATTAAGGACCACAAATTGACCCCAGCAATGAGACAAGCTTAGGCAACAAATATGAAACACAAGGCCATCAGCCACGAAGTAAACAATGGCATACAGCAGCTGCGAAACAATTAAACCAAATGAATCACTTGAACAAAGAAAAGTTACCTGCTATTTTCGTCGTCAAGGTCAACCCATTAGGATGGATGGGACCGGAGAAAATAAGCGAGTGGCTGACAGTAGATTACATAAGACCGGATGGGTTTTCCACACATATCCATCCTTACGTATCTGCGATTCCGTGGGCGCCAAGCTAAATGAAACTGTCAAATGCCAAGTGAAGGAAACTAATTCAGAGTCTGCCATCATTCAGGGAGGATTAACCGAAGGACTTCAACCGATATATATTAGTGTCAACAAGGCGTCCAAAGTTAATTGAGAGCTGCTTGGAAGTATTGGATGACAGCAGGTGAGCATAAATTTACAAGACAGGGAAGCCAAGCGGGGCTAGTTTCGTCACTAACTTCCAATGGATCGATGCCTGAGCCAAGGTATCGGTCTCATCTTTCATCTGAACTGTCTCGAAGGCCGTATTCATCAAAGAAAAGCCAAGCAATAGCAACAAGACTAACTCAGACGATGACGAGAGGGATCTGGAATTGCTTGATGCCGCTTTCTCCTAACTGTTAAACTCCGACAATGAAGAATGTCGAAGAGGCACAGTTGAAACAGTGACTGCATTGTTCTGCTTTATGTATGTTACTTGTGAACAATATTGACAGTCATTGTTAACAAGTAAAATTAACCTTGATCCGTCAGATTGTTTGTTTTCGAGTTTTGCGCCATATAATCCGATACATTTTATACATTAAAATATATACGTTCACTGATACTGCGGCTAATTATCCGGTGCACTTTATTGAAAAAAACAGGTAAATCTAATGTAATTTACCGTAGTCTGGAGCATCCGCGTGCATATGTAATCTCACCGTGCCTAAATAAAAATGGTTAGGAGGCAGCATTCTTTTAAAACAAAATGAGAAACGCTCAATTACAACGGCAAATATTTATTTGGACCGTAGAAACCACACAGTGTGTTTTTCTTAAACGCTGATCATACAACGTGAGCAAAAGAAGTTTGCTTTAGTTCTCGATATAAACATTTTCTGTTTTCCCTAGATATTTTAAAAAATGGTTTTTATTTCAAAACAGTATTGGTTTTGTTGCATGCATTTGGTTTCTTAACAGTTCTGTAAGCCAAAAATCGAATGTAGTAAAGTGACTTATTTGTGTTTGAATGATTTGTAGGTATTGTTGAACCTAGTATTCAAAAAACGTTGATGATATGTATCCACTGTGTAATCATATGTCAAATATTCCTCCATATTGGGTGCCGGTTATCTAGGCAATTTCTAGAATTGTATTAACAAAGTGTCAGTTAAATTGACAAAGAAAAAGTCCATCGGCACGCATCACAATATCCCACGATGGACATTTACTAAATATTAGAAACCTTTAATATTTCAGACCATCGGCATGCAGCTAAACATAATGTACTCGATTCACGGTAGCGCATAAACCACGGCAGTCATGCTTGTTTATTTAACGCACAAGTACTAAATTATATTATCTGCCAAGCTGAAGATTGTAGAAGTACGGCAAAAAAGCTGCGCACTAAAGCGGTCTTTTAGTTTGCTTGTATATTTTGAGTTAAATATAGTCTGATTTGTGTCGTATCGTTTTATGATATAAATTAATACCTTTTACCTTATGTTTAATCAAAACCTCGGGCAATATACTTGATTACTCAGACTTCAATCAAAACATGCCGCTCCTTTTTTAAATCATTGGTTACCCTTCTAATCATAATAGAGATATGCACATTGAATTTGTTACTAACAAGCCACTGACACAAACTTTAAGGCCAATTCTATTGGGCCTACAGCGTCGATTCCAATTGCAGCTAAATTATTGATCTTTTGGGTATTTTATTGCTATATCATAATTGTATAGCATTTTTCCCCTGGGATTTTGCCAGACGCATGTATCCCTCCCGTAAATATCAACGTTTTGCGAATTCATACCTTTATGAATAAGACGCATTCGTAAAATTTAGTTATGTTGTGTAACATACCCTACCCCTTAATATGCATTTATTATAGCTGCATTTATCCAAGTAAATATAATGGCAGTATATATTTTACCAAAACATTTCATCCGAAGTTTCGTTTAACATACACTTTTAACTGTAATATAGATGGAGTAGAGGCTGTGTTACTGGTTTGTATGCTACTTAAAAATATCGGTAAACAATTCCTTACCGGTACTTACAATGGATATATTTTAGTTGGCAAGTTATTCGTGATAATTACAGCATAGTAACATTCCGACGAAATTATATCTTATATGTCGATTTATGCATTTTCTGACCAATAGAATGCAATAGGCATTGTTTTTATCAGATTTGATGGTTATATGAGCAATAATCCACTTTAGCTCACTGATCTAACGCTCTTACAGTAAACATACATCGCATTTTATGTGCTTCAACCAAACAAACCATATTTCGGTTTTCAACAGGGCAATACATGGCTACCCCAACACGAGACAATATTTCTAGATTCCAAAACACTTGTCCTGCATTGAAGAAAGGACCGAGCTCTATCTGAGTAAGTTAACATATTATAATGGTCTGTCATCCTGTCCAATGGCTCAATGATATAAGCGGCTGACCAGTACAGCAAGCTGCTATTGGACTATAGTTGGGTTTCTTATGGCCACTCTGGATGAGAAATCAGGCAACTTCCAATAAGTTGAAACTGTCGTAATTATTCGCCTTCAGAATTCGGTGCGGAAAACTTCGTCGTATATACTAGCTTTGCAAGTAAAACGACAAATGAACTTTCACCAGTTTAATGTCTTGGCGCTCGTGTTGCTATGTTGCGTACTATACTACATGTTATAGTTCGCTTACTCAAGAAAAAAAATATTTTAAACACCACACATACTCTCTTATCTGAGGCAAATCTAATCAGCCGACTGAGTATTTGATGGACTGGAGCTAGGCGACTTACGTGAGTTCTTCAGCAAATGACGATCCGGTTATGGTACAGATATAATTGGATTAAATTTCTTAGCATGAAGTGATACGTCCTCTCTCATGGTATTTAATTCGCTATGATGCTTAGCAGGTCATTTTGGAATTTATGATTGCATTATCATTTACTCCCAAGCAGAGTCTACAATCAATACATTAATCATATGTTTTGCTGATAACCGTAATATGCAGTGCATTTTCCCCGTTACTTGTTTTAAACCAAGTTTATGTTTTAAAAAGAAAGTAACTTAGTACCCTGGTTATGAGCTCCTTCAGATCAATGTTAAAATATTATTTAAACCTAGATAGGTTTATAAATATTAACCTAATTCATATGTAGTCACAAAGCGAGTTTATTAGCCATCCTACATACGTCACGATATGGCATTCGGTTTTTTAATTACTGTATGAGGAAGAAACACCAATGTTATCAGGCAGGATATCTTTATACAGCCTTCACAAATTAAATCGGGACACTAGCAGTCTGAATCCACTATATACTCAAATCTGGGTCGATTCTTTTATGCAACATTTCCCCTCCACCTGTCATTGTTGATGAATTAATTTTCCGGCACTGTAACATAACCATCCGTCATTCCAGCTTGAGCATCTCTGTTTGACACCAGTGGTATCGGATAGCATATAAGTTTGTTGACGTTTAATTCCTGCCGGATTTTAATAAAGCCTGAATCATAAGAGTAAGGGCATAATAAATTAAAAGTGCTCAGTTTGAGAGTTTAAATCATTTCATTATGCTAAGCTAGTGGAATCGCGTACGATTTGTAAGGTATTAGGTACACACATTTGCCTGGATTACACTCGTGAATAACTAGTTAAGAAAAAATAAAAAATTAACTTACCTGAAAGCATTTGCTTATTAAAAGTGGCAGCAATTTTTAGCATTTTCGTCAATGTCGGCTGCAGCAGGATATAAAACACCTAGTATTTATTGATTGGTTAGGTGCTTAAATTTACGGACTACACACTTTTCCTATGTTTGCAAATTTGAGGGACAAGGAGTTCCTCGAAGATCGAAACGATGCAGATATATATGCCATTGGCCACAATTGGGATACCTTTTGGCAAGGGTTTTACTTACAGGTCTCCAATTGCGAAGGTTGTTCGCAGTGTTGTATAGTGCATTGTTTTTCCTTTTTTAATTGGTTGTCTGAGTATATGGAATATTAAAGTCTGGAAAAAATGGCAAGTATCCACGTGATATCGCCAAAAACGTAAATTTCGAGACCCAACAATATCTGCTTCGTTGCAGTTAAGTAATACAAACGTTATTTCATTTTTAAGTGCTGTCGACAAACCTAGGAAAATGTCATTGTATTCCGCAAAGATTTATTTACTTTTTGTTACGCCACGCACCTTAAAACATGGTATTTTTTATAAACGCGTGGCGTTTTGATGCCATTGTAACAGGCCTTTAAAAGCTGGGGCTGTGAATGCAGAAATATTTTTACAATTCTTGCGTTCCGTGGGATTTAGTTGCCCGTTAAAATTTTAATTAAACGTTTACATATTACTCGGTTAAATATATATGGATTCCGTTGTCCTTTCTTTAGATGGAACCAATAGTCATCGAATTGTTTTGCCGTACACTCTATATTATGATGGGACCTGTATAATTTTGTGCGAACGCGTCAAAACACTGCAGCAATTCTTCACGAATAAAACACCACTCGGCGTCACTCGACATCACTCGGCATATCGACTATTGCTGAAAGGAGTCTTCCGGAACTTATGTGTTTATATATTTTTAAGGCGAACCGCTAGCTCTGATTTTATGGATGTTTCTTTTCCACTTTTTTGAGCTCGATTGGTTAATAAGAATAGTTGCGCATCCTACTGGATATGTGTTGCAGACACGTGCTGAAAGTAAAACGTCCCTAAATTTTATAGCAGATTCTAATAGCAACCTAGTAAGTAGTAGCTTATTTTTGTGTCTAGCTGCAGTGTCAAATAACGAACTAGGCTTGCGCATATTGGATGGCATTTTGCGGCTGAGAATTAAAGCTTACTTCCCTCAATTTCTTCAGATTTAGCAATATGTATCATGTTATATAAATTCTCCTTCTAACTATGTAAACCAAGTTTAACTATTTTGCTACTAACATTTAATCTTACCTGAAATGTTTTATATATCATTGAACCGAATTAAATTTTTGGTTAGCGGCGCATTTCACATAACGTCCAAATTAACGACAGGGAATGCCAACAAAACCGCTTGCATGTTAGTTTCGAATTTCGTATATTTTACCAACGACTCGGCGGATATATCTCACCATTAGGGAGATGGAATGGCATGTGTTGCAGCAAGAGGGCATAAACATCTTAAACAAATCTGGCGTTACAACATATTTTATGTTATTGACCAACTGTAGGCGAAATACAAACATATTCGTGTTGGCTATTTCGTGCTCAATTTCATTGTTGACAAGTAATCAATTATTAACTTTATATTCAATAATACCTAGTTACCGCTTTGCATGTGAGACACAGAAATTCAATATGAAAGTAACAGCTGAGTATCTCGAATATACTATTTAACTCTTACTATTAGAATCTAAGCCGTTCTGACAACTTAAAGATATGCCAGACCAGATGTGTTAGGTAGTGCTGTAGGACAAAACGTCGTGGAAAATTATTTCGATTCTAGTAACACAACCGTGAATTGCGTTTTTGTATCGTAACATACGCGATGATATAGATGTAAAATAGACTCCAAAAATTCCCTGGAATTTAAAGTTCCATTGTTATACTCGTTTTCATAGATATAAACACATATAATTCCGTCCATCCACATCACGCTGTTCTGTATTACATTTGTGATTTAAACGATATCAGTAATGTCATAGATCAGTAAAGTAAAAGCGCGCTGCGACTGGTCACTAATGGTACACAGCATTTGCTAGCATACCAAATGAGGTCAATCAAGCTGCAGGCTTACGAATTACCAAACCGCGTGAGTAAGTGTAATTGCGTGGCATTAATCGAAAGAAACAATAAGAGCTGGAACATATATCGATAGTATAACAATTATAATACTACACATACGAGAAAAATGAGAGGAAAAATATATGTGTTAAATGAATGCAACCGTATCAGGATATTTTCCATAGGAAAGAGTTACACAAATTTGTGGCGCAATTTGTTTAATTTTTATACTTAGACCTTTTTTCACTGACTATAAATAATGTTCACACTTAATAACTGTGAACATGTTCGTCAATACGGTGTACATTTTTACATTTTCCCATGCATTAACGGAGCGAATGGCGTTATGAATCTTATAATTGCTTTGCACAACAGTGAGTCTTATTATAGCTTGCGTTTGGAAGCAAGCTAGTCACTGGCAATATGAATAAAATTCTAAATTTTGAGATGTTTTGCATTATCAATATAAGGTATAGCTAAGATATAACATATTAGTTCAACGTTAAACTAAATATCATGGGAATATTACTGCTAAACATTTACTACTTGTGGTGTACAACAATACGTCCTGTGATAGTTTGCGATTAAGAGCAAGCTATTTACTGCCAATATAAGAAAATAAGGAATCATGAGTTATGCATTAATAAAAGACTTTGAAGCAACGCTTTAACGTATTAGTAAATCATTTGAGAAAATCTTGTTAAAGAGAGCAATGGGAAGACTACAACATGTAACACTTTCTTGGACTCTAAGTGCCATACTTTAATACTAAGGTTAGACAGATAAGCGAACATCGGTATTACATGGATTTGATTTACGGATACTAGCATAAAATATTACGAATCTTTGTGCATATTAAGCAATAATTAAAGTTAGAGTTTTCCTTTTTTCTCAAGAACAAACAATGCTAGCCCTGTCGTAAATCTGCACACGGAAGACTTAGTTTACAGAAGTGCATACAAGTAAATGCTTCTAGAAATTTTGGCCATAATGTTACTTCGAAAATATACTGACTATACGTCATTAACATCCTACTTTATAATGCAGTTTATCCTCGTATGCTCGAAGTTCACCCTTTTGTTAAGCTCACCTTAAATCTTTGCATTTATCAAAATGCGTATTTTCATATTTTGTCATATTTCTCTATGGAAGCCTTTACTAGCTACCAGCAGTTGTTAGCCTTTTGATTTTTACTACAAGTAATAATTCCAAACCGTTCCTTCCACCCTTGCATTTTCTCATTCAGGTTCGCCAATATCCCATTTGCTTGGTTGTCTGTGGTCAACACTGAACCACAGCCTCGAAAGTTTACTTTTACAGCAGTGGTAGAAAAGATTGAATTTACCTGAATGCTATCGCGACAAATTGTTAGATGAGATCTAACCGTATCTGCAATGTTAACAACAAGTTTTATAAAGGTTCATATCGAAACAATGATGATATTTTTCCCACATTATAAGCAGGTTTTATATGTAGCTGATTTCTCTTTTGATAACATGCTTCGGGACTCGGTCGTTACTGGCGAAAAATGCATGGGAAACCGGGTGAAACCACTTTGTAATCTAAGGACGTGTGAACAAAATTTGTGGTCTAGTAAACGATGCAAGCATTGTTCGTCATTCATAAAGATACCAAAAAATATTCCAACATTGAAATGTAGATAACTACCTTAGAATAGTGATAGGTATTCGCTTATATTTTGAAGCGACATAGAAATTTGCCTCATAGATGAATTAATTATATACGCATATTTACTTATGTTAAATATAGTACGGAATCCTTATAGTTATGCAAACACCAGGGCTGTAGTTGAACAGCCCATCTCGCTTGGTAAATAATTTATAAAAACGTTGGCGAAATAGGGTTTTATTGAAAAAATTTCACCGTTATCTGGAGCAGAAATATAAGTAAGTACAAATATGTCGAACCTAAGAACGAAAATAATTTAAAGCTTGTTACATGGCTTCAAAAGTCTGTATAATAAATAGCTCCTCATAAGGATAATATCTGAATTAGGGTTCATTTTTAATAAAAAAATACTGAATATATACTGTAACGAAGGGAACGACCTAGCAAATACATGAAGCAAACACATTACAAAAGCACATATTTAAAGAAAATTTTTACGATCTGATAACTTGTGTTTTTAACGAGAAAACAAACTGTTTTTGGACACATAAACTTGTGAATCATTTGGGTTTTTATGAAATCATGAGCAGAAATTAAAGGCTGCAGCAGTTGTAAGATGCGCAAAGCACCCCGTTGAATTTACTTTTGTATGTCGCACGATTTTATCGCTTGAATGACTTCTAGCTTAGCCCCAGCAAGGGTTAGCGCCGTAGGCCATCCTTGCCTACCTTGGAGGAAAGCGTTATACTTCAATGGTGCAAAGCAATGCACGAAGTGGCTGACAACCATTGCTTATCTGCCTAGTGCAACTTTGAACGTCTGGGATCTGTCAAGCATGTGGGCAATATCTTCAACTTACGCCAAGACAAAAAGTCGTTATTCTGGTATTAGCTCCGCACATTCTAAGTCGTGTCCTGGGAACTCGATTTCCATGACTTCTTCACTAGCGAAGTTGAAGATGAAAGAGGTCAGAGGCCACCCTTTTCTCAAACCGCAGGATATATTAAAAGGCGAAGACAGCTTGCCGTAAGCCCTCACTCTACCAGAGCTAAGCGCGTATAATGCTCGGATAATATTCACATATTTCGCAAGTACACCTTTCCTGCGCGGACAGTCCCAAAGTGCACGTCTGTCCACTGAATCGAATGCACTTAGGTATTGAGGTACACGACTAATTGCGGCCGCAAATAAATACGATGGTGCTCCAATGCTTTAGGCAAATTAACGCTGTAATCGATGCAACCACGACTCCGAGGAAACTCGACTTGTAACATTCAGTCTATGAAGGATTAAAGTGGCAAGCTATTTTGAGGCGATTTATATATATATATATATATATGGCTGTCTATATGTGGCTGGCTATATGACTGTCTCATAAAGAGCGCGAGCATTCTTTGATGATGGGAACAATAACTAAGCGCTTCCAGTCTTTTTGGACAGTTTCCAGCTCACATAGTTTTACTATTAATTCGTGTAAATCATTATTTAGAGCAGGGCCCCAGAATTAAAAGTAGGCCGGATAAAGACAATATTGTCCTGCGGCTTTTTCAACTTTAACAGTTCGATCTTACTTTTGATTTCCAAGCGACAGCTCGGATCCAAATGGAGTGCCCAAGGATTATGGCGATCAATAAACGGAGAGGAATCGAACAATTTTTGCTAATTAAATTGCTTTTTAAAAATGCTCAGCCCAACGCCCCAAACATTTGTATAACCTGATGATTGATTGTCCACTCTCGTCACAAATTGTTTCACTAACACCAAGTGTTCTGCTGCTCGTTTAACGTATCAAAAGGAATAACTTTCGATTGTTACCAAGGGCAGCGCCTATGTTCATCTCTGACGCAAGAAGAGACCACCCGGATTCGCGGTCTTTATTTAGGCTGGCACGGGGTTTTGCCAGGTACTGTTTACGAGTTTCATTTTGTTCGCTGCCCGGCGGAATATGTAGGCAAGCATCGATAAGTTTCAGAGAATGCGAAGAGGCCCAAGTCCATGTAGGCAAGTGGACGTCTCATATCAGGGTTTGCTTGCTGCTAGTTCTGTCTGGTGAGCATGCGACTATTGAGCTTCAGTGGTCACTAGTGGGCGTTTACTCAACTTGCATATCAGCGTAGGTTAATAGACACGCAGAACAGCTGGCTTTCTATGTTGGTTGGTGCCAATGCCCTCACAGCATTGTTTTGTAAATCCGCCAAAGCGCATCCGCATGTCAGCAAATACAATTGCGCGATGGGTGTTCACACATGTGCTCCAAATGGAGCGACAGTTTCGGATGCAGCCTCTCTAGTGGTAACTAATTGCAATATGATCGATCTGCGTCCGAGGCTTTCCAAGGCTGGTAGGCTCCAAGTAATCCGGATTCGTGTTTTGTGCTTGAACTTAGTGCACGCAAGAAATAAGCCAGCATCTTCACACAGATGAAGTAACCGCTCACCTTTATCATTACAGGAACAGGAACCATGCTGACCGCCCAGATGCATTTAATTAGTGGACAATTTCTTAAGTTGAGCTTTCAGATCCCCAGCTAACACAACTGTGCCCGTGCTTCTGCTGGGGCGGCGGACCTCGGTTATTTGGCGGCAGACGTAGTTTTTAATGGAATGATGGCCACAGTTTGTGGCTGTATGCAGCGATGACGAAGAGACGTATAATAATCCCCTGCGGCTTCGAAGCTTTAACGATCCAACTAATCGAAACGCACACATAAGTATACTGACAGCGATCCAATCAACCAGAGCAGTTTCAGCCCCGGGGACTCAGGGCAATAACAACACCACATTGTCCGGTGCTAGTTGCTGCATCGTTACCGGAGAGGTGCAATGAAAATCGACTGCTTGTGTCATCTGAATGGAATCTCAAATTGAGAACAATGCTGGAGTCTTGCACGCGAGTCTCCAGTAAGCAGCAGATATTAATGCACATGCTCTCTAAATTTCGCGCCTACTGCCTGTCAACAGATCTGTAGCAATGTGCGTACAATGAGGCACACCAATCTGAAGGAGGCTCGAGGGCTCCAAATGGAAGCCGATGAACTGAAGTAGACCGCTTGGTTAAACAACGGCTTGTCGACAGGACAGATATGACGCTCCGCCTTAGCAGGCGTCCGTTTCAAGGAATAAGATGAACCCACATTCCAACCCGCAAACTGGAGGACCAGGAGGCTGAGTTTGTTTGGCGTATAACCATTGACCAATCTGGTATGAGTGAGTATACTGGTGCAGAAGTCCCACCCTGCATAGCTTAATGGATAACTGAAGCACATAAACTATAACACCACGGTAAAGTTCAGTCTCATTGCGATTGAAATACCAGAATAAGAATAAATATGGTACTCGAGACTGAATTCGCAATATGTGGTCAAATGAAATAATTAACCGTAAGTATAATGAAATTATGTATAAATGGCGTTTTAAGCATTGCAAAAATATTTATACAAGTTTGAAAATTATAAAACTGATTTAATTTTCATACGTTCGCTAATAATAACAAATAGTATACAATAATAAAATGCAACTGACCCCAAGCTGTTCCTCGACTTTCAGTAAAATGTGGTTCCACGGGTGATTTAAGCATTAGTGACCACAAATTTTCGGAAATTTGCATAATTTAAAAGTTTACCGAAAGGGCTTAAATATGCCTTAAATTGTAGATTTGTTGTAATTAATAAATTCCATTTTTAACATTTAACCAACAATTTCGTTATTATTGCGTATTAGCGGAAGCTTCATGAGCCGAACTCAATACCTTGCAATTTCGTGTCAGTAAATAATCATCGTACCCATGTGTGACCGGGGCAGACCGATATTACTTATTTGGGGTTAAGCTCCGACCATGCTAGCTGTTCTACGGAAGACAGTGAGCGTTACCAGCATACGTGATAAGTAGATCATTGGATACTTAAAGAAGTAGTCATGGCTGTGAAAACCATTCCATTTTCTTAGCACATTGATAGCATACACGACAGAAAACTATGAACCGCTCTGTATCGTAGTAAAGCAGCATATTACACCCAAAAAGCAATATCACGCACAGAAGTTTTTGTTAAAACTAAGTGCATAACATTTCTTCAGGTTAGAAAATACCCGATTAAAACAAATCAGACACAATTTTTATTGTCAACGTTTGTTCAAGGATTTAGATTTGGATTATTAGATACCCTATAATTATATTCTGTACACATTATTTCAAGTTTCTTAGGGACACTTATAGCTTCAACTACTATGTACTTAAAAATACTATCAAAGGTTGTTCGCTTAGTTATAATAGTAATTCACTTGGTTCAATTGCAAGGAAAAACATACAGTTGCGCACCAATGATGATATATCCAAGTAAGAACAAACGCTTAGTTTTTCCCTGTTCAAAAAGCTTATTTGGACACACTTACTGACAGGGCGAAGAGCCGGCTAAAGTAGAGTATGTGTTGGGTTTATTTGTACCTATAATTTTCCCACTCTAATTACCATCCTATACGGAATGCATAATAAAATATTTAACAATAGAGCACCAGCTTCCGAGTTCTTAAAGTATGAGGTTTTTCTCTTAGCTTTTGGTTTTGCAGTATATTAATTTATTTTATATCTTACCATCAACTAACCTTTACTGAGAATTGGTGATGATCATAATTTGTGAATCGCTCGATTCAAGCTGTTACTGCTAGCGTTCCCACTTTGTATTCTGCACCATTATTGGAGTTTCCTTTATTTGAAAACCCGAATGTTATGCATTTCACGAGCACCCTTCAGGTTCCACGTGTGTTGCTATTTCCCTTTCAGTGATTCTTCCATACAGCAGACAACAAATGATGAAACATATTACGTTCTTCTAGTTTGATTCTAAATATGTTAAAGTTAATGTTTCGTTAACTTAATCCGCAATCCAGGCCTTTCTGAATGAAGCAATGGATCCTGTTTTCTTGAATGCAGAAATCATTATTACTCCGCATGTCGGATTAGAGTTGGTAACTAACATAGGCATGCTTCCCTCAAACAAGTTAGTTGCAACTACACAATTTGGAAGGATAGTAGCAAAAAATCAGGTGGGTCAATTAATTCCTCTGTAGCTAATGTATAAATAATTGTTCAATTTGAACCAATGTTCCGTGTTTATTAATTAAATCAGATGTCGTTGATGACTCGTTTCTTCTTATTTTAACAGCAGAACCAAAATAGCTCTCTCGTCTGCGTTTAGGTGTTCAATATGCAGTGATTTGCCTCCGTGAATTTTTGTTGCTGACTAAATGAGTCTATGGATCTGGAATTCATTCAAGGTTCAAACGCGATTAAACCAGTTTTTGTCTCGTAATTTTCCCTTTCTAATTCTATGCTTCGTAGCTAATAACTCTAGCAATCACTCTACGTCAACGTTGTCCAATCCATTTGCACGAAGATCCACGTTTGTGAGGTAGTAAAATGTTGGTCAATATACTGTCTATCTTTAAGATAATAACTAAAATTTCACCTAAAAATAACTTAAACCTGCACTTATTAGTTCTTGATATTGCTGCATAAATGTTAACACGGACCGCTTTTGGCCGGCAAGCCGAACTTTAGACATAACGTGACATTTGGAATCATACTTTACAGCCACCCCTCACTGAATAACTAATAATAAATCAATTTGTAGCCTAATTTTGTTGTTTGACAAAAGCATTCGGCAAGAGCAATCTGTTTCTACAGCGAAATGGCGGAAGAAGAAGTGTCCCGCTGGCCGAAAATTACAGGACTGAACTTTGTGAAAAGTGATACGGATAATATATTATTCATGCATGTCATTCTTTCATATATATATGTGTTTTCAGTCAAGTTAAAACATTGCAGAATAGCAAGTGCACCACATCCTCGCGAACTTCGTAATGTCTGATACAACTCATCACTCTCCACCCAATGTCAATCGTCAGCCTAAATGTCTGGTTGTTAAGACTCGTACCATTTTAATTTTGCGCGGATTAGCCCTTACTTGCCTACGTGGATCGATTGATTGGTCAATCTGGCATACGTTTGTCATGTTCTTACGAGAAATCTCCGTCAGTTTTCCATGTTACTGGTATGCGTCGATTCGCTGGACTTTAGATCTGCATTGCTTCCGACTATCGCTATAAGACAAATGATAATTTTAACCTATTTTCTGGACACTTTTGAGATAATTATTTGTGTTTAAGCACAATGCTTTGTAAAAATTCCACCCTAGTCATTTACAGCTTTTTTTTCTAAATTGACCCAGTGATACCATGCTAGTCGCTCTAAGCCAAAGCAGAATTGCCGGTATACTTATACCTAAGCCGCGTCATCAACATTAAGCTCGATTAGAGTTCGAACCCCCTGGTTGTTTTCGTACATTAAGTGGTGATGCAGGATCGCATTATACTAAGTTATTGTTAAGCTAGCGTTGAAACATTTACGGATGCGAACATTGACGCAAGACAAATTTCCAAAGACTTCTCGAAACCTATATAAATTGTCGAAGTTAAACATATGGTCTGTAGTCCTCCGTTTTAATCCTATTACCACCGCTGGGGTCAGAACATTAAAAGGATTATTTAAAGTTTAGGACTGTCACGGCTAGTAAGATGACTTTCAATAGAGAGTTGAGTTATATTTGTTAAAATCCGTCAGCTCCAGCTGGAATTGTAGCTGAAACACCTGCGTACATCATATTTTAGTCTGTCAAGCAAGAATAGCGCAATCTGCGCCGGTACTAGTGCAGCGCCGTTTATCTGCGCTGTTTTGCAGACTTGTTGCCTATGCATAAATAATTATTACCAACCACTGTGCAATTCATTGATTACTCAAGAATGATTAAACATTTATGTTTAATTCATAGCGGATATGTTGGTAAGCTACATGTTTGGTAACTCAATTTTCCATATTAAATTTTTAGTAACCTTCGCAAATTGTCCAATTTACTTTACAGTGTGTAATTAATCCGACGTTGTGAACCAGTGTACTAGGGACTCGCCTGATGCCCTACGTGTAAGGAATTTGTTTCCAAGCCAATTAAACACACAATTTGCAGACTTTCCCAAAGTAAACTATCATACCATCAATACATACGTTTATGTCCAGTAGCTTATATAGCATTGTTCTACGGTGGTGTGTTGACAGTTATTCATTATAATTTCACGAGTTGATCCGATATCTAGTTAATGAATGCAATCAGAGAAAATGTTCATACGTCTTACATATTTGTCTAGTTATTAAGGTAATTCACAGTAACTATTTGTTGATTTGTTTTTATGTATTTTTGTTTGTCCGGTAGGCATTTACAAAAAACGCCTACTGGGGATTCCATACCCACACCGATTTCAACGTGTGCACGTACTGAGACGAAGTTAAGTAACAGCAAGAACATTTGCGACTTGCCATGAAATCACGCTACAATACTTTAATGAAAAATCGGGCTGTTAAGTATTCATAAAGTAACATGCGGAGAAACAGAATACCGTGGTAAGATTCAGTTTCCCTTGAAATGTGCTGTGGAAAGGACGAGTATATCGGCATTTCCAATGTGTGCAGAACATACGTTGATACATTATCTAAAGTCAATTTGACAGTTTTGCAAGAATATGCTTACGCTTTCTTTTAATCACCTTTAAAACTCCATGCAAATATCTCCTATCACTATTTGTACATTAACGCTGATATCTCACACTGGATCCCTGATCTTCTCTCTGGACACAAAACGTTACTTCAAATAAAACGAAATATGAATAGCGATTTTATGACATGGTTAAGGTTTGGAATGCAGGCAATTCACGGATATTGCTTTAGCTATTTGTATTTGGCTCGATCGATTCATGACGGAGTATAATTATCATCGTTCTAACAATTTGTATAATTGGTGTTTGTGAGTATACAACCTTTGATATATTTATAATGTGAACTGCGGACAATGCATTATTTGAGTAGATAAATACACTACAGGTTTGACTATACAACAACGTTGCAGTTAAACTGTGATAGGTAATATTCCTGCGAGTGGCATGAGTGTTGTCATATGTCGTATTTGATAACAGTTAGCAGTGGACGAGCAGTAAGCATTAATTCGTAAGGTGGTGTGATAACATTTATACAAAAGATATGCCATCTACGTTGTTATTCTCCGAACAAGGTACTAAGCACAGATATAGACGAGCATTTTGTACGAAATGATGTGTTGCACCGTTTCTAAAAGTCATTTTGCAAACAAGGCATCAACGTCGCCATGATCGAAGAGTAGCACAACGTCTGGCCGGAATATACTGGGTAATTTGAAAGTCGATCTCAAAAGAAATTGAGTGCGCGGCCTTTGCTTCTTTATATTTGGTAGCTAATACAAATGACGATTTAATGGGCTATGTTAAACAACACCACTATTATGCTGTACGTCAGAGGCCCATCGGGAACCATTGTCGCTGACGTAGTTTATGTCGCTCCGATAGCTGCTGCTAAGCTTGACAGGTAAAAACAATTTACTGTACGTTGGAGCATCGCTGTGGGCATTTGTTATTCGGTCGCACCTAGAAAAATAGTGTACAAGCTAGGCGAATTCTTGGTGAATATTCTCAGATTTCAATCAAACATATGTATGTTTAAAGATATCCAGTCTCTGAGAGATAGTGAGACGGCGCAGTTCTTCACGTATTTTAACTCGCACAAGTCGGCGTAGTTCAAACGAACGTCCTAGGAGGCACCGCAGCAGAGGCCTGAAAATTGTGCGTGACTATAGGCGAGTAACGTCATTGGAGAGAGTATCACCACTATGAAAGTCTGCAGAATATTTTCACTCAGTTGCTCTTGCTTCTTGTCAAAAAGCTGCAGTTAGATTTAAAACACCCAACATCTTTTGCACGCTGGTCACATACCAGACTTGTTTGTAGTCATTCAAACGCAATATCTTTGTGCATTTAGAAACGCTGGCAAGTAACAGCTTTAAGGCGCCATTTATCTGCTCTGTTTTTCAGAACTTTAGCAAATGCCATAGAATTTATTAACAAATATTGTATAATTCATTGGTTATTCAAAAAATAGTAATCCATCATGGATAATCCAGAGCGTTTATGTGGTTAACTACATGTTTTATACCAATGCTTTCCTTAATATATCTGAAGTACCAAACGCAAAATGTGTAATTAACTTTCCAGTGGGTAATTTATCCATGTTGTGAAACACTGTGTTACCGAACCCCTTTTTGCACTGCATGTAAGGTATTTGTTTTTAGGCGATATACAATTAAAATTTTAGACTTTACCATAGTACACTTTCATACGCCTACAAAATATAGGTATAAATCCAGTAGTCTATATAAAAATGTTCTAAGTTGGTGTGTTGAAAATTCTTCATTATAACTGCACGAGTCAAGCTGATATCCAGTTAATGAATATGATAGATGGAACTGTTCATAAGCCTAATTATTAAGGCAATTAACCGTGGTGTATCTATTGATTTTTAGTTATGTTTTGTTGAGCGGTTACCCTGTCCTCTGCACGGCAGTAGCGTGCAAGTCAGTGGTTGAAGATCTACGCTATATCATATACAATAACTTATTCATGATAGTCGTTGCCGTCTCTCACACCCCAATGGTTTAATCACGGACTGACAAAAGACGAATTGTGGTTTCGAGCCCTAGCAGGTTCCGATGGATTGAAAAGCGTCTTACCAATTTGTAACTAATCGTATCTCTTATTGGATGTGCATGTATTTCCAAACTACATGGAAAGCATTTAAATGACATTTCAACGGGCTCCTAGACTTTTACCAACATTTTGTCCGATCCTCCATTTTTTGCTTTTAGTGTGCTTAGGGTGTTCAATATAAGTGTGCACATAAGCAGTTCGCGGAGGACTAACAGAAATCAGTCTACACAGAGGTCTTTGATGATTTCGTCACATTCAATTTGTTGCATCCGTTTCCCGAGAATGGCAAATTCCAATTCTTGTTTCAAGTTTACCTGTCGTAATTACTCTGTTTATCTTACCTAATGCATGTTAAACTTTACACTCATAACATCACTTGAATTGCTAAATTTTATTACGAATCCGCGTTGTATTTTCAGACTAGAGTTCCGTGACTTTGTAAATTACACACTTACAAGCAGCAAGTAGATGATGAGCGCAGGTATAAAATCGATTTAACGTATGCTGGATCTTGGGTCATTTCGAATTACAATGCAGAATCACCCACTTTTCCCACAAGTTGCATTTCTGTTTAATGCTTATATATTTTAAAGAGTGATTAATTTTACTGTTGTCTACAATTTATTCTGAGGCTAGTTACGTTCGAGCGCCGGTGTCTTCGCAATTTAGCTCGCATCTGGTGGAAACAACGAATAAGCGAAGATCGTGTTCGACGCCATTTTATGGTACAGGAAAAAGAAATTAACCGCTCAGCACAATTATTTCAGGCGCAAGGCTCCGATGGCTCTGCTACGCGTTACGCCTGCCAGCCGATTGACTCTTGCAACCTGCTTTGTTTACTCGCCGGGAGGGTGGATTAAAGAAATGAGGTGACCAAGCGAAAACTTGGTTAAGATGAATGATGGTCATCACTTTGATGCTGGCCTCAGTTGGAGCGTCTCGCCTCACTGGTTGAGGTCCGAAAGTCGATGAACACCTTTGGCCGGATGCACCTGCTGACATGGCTAGGAGCCCACCTCAGTGGCAAATGTGATATGAGTTTCTTTGCCTACCCATCCCTCATAGCCTCTCCCCCCAAACACGAGCAAGTTTTGCAAGGTAATTATTTTTTCTGCTGCGTAGTAACCGGCACGTAGCTTACCGGTGAGATGCCCATCCTATACATTATTTAAGGTATTGCGGCGCAGAAGTTGAGGTGTTTCCCAAATTTTGCCAACGTGTACATTTTGTGTGTACTATTTATTTCTGAGTAGCAGTAGGCAGAGTGTACGAAACGCACATTTACCACATTTTTTTCTGATCATAAGCCAGTCCATAGTTAAACAGATAATATTACTTACAAGTTCAACTTTGTCAAATTTACGCGTCCCAATATTATGCCTACCGAAATAATCAGCACAAAATAAACGTAACTGTTTCTACAGCATTTACCATAAAATGAATTCTGCCGTACGGTCGAACTTTATCTCGGGTCTGGCTTTACTCGCTGAGGTCATTACAGCTATGCATACACACTTTTAAGCGTGCCCTGTTTGAATTAGCTGTACAAGCGTTACTTAGTGCTTTCTTCGCTTGTAGCTTAGTTGAGTAAATCATACTGTTACTTCCATGTTCATTTTTATACCACCGAGTTATGCTTGTGAAATCACATCATTCCCTAGCTTTTAGATGCTAATTATGCTATTCTTCTTTTATAAAAGTTGAAGGATTCAAACAAACTTGTTACCATCCCTACTGGTGGCTACATAAAAAGGCTAAAAGCCATTTTGCATGGTTCGCCCATTAAACTTTGAGTACGAGACACCTAGGTTAGCTTGCCATTACCCCGCGTGCAATGTCTTGTATCCCGTCAACGTGTGCTTTTGTGCGCACAGCTTATGCCTACTGTGTGCGCGCGACCACCTGAGTAAGGTGGCACCGAGCGAGTCAGTAGTATCGGTGGGCTGACTATGACGCCGAAACAATCAAGTACTCTTCATCGATTTGCTTAACCATTACACGCTCACGTGCTCTGCTGATGCTACAAACCTAGCCGCGGTACCCAAAGGCGCCTGTGAAAAGTGTAATAAAATAATCGAAATATGACTTCTTTGTAGAAATTACTAAATACCTTTCCATGCGAAATGCAGAAACATCAAAGTAAGCGAGGGCAAACTGATAATCAACAAGTATGACTCAATTTAATCTGTGCAAACATAACTACTATAGCACTTATTAAAATCATAATTGCAATGCCTAAATGTGTGAAAGTTTTGCAGTCGTAGTTAGGTATATTCTGGGCAAAAAAGTAGTTTCAGTTGGAAACATCGTAGGAGTAGTCATAAAAAGGCCACCCCACTGGACTAAACTGCATGCCAACATAACAACTCAGAATACTACATTTATAAGGTTTCTCCTGTGAACACTAATAATAAAGCAAATCCAAAAACGCTTCCGAATAATAAACCGCAGCTCACTTTCAATCATATTTGTATACCCATGTCCGTCCAAATTATTAGCCGTAACCCAGGAAACATGCAAATACCAGTGACAGCTAGGCTGTCGTTGCATCAACTTTCACTCCTAAATCAGACGCTGCAGTTTCTATAACCACACCCATAAATAATGTAAAAACAACCAACGGGGAGGCGTATAAAATTTTTCGGTCTCCCAACTGCGGTTCATAATTACAGCAAAGAAACCCAGTAACATTTTACCTCCCAACTATATTACGTACCATCGTTCCTAAGTCAAAAACGATTTTATTTTGCTGGGAAAACCGGTGGACGTTATTATCCAATGGAGCACCATAAGCAAACTCTTCTGCGTACCGACTAAACCCCCAAATTGACAATGATCAATCGTCAGCTAAATTATATTTATATTAGCGAAGCCACTCCTCTACGTGTTTAGCTAAACGCTATCAATAAGGTAGAAGCAGCGTTGCGTTCGACAAGGGGAAAGGGCAAGCCATCTAGACAAATCTTATAATTGCTTCAGCTTAACCCAGCAGCCAGAACCGTTTGGTTTACTAGCGCCCCCAATCTCACGTGCACAATGTATGCGAAGCAAAGGCACACAAGCAGGAGAAGTGGCATCATATTCGTGAGATCCTACGCTGTAATAAAGTTGTAGCTACTTCCCTATTGATACAACCTTTATCAAAAATAGATAAGAGTGCGGTGCAGGAGTATTTAATTTTGTGCTATAAACTAGGCAGATGACACTTCCGCTACTGGAACGCTGGTATTCGTTTCGGAGCAAACAGCCAACAGAATTCAGGCTCAAAGTCAT
Source organism: Dicrocoelium dendriticum (assembly GCA_944474145.2). Classification (NCBI taxonomy): domain Eukaryota; kingdom Metazoa; phylum Platyhelminthes; class Trematoda; order Plagiorchiida; family Dicrocoeliidae; genus Dicrocoelium; species Dicrocoelium dendriticum. The sequence continues at coordinate 241,124,386 of OX104063.1, read as the reverse complement.
AGGCGAAATAATTGTCCTGCTTAAAGCAAAAACACTGCATGCGAAATAAGTGGTGACCCTTTTCAAAATGTATACCTAAAACAAGCGTAAAGAAAATTAGAGTATCTCTGCGTAATCCTGCAACAACGCAATATACATTATGCAAACTGAATTATCAAAGGGGTTGATCAACACGCCACTGAATCCAACTCAATATGTCTCACCGATACTAACATAAGGATGTTTATCTGTTCTTACCCTTCAAGTGGGATCACTTAGCAAATGAAGTTGTTCACAAGCTCAGGTCCGCTCTAATGCGCACCTACTCTACCGCCCAGCTACGACTTATTCACACCACACGAAGCATTCCTCTCCACATCCGTTCGAGCAGCGCGCCAATCAGTTCGGCCTCTAACATCATCTACCAGTTCACTTGCAGTTGCGGTGACACTTACTTAGGCTAGACTGGTCGCCGGCTAGCTCAAAGGTTAGCGGAACATTTCCTCGTTGTGGCTAAGGCAGTTGCTGTTTAACCAAGGCGGAGCGAAACAAATAATGAATTTGAACCACGCCTCGTCTATCTCCGAACACCTCTTGCTGACTCTTCACCAGATGAACCCAATTGACTCATTTAAGTTGCTATTGCGCAACAGGAACACGACGTTGTTGGCAATTGGCGAGGTGCTACTGATAAGGTTGAAGTGTCCCGTGCTCTGTACCCAGAAACAACTGAGACAATCAATTAGACTGCCTTGGTCCTGATTACGTTATTCCCACCATTTGTATCTACTCATCTATGTTACTATGGATTGCGTGGCGACTGACGAGAGCAATCGAAATGTTAACATGTCGCAACCTCTGTCTTCTTACTGCGTTAATGAAGTGGCTGAAGGGTAGTCAGTGTTTCAAGTATCATAGAATAACTAAAACTAGCCACAATTGTTTCGGATCGCTGCTGACAAGCGAAACAATGTTCTATGTTCAAAAATACTTATGGCTTTCTCATCAAAAATGCAAAGCTTCGGTTGCGCTGGGCAATAAACATTTAGGATCTCGTCTTTGTAACCAAAACGTAGTTGTGCTCATATACTATAAAGACCGAGACCGCGAACCAGGGAATGTGCTTTTCCCTACACCACAGTCATTGTAGGGGAAATGGTGCTATCCAATAAGATCGTAACGACTAACAATGTGAACTAATATATGATCGATAAACTTGGTCGGTGAGTGCTATGATGTTGTTCGCGCTTACGACCCAACGACAACTATTCGTGGCAGTCAAATATCGGTCGCGATCGTCCACCCCAGAGAAGGATTCCCAACTAATATCATCATTGACAAAATGCTAACTCCCAACGTACAACCACGTTCTCATCTCCGACGATTGCAACGTTCGCGACTAGGAAACCACGGCATCCCTAGCGTATCAGACAAGGCTGAAACGCATGATTTCGCAAGTTCTTTACTCTAAAAGCCCAATAACCCAATTACCGGTACAAAACTGATAACAAACCATATTTTGAACAAATGAGGAACTCAGTAGTAGCTAGGGATTAATAGGCACCATATTTGGGTTAAACGATTATGTTACCGTGCAGTAAAATTATTTGGTTTCTGCAGAAAATGCGGACTCACACACATAAGTAATACGTACTATCACAAAGTACTACATCCTGAACAAAATTTTGAGGCGACTGATCGGGATTGCTTGAAAAGTGACTCATATGACTTCGCCTAGATACAGTTCGTTGTAGCATCATTAATATATTCGCCCGTGCATTAGAAAAGAAGATAGTTCGCTTCATAATTCCCTCACACTTCATAAGAACTAGGAACACATTGGATGCCATTAAAAATGAAGCTTGGCACAATTAAATATATCGTCCTAGTTCCGAAAGTTGCGGAGTTAAGGTGACCCATCGCAAGCATTGTAAACTTGCTGTACGGGAGAAAAAATTGCCTCTCTAATGCATATGGCTAATAAATATTCCACCATCTAAAAGCTCCTATACATGTATGGTAAAGGCATAAGCTAAGTGAAGCTCTTTATCCTCCCACCTAACACGCTAGTCGGAGTGGCACATATTGGCGAAGAACGGCCAAAGCGCTAGGAATGCAAAACGCTTCAGCTTTCCAATGATACACCCATCAGCGTTACATTTTCATATCCACACCAACGACTTCAACACTTAATAACATTAATTTGACTGATACAAATGTTTCAAAGCAGCTAATGGCAATGTGCATTTACAGCGCACCCGGAATCGGTTATATGCACTCGATAGCCTTGAATGTAAATACAAGAAGGCTAACTGGGCCATTATAGCAGTTCCCTTAAATGTGCTTTGATAAGAAAAGTGTGCCTACCATGTGAAAACATTAATTAATCACTCCAATGTTCAATAGTGGTAATTTCAAAGAAAACGTTAAAAACACCCACTGGTCAGACTCCCTCTGCTCTCAATGTTGATGGAGACCATCATCACTGAGCGTTAAGTAGACCGTCAAGAATGTCATGACATCACTGCGCCCGAGCAACACGGTTTCCGTCAGAACCGTTCTTTCACCACTAACCTATTGTTTGCAGGCAGCAGTTTGGACAGAAGCGGCGAACGTACAGACTGCTTTTACCTAGGCTTCTGCAGAGCCATTAACGGAAGGAAAAACCGCATAAGGTTTTACGGTATCCAAATCTATGGTGTTGCCAATCCGTTATTTGGCTGAATCCGACATTTTTTGCCGGATCAGTAACTGCATGTCAGAGAATGTTTTGCGCTGTATGATCCATTTTACGTCGAATTTGCAGTTCCACAACGGTCAGTTTTGATGCCGCGTCTTTTTTTCTTGTTAATTAAAGAGTTGATGCGCCTGATTGCTCCAGCTTTCTTATTGTTTGCTGTTGCTGCTAAGGTGATCGGATGATCGCCAACCCAACAGATCAGATGCACTTCAGTTAGAACTATATCGATAGTATGATTGCTCATTCATATTATGCTTCAGTTCAATTCGTGAATGTGAAAGTTGTTTCACATTCGCCTCCAGTCGAATATCACATACACGTTTGATGATCATGTCCTACAGACACTCAATCGGGAGCGCGAAATTGGAGTACTAGTCCAGGCTAACCTGCGCTGTTCAGAACAAGGTGAGAAGTCGTTACAGTCTAGGAACAAATACTTTGGCATGTTGTAGAGGATATTCAGGCAATTTGATCCTCTGTGTTTTCGCATTTGATTGAGGCTTATTTGCGACACAAAGTGGAGATAGGTGCAGAGGTGTGCATTGAATTCCTTGATGGATTTTGCATGTGTCGTTTATCCTAGTACGTAAAGCATTTTTATAACCCGACCTAACTCCAGAGAAAAAGTTTTTTCAAAAAATATTCCGTAATGCATGCTATCTTGCACTGTAGTGCCTCCGATGTAGATTATTTGAACTTACTCAAAAGTGTATACCCCGAAGAAACTGGTTGTTTTCAGTGTTCTTTATTTGCATTTGGACGTGCTTCGCCGATGATGACTAAAAGTTCCACCTTATCAACCCTAGTCATTTTGAAGTTCAAATCAAATGCTTTTCATTACGGCTAAACGCCAAGCTTCACTTATCACCAGTCTTGACATACACATCGAAATCTTGCAGATCAGCAGTTGGTAAAAGTTTGTGAGACTATTTATTTGTAGGTTCTCCAATTTGCCGATCCATCGGTACATTGCGGCACTTCCGTCCCAATATCCCAAGGTAAGATTTCATGCATAATACGAATATGCCACTTTGGTAGATATACCGATTACGACACCGACCGACCGAACGAAAACGGAAACTTAACTTCCAAAACGATTTGATCGCATGTAAATTGAGCACAGGTTTCAGGGCAAGCTACGAGCGACGGTTTATTGGATGCAATGTTTCGATAATATGAAACGGTTGCCTAACAATGCGATTATTTAGATTACCGGCCCCAAGAAAATAAGCAGCGGTTTTTAAGATGTTAAATCACGATTAAACAAAAAATTTTTGGTTATGATGAAAAGAGTTAGAATTGTTTGTGATGCAACGCGTAATGCAACCATGCACCATGGTTTTTCGCAATTATCATCAACCTGGCTGTATGATTTGTGGTTATTCGATGTATCATAATTCAGTTAAAAAGTGGTTGTTAGTAGGTCTCTTGTAATACTCATATTGGTTATGCAAACAGGGACTATATTTATCTGGTTACATGTCCAGAATAATGGATGCTATCATGACAGGTACCATAGATTACAAGGCGTACGATCAACTTGCTTTCAAAATTTGTGCAGGTTACACTGTTTCAAGAAATCGCTGGGGAAAGCAGAAGAACATTCACTTTTGCGTTTTTCAATTCCAGTTACTAGACGCAGTGAAACTGTCGACAATATCAAGGGTTATCTAAAATACCTTATGAATGCTGGAAAGCCATAACAATAGAACGCACAACGCAAAATCTGAAGATGATTTGGACCGGGTTTGAAATGCATGCCTCAATGCTCATTTAACGCAATTCAAATTATTAAAATCATGTACATGAACGCGATTGCACCTCAGTGAAAAAATAAACCTTTTGCGTTTTTGTCCTAATCTCCAAACCCAATTAAAGAAATCTGCACAAAAATGATTTTTCCATTTCATCAATCGTCAGGAGGTTGACAGCGCTTGTCGGTGCTCTATTTCTTCCGCAGATGCATGCGATTTTGTTAGTTATTTGGAGATGAAATTACACGCATGAGCAATTTTCATAAGTAATTCACCTTGCAAGTGCTCATATTTTACTACCTAAATTATACCGCGGTTTCTCCATACGGTAGCATAACGGAATTCTATGATTGTCGAATCCTATGGATAAATAGGATTAAAGGATTAAAGGATTAAAGATAACTGGATCACCTTGATTCTGTTAGGCTAAGACGCCGCATATTAGTGGAATTAATGTGCGCAACGCTGAATATTTAACAGACGCCAATGGTGACGATTCAGCAGAACAAATCCTGGCTATCAACTGTGAATAAGTTGTGGACAAAATGAATGCATGCCGTCAGTCACGTGCTGTTAGGACTGCACCAACACTACGCCCCATAGTAAAAAGCAACAGATGTAAAAGCAAGGGAGCTCCAGTCAAAGAGTAAATATCGGTCCACAGAATGCAACCAATTAGTCAAATTTGGCCAAAATATTTGCGGGCGAGGGGCATCATCATTCATTTAAAAACGTAACCCTTTTGCATTCAATCGGGCAGCATTTTAACAAACTTACATATTTAGCTCCCTGTGAGTTCCTGGTAACCAAGAAACTAGCATTCCTGTCTCCTAATGCTCACACGTTTTCAATAAAATAGACTTAATGATATAAATGCTCAGATGCTGCACTTTCTGGCGGGCATGCCACTCATATCAAAATATAAGCATATGGATGAAGGATGGGCGATTAATATTTACCGGTGTCTTTCTCTGCGAGGCCAGGGAAGATTCAGTCTTATAGTTCTCCGATTCTCTTTAGTGCCGCCTGTAATTAAATAACAGACGCCTCTTTTAGAGCTTTAATGTATCGTTTGTCAAAAATGCTTTCACATTACGACAACATTCAGATGCAGTGTGAAGCGGAGTAACCATAAAATAATTATCGTGAGTTATTTCAACGTACACTGTTTAGACACTCCTGATGAAATCAGAGAACTATTTAAAGCAGCTAAGCATTAGCGCATAACCAATGTTCCACTTTACGACCACGTTCTTTTACCCACTTTATTAAAAACCGGTAATTCACCAACTTCGATGGTTCTTGCTTTTACCAATGAAGAACATATTGTTGATGTACTGATTGTGGACTGCACTTTAGGTCAAACCACTCATTTGGTCATCAGTTTCGACTTTACATGCTATGCGGAACATCGCCAACAGAATCCTGAGACCGTGCGTACCTTTACATGTTACAATCGCCTAGCCCTATTCGATAGTGACAAATTGTCGTTCCCCGCTGAAGGTTAACAGGATGTCGTTCAGCACGAATGATTCAGAAAATGTAATAAAATGGTCATGGATGCTTTAGAGATAATGATCCTAAAATTATTTTCTTTCTTAAGCACCAGAACTGGAGTGTGCAGGACTGTAACCAATGCAGTCTGGCGGGAGTACATATTATCAGCATAGCCAAATAAATAACCTATGGTATCCACTGCACACAACTGCGCATATCAGTAGACGCTAAAGCTTTCGGCACTAACCTCAAACGGCTGTACAAGTTTGTCAAAGACCATCGTAATTTTAGGAATGGAACTTTTACGCTCCGCACGACTGTTGGTTTAATTTCAACAGCTATAGAAGCTGCAGAGAAGTTACTGTCTCAATATCCTCCCTGATTTTAAGGTGAGTTACAATCAGAGCATCTTTCCAATCACTTTCACCAATCCAGGGCTCATCTACCTTAATTTTACTGCAGCGGCTGTCATGCAAACTTAGCGTAACGGCAAAAGCACAACTCCACAGCGAGCGGCACTCGGACCAACAGCAAGACCACTGGTAAATACTTTTGACCTGTTTTTATAAGGCTAATTAAATAACAGCCCAGTTCTTGCCATCTGGGGAATTAGAATAATAACGCCGATCCACGAAGGCGGATGTTGAACTGAGACATAAAGCTAGGTACCCGTGCCTCTGTTTCATGCATTGTCTAAGGTAATGTTGTCTATCGGAGTCTTGACGTTGGTGCGCTATTTAGAAAAATTTAAATTGATTGCTCTAGACCAACATGGCTTTCGTCAACAACGATCGTGCTCTAAATAATTATTATGGGGTTAGAATCGTTGAACCGTGTCAGTTGACACTGGACATTTCCTAGATATGATCGACTTATAAATATCAAAGATATTCGATTGTTATAGCATTTGATTATCCTTGCCATAATCAAACATTACGGGATTTTTGACTCTTTCTTGAATAGAATCGTCATATATTTTCCTGCAATGTTATATAAGGTTCAGAGTCTACATTTCCTTACCTTAGCCCTGGGACTCTTTTTAAGTCTACTATTGCTTTTGGTATTCATCAGGGACTCTGCACGGAATATGGCAGACATGGAATATACAGACAAGGCGACGGATTCACGCGGAAGTCGAGTAGGATTTTATTGCGTGTGACTTAGGTATAGTGCTCTAATATTCAGACGAAATTTGCTACCGTTCAACATGATACATGCAAGGTACATTCCGTACAAAACTAGAGCAACTATTCCTACAAGCTATGAATACAAATACTGCAACCAGAGCTCTTCTAAGGCGACCTGAGCTTACTGACCAGGTTAAGATGAGCTGTTACAAAAAACCTGTAAAAAACTGTTAACCAATACAGCAATTTGACAAGACGGGGATTTTGATTACTAGGCACCGCTATTTTTTAAACGGACGCTTAATGCGTACGTTACTTTCCAAATAAGACGCACACATCAATTGTATTAGAATAGGCTGAAGCACAAACGCTCTGCAGTAGACCAACCTCAAGAGCAGGCTTCAAAATAAATCAGTGGAATATTTCACCTTCCTTAAGAGCAGAGGCTGAAACGTTTGGGAGAATTCAGCGGGCGGTATCACCGATTACATTTTAAAGCTATTACGGTATAGATGAATTTACAGAATCCAAATCATGGGGTGCGCTATTTACTGCAATGGAGCAGTAACAAAAATTTAGAGGCCAATCATTAAAGTTAACAGAATAGCACAGTCATCTGGATTGCCGTAAATTGTTTCTATCCGCGTTTATAACCCTGAAAAGCACTTCTCGAATCGGTTGATTTGTGCACCCAGACTGGTCATATTCAAAATCGGTTGGATGACGCACACTGTCACATAGATGTTCTTACCTGACGCTACTTTTCTTTGTACTATGTTGAAATACCTAAACTTATTTGCTCTACATCTTAAATCTATGGACTAGACTGAGTGCAGGGCAATGCAATAAATACAATAAGCAATATTTCTATCATACAACTTTTGATACCATAATTGACATAGCATAGGGTTTTAAAAGCGGCGCCTCTTAAACTTGACATAAACACTACTGCAAGTAAACTTGCCGTTAATTTGCGGTGTAGGCCAATGTATACAAGGTTCTGTTTGTGTGTTAATCCCTTGATTGGAACGTACTTTTCCGCGTTTCACAAAATGGATAGTAACTTTGCAAGTCCGCTTTGGGAAAGTGATAACGTAAAGCATAGCATATACATTCGACTAGATAAGGTTGTATCCTCAGGATGCTTGGTGAAACATTTATCGACATTCAAACTCAATATATTGCGTTACAACTGTTGTTGGTGTCAACTGAGGCTTGTATTTTGTTCGAGTTGTCTTTAGTCGTGAAATGTGTGTTTGGGGATTCGCCTGCATTCGACACACCGTCATAATCGTACACGCAAATAATAACCATCACATTTTTTAAAGAACTGGCAGGCTGAGTATCTAAATCAGTAAAACAAGGATATAACCTCTACAGTCAAGCTGCTTTGGTGAGCTTAGGCGCTTACGCATTGCAATATGATTACAGGCATGACAACGCTAAACATAACAACCCCGAACAGAGTCCTGAGTATTTCTTTTCGGCGCTTTGCGAACACAATAGCTTGGAAAATGCTTTTTGCTTTTCCATCCATGATTGTTTGTCCAATCGAGAACCATGCAATTTAAAAGTCAGAACGTTGTTCTCATGAAGTAGGATGTTTGATTCTTTTGGGTTACATTGTTTCTGGACCTATTGCAATAAGCACAAACATGCATTCATCAATGACTTGATGCGTTGGTAGCAAGGGTTGATCATTCCTGTGTTCAAGTGTTCACCGAGCTTCACATCTGGAACGCAAACATTACAACACTACACGAGATGACGTTCTCAGTGTGATGATGAGCCAACTGTAATCCACTAGCTTGCTCGTCGAATTCCGATTTTTCAGCAAGCATCTTTTGGGTTGACCTCCTCCATCTGTGCCCAACTACCATTGAAAAAACACGGGCGATCTGCGGAATGGTTTAACTCCGGCTGTAAGTTTCATATTGTTGACAGCTCGTTTAGCTGTTAAAGATGGTTTTGGGTTGTTGTTGTTGTTAATTCTCTCTGTCTTCAAGTTTCATAAACTGAGTCAATGTCGACGTGCATGTTCATCGAGGGCGTTCTCGGGATCATGCCTCGAGGAAAACTTCGTCTATCTGCAAATCCTTCTTCTAGAATAATTGCTTTGTTTTACTCGAATGGATGCCCTTCTTTGTCTAAATATATAGAAACCAGTGGGAGAGCATAGTTTTTTAAACAGGCTCCATTAAGCTTTTGTATGCTTTTAGTTTGTTGTCTTCCTGTGCTATCCAAATATGTATTATTACAATCCTGACTACGCAAGTTATATACAACCCCGAGGAAGTCAACTGTTGTGGTGATGAAACGTTATCATATCAGTTGCGGAGCTCGGCGGACATGTGAACCCAGGAATGATCAACCCGGGTTACCAGTTCATTAAGTCATTTTAAACAAGTATATGAGCGAAATGTTTCGAACGGCTTTCTGCTGGAAGGATTTTGCATGCAAACATGCCTCTACAATTTAGCGGCTGACTTTTCTTCTTGATTGCGTACGAAATGAACCTCTCCCCCGCAGCGTCAGCTACGGACCCCAGATTAAACATCCACGGACGTGGACACTTGCACCACGATTAGAGAAACACCTGGTGCTAATCATGCCCACAAAAGCCCACAACAGCATCAGGAAATACGAGCAACGTATCCAACAAGTTGTCTGGGAGTTTTGGGACAACATTAATCAAAGCAGCTCATTTTAGCGTTAGAAGGCAGTTTGGGGAATAGTAGGAAAAGAAAACTAGAGGCATTACAGGAAACATTATTATTTGAATTGGCTCATGGCAAGCACGAAGCTATTTAGGATGACTGGATCCGAAATGTAACCAACAGGCCGCTACCTATAACAGAAAAACCTGTCCTCACCAATGCGATCAAGTACCATTTAAGCATGTCATAATTACAGTTTTCCTGTCCGGATTAGGGATTGTAATCCAGTCCAGTGGATTCGATGATTAAACGCAGAAGCAGCTAGGGCATACAATTCCTTCTGTTGTAGCACATATCAAACTGCATAATTCTTTATATCAGCAGAACGGTTATACAATAAAAGTCTTGTAAGCTGGTGAATCTATCGTCAGTTAACCTGCAGACATGGAGGCGAGTGAAATAAATAAGGAGTGGAATAAAACGGATCATGTAGAAAAAGCGAAACAACTGCTAAGGGGCACAACAACCTATTCCAGCTTCGAAAGCAATCAAAACAAAAACTGACAAACAAGTAAACATAAAATTTAAATTGCTCCAGAAACGGAAATAACTCAAAAAGGAAGACTGTGACCAAATGATGTTTCGCGATCGGAAAGACGCATAAAATCCTACAGGATTTCATTACATATAAAGACGATGCACAACTATGGCCAATCGCATTGCTCCCAAAACAACTACCTACAGTCTAGCAAGTGAGTTACGGAGACGTATTAATAACCTAAAAATTGAATCAGAGTAGTCAATAAACAGTGCATAGCACTTTATGGAGAAGATCAAAGGTATGACAGTTAATGGTTTCGTAATGTTATTGAGGTAATGGTATCGTCCAACGTAACCACCATCCATACGTCCATCAATTTACAGACCGCCAGGCAAGAAATTATCTAACGGCTGGACCAAAAGGAGAATACAATCGGAAAGGTTACGAATGTAAATATGAGCAAGCTACATTACATACTTCTCTCGACTTACTTCACATATGATAGACAGGTCTATGGGCAGGTGAGAGGAGCCCCGATGGGATCCCTTGTGTCAGGATTCATTGTATAAAGTGTAATGCGGAAAATTGCAGAGGATGAACTGCCCATATTCAATTTAAGTTTGTAGATCCGACACGTCGATTACACATCCGTGAAAATGGAAACTAGTAATGTAGTGGTTGCGTCATATTTGCTCAAAAACGCCATGGAGGAGATTCATTTTACCAAGGAATCGGAAATAGAAGACCAGCTCTCATTTTGGACGGGTTATTCACCAGGGACTTTACAGAATAGTTGCAAAAATCGGTTTGAGTAAAGGAACACCATAATCCAAACTCTTTCAGCAATCACCGGAAACGTCAAAAAATAAGCCTCATGCGGACAATGTTTCATGGAATTGGAACATAGTGCAACACTTATGACGCAAACTGAGAGAAGAGATAAATATGTTCAATCATTTCAAGTAAATGGTTATCCACATAACTTTATTCGCCGATGTCTAAAAAACAAGGTTACGGCAATTCAGCCTGTTCAAACTAAAACAAAAAGGAGCGATTTATGTTATGTAAATAATATATCGGGTGTGGCGGCAAGCTTATTCAAACAACATCTAATAGTGAATCAAAAACCGATTGTCTCATTTAAGATAACTTCGAAACCAAAAGCTACGCTTGAAGTAAACGGAATGCGAAGTATTGTTTATGAGACTTGGTCTTAATATTGCGACAATAACTATGTGCGTCAGACAGGGAAAGATTATCTACATGAATACAACATCATAATAAAGCTTGTATTTAACATCGTGCTTTCTCACTTGTTTCAGTATTTTCAGACACAAAAGGAATCCCTTGGATTAAAACAAATTATTTGTCCAAACAATAGAGAAGCAAGAAAAACGAGCGGGTAGCTCGAGAAAGGATGCTTGACGAAGAACTGGATAACATGTAAGAAACGCTAAGAAACTATAAGACAGATACATTTAAAACAATTTAAAATCAACTTGAGCAGCTAAACGAGCTGTCAACAATATGAAACTTACAGCCGGGGAAATTATTTCGCAATCGCCTGTTTTATTCAGCGAAGCTTGTCAAGCATATAGTCACCGAGCACAGATTAAGGAGGTCAATCAAAAGGTCGATTGCTGATCAATCACAAATGGACGAGCAGGACAGTCGTTTATAATTGGCTCATCAGCACACTGAGAAAGTCACATCGTTTATTGATGGAACATTTATAATAATTGCGAAACTCGACGAAATTTGAAAGCACGCATTCATCCAAGTTGCGGAAATGTCAAACAAATAACACGCATAACGCATAAGTTTTAAATACATTTTATTTATTTTGCAATAAAGGTATAGGATTCAAAATTCTCTAGTGTCATCAAGAATATTTTACCTATGGTAGTGTATATTTCTCGAAATGCCAGACTTTATTTTACTTCTGTTATACTCACCGGTAACCGCTAACTAAGATAAACGGCAGACCACCAAAATTTGACCAAGTATCATCGCTAAATTTCACCTGAACTTGCAGCAATTCGATAGTGCTCCAACAATTGCTTAATGAATTTTGTATGCTCACATTATTACGGAATCTATGGCTATTATTTTGAAGGAGTGCATTCACTGATGAGCAAGCAGGATAGAACTTAGTATACATTTTGATGAATATGAACGCCCCACCAAAATACTGGTACGAGTTACTCGTCACCCGAATTCTGTGCACTACGGTGAACGTCGGCCAATAAAAGCTAACGTTGGCATTCATACTTGATGTAGAAAAGTCACTCTCAATCAGCGCGTCGCAGCAGGGATTCTGAGGGATAGGTAACTACCCTCATGTCAAAGTAGAATAGGATAGTTAAAAGCAACACCTCGGAAGGAAACATAAAGCACCATCACATAAAAAATTGCATCTGTATAGTACTAGAACTCCCATTTAATTACACAAGGTATAAAATATTATTAGTTGGAACAGTGTTGGTTCGTTCGTGAAACAAACGTTTTGAACAAAAATGTCGCGTTACCACTAAATGGGTGCCTCACCCAAAATTGTATAGATGGCCTGGACAAGAAACAATGAAAGCATGATTATTGCAGAGCAAACAGTAATGAAGTGCTAGAATGTTGCTAGTAATATTAAATACAACTACCCCATTAGCTTTTGTAAAAAAGCTTTGTGTAACCATGCGAAATCTAGACAAGTTCTATTCTGATAAAATAAACCCATGTGCAATTGCACAGAGCTGAACTTGACTACCCATTCATGCTTTTATATGTAGGTCCGGAAGTGGGATGTGACATATCTTATCCAAATGAAATTTCGGACTGTCTATGGGCCATACAAATAACGAATAATGGCTTTCTTCATATTACACGGCATTATAAATTCCTGACTCATTTAGCACTATGTGGGCTACTGGAGAAGGAGAAAGATGTCTGTATTTCTATCAATGCTCTAGTATATTTGAACAAGCTGGCTAAACTGAAACATCTACTAATTGCTATGCCATGCGAAATCATAAGTGTCACTAAGACGTGGTACACGTTGGATTAGTGGCCGCTGTATTTTCTGTTTGGGTATAACAAACATGAAAATAAGAAGCCTTACATAAGGAGAAATGGTAGTCAGACATTACTAAAGTGACCCGCTGTGCTATTTCCTTTGGTAACGCAAATAGTCAAAAGTTAGGAAAACTTGCATTGTAGCATTGGTGTACCGTCCTCCAAATTAAACACTAGAAATGAACTGCCACAAAGCTAAATTTTAAGCTCCATTCTAGTATGAGAAAATGACCTCAACATTTTATTGGGTGTATATCATATGAATTCCATATAAACACCCGCCACGATCGGTAGGCATTTCAAAGTCGACTTGCAATATTCTGTAACAAAACTTATGTTTAACAAAGAAAAATATAGCCTCAGTTATTGAGGGTAAAATATCAGTTGCGTAAAAACTCCTGTATGAAGCTACAGTTAGTAACAACACTAAAAAAATGTGAGTTGCAATTCGAGCGTTTGCAATGCCAACCCACTGACAAACAATATTAGTTTACATGAGAAATAAATGCGAAAATATTAACAAATTGGGAAAATGCAATTTAAATATTCCATTGGCATATAAAAACAACATTACTTAATCATATATCGGATCCTTAGTTTTATATGATATTAACTGACTTAAAGTCATATAATAAATCCAAATTAGTTCAGAAAATGCAGCATATTGATTTGGCTCAATGAAAATGTCAAACCGTGAGATAAAATCATTTAGGATAGTGAAAGGGGGCAAAGGAAATTAAAAGGAATTACAATATCAAGAAAGAAAGACTGAGGTTGAACAATTGTTTTCGATGGTTTATCATCAGACCGGTACAATCATATGGGTGAAATCGCAATGGGCAATTACAAGGGGATTAAAGATCAGTTCAAATGAGATTGATCACGTGTCGATCAAAGGCATGAACCAATAACAAACAGAAAACTAGGGTTTAGGTACCGTTGCACAATTGCAGTTGCTGTCCGAAGGATCCGTTTTAAGTGGCCAAGGTAGCTGAACAGCTTCGATCAGCTTATTTTGTGCACACATAAGAGGTTGGTACAACCGAATGCTGATCGCCTCGGCAGTAGCAAGGATCCGGAGGCGCAGGCCTTACGACTGCAGTGGAGGGACACTGTACAGTATTCGAAAGGCACTGACTGGGTCAACCTCATGCCCACCATCAACCAGATGAGCCATAACTGAGCTAGTTATAGCCCCAGTACCACCTCGAAGCAAACAACGTGGTAGGTGCTCCTTAATGCGTTTCGAAAATTTCCGCGCCGTTCGACCGATGCAAGCGCACTTGAACTGATAAATTACCATAGAAGCGGTCAGCGTCGGTAACTTGTCTTTGTTGTAAATACGGAGGAGTGGCTCCGTGGAAAAGGTACACCTAATTTTGGCTGCTGGAAAAGTTGACTTGAAAGCTGTTGAAAGGCTTCTAGTTACACGCTCAGCAGCGGCGTCTCCCTTGAAGGGTAGTCGTATGAAAAGTACTTTTTTCTCTGCTGTCTGAACCTGTAACTGGTCGGGCTTACTTTGCATGTTCCTCAAAATGAAACGATCAGGATATCCGTTTTCGCGCAGCAAATTCCGAATGAGCGTCAACTCATTATCCAACTTGTCTTCAGAACAGATCCTGTGGGCCCTGGTGGTTAGACAGCGAATTAGGTTTCGCTTATATCTCAACGGAAAGAAACTGTGAAAGTTCGTATACTGGACACTCCAGGTTTTCTTCTTGTAGACTTGCCGTTGGATCAAGCCCTCTGCACTTCTAGTTAACAGCACATCAAGGAACGGCAACTGATCGTTCAATTCCTTTTCGTAGGCAAACTGCAATGATACGTGGGCCCGATTAAAACGGTCAATAACAGCGTCAAGATCAACAGACTGGTCGGCCACGACAAATATGTCGTCCATATAGCGGTGGTAACATTCAAAGGCCGTGATCTCCTCATGTAACTTGGTATTCTCTAATTTCGCCATGAAGACATCAGCTAACAACGGACCTAATGGCGATCCCATAGCTACACCATCATTTTGTCGGTAGTAAGTGCCATTGAATGAGAACTGTACGTTCCAAGTGCAACGCAAAAGAAGGCTTTTCAAGTCACGCAACGGTATGCATATACTTGCTTTTGTTTCTTCTATGTAGGAACAAATGTAATCGATCGTCTCGAAAAGTGGCACGTTGGTGAAAAGCGATACAACATCCAAGGAAAACATTACTTGCTTATCAATGTTGCGACCTTTGATGCTTTCGATGAAATAAAAGGTGTCACGAAGGCCGTAGTGTGTAGGTCGCTGTCTTACTGGCTCTAGAATTTCCACAAGCCATTGGGAGACGGCATGGTAGGGTGAATTAACCATTGATAAGATGGGGCGTAGCGGGACACCTGTCTTATGAATTTTCGGTAACCCATAAATTCTCGGGTCATTCGTGCCACTCGGCTTCAGGCTATCATAAATTGTATTTGATACATGTCCATTATTCCGAAGATCTTGCAAGCTTTTAATAATTTGGTTTTCAATCCTCTCTGTCTGGTCCTTTTCGCTAATCATTCGGGAAAATTTCGATTCGTCACTCAGAACCTTTTCTAGCTTGTTTATATAGTCTTCTTTATCTAACAGAACGACTCCAGTACCCTTGTCCGGTCCGCTCAGAACGATCTTACCATTGCGGCCTAAATCCTTCAGCGCGTCAAGGTGCTTGCGTGTCAGTGGACCGTGAGTGTGGACATGTCACTTGCGATACTGGTAGCAGGTGTTCACAAAAGAACAATTAAAGCGTTCCAGGTCTTCATTTGACTTAGCTACTAGCCCTTTTGTTTGGCCAAACAGGCTTTCAAACTGTAACTCATAGTGAAGCTGATTGTCTTTGTGTTTAGGAGCGCAAAAATTTGGACCAAGCGATAGAACTTCCATTAAAGTGGTTCAATTTCATACTTGAAAAATTGTGCACGTACCTCTCAGGTCTATTAGGGAAAGTGGATTGCGGCTTATGCTGATTCAACGTCTTTGTTAGGGCGAAACGCCTTTGTCGTACACGGTTTGCGGTGATAGACTGAACGTAATCCAGGAATGCTTGTTTCATGTCCAACACTAACTCGTCAATCACATGTTGACGTTGCGCTATATTGCGGTCGAATTCGGGAATCTTGGATTGCACCGTGTCACGCTGCATCAAAGTATGACGTCTAAGCGTTTTGGCATTCGGATAGATCCGACTGCGGCGCAATTGCTTCCAAAAACTGCTGGGATACTCGTTGCCTTCAATGCAATCATCGAAAAATTGTACAAAAGTTTTAGCCTCAGCAAGCCTAGTGGAGAACTTAAGGAACTGATCTAGTTCCTTCACAACTGAGGCCGGCTTGGAGGATTTCTGTAAGTGGATAATTCCCATTTCATTATCAAGAACGAAAGACTGAGGGTGAACAATTGTTTTCGATGATTCATCTTCAGACCGGTACCATCATATGGGTGAAATCGCAATGGGCAATTACAAGGGGAATAACGATCAGTTCAAATGAGATTGATCACGTGTCGATCAAAGGCATGAACCAGTAACAAACAGAAAACTAGGGTTAAGGTACTGTTGCACAATTGCAGTTGCTGTCCGAAGGATCCGTTTTGGATTGCATAGGTTGCTGAACAGCTTCGATCAGCATCTTTTGTGCACACAAAAGAGGTTGGTACAACCGAATGCTGATCGCCTCGGCAGTAGCAATGGTCCGGAGGCGCAGGCCTTTCTACTGGAGTTTAGGGACCGTGTACAGTATTCGAAAGGCACTGACTATGTCATCCTCATGCCCACAATCAACCAGATGGTTTACCGAAAATTCATAAGACAAGTGTCCCGCTACGCCCCATCTTATCAATGGTTAATTCACCCTACCATGCCGTCTCCCAATGGCTTGTGAAAATTCTAGAGCCAGTAAGACAGCGACCTACACACTACGGCCTTCGTGACACCTTTTATTTCATCGAAAGCATCAAAGATCGCAACATTGATAAGCAAGTAATGTTTTCCTTGGATGTTGTATCGCTTTTCACCAACGTGCCACTTTTCGAGACGATCGATTACATTTGTTCCTACATAGAAGAAACAAAAGCAAGTATATGCATACCGTTGCGTGACTTGAAAAGCCTTCTTTTGCGTTGCACTTGGAACGTACAGTTCTCATTCAATGGCACTTACTACCGACAAAATGATGGTGTAGCTATGGGATCGCCATTAGGTCCGTTGTTAGCTGATGTCTTCATGGCGAAATTAGAGAATACCAAGTTACATGAGGAGATCACGGCCTTTGAATGTTACCACCGCTATATGGACGACATATTTGTCGTGGCCGACCAGTCTGTTGATCTTGACGCTGTTATTGACCGTTTTAATCGGGCCCACGTATCATTGCAGTTTGCCTACGAAAAGGAATTGAACGATCAGTTGCCGTTCCTTGATGTGCTGTTAACTAGAAGTGCAGAGGGCTTGATCCAACGGCAAGTCTACAAGAAGAAAACCTGGAGTGTCCAGTATACGAACTTTCACAGTTTCTTTCCGTTGAGATATAAGCGAAACCTAATTCGCTGTCTAACCACCAGGGCCCACAGGATCTGTTCTGAAGACAAGTTGGATAATGAGTTGACGCTCATTCGGAATTTGCTGCGCGAAAACGGATATCCTGATCGTTTCATTTTGAGGAACATGCAAAGTAAGCCCGACCAGTTACAGGTTCAGACAGCAGAGAAAAAAGTACTTTTCATACGACTACCCTTCAAGGGAGACGCCGCTGCTGAGCGTGTAACTAGAAGCCTTTCAACAGCTTTCAAGTCAACTTTTCCAGCAGCCAAAATTAGGTGTACCTTTTCCACGGAGCCACTCCTCCGTATTTACAACAAAGACAAGTTACCGACGCTGACCGCTTCTATGGTAATTTATCAGTTCAAGTGCGCTTGCATCGGTCGAACGGCGCGGAAATTTTCGAAACGCATTAAGGAGCACCTACCACGTTGTTTGCTTCGAGGTGGTACTGGGGCTATAACTAGCTCAGTTATGGCTCATCTGGTTGATGGTGGGCATGAGGTTGACCCAGTCAGTGCCTTTCGAATACTGTACAGGGCCTGCGTCTCCGGAGCCTTGCTACTGCCGAGGCGATCAGCATTCGGTTGTACCAACCTCTTTTGTGTGCACAAATGATGCTGATCGAAGCTGTTCAGCAACCTATGCAATCCAAAACGGATCCTTCGGACAGCAACTGCAATTGTGCAACGGTTCCTCAACCTTTGGTTTCTGTTTGTTACTGGTTCATGCCTTTGATCGACACGTGATCAATCTCATTTGAACTGATCGTTAATCCCCTTGTAATTGCCCATTGCGATTTCACCCATATGATTGTACCTGTCTGAAGATGAATCATCGAAAACCATTGCTCACCCTCAGTCTTTCGTTCTTGATAATAGGAATTTACTGGAATGTCGTCAATATGAATAAAACCTATTTTAATATCTCTAATTTAACCGGTAAACTTAAAAATTGCATCTGCATGTACCTAAACAATGCAACTTAAATGTACAGTTTGGCAAGCGACGGAGACCCGTTGTTTTGCCCTTATATGTAGTACATATCCAAAATGACGAAAATACTATCCAAACATCCACACCAAATCGTAGCACCCAAGCCAAATACTAAGTTGTTTAAGACTGTCAAATCCGTAAACAAAATAGAAGCTCTTAGGCAACTTACTGTTATACCTGGACTAAGTAAAATTGGATTAGATCAGTTCAAATGAGATTTGATCAAGTACTGACCAAGGACATGAAACCACATTAAACAACAAACTAGGACAAATGAATATTTACATAATTACAGTTGCCCTCAGCAGGAGTCGTTTTGTCTGACTGAGGTGGCTTTAAAAATTTGATCAGCTTCTTTTTTGCACACAACAGCGATTGTTAGAATTTAATGCTGTTCGCCAAGCAGTAGAAACGATATGGAGGCGGAGGTCTTTGGTCTGGAGTAGAGGGACCCATCATTGCTGTAAAATGCATAATAATGTAATGAGAATTCATTGAGCTATTGTGTGACTTCGTCTAGAATGAAACATATTTCATTTACCTGATTGCTTGAATTATACTATCTTGATGGTGCTCTAGAATCTGGTCAATCAAATCTCCTGATTAACGGAAAACTTCCAATTCAGAATATATCACTTTCTGTGCGCCTAAACGCAATCACATGCGTGAGAATTAACTGAAGCCTGTAATATTCAGTGTGCAGATTATATTCGTTTATATATACGAAACGGGGTTCTGTGTACCTGGTTGACTTCAGCATGGATATTAGCTATGCTAGCAGATTAAAGACTAATCCAACATGACCATTAACATTGCAAAAAATATTGGCCATAATAAGAACTCTTGTGTTCAGTTACGGAAAACGTTTGGACCCTTTCCACAGTATGCATATAAGCTTAAAAATTGCAGGGTTGAATACATAAATACATTTGATTACAACAACAGATTTACTGTTTATTCTGAAATATATTTAGAACATATATAGACGCCATCGTTACAATATTTTTGGCAAACTACCGGCTGTTTCATTTTTCCACTGTGCATGGTTTGTTGTAGACCAAAAATCTTTATCAAACTAAGTGATGCTGCCTATAGTTGAGTGAATATTTCAAATGATAAGGTGCATGATACGTGTATATGTCGAATTAATTTCAGATCATTAGTAAAACGTTACATTGTTCAAATTTTTTTAGCTTTTGGTTTAATTCGTGGATCTCAATGTAGATCAAACATGAACAGATGTGTTAGTCAGAACGTAATCACAGACAAAGTCGGTAAACTGAAGTGGTCCGCTTGAATAAAATTGGTCGCTGTTGGAAATTTTCTTCGATAATTTAGGATTTGACAGAGGGATGCTGCTTGTCCAGTCTGAGTTCGGATAGATGAACCAGTGCTCATCAAACTGTCCGATTTTTAGACAGGACGCCAGGTACTGGACCGACCTACTACATCTCTCCTATTCACGCAATCGTTGTTCTTAGGCTAGCTACATCCCCTTCTGATAACGTCGAGATATTTTTAGTTGTGTTTGTGCCCTGTTTCTAGCGCATGTATTACTGCCGCCAAATCTCTGAATAAGCTCTTTATATGATATCGTTCTTCGGAAGTCATGTTATGTGTCTCCTATGTACTAAGCTTATTGCGCATATCTCAGTTGCCGTTTGGCGTATATACAGTTGCACAAAGTTTACCTTGGATTTTGTAAATGTACTTAGTTGTCTTATTAAGGTGAATGGCGCCTATTAAAATACACAGGCGTCGGCAGTAGCGCTTCGCCCTTTTGGAAGACTAGTCTTTTGTTCCATTTTTCCAGTGCACGTCGGATGGCTTCTGAAATTCATTCTTTCTACGGAATACTAATTGGCGATATCCAATCCGTGCTTGGCCTTGCTCGTGTGTTAAGAAAATGTAGTGGCTATATTTGCAACGTTCGCATCGGAGATCCGCTAGCTATCAAGATTTTCATTGCCTCCATCTGCGCTGCCTTTCGGTTTTCTTCAACCGTGCAAAAAGCACTTGATCAGTGGTATAGTGAAGATGCAATTCCTGTATTACCCTGTTTCGGGTGATCTGAACTATGTCAAATTACTCCGCTTGTGTCCATTGGTTGGCGATACATCGTCGTTTTTAGCTTATTTTCGTTTATGTGGACCAATCAATGAAGTGACTGGAGCGTATCGCATTACGACTCGTTATACAATACACATTATTGCACCATTAATTGAGTTCAAATAATTTAATATAGTAAGTTTGTTATCCCTTTTTGTTTGCACAAACGTGTCGTTTTTGGCTGGCCGACATAGTTGCAGAGAGCAACGGAAATGTGGTAATGCCGTCATCTCAAACTCTTGCATATAGGTATTTGCAAATACAGGACACATTAGTGATCCCATAGCTAGACATGCTCCTTGAGTGATACTTGCCAACTGAACTGTGAAATAACACTTGTCGAGAAATAAATCTGTCCCCTCGACCAGTTGGTTCACATCGCGCTTTGCAAGTGATCTAAGCCGCTGCCGCTATAATGCAGTTTCTTGCTAATCTTAACATTTCTTCATTAAGTGCATACGGAAACAAAGAGCAAACATCGAACCTGACCACCAATTCAACTTATTTGAAAGTCATACCCCTCACCATTGGCGCAAACTTTATAGTATTTTATATAATTTTGCTTGTCCTCCCTGTTAGTGGTTACAATATGCACGTCAGTTATTTCGCGACTTCACGTGAAAAAAAGCATATTCAGTCCACTATGGGTAGTTAGAGGACGTTCGGCTTGTCTACGTTTGGTACTTTGTAAATGTTAGGTGGTATATCCAATTTTAATTAAATACTGAGCCACTTAGCATTATGCAAACTTCATTTTAGGGTCTATATGTAAGCGTCGACCTCCGATTTATTTTTATGCATTACCAATGAAGTCGGTTTGTGCACAGGAAACTTGTGTTTTTATGTAGTACTTGCTTCCGCGAATTTTTCTAAATAAGTTGCTTCGTTCCTTTTTACTGATAGTTTACTTTTATCCGCTCTTGTAATGGCAATATTAGGGTCTAATATAAGGTTTTCTAGGGTGTTGAAATCTTATTATATTTGCTAACTGTGTTTGGGTGTCCCCGGACTTTCAAATGGCAACCTCATAGCGGTTTTAACTCCGGGGGTGACGACATCTCCTATTAAATTAGATTTATGGAAAGCAAAAATTAAATCCTTTTCTAAAGCTCTATGCTCAGTAACACATGATATGCTATAGGAAATGTTAATAATATGTCATACGTATCTACTATATACACTCTTTTAGGTATAACTCTCTGCCCTATCACTTGCAACCACAAAATGTTCGAACTTACGTATTTGCCATACTTTTTACCCTCGTTATCTTGCTTCCTTATGTTCGGTGGCCCTATTTAAAGTCTGTCACAAACAGGTAATGCTATCTCAGTCTGATAATCCAAGCTCAGCTGGCTCGCATGGATATGGATTACACACAGACGTCTAGTTGTTAGGTAGATCATAGTTCTCATAAATGATTACATGATCTGAATGTTATTCTTGCAGAAGTGTATGCATAATCCGGGGGTTTAACAACGGGTGACTTGGGAATTGCCGTGCACTTGAGACGAATGTTGTTGAAAATTTGATGGTTTTCTCAATTAGCCCTGATGCCCGCTAGATGCAGAATTCGCTTGCCCATTTGCGGACATGAGTACCGTATCTGTTTTGTTTATATTGGACGATATTTGGAAATGATCGATTAGATGTTGTTGTTAAAGGTTTGGCATAAGTACGGTTAGTGTATTTGTTATACTGTTCAATTTATTTACGTTTGACGACCATATCTGTAGCTACCCTCTTAGTAATATTTTTGTTTCTATTCAACTTTCATTGAGACCCACGCATTACACGCGAAGTTAACAACCTTTGACCACTGTAACGTATTACTAATGAACTAAAAGTTTATCCACCTCTGTATACATCATACGCCTAAACATTTTAAACTGCCACCTACCCGTAAGACCATTCACATCGACTACTCTAGCTTTGATTCAAAAAGGTAGTTGTACGCTATAATAAATAAACTATTTGTTATTATGAAAAAATCCATTTTTGTTGTTCCCCTAATTTTTCATAAGACTATTTAGTATTCTCGCTAACTATTTAAAATTTGTTTGCTCTCCATGAATAGATTAAATCCTATAATTTCGAGTAGACTATATTATTCGAACGCAGTACTATAATTTGTTCAATTGTTTTAAACATGAAAGAATATCGAGAACTAATATGCAAAACCCGGACGACGTTTCACGTCAGCAGATGAGGGCCATGTCGGAAGAGATCGTGATGTAAACCAAGGAACTTTTGAGTGAACTGCTCGATAAATTGAGGACGCATTTTGCATCACTATAGGATTATGCTACCAAATTACATTTCGTTTGAGGAATGCTGTGTGCATTTATGTGAATAAACGGGGGAAAATTAAAATGTTGCTGTTACATAATGAAAAAGCGCTTTCTGAATAATTTATTATTGCCCCTAGATATGTAGCAAAACATCACATATATATTGTTCTTCATCCACCGTTTTCTCCGGATCTAGATCCTGCAGATATTTGCTTAGACACATACTTGAATCCAAGTTAAACAGATATCGTTTCTAAAACATAGAAATATTCAGGACAATGCAAAAATTAACCTGCGCGCTATCCCAAGATGTTCGTTCTAGGATAACTACCAAAATGCATGCACAACTGGGTTGAGTGTATTGCTAGTAGAGGGTATTGATTTGTAAGTGAAATATTATGGAAATGTTTTGAAAGGGCAATAAGTATGTTATCACAAAGGCTTGCTTTCTTTATGAACAGACTTCCTATCCCGATGTGTTTCACCAGACAACCGTATAACGCCTTCTAACCTATGCACATTAGGTCATGGTACAATAGGTGGTCTATTTTTCCAACGATTTCGAGGAATCAAATTTGTGCTAAAGCAGTACTGTGGACGACGTTAGTTCGTTAAAAGCACCGATGTCAATTTCTCAATAAACTAGCTAAATATTCACTACTAATGCATGTATTAATAAGACTGCTGGCTTGACTGACCGGTAGTATTTTGATACCGCACAAAAATTATTTATATAATTCTCCTACGTACGTCAGTTGCTACATTTTTACAAAAAGGTTAGGAACGTCTCGGGAATTTAATCTCATTTTTAATGAGTACTTCTGCGGTATTAAATAGTGATATATTGTGGAATATTGCGCATTTTTCTATATACGCATTTCACTAATTCTTACCCACTGGTTAACGCCCAAATTCGCAGAGGTTTATAAGCTTGCAGTAAACGAACTACTTACAAGACTTACTTGAGTTAACGGTTGATTTATCTAGGAAATTATGATTATGTGCATTGTGAGCATATTAGGTTAACTCTGCACAACTCTCACTAAGCTATTGTGTATAGATTTAATTGCATAATATATTAACATGTTTACCATATTAAGTTTAAGTGATAAACTGTGCATACTTGCCCTTATGCCGGAGCACCGAAAACGAGCTTGTTTGCAGTACAGCATTTTTATAAGAGACAAGGGGATTAGCTACAATTTAGAACATAACCATTATCAAATTTAACCTTTTATTGCCGGCGTTCAGTTAGTCGTTTTTTGGTATTCTTGTGATTAACCTGTATAATTGTTAATGGATGGAGATTATCTTCTCGAGTTTCGAATTGCTGATGAACGTTGCTGCATAGCAAAGACATTCTGAGCAATTAGCCTATTTTCTCTGCAGCACCTGCTTTAAATGTATGGCTACGGTACTGGCGTTCACGTTTGGTGTTCTAAGTAATTCTGCTCATTTTATGTTTCCTTATTTTAAACGTGAGAGAAATTATTCTACTTCCCATGTGATATGGAATATTTTATTTGTGGATATGTATAGTAAATTAAGGGTTACCTATGTTTAAAGTCTGAATGAAGACAACATGTAGAGTTAAACCGGTGTATCGCTAAACGACCTACAGAGTATGGAGTGTTTTTTGTTATCGATTAATATAAATAATAATCAGTATTTCAGAGTGCCTCAATAAGTCTCATCTGCTGACTAAAGCTTCATATCCACAAGCACGATAATGTTACTTTTCGATATTTGTTGCTACCCGCTTGATTTATACAGCTGGCATCTCAAACTGTATAGCAAGCAATTCAAAATATAATTTGGCAAGCTCTATATATAAGTCACCAAATAGAAATTTTGCTACATGTGGAAATATGTTGATACATTTTTCGCGGGTTTTAACGCAGTACGTTAAACTGCGACCCTAGTTTAATAAGTCAAATTCACTGTATTCGTTCATAGATTGCTGCAAATGAAAAATGTTACATTACGCTAATAAAATAACCAGAACTACGAACCTTTTCTGCAAATATCACTCAAGTGGATAATTTCGTATAATGTCGATATTTATGAATAGGACGACAAACAAACATTAGAAATACAGCAATACAAGTTCACTAAGGTATAGTGTGATGACAAAGGAGAATAAATTTGGTACGTGCATATGAATTATACCTTTTTTCTAATTAGTCACAAGTAGTGGATAAATAAGGTGATTCGGAAGTGTGTAGTAAAGACCGGTAAAAGCCTGTAGATATTCGCAACCAAATTACATCTCTTCGGACGATCCACAACTCCTGGCAATGACATTTACTCGAATGTAAAATCAAACTCTAAGCATTTGGGGCTATATTGGGAAGAGTGATTGCAACAATGTATCCAATGCGGAAGGATGCATGCTGGTAAGAATCCAAGCATTTAATAACTGGGTACTTTATGTACATTAGTTTGATGGGTTTAAACTGACAACCATATAACCTTACAACATTTATCGGTAATGTGAGTCGTTGAAGATAAGTCTTAAATTAAAAGAGTCGTAATATTTAATAATAGAATATCTGTGTTTGAACTGATCACAATGTCATTGAGCGTCCAAATCAAATGGTAACTTTCAGCTCAAAGAAAAGAGTAGCCTACGACAAGACACCTATTAGTGATCAATATCAGGGATCGGAAAGACGAAAAACGAGCATGCTCATCTATAGAGGTTTAAAACCAGATTTTTGAATGGTTTAAGCAGTGCATCCAAAAACGACATCGGTAGCAATTGAGTGAATTGGTTGCGATTTGTGAAGAAGTCATTAACGAAACTGCAAATGCTTATTGGAACTTTATTTGCAACCGGCTGTTTAACAAGAATAATTAGTGGACACTTCCGAAAACAATTTAAAAGTTGAAAATTAGTAGTTGTGCCGGCATTATATTCGTCTATATAGATTCTACAGAAATTACGAAATGGTACAGTATGTTGTGTGGGGACTTAAAGTATCTAAGCTAACTGTTGCATATAGCCTTAATTGCTGTTTAGAAATTTAATGTATACTTAGTTGTTCGGAGCACTTCATCATCATTGAATTACATGAGATTGGACGATAGATAGATGAGTTCATTTTTGGCGCAGCTGAAATATTAAAATGTGTCCAAATATCTGAGATGATGAAATCTATATCTATTTATTGGAAATGGCGAATATACCTACACTATTTTAGCCTGCATATTAGTTTAAGGCAAGTAGTGATAACGCGCCAAGCCTTGTAACATTATGTACTTATGTACTTATGTGTGTTCTTGGCAAACAGCAAAAGAATTGAA
Source organism: Dicrocoelium dendriticum (assembly GCA_944474145.2). Classification (NCBI taxonomy): domain Eukaryota; kingdom Metazoa; phylum Platyhelminthes; class Trematoda; order Plagiorchiida; family Dicrocoeliidae; genus Dicrocoelium; species Dicrocoelium dendriticum. The sequence continues at coordinate 241,097,771 of OX104063.1, read as the reverse complement.
TGCGAGTACTGGACCCTTGTTTGTGAAGTAATGAAATTGAATAAAGCCCGCTGAAAAGAACAGAATTCAACGTGGAGTTATTGTATCCTCATTTTCAATGTGGTTTTGGAACAGGCCATATAAATGCTCCAAAATGCAACGAGACTCTTGTCTGCCAAGCACAGTATCGATGTATACGCGGTTTAATCGTTTTATTTCGGATATGATTGTCGAAGTGAGATTTATATATTGCGTAGTCAATTGGAATTCTAGACTTATTCTGCTACCGAACGCACTTAAATAGCTGCAATGAAAACCTTACTTACTTAGGACGATGTGCTCAATAGTACAACAAACATAGCAGCGGGTTTATAAATTGAGAGTAGTGTTAGCAATCCAAACATAGATTTCGTCTTTACAACTGTAATCTCAGATGAAAACAACATCGCTTGGAGTTTTGTTATATTCGCTATCGAGCATTCTAACTGTCAGACGACGTTGAATAGCTTTATTTTTAACAATATATGACTGGGCACACCTACAGCAAGCAATGATCTGAGTTTTTCAAAGGGACCATTTTTCGTGATAAATACAACGGACCGGAAATTCGTGGGCCGGGGTTCGACTCCCCGTCGAGGCATATTATTGTGCGTGAATTTTAATCGGGGCTTCTACTTTCTTCGAAAAATACAAATGTGTTACGTTTGTGAAAATAATACAGAACAGTGCGTTTGGTCTTATTTTTTAAATTTACCGTATATTTTAGACCAATTTATTTTATATTGCTCGATGCGCTCTTGTCAATATAACCAAATCCGGCACGGAGTGATCTGTCAGGTTAGATCAAAAGCGCTGAGAAAAATAAAACGTCAAGTTTCCTTAAGTCAGACAGTGTTATGTCAAAGTTGGTTTAACACATTAAAGGATTACATAGATTAAGACCCCCAAAACGGTTTTCTTAAATACAAACATATTGCAGGCTACATTCGATGTTGAACATATAGACAACATAATTACTTATGTAGGAAGTGTCCAGTTACATATCTCCTAAGGATGACATATTCACTTAGTTTAATAACATGATCAACAAAATGCCTCCCCAAGTAATGAGATTAACCTATCCTCACATTCTTGCATGTAAGTATAGATTAGCCACATACACCGAAATATGGAAATTCTTGTGACCGAATGTAAAAACAAAGTTCATTTTGCCAGTAAATGCTGTACTGGGAGCAGCAAAACGTAACCACATAATACTTGGTCTTAACGCTAGAAACGACCGAATATAATATTGGATCAATTACTATTTGTACAGAATCGAATTGTGGCTAATTTAGCTCACTTTGGATAATGATAAATATATACAGCTTCCTAATGCTAAGAGAAAAGAAAATAATTGTTGGGTTCCATAATAGGAGTTAACTATCTGTCAAGTATTTTAGGAAGTCACGTTAAGAACTAGAGCAAAGTATAATTGTTTCATCGTTTGTGAAAATCAAATTTATTAACTTATCCAACGCAGATATTTTAGTAAGATTATTAAAAGCTAATGGAATGTTCTACAAGGTTTTACCACAACTGAACAGAGGTACTATTACGCGGGCTATTTTTGAGCATTTGTATGGTAAAGTTGGACTTGTCGTTAATCTATTAGCATAGGCAATAGCTATGCTGATGACAGCCAGGCACAAGCTAATTAGTTTAATAGTTACGAAACAAATATTGTTTAATCAATGCACCACACAGGTTTTACTTAAAATGCGCGCATGTGATTTAATGAGTACCTGCGCTAAAGTTTGAGCTGCTGAAGTAGAAATTCCCGGATTATTATGAGGTTGGATTGACCAAATTTTTGAGCATAATCTAGCTTTCAAATTTTAAATAACCTGGTCAGTGAAAGATATTTTATTCCTCATGACCGCACCCACCAGGACAACCCAAGCTTATTTCCCAGCATAGATGAGAAACTGACGGCTTTTCAAATCCCGGCCGCAGATTGACGTTTTCACCTCGATGTTTCAAACCATATCTTCGAAAGTTGAACGTTTGTTTATCCGTCCGCTTTGCAAGTAGACCGTAATAGTGCCACAGTGCGTAATTTATTTTGTAAAGTGAAAGCTAAAAAACTTCCGTAATAGCAGTGATCACTTCAATTTACTGAATCGAAAAGCTTTTCATTGAAAATGTGAATCACTGTAGCATTTGGTGGCACTTGTCAATAATATTGCTATTGGAAACCGTTACGATCTGGGATGCTTCCTAATACGTTATGGCATTCTACTTAAAATAACTTGATTTCAATATTTTCCTCTGATATATTGCTATGCCCGTAGACGTTAACTTTAAGACACTGTCGACTTGCACCAGATGATATTTAAAATATTAATAAATGTTTGATAATTACCACGCTTTCGCAAGTTATGTAGGATAGGTAGGCGCCATAGGAAATATTATGCGAACAGTGTTTAATTCTCCATGTAACGTATAACCTGGACGCTGTGTGAAATTATTAAGGGTATGGATATTGATACTCACCAAATAATAAAGATATTTCTTAATTAATACACTAATTGTTCACCTTAATCTGCAGTTGACCTTCCCTTTATTCGCAAGTTTTCCCATCCCCAGCAATGTGATGTTACCTAGGCCAAATTTAACTACGTTTACAGATCTCCGCTGAATGATGATAGCATTTGGCGGTCTTTTGCTTAAGATTTTCCAGGAGTGCAATACATATATTTACGAAAATATATGTACAGTTTGGTCAGCATCAATTTGTAATAAATGACACACTCTGCTCCACGTAGTACTCTTGTCATGCGCACTTCACGCATATCACTATGACGTACGATGACATAGTCGAGCAGGTGGGCGTGACCACTCCGTGGGTGTGTCCAAGTTGCTATATCACTCGCACTCAGTGCAAACCGATTGTTCGTGAACGTCAGGCCGTGAGTGACACACAGGGAATGCAGCCTGTCACCGTTCGCATTCGCTGAACCAAAGCCATACGGACCGATGACATCTTTCCACACCGATGCAGCACGACCAGCGCGCGCGTGTAAATCACACACATTAATAGTCGGTCGCTATTTGGCACAGATCGTATCAAGGAGGATAGCTCAGTGTTTTATTGATCATGCATGTCATCAGGATAACACATGGTCGGACAGTACGTGCGTATAAAAGTAGCAAACTGATCTCTTCCGAGTCGTTGGTGAGCAGTCATCAGTCTCGCTGATGCTTGTTGGTTCACCTACCAGCAGGCCGTGGAGGTGATCGGATATTGAAAATCCGACCCCATGTTCACGTGGTGCTGAGGCGGCCTTGCTCACCCAGTAGAATGTGTAGCTAGCACCTGCTTCATGAAACTTACCTTGTTCAGCGAGTAGAATTTCACTAAGCGCCTCAACATAAATGCGGTAGCGCGCCAGTTCCATCGCGACGAGTGCAGTGCGTCGCTCCGGGCGCTCGCTGGAGTTCCGGTCCAGTAGTGTGCGCACGTTCCAGCACCCGATGCTGGGTGATTTGCGCGCAGGCGTACGATTGCATTGGTGAGCGAATGCAAGCGAGGTGGTCGTTGTGCTTCAGGGATTTGCTTGAGGGACTCCACTCGGATCCTTTGTCTAAAAAGCCTGCCCCACAAAGCAGTGGGTGATTTGGAGGTCTGCTTGATGGACTCCGCCCGAAGAATTTGGTTCAATAGCCTGACTTACAAGGCTGTGGGGAGCAGATCAGGATCGGGAATGTGATTGCAGAGAAAGATGGGGGTCTGCTTGACCTCCGTCACACAAAGCCTTGTAGGTACGGGAACGATTTACATATATTTTACGACCTTAGTAGGATACCCCTGTGACCACGGCCAGACGCAGGTAGGTTTTGGCGGGTTCGCACCAATTTGACCAACTGCTGCTTGGCTTGAAGCAAACAGTAGCAAATTATTGAACACCCGGAAGTTTCCTCCTACCGTCAGAGAAAATGCGTGGCGCTCGTGATCCACGCAAAACGAGCAGTGAGCTTATAACCCGAAGACCTGTTGTCTCCAGTGGCTAAGTTTGTCCGGAAGTGGGCCATCGACCACCTTCCTAACCTGACATAAAAACTACTCAGATCCTCAGCCAAAGCCTTCGATTAAATGAAAACCCGAAAGGCAGCGGGTCTAGCACATGGTCAGTTGACTGACTAATGCGGATTTGTGTACTGGATCTTAGCAGGGAGATGGGAGAAACACAACTCCCACCCAGCGGTCGCCACGAGGAGGCGTCCAGGACATGGGCAAATGACACAACGGCAGCAGTAATGGACAGATCACCTGTCATGTTCTAGCCACCACCAGCCCCAGTGCACCGTAGACTCTTCCGACATATGTAGGACATAGGATATCCAATACAGACATTGTCTATATTACTTATGCACATTAAAAGGAATATCGTTAGCTTCGGTAGTATGTTGGAAGATTTGAACTTATAAACTAAATTATGATCCACAGCAAAATATAAACTTTACCAGAATGCATAACATATATTAACATTGAATCATGGTAAGATGATTAGAGTAAATATTCACTCAAATAAATCAGTCCACAGAAGACCAAAAGAGGCAAAGTTCTCGAATATATCTGTGCTGACCGCGGCCGCCCTAATTACTGGTATGGACCTGAGAAAGAGGAAAAATATTTTGTATGCAAAACGTAGGTTAATATACGAAGGGTCTCGGATAACTTTTCACTCGTGAAATACAGGATAGAAAAAAATATATCTGCAGTACACCAGACGGCTGTATTCTCCTGCTGGTCTTATGCAGTGAACTTAAAATTACGTGTTATTGCTAAGTTAAAGTGAAGAGCGGCACGCATTATTTGCATTGTTTAATAGCAGGTATGGCATAAACATATTTATTGATACCGTCAGCTGAGTAGCCTTAAATGTTTCAATGTCTAATATTATTGGGCATGCGCATTCCGTTTAAGCAGTTAGAAGCCTTCGCAGTGGCTTCTGCATTGCAGTGGGATTGTGTCTCAGCCAAGACCTCCGGGTTTTAATTGCCTACTTGACAAGTTATCGAACCTAGCAATATTTTTTGTCGGAAAACGAAAAAATCAATTTAGTTGATTTCTCCTATCAATACCGAAATGTTGTTCACCGAATTTAGAGACATTTTCAGATTGCATGTAACCGTATAAGGTAATCTTAAATGGCGCATTCAGTACCCGTTCGACGGATGATTGCTGCTGTATTTGCCTTCTGAGCATTTATGGTAAGTTGATCGGTTGAAATTTAGATAGTGCTCTGAATTTACTCATGTTAATTTTAAGTATATTTGTGATAGTCTACCGATGTACGGCGTCCATACAAATAGAAAACACAAGCTGGTCGGCATACTCCTAATTTCTGCAAAAAACCTTGGTGTCATCAGCAGCTGGTGGGACAATGGAATCAATAGCATAATCATTGTAAATACTAAAAACTGAAAGCATTTGAGGACCTGGAACTGAGCTTTGCGAAACGCAACCGCCAACGTATGTATGTCGCACAGATTGCTGCCGACAATAAGCATCAACTGCAGTTGTGGGCGAAAGTATGCGATCGACCTTAGAAGAAAACCTGATTAAGAAAATGTAAAGCTTACAACGCAGTGTTCCATGACTTAGACCATCAAACGCCTACGAAATATCTACCTAGATCACATCAATTTATTCTCCAGCTTTAACTGACTCAGTTTAACTGCTCCGTGCCGTTCGACAGAGTTTGTGCAAGATCGCTTTGAAAGAACTCCTGCTATTCATGTCTAAGAAGGTTGTAATTGTTTGGATAACACACCGGTGTATCAGCCGCAATGATTTCCAGTAAATTATAGAACAAAGGGAACTTATATACAATGCAGTACATTTAGAGTTGAGTACCGCTTCCGCCTTTGTGAACCTGAAGAATTATTCCAATCATTCATGAGGAATGGAACTAATTTTAATTCTAGGCAGCGCAAGAATAACCGTGCCAAAGGTTTTAGCAGTTGTATTGCTGTTGTTCCTAGCGTCTCTGTATGAATGAGAACCGACACCGGGTGAAATGTGATAAGCACGATTTACCAGAATCAATCGGGGAACATGACGTGAGCCTTGATGAAGAAAACAATCGAATGTTTGGGTCTCATAGGATGCTGCAAATTATGTGCATTAACTGGCATTGAAGGAGAAATTAGACAAACCACTTTATATTCCGAACACCTATACTGTAAAAACTGAGGCTTGGAAAACAGTATCCCATGAGCTAGACCAGAAATTCACAAATATTATTCAACCGTGACCCCATTTTTCCTTTTCCACTTCTCTTGACCGCGTACTTTGATAACAACAATCTCAGTAATTCAAAAGCCCAGGCGTTGACTTGTGTTTTCCTCCTTCACATATGTAAACTTTTGTATGATTACTAAATGTTTAATGCGAATGGCACTGATCTTTCCCTTACAAACTTGTGCTCTTGATTTCAAGTATACCAGGTGGCGCGCGATGGGGGGAATATGCGGGGCGCAGAGGCGGAGCGGAGTGTTGAGGGCGAACATTAGAGGCGGAGTAAGGCGGTAAGGCGGGGGTGGGGGGAGGGGAGCAAGGGGTGAAGGAGGAGTATGAGGGAGTAGCAATAAATATCAGTGGCATTTCTTTAATATTTGTAATAAAGTCGTGAGGAGACGAAGTGAATAGTAAGGGTTGCGGCATTAAAGGAAAAGGCAAGTTAAACAGAAAGCTGTTATATGTTGAAAATACTGGAACGCGACAGGAGAGTGTTATGGGTGTGTGGCAGTTGAAGGTGGGATAGCAGAGGGATGGGGGAGGGGTCGTGGCCGAAGCCTTTGAAGTAAATTGTGTGTCACCGTGAAGCAAGGGTCTTGTAATTAATGGTACACACAGGGGACGTATGGGGGATTTGTTAGAATCAAGAGTGTGTATGTTGGGATATGGGAGAGACGGGGTTTTTCCTTGGGTTTTTGTTGGAAATTTTCTAGTGGATATATCCGAAATATGCAAGATAGAGGGTGATTATAAAGTTAAGATAGATATTATTTAAGGGGAAATGAATAGGGGTTGAAAGAATATAATTGGATCAAGGTTTGTTGTGCGGTTGATTGAAATTGATCGATACAGAGAAATTTTAATTAGTTTTTACTGATATATAGAAAAGATGAGGGAGGTATAAGGATTGGGTGGGGGGGAGTTTGGTGGGTGTTGGGTTTGTTAGTTTGTAATATAATGATTAAGATTAGGGGGGGATTAGGGGGAAGGGAGAGGGGGTAAGGGTATACCAGGAGGAGAATAGGGAGTATGTAGTTTTAATGGTTAGTGTGAATGGATGTGGATTTAAGTTGTGTGTCGGGGTTGGGGGGTTGATGGGATTGGGTGTGAGGAGGGATGGTGAAGGAGTTGGTGTCGTATGGGTGGAGAAGTTGGGTTTTGTGGAGTGGGGATAGAAGGGAGGTTTTGGGTGAGTGTTATTGAATGGGAAAGGGTTTTATTATTAGTGAAGTAGTGAGGGATGGTGAGGTAGTGGGGATGGTGTTAGGGTGAGGTTATTGAATTGGCATCAGCGGGTTATCCTCATTCGTGACTGTAGCGAGTATCAGGAACCGTTAAAATTCCTGATCCCGATATTTTGAGCAAAAGTTCTCCTTTTTAAAGGAAAGCGCTAATGGCTTTTTGCATGAAATGAGATTAGTACGCTGTGTTTATCAAAGCATCTGCCAGATAAAGTGTCTGTGGATTAGTTGTTAAATATTTTTCCATATTTAATTCCAGGAAGAATTGGGATGACAGGGTCACCGAGTACAACTAAATGGCGAAGGTAGTTATACTTGGAGAAACATCTAACGTCCGTACACCAAAAACGGTCTTGGAAATTTGCATGGTCTTCCTCATAGAACTGCTAGAAAACGCAACCTTGAAGAGGGTTTAATTTGGTATGGTCATGTGTCATGGTCATGTGTCATGGTATGTGTCATGCAAGTTATTAACGTAACTGCTTCGTGTATTTCCGGAGGACTTACGCGTTTCACGAGCGTCATGCATTTGGAAAGGTTCCTCTGCTCATTCACACTTTGACAAACACAACCTACAAAATCACAAATCCAGAGTCACATTAAAAAATTCACTCAATATCATTAGGTACACACTCAATAACATAAATGCAGTATATTACTGGCTAACGTGTGATTCATGTACCGTGTTGTTATTAGGATGATTTTGCATTCGCAGGCGTGTACTTGGCTGACGAGAATGAATCGTTTGTTTTGTTATTCTTCAAAAAATATAGCAACATTCTTATAGGCAACTCAAATGCTCTTTCTGAGGAAGATTATGAAAAATTCCAAGGGTGATAAACGACTAAAGAAAACCTCTTGCCTAGAGCCAATACAAAAGGAAAACAAATGGAGATAAAAAAAGATCAAACCTTGGTGGACACATTTATATTAAAGTTACACCAAACATTGCTAACATATTATCTTTAGAACATAAATGACATAAATGACAACTCAAAAGGTTCAATTAACCGGTATGTGAGGGCTGGCAATGATATTGTAAACATATATGATCCATTGACAATAATCGCATCAATTGCGTGTTGGAAGGTTATTTGATTATTATGAGAATTATAAGAAATAACCTTAGGGGCACATGATGTTATATATCTACAACACAGAAACCATGTCCACAAACCTGATGTAAGTTGGCAGCTTGCCCTCCGGTTTAAATACTTTAGCTGAACCGTATATTAAATAATAGTTATATTGCGCCTTAGTTGTTACGAATCTTAACGAGAAAGAGCCAACTTATTTCAAATTTAGAAACCCACATGAGCAGAGTTTCCAATGTAATTAATAATGCTGTTGGCTGATGTGACTTTATATCAGGATGTGCAAGCGAGCTGATATAGGAGACGAAAAAGGTGTAACCTAAACATACTGCACTAAGACTCGACGATACATTAAGACTGAACGTCACATAGGTTGTCACGCAGTGGTTTTGTATTTAGGATCACTAAGTATCAGTGTACGCGCGCTGTCAAAAAATAATTATAATTTCCAAGTGCTGTATTTTCTCCAGCTTTATCCTTTCCAACTAGGTCATCACATGGTAAGCCAGTGCGTCCTATTCAAGTATTGGTCTTATGAACTAGACGAATAAAACTGGGTCCTATTATTCAGATCATTTGGCGAAAATATTTCCAAATACCTAGAGCATACGAAGTGCTGCGCGGCATAAAATCGCATTGTATGGTATTAGTATATCATTTAGTGAGAGTAGTTCTAAGTCTCTGACAGACGGATTAAAGAGAAGAGAATATCCTTCAAATGTGTACAATCGAACGGCTGCACGTCCGGTGATATAGAGGAACTCCTATTTGTTCGCATTCAGAGACGTTACATAAGAGTTAACCACTAGGTAGTCGAAAATTATCAAGCTAAAAATAGGTGTTATTGTCTTAGATCTCAAAGAAATTTCAGTTTTCAACTCACTAAAATATGGCACTATGTTTGCAGCTGTGGGGGGAGATTTTTGGAATGGATGGAAAATATATCTGGCAAATTGCAGTTCCCTGTGGCACGTCACTTGTCGATAGCAACCAATGTGTCAGGTAGTTAATCGACTGAACAATCCAAATCCGATCCTAAATGAACTCGCTATGGAAGGAAGTATTTGGCAGCTAATCGCTTAATTCCTCTGTGTAAGAGGGAGTACCATGTGTTCAACTCATACAAAACTTTAATTAATTAGTTGCTGTGGATTTTTAAAAGTCAGAACAATGGTCAGCGAACAAGCTCGTTTTCGGTGGATCTCATCAGGCCGGTACACCACTAACAATACGAATAAATGAGTTAAAACATCAAACAGGAGTAAAGTTCAAAAAGTAAATTAGAAGGTCTAGGTCATCTAACTCATAAGGTCAAGTGCTTGGTTCACTAGCGATCAATGGCATGTCAGCTGTATGTTTCTCAGCAGGGGTTACTGTAATAGGGGGCCAGGAAAGAGAGATAATCTGGGCGAATAGTTTTTATGCACACAGGTCTGGGTTCTGGAGGCGGCCATTGTTAATAAGCGACATCATACCGCTCGTGTGAAGCATCCAGATAAGCGGTAAATTGGCTGAAAACTTTGCAACTTATCGATCCTGGGGTTAAAATCAACCAGATGTGCTAACACCCCGCTTTTCATTGTTTTAGTTTCACCTTTACATAGCCAAATCAGGCAATGCTCAAGGATTCTCTCAAACAGTTTCCTGGTGGTTTTCCCATATATAACTTGCTCGACATGAACCAGTAAATGAGTATACACAGAAAGAAGTACTTGACCGAGGAAGTCTGCCCTTAAATTGAAGCCTTACGATTGGTGTTGTAGTAAATCATAGTGGTAGGCTTGCCGCGTAGTACTTAGGTTTTATGGCGTCGGATAGCCTTCTAGACGTTGCCTGCGCTATCCATCCCCTTTGAACGCAACGACTGATAAACCAATTTATTTTCAACTTAATCGGTTTTAGCCCTCGATTCTCGGCACTCAATAGTTCTCCTAACAAACTTTTCGGGATAGTCGTTTCTCTCAAAAAGGCCAGCTAAGAAATTCAACTCGTCTGACAGCGTGTCCTCACTACATATCCTTTTCCCCTTTCGTTTAAACATCTAATAAAGTTGCACTTTCGTCTTAGTGGGACAAACTGGCAAAATATTTAAATTGTCCGTTCGACTTGGCTTTTCTGTACACCCTGCGTTGGATCGACCCATCTGATCTTCTACTAATTTGGACGTCTAGAAAAGGCATCGTACCATGACGTTCAGGTTCCAAGGTAAAATTAGCGTTGTCGTGCCCTGAGTTAAAAAGGGATAGAATTTGCTCTGTGAAGCATTGATTGTCTGTCACCCAAAATATATCATCCGCATATCGGCCATAATAGGGTTATAGCTAATGACTCCGCTCAGGTAGATCTTTTCTAAGTTGCTCATTAATACATCTGCCAGCAGCGGCCCTAGCGGTGAGCCCATTGCTACTCCGTATTTTTGTCTGAATATTATCCCATTAAACTGAATTCGTAAGTTGCTAGTATACAACATGAGAAGCTGTTTCAACCGATTGTTCGACAGGCCGACGTTCAACTGATGTGCTCGAATTGTGTCGCATACCTAATCGAATGTCTCTACCAAAGGAACATTGGTGAAGAGCGACACAACATCTAACGAAAACATATTTCTTCCGGTTTGGTTAATATGCTTTTACTGTCTAAAAAGCTGAATGTATCACGAAGACTATACATGGATGACACTTTTCTCACTGGTTCTAAAAGCTTGGCTAGCCAGTTGGCTTTTGTGTGGTAAGGTGAGTTGCATATGTCCCATATGTGTCCAAGTGGAAGTCCCTTCTTATGTACGTCGTTTGAAGGTGGTAGAGTTAATCGAGTATTCTTGTTTCAGTTATCGCAGAAGCCTAGTACCTGTATTTGTATTGCTGTTGCTTTCTGCTTATAATTCTCCCTTTTACGAAACTTTGCGCGATCGATGAGGATCACCATCTTGTCAATATGGTCAGCTTTCTCTATCAGAACGATCCCGGCCCCTTTATCCAGCCTAGAGAGTAGCACATACTCGTTTCGTTCGAGTGCTTTGGGAGCGTCTAATTGGTTTTTCTTCAGCAAGTACCTAAGTTTGTGTTTATGCTTCAGATACTGATAACATGTATTAACCAGGGTAGATTTAAAATGCTCGAAAGCTAATGCTGACGAGGGCGTAAGGGTAGACACTTAAGAATACAAATTTTAGAACTGAACCTCTAATTCTAGTTGTCCTGAATAACTACGGGGACATCAAATCTTCGGACCAAGGGAAAGTACCTCTAACAGTGCTTTATTCAGGTGCAACGAGGAAAAATTGTGAACGTACTTTTCTCGGTCGGGTGGAAAGTAACTGCATGCCTTAGTCGTGCCAACTTGTCGCTGTAATGACGCTAGACGCTTTTCTTGTTGCTTTGTGATTATTTGTTGAACATATGTCTCGAATCGCTTGCGTTTATCTGCGTCCAGTTTGTCCAGCATGAAGAAATTCGCGCACCGGTTACGCTTCATATCATCAAGTCTCGAAGTAATGATGCCACGCTTGTTCAACACGTGTCGTTTTAAATCCAAATTAGTTGGATTAATCCGGTTCCGTCGGAGTATTTTCCAAAATTGTTTAGTATTTTCGCGACGTAAAACACAATCATCCAAGTACCTCACCGATGCTTTCGCTACCGAATTTTCGTGAATGCCAATATTTCACTATCTACATGGTTTAGCTTTGTCTGAAGATTGATTTAAATTAATTCATTCGCATGGAAAATACTGCGCTCGTTCCACATCCACTCTTCATTCAGTGTCACTAACCAGCATGAGTTAGTGTTTGATGATATTGTATACCAGTGTGATTTACGTGTGGTCTTAAAGGTCGCTTGCCCGTGTGGATCAGTTGATTAGTCTATCGATAATATGTTTATCATGTGCTTGTGGCTTATTTCCGACAGTTGTCCCTGTGACTGGTACGCATTGATACGCTGGACTTTAGAGCTGCATTTTTTCCGACTATTGCAATTAGACAAAGGATTGTTTTAACCTATGGTCTGGACACTGTTGAGATTAGTATATATTTGTTACCATAATCCATTGTTAGTCTGTCATGTACTTAATCTCATCTTTATTTTCTATTGACAAGGGGAAACATTACGGATGGTTAAATGGAAGACCGAATCGCCGGTAACGTTGCTCAACATCGCAGTATCGTTCCTTCTATTATCTCAGTTTGAAGAATGCCATCTTATATAACGTCGGCAATAAAAAATCCTAGAACAATTGAAGATAGTGGGTAGAATTCTTCGCTGTTGCCGCCGACGATATGCATACTCTATCTGGTTCGATGGTTATCGTAGTGGTAGATTTAGAGCTTCAATTATTACGTTAAATTAAACAGAGTGTTAAAAGAAAAGGTTGGTAGCTGAAATGGAATTAAAGCATTGTATCTGCGTAATGTTTCAGAAGACATGACGCTTTTTCAAGTTGCAATGGGTGCAATGGGTAAATTGACTGCATGAAAGACATTGTAATGCTGACGCTGGTCATCGAACCTCAGTAATCGAGCATACATTTTTTCCAATTGTCATGGTACATTGAATTGTTGCCCTTTATAAACTGAATGTGATAAAGAGTGAACTCGAATCATGTTACGGAAATCATGCTACTCGTGGGCAATACATTATTAGCGTTTTGAGTAGTTTATTAACAAGAGCACTCTGATCAGCAGTCGATGGATTCTATAGATGTTAAGTTATTTTCGAAATCATGCAAAATATGCTAGTATCGTTTGTGTTGTTCTTGCTACTGACCAAGCCTCTCTCTGAGGTTGAAAGATCCCAAATGATTCAATTCGCATGTGTCACGGGGTTGCCTGTTAAATTATTGAAATATTGTTGACAAATGTATGTCCAAGTAGGCAAGATACCAATACCATCACTTGTCGTTCCTTAAATATGGATAATTGTCAATTGGCTTTGACTCAGATGAGGTTACATTCTTACTTTGATTCAATCCGAACGATTTATGGAATTCCACGGGCATGCTAACCGGTATGCACAATTGATGGACGCGCAATCCGGGTAACAGATTGCAGGATGGGAGAGAAATTACGTTTCCGGACTTATTTGAGATATTCTCCCCTGAAGCCGGCATTCACTGCACTAGGTTTGGAAAGATAGCATGGTCGTCTGTGGCTTCTATAGTCGATCTTTCCTAGCATGATGAGGATAAGAGGCAATCGTAAATAATTGAGCGCATCCTAATGTGGAACATAAAGGAACTTGTTTGTTTGTGTTAGTTAGCATGATGCTTCAATTTTACAGGATTTATAACCATTTGATTGCTAAATGAATAGAGTTTGACAAGGCAGAACAAAGGATGATATGAATGTCTCCTCTGGGGTCACGTGGCCTCCTCTTTTATTGCACGCAGCAGGTAAAATCAGTCTGGTTAAAAAGTTCGTCTTCACTCACTACAATATTTGGAACGAAAAGTAGATCCATTGCAAAATGCAAACAGCTGTTGTATTGCTTCTATCTCGAAGTGAGATGTACGGCATGGCATATTTTCTATACGTCTAAAAAATGATGTGGATTAAGTGAAACTTATGCGTTTCCAGATAGTGGTTCTTATATAATCGTGCTGTACGAATATTTGTTACGCGAAGTCGGACTAGATATTACCTAATTGGTTGTAGATCAAAACTCTGACATGTACCACTTCGATTGATGACGGTTCCGCTTGTTTAAAGCTGAGTTTACTGAGAGGTAATATGACAATTCATGTCCATAAGACCTACTAGAATAAAAATTAAAAGTTTCTACCAGCCAAATATACTACTTCAACTATAACCCCCAGTCGGCACAACTTAACGATGTCCACTTTATCGACCTCCTGTATATCCGCTATCGAATACTAATTGCAATTAATATACCTGCAGCACATTGGCATCTAGAGCAGTGTCTTGTTGAAAGATATCAGTCATTTGCTTTAAGAGACACACTTGGATGAACCTTTGTTGAACAATTGGAAAGGGAAGCTGCATCATACGGCTGTATGCACCGGCTCTATTTTATTCGGCAATCTGTGGAGTAGGAGATTTATGACAAATATCCGTTACAAGTAGGCATGGAAAACAGGTACCTTAGGTACGTTGACCAGATTACACCTAATCGTTCTGACGCTAGCAATGACAACTACTTTTGTGACTCCATTGTTATACAAAATCGAAAATAACCGTTTTTCTGAGAAATCTTGCTATTAAACTTGACAGGAAGTCAGGTCTAGATGAATCTTCGTCTTTCTCCGTTAACCCGTACGATTTGAAGTCGGTTGTTTTAAATGGTAATAACCTGGGTATCTCTGGAGCGCAAACATTGGCAATTAAACTACACGGATCTCAACCCTATGCTAATGAAGTTAAATTTATTTTGATTACTGACACACATGAGCGTTAAAATTACTACCGGATGGCATATACTGATAGCTCCACAGATCATACCCCTGTCTTTGGGATTGCACCTTTTAAGGAAAACTACCCATATCCTATACCATGAAAGCAATATCATGTGACCTGCGTCAATTGTTAGAACACCGCCATGCTTTTGTCGACTTACCGATGTGTTGTTCCTCGACTTAAAATATGCCTTCTATTTTAGTGGATTCATGTGCCTTTTTGGATTGCCTGCAGAGAAAAAGCTTGCTTGATATATGCGTAAAATTATCAGGGCGCTGTACACACATAGTTCGGGATATGTCAGTGCATTTGGCAAACTGTCGCAACATTATTGCATTCGGATGTGTGAGACAATGTTGCTAGCCGTCACCTATCCTATTTAAATTTGCTATTGAATCCTTCATAGAAATAGCGATCCCTGGACACGAACTGGAAATTGTGAAGCTACCCCCGGTGCGCGATTTCCTGACTTGGATTATGGTGACGGTAATGCCCTAGTATGTGAGAGCTCAAATAATTGCCAAGTTTACGTGGACCGATTAGGAATGACGGTCAATCATTTCATTCTATTCGTTGCTCTACCTAAATGTAAAATTCTTCTCTACGATTTGCAGGGTCCTACCTCTGCGTTAATCACTGGTAGTTATAAGCTATAAGTGGTTAAGTATTTCAAGTACCTGGGCAGCAATCTTAGCACCCGTTGGATCAGAGCTGAGCTCACGAGCCGTATAGTAAACCAAAAGGTGCTTCTGTCAACTCCGTCAATCTCTCCCATAAGGGCAGCAGCCATCTAATAAAATCCATTATAATATGATATTTAACACTAGATCCCCAGCTTTTGAATGTTTTATAGTGTAACTCTTTGGCTCTTAGCCTTTCGTTTTGCATCACATAATATTAGGTGGGTTTCTCACCCTCAACTAATTTGTATTAATGATTTATGATGATCAATATTGTGAATTGCAAGACTCATACTGTTACTGCGAGCGTTCCCACTTTGCATTCTGCAACATTATTGCAGTTTCTTCCATATGCCAACCTAAGGATTATGCATTTCACTAGCACCTTTCAGGTGTCAAGTATCTTGCTATTTCCCTTTCCGTTATTCATCCATAGGACGAGTAAAATGATGCAATATTTCAAGTTCTTTTACTTTGATTCTAATATGCTCAACTTAGTGCTTCGTTAACGTAATCGGGAATCCAGGATTTTCTGATTGAATCTGTGGATCTTGTTGTCTTGAATGTAGAAATCAGGATTAGTCCGCATGTCGGATTATAGTTGGTAACAAACATAGGCAGGCTGCCGTCAAACAATTTAGTTGCAAACACACGATTTGGAAGGACAATAGCAAACAATCAGATGGGTAATAGAATTGTGTTGTAGCATCGAAAGGGCTTGGCCCAAATTGATGAAGGGGTTAATGGTTTTTGGCGTCCTAAATTGTTCCACTAACAGAACAATTGTTGATGTGTGTAAATTTGTATGTCAAATATATTTATTGTTAAATAGAACGAATGTATAAGCTAGTGGATAAACAGTGGTTCAATTTGAACAAACGTTACGTTTTTATTGATTAAATCAAATTTGATTATTACTCGTTTCCACTTCATTATAATGACAGAACCAAAATAACTGTCAAGTCGGTGTTGAGGTGCTTAATCTACAGTGATTTTTTAACTTGATTAAGTGTGTATGTATTTTATTTTGTTCTGACTAAATGAGTCTACGGATCTGTAATTCACTGAAGGTTCAAAAGAAATTAAACATGGTTTTATCTCCTGGTTCTCTCTTTCTAATGCTGTGCAATGTATCTAATAACTCTTTTAATCACTCTATATCAACGGCTTTCACTGAGGACAACTTTTGTGAGGTTCTAATAGATCGGGCCATGTACTGCCTGTCATTTAGACAATAAGCAAAGGTACACATGTTAAAAAAATCCAAGCTTGCATTTATTAGTTCATCCTGTTGTCGCGGGCCAGTAGGAATGCTAAAACAGACCGCATTTGGCCGGCAGGCCGAACTTTGAACATCACGACTCTAAATATTCTTATGTGTTCCTTGACAACTAGAATAATATATTATAGCCGTCCGTCGTTGAATTACATATAATAAATCAGGCTGCAGCTTAATAGATTGCTTGGCAAAAGCATTCGAAGGAGCAATCAGTTTCCACAGAGAAATGGCGGAAGAAGAATAGTCGTGTTAGCCGAAACTTCCGGGGAAGAGCGTTGTGAGGAGTGTTACGGACATTAGACTAGTCATGAATTCCACTATTTCCCTATCAATTTTTTTCCTCTAGCTAAAACATTGCATTATAACAAGTCGACCACATCCTCGCAAACGTCGCACTGTCTGATTATACTCGTCAATCTTAACTCAGTGTCACTAGTCAGCCTAAATGTATGTTTGCTAATGACTCGTGAAAGCTTGATTTCCGCGGGGGCTTAGCCGTCGTTTGCCTAAGTGGAACGATGGGTTAGTAAATCGAGCATGTTTTTCATGTGCTTGCGACTTATATCCGTCAGTTATCCATGTTTCTGGTAAGCGTTGATACGCTGGACTTTTGATCCGAATTGTTCCCGACTACTGCAATTAGACAAATGATTTTTGTTACCAATTGTTTGGACACCTACAAAATTAGTATTTGTTTGTAACAATAATGCGTGAAACAAATTTTACCCTAGTCATCCACATCATTGTTTTCTAAATTGACCCTGTGCTAACAGAATTGTTCCATCAAGCCAAAGCAGAATTGCCGGTATACTTATTCGTATGCCACCTCATCAACATTGTATTCGTTGAGAGCTCGTACCTCTGGTGGTTTGCGTACATTAAGTTGGTGATGCAGTTTTGCATTACAGTAAAGTAGTGTTAAGCTAGCGTCGAAACTTTTACTGCTGTGAACTTTGGGGGAGGACGTATTTCCATAGGCTTCACGAAATATATACAAATTATCGAAGTTAAACAGATGCCTCTGTAGTCCTGTGTGGTAATCATATGGCCAGCTTTACGGACAGGACATTGAGATAATGGTTCGGAGTTTAGGTTTGTAACGGCTGGTAAAATGACTTTCAGCAAAGACTTAAGTATTATTTGGTGAAATCCGTCTGGACCAGTTTGAATAGTAGCTGATACACCTGTGTGCATCATATTGTGGGCTGTCAAGCTAGACAGGCGCATCCTGCGCCGCTACTAAAGCAGCTGTCGTTTCAATGTAGAGTAAGGTGTATTGGTGTGAAGCATCATATGCTAATGCTCTGAGCTTCACATGAGAGACTTTCCGTCTAAGCATAATATGTCCAGTAGGTCGCTCGCAGTTTTCATTTGAGCTATCAATCGGGCAAACACTCTCTGTTGTGCGGTTGTAACCGAAATTTGTCGCGCCTTTCCGAACTGCTGATGTCACTTAATCTTTGCGTCGTTACATATTTTTCGCTGATTTACGAACACAGTGTTAGCTTCACCACAACCCCAGAGGATTTATCTAGCATCATTGTACTGCGCTGTCGAGAAAACATTTTATATTGTATTTTTAAAAAAGCTTTTCACAGTTCTGACTATAGAATGCTTCTGGGAAACGAATCTAAAGAAATTTGAGTTCAGCCGTATCATCAATAATGATCAGTAGACCTCAAGTGTCCAACCAGCCTGACTTGCAGTCTGGACGAGTACGTTGAACACCAAAATATAATAGCTGAATTTCGATTTCCGTTGGTTTCAATGGGACGACAGCTGCGATATACTTACTACAAAGGAGCAATGTTCCTTTTCAGCTACAGTTTCGATGACTGCGACCTACTTTAATTGTGGTCACAGCTCATTAACTATAAAGAGAAACAATATACCAAGCACGGATATAGGCGCGTATGTTATACGAAATTATGTGTTGCACCGTTTCTAAAAGTCATTTTGCTAACTACACATCAACGTCGCCATGTGAGTAGAGTAGCCGGACGTCAGGCTGGAATATACTAGGTAATTTTGCAGTCGCTATTAAATAAATCGAGTGCGCGACTTGTGCTTCTGTATATATGGCATCTTATCACAACGAAGGTTTAATAGGATATGGTAAACAACACCACTATTATACTGTGCTTCAGAGGCTGATCGGAAACTGCAGTTGCTCGCTTACATTTTGTCGCTCCGATAGCTGCTGCTAAGCTTGGCAGGTAAAAAGCATTTACTGTACTATGGAACATCAATGTGAGAATGTGTTATTCGGTCGCTCCGAAAAAAATTGTAAAGAATCTAGGCGAAATCTTGGCGAATGTCGTCAGATTTCAATCAAAAATATGTATGTCCTAAGATGTCTGGTCTCTGACGGATAATGAGACGACAAAGTTCGTCACGTATTTTAAGACGCACAAGTCAAAGCAATTCAAACGGGCGTCCTAGTATGCACCGCAGGACAAGCCTAACAAATTGTGCATGTGACTGAAGGCAAGTGAATTCATTTACAGAGTATCACCAACATGAAATTCTGCAGAATATTTTCACTCAGTTGCTCCTGCTTCTTGTCAAAAGGCTGCAGTTAGATTTAAAACACCCAACATATTTTGAACCCTGGTCGTTTATCAGACTTGAATGTATTTATTAAAGCCCAATATTTTTGTGCCTTTGGAAACGCTGGCAATTAACAGATTTAAGGCCTTTCATGATCATATTACTTGTGAACACTGAACGAAAGCTAAACAGGTTTCAGTGACGTTTGCTTTAATATCACTTCAAATTCCTTAAAAGGTAAATGTTAACACCACGAATGCAAACACTAATCGCCTGCTTTATCCCTTTATATTGTCACGCTTCTCTAGGTTCTTTGCCTGGTTGGCTGACTTCGTTCTTCTCTGAGCGTTCAGTCAAGCCCGTAATACGGTAGAGCCAACGCCTGCCTGACTTGAAAGAAAAGCGATAAAAGCGCCATTTATCTGCGCTCTTTTGCAGACATGTGGCAAAGGCCTTATAATTTATTACCAACCATTGTATAATTCACTGGTTACTTAAAAAATTGTAATCCATCTTGGATAATCCATAGCGGTCATATGGTACGCTACATATTTATACCGATGTTTCCTTAATAAATTTTAAGTAACCCTCGCAAAATGTCCAAGTTACTTAATATTGGGTAACTAATCCATGTTGTGAACCACTGTGTCGAGAACAGCCTGTTTGCATTACATGTAAGGAATTTGTTTTCAAGCGATATAAAGTAAAATTTTAAACTTTCCCATAGTACACTTCATACACCATCAATATATAGATATAACTCCAGTAGTCTATATAGCAACGTTCACCGGTGGTGGTGGCAGTTATTCATTGTAATTTATCCTGTCAGCGAATACAATTAAAGTAAATTTCCATACACCTTGAGTTTTTATCTAGTTAATTAAGTATTTCACAGTGTGTATCTATTGATTTGTAGTTAATCATTGTTGTTTGTCCGGTAAGCATATACACAAAGCGCCCACTGGGGATTCTATACCTGCACCCATTTCCAAGAGTGCACGTCCTGAGACGATGTTATGTAACAGAAAGAAAATTTACGACTTGTGATCAAGTCAGGCTACAAAATGTTAATAAAAATTAGGGCTGTTAATAACGGGTAAAGTATCAAACGAAGAAACAGAATACGGTGGTTGGATCCAGTTTCCCATTTAATTTACCGTGCAAAGGGAAGTATAACGAAGTTTTCATTTTTAGCCGAACATAATGTTTTACATTATTTAAAGTAGTTTTAAAAATTTAGCAAGAATATGCTAACACATTTTGTGTAATCATCCTCAAAATTCGTTGCAAAATATCTCATATCACTCGTTGTATATTAACGCTGAAATATCGTACCCGATCCCCGATATTTTTTCCAGACACAAAACTTTACCTCAAAGAAAATGAACTGTGGATAGATATTTTATGACAAGGTTGCTGTTCTGAACGGAGGCAAATCACGAATATTTTGTTCAGTTCGTTGAGACTGTTGTTCGATCCGTTCACGACGGAGAGTCTCATATCGTTCTAACCATTTGTAAACTTAGCGTTTGTGAGTAAACTCTCTTTGGTTCATTTAGACTTTATAATGTAAAATGCGGAAGATGCATTACTTATGTGGCTAAATATACTACCGACTTGACTTGACTGTTCAACAACGCAGCCTCTAACAAGTCCTAGATAACATTCGTGTCAGTGGCATGAGTACCGTCATATGCCGTAGTTGATTACCGTTAGTCGTGATCGAGCTAGATGCTTAGTTCCTAAGTATGTATGAAATCATTTATACAAAAATTAAACTTTCGATGTCGTCAATCTCTGAAAATGTAGCTAACATGTCCCTGTCACTGCAGTTGTGCTAAAACATAGCACTGCAGAATACAAGTTGGCTTTATAAATTAACAAAAAATGTGTTTAAATACCTTAGGTAAACTAAGCATGAGAATGATTAATAAATAAACAATTATTTTATAAAGCAAACTTTTAAATAGAACTGCAGATATTTCGAAAAAAAGGTGCAGTTTTGATTCTGCGAAGCAAACTAGCATATTCTAATGAAAACAGATGCGTGATGGATCAGAACTCTAATTGATAGTTCACAAAAGATCACCTAATTGCATTGCAAACCGATTATCGGTGGCTTATTATTTATCAAATATCTGAGAAAGGGCTCGTGTATATCTGTAAATGTTCAACGATACGTCTGAATAAATATATCAGATCCTCGTCCACTCATAAACCATGCGATGGTTAAATGAGACAGAAAAGTACCTTAACTTACAGATGATTCAAAATATATTTTATTTTCTTATAATTTAAGAGCGTTTTAAAATTCTTGCAAAGAACAGTCTAATTCAACTAAATATGAAACTTGTATTTAAGAACTTATTGTTCCTATTCACACACCCCTTTCTGTGAACATTATTTTACATATGAGTTAAGAAAATCTGAATTTAAAAAACATGTATTGTTTTAACTTCGTAGAATGCGCGTCTAATACAATATTTAAGGCTTAAGCCTTTACCTCATCAGACTGCTAATTAGCAAAATAATGCTTTAATTTGCTCGCACAGTGCTTTCTGTTTGCTAACTTTTCTATGTGAAATAGTATGCTCGTACCTAGTCCTCTGTTGTTATTTAAACATTAAATAACAAAGTTAACCTGTATTAGTTTATTCTTTCTCTGTTGACAATGTATGTATAGCATAGGATTGCAATTCTTTCGTTTTCTTTTATGCACAATTAGCATTCACTGGGCCAAGATTTATATCATCGCTACAAGCTTTGTGAATGCATTGCGGGTTGCTATATTAGGCTTACGCTTATGATTTTTGTTTGAGAACTTGGAATTCTCGGACAAGTTTTGCAGTCCCTCAATTGCTATAACCTGGTAATGGATGCGGTTGTGGGCATGCTAGTCTTATACTTTGAAAGAAATGCCATCCGAAACAAGTCGAAAATAATGCTTACAAATGTGATAAGGTGGAATGCCATGTGTGGGTATATTTATCTATTAAACCGCCTAATCTCCCTGGATTATTGGCAGATAATTGACACAGTAGTGATCAAGCTTACGCATGAATTATTTAGGAGTTCCTAATTTTATGCTACCAAGTAACATTCTGACACTTGTCATTTTTGTTAATGATTTTTGTGTAACATTTGCTCAAGGCTTATATGTAATTTAGCCCACCCTGGAGAAAATAATACATTGATGTTCAAACGGAAACCATGGCTACTATGGTTTTAGGTTGTAGAAAATTGCTAATTGCATTCCGGAATTTTCTTGCGATTTCAGTGAACTAAATATTAGGTGACGGTTCATTATCCAAGACGAACAGATATTTTGACAGACGTTGTTGTGGTTGTCATCACATACACTTTCGAAGCATAGATGCAAATATTTAGGGTAAAATTAAGTTGTTAATCCGATGTGCATCTATTGAAATATGTAAATTTGTTTTTTGGATCGTTTATAAAAATAGGTTTATATCATTCATCTCAATCAAAATAACAAGGATCAAGCAGATGATAACGATGCCAATAAGTAAACTTGGACGATGTACTAAACAAACAGTTGGTAAATTATATAAGCTTTCTTGTCACACATACATACGTTACTAGAAATGATGTCTCAACATTCAAGGAAAGACACTGCAACTATTTTGAAAAGCTCGATTTCGGTAGAATATATGGATGTTATGATATATTTGGCGTAGTTCCTTTAACGCGTAAAATCTGAATCATAAATTTCTATGTGAAATTAAAATACGAATAATATCGTACACTTAGATCGATGTTTGACATGCTTACATGGATGTGTCTATTCATTTTTTTCTATATATTTATAGACAAGGCGTTCATGTGGCATATGACTGTGACTGAGACTTTGGTAAAGAGCATAATAAATGATTCTATACTACACAGTCGCCTTAGGGAAATTCGTAAGTATTTAACCGCAGATATTTAGCCGCAGTGCTTGTTGAATATTTCGTTTATCTTGTTTACTTAGATTTCCCATTTGTGTCGTTCTCTCCTAATATAGGGTATATTTTCTGCATTATATGCGCTTCGTATCGCAGAAGTGCAGGTTTCCGATATAATAGAGTGCATTTGTTTTTGAATCCTTCACGGATTCGGTCAGTGTTAAAATTCTTTTTAAGAATTCCATTAAAGCTACATTCTTTTTTCTATACAACATAGATGTGCCAAATGGTCATTCTTGAGAACATGACTTTAATACGCTTTTCTCGAATTTTACAAAACTACCGCAAGTGTAATATTGGTCGCAGTAAGAGAAAGTATTTTAAGTAGAACGTTGAACAACTCGAGCTCTGTGGTATAACAGTTTTAAAGTCTAAATATATCCAAACATGTATTGTATAGCAGATATAGTAGTAGGAGGTGGATTCTAGTTGCAATGTAATGTATTTAATTTACCCTTTTAGTCTCTATTTGGGTTATTAAATGTGAAGCTGTGGCGTCGCTTCCAATGATTAAACTGCTAAATTGTTGAAAAGGAGAGAGACGGCATCCTCAGACCATCGTGAATAAATTAATAGTTCTATGTAACGGGTACGCAGACCAAACTGTTTATAATCATATAAGATAATCGGTTTCTTGTGGTATATAGTATGATTGTAACATACCGTATTTTTTGGAATGTTTGCATGAATTACCACACTACATAGAAATCGTTTGAACGGACATTCAACGGGCTCCTCGATTCTACCAGCGTTTTCCGATCATTCTAGGTTTGCGTTTAGCGTCATTCGGTTGTTCAATAGTAGTGTGCACATAAGCAGATCGCCGATGACTAATGCAAATCTGTTTGTATGGAGATCTTTAATTATTTCTTCACCTTTATCTTGTTGCATACGTTTCTCGAGAATGGCAAACACGAATGTTGGTTATAATTTTACGTATGGTAAATACACTGTTTGACTTACCTAATTATGTTAAATGTGACATTAAAACATCACTTAACTTTCGAGAATTTTTAACGATGCCACATTGCGTTTTCAGATTAGAGTTTGGTGACGTTTTAAACCACCGTTATAAGCAGCAAGTAGATGATGACCAAAGGTATAAAAGCGATTTCGCATATGTTGGATCCTGAGACATTTCGAATTGCAATACTGAATCACCCACCTTTCTCGCAAGGAGCATTGCTTTTGTATGCCTGCATATTTTAGTGAGTAAGTAATATTACTGTTGTGTACTATTTCTTAAGATGCTAATTACGTCCGACCACCGGTGCCTTCGCATTTTAACCCATATCTGGTACGAACACCGCGTGAGCAAGGAGCGTGTTCGACGCCTTGTTGAGGCTCAGGAAAAGGAAACTAACCGTTAAATACCTTTATTTCACGCAGCAGGCTCCGATGGCTCGGCCACGTGTTAGGCATACCAACACACCGACTCCGGCGACGAGCGTCTTTTGCGCTCGGGAGGTTTAGAAACAAGGAGAGGAGGGGTGGCGAAGCGATGACTTCGTTGAGAGGCATGAAAGCAATAACTTCTGAGCTGGCTTCGGTTGGAGCGTCTCGGCTCTCTGGTTGGGGTCCGGAAGACGATGAAAATATTTGGCTGGATACACTTGCTAATATGACTAGGAGCTGACCTCTCTGGTTTTCTTGCTGTAAGATTATTTGTCCACCTCAACCCTCTTAGCATCACCCTACCACCACGACCTGATTATTTTCCAGCTTAATAGTAACCGAGAGGGAGCTTAACGGAACGTTACCGGTAACTCAGCTGACTTGCACCTGTGGCATTTTATTCTCTTTTTTCTTTTAGGCATAGCGGCAAAGTAGCAGAACTTCTTCCCACATCCAGCTAACGTGTATATTTTATGCGTGTGCATTATTTATTTGCTGAATACGAGTAGGCAGAGCGCACGAAGCGCCCTTGTACCATATTTTGCTATATTATATAATAAATGTATGTTATATATAATATGTGATATATTATAATAATAATATCCTACAATATATACATATATATAATATCAAAATATATGCCTGTCAATGGATAAACGGACAATGGAATTTACTGTATCAAACTTGTCGAGGTTGCAAGTCCCTATACTATCCAGCCCCAAAAATCAGCGAAAACAATGAAATTGTTTCCCCAGCAATTTTCATACAACTGACTTCCGCCTTTCGGCCGAAATTTATCTCGGCTCTCCTTTCACTCGCTATATTACGTACCAACTTTCCTGAATCAACATCAATTTATTATTTAGGTTAACCGGTGGATGAAATTAGACAATGGAACAACAAAGTAAAATCTTCTGTATTCCGAATAAACCATCTAAATTGACAAAGAGCACTCGTCGGCTGAATTATAGTGTGCTGGCGAATCCAGGTTTCTAGTGTTTGTTAAACTCGAGAGACAAAGAGGAAGCAGCGTTACATTCGACTGCCCGTCATCAGAAGGAAATAGGTTTGGTCATTTTCTTTCCATACGTTACATGGGGCAATGGCAAGCAACCGATGCAGAGCTTATAATTGTTTCTGCTAAACACGGCAGTCAGAACCGTTTTGTTTACTGGCGACCTCCAGTCTCACCCGCACAATGTATGCGAAGCAAAAACACACAACCAGGAGCAGTCACACTATATTTGTGAGACCCGTAAGTTGGGATGAAGTTGCAGCTACTTCTCTCTCAATACTACCAAATCAGAAAGCTACAAAGAGTGCGGTGCTTGAATATTTAAGGTTGTGCGACAAACTAGGCAGCTGACACTTGCGCTACTGGAACGCTGACATTCGCTTCAGAACAGTCAGATTATTAAGATCTGGCTTAAAGCGGCAAGCGAAACATGTGTCATGCTTAAATCATCGTCACATCAAGCAAACGATTTAGCCAATCTTTTCAAAATTCACACCAAAAACAAGACTGAAGTAAGTTAGAATAATCCTGCGTAATTCTGCAGCAACTCAAAATACACTGTACAAAATTAGTTGTCAAGTGTGCTGAGCGCGCTCTCATTGAAACTAACTCAAATGGACGTGCCGATACTACCACAAAATAGTTCAACCTAGTCACAAGTGTTTCGGATCGCTAATGACAAGCGAAAAGCTTTTTATGGTCAAAAATACGTACGGCTTCCTCAGCGAATATGGCGAGCTTCGGTTGCGCCATAGAGCAAAGAGTTAGGATCTTGTCTTAGTTGCACTAAGGGGTTATTGATACTAATACTGCGAATCAGGAAATGTCCTTGTTCCGACACCATTATCCTTGCAGAGATGGTGCTATCCTATTACAGTGTACCAATTAACACTGCAATCTACTGGAGGATCCGGAAGCGCGGTCGGTGATTTGCTATGCGGCCGTTCTCGCCTCAGACACGACGTAAACATAATTTGGCAGCCGTATATCGGTCGCGATCGTCCACTCAAAGACGGAGTCCCAACTAATATCATCATTGGCAAAATGATAACTCCCAGCTCACAGCCCATTTCTCATCTCCAGCGAATTCACCGTTCATGGCTTGGAAACCTCGGCATCCCCAGCGAAACATTCAAGGCCAAACCGCAAGATCTCGCAAGCACTGCGTTATAAAATCCCATCACCTCACCTACCAGGTACAGAACGGATAACAAATCATTAGTTTAAAAAATGAGGAACTCAGGTTTGACAAGGTATTAATAGGCACCCCACTTGTGTTAAGCGATCATATTACCGTACAATATAAATATGTGTTTACGCTACAAATTCGGAGTAACACAAAGAAGTAATACGTACTTTCACAAATTATTACATGCTGATCAACCTATTTGAGGCGACTGATCGCGATTGCTTGTAAAATGGCCCACATGACTCTACATGGATTCAATTTGTTGGCACTTCATTAAACGAATCGCTGGCGGCTTAGAAATGAAGGTATTTCGCTCCACAAATCCCTCACAATGCATCAGAAGTAGAACCCACAAGCGGAGGTCAATAAGGAATGGGTCTTGGCGCATTTAAAGAGATCGTAACAGTAACTAAATATGGGGTGTTTACGTGACCCGTCGCAAGTCTTTTAACTTGGTTGTTCCCGAGGGAAATTTGTCTCACAAAAGACATTCGAATGATAAATTTTCCAAAATCGAAAAGCTCCTATACAAATATGGTAACGTCATCCGGTATGTGACGCTCGGTATCATCCCACCTAGTCGGAGATGTCACTTCAACACTTACTAACATTAATTTTGCTGATAAGGCATTGTTGAAGTAACTACTCGCATAGAGCATTTACAGCTCCCTCGGAATCAACTATATACAACCCATAGCGTTGAATGAAATTGCAAGAACGCTGACTGGGCCATTAACACAGTTCTTTTAAATGTGATTGGCTAATTAAGTTGTAGCCACCATGCGGATACATAAATTAATCACACCAATGTTTAATAACGGTAATTCCAAAGAACCCGCTTAATCTAGCCAAATGGTCATCCTCCAAGTGCTCTCAATGGTGATGGAGGAAATCATCACTGAGCGTTAACTAGACCGTCTAGATTGGCATGACAACATTGCACCCGAGCAACACGGTTTCCATCAGAACCGTTATTGCACCGATACGTACTGCTTGCAAGCATTAGTTGGACGGAAGCGCCCAACGTACGACCTGCATTTACCTCGGCTTCTCCAGAACCATCAACCGACGAAAACACCAAATAGCGCTTTACGGTCTCGAAAGCTGTGGTATTGTCGATTTATTTTCGTTGGTTCAGGCATTTCTTGCAGGATCAGCAGGATCAGAGTAAGAACTGTGCTGTCTTCTCCAATTAATGTCGCAGTTGTTGTTCCACAACCGTCAGTTCTGGTGCGAGTCGGTTTTTCATGTTTAGTATCGAGTTGACGCGCTTGTTTGTGTCGGATTACTTAATGCTTGCTGATGACGTTAAGATGATTCCGATGGTCGCCGACCCAACATTCCACGATGCTCTTCAGCTAGAATTAGATACAGGTTATGAGGAGGCATTATGCTTACTGCTTCAGTTTAATTAGGAATTGTGCAAGGTGATTCGCATTCGCCGCCATTTGAATATCACATACAAGCTTGATTATCATGTCATAGATTCAGTCAGGAGCGGTACCTTGGAGTACTAGTCCAGGCTCATCTGGGATGCTCAGAACAATGTGAGAATGCATTAAAATCTAGGAACGCAGACATTGGCATCCTGCAGCGTATATTCAGGCGGTTTGATCCTCTGACTTTTCTCATTTGCATAAGACCTATTTGAGAGGCTATGTGGAGATAGGTGCAGTAATGTGCATTTCTTTTCTTCATGAATTTTACATGTGCTATTTTTTTGAAGGAATCAAAAGCGTTTTTATAACCCGACCTCACTCTAGATTTATTGGCTGATATTCCGTAATACATGACAAGTGGCACTGTACTGCGTCCGATGTAGATTTGAGGCAATTTCTCAAAAACCTATACACCAAACAATTACGTTGCATTCAGTGTTCTATATTTAAGCGTAGACATTGTACTTAGCCGAAGATGAATAGAATTCCATTTCATCAAACCTTGTCTTGGAGAAGGTAAATCAAATGCTTTTCATTAACGCTAGATGCCAAGTTCTACTTTTAAACAGTCCTTACTAAAACATCGAACTCTTGGAAATCAACAATTGGTGTAGGTTTATGTGAACTTTTCTTTTGCGTTTGCCAATATGCAAATCAATCGAACCATTGAGACACTTCCGTCCCAATATCCAAAGGTAAGATTTTATGTATAAATACGAATGTGTCACATTGTTACATACACGGACTACGACACCGGCCAACTGAAAAATACACCGAACGACGAAAGCGGTGTGCTAGAAGATAAAAGGAGCACTGATGTCAGAGCAAGCTATGATAGTATGTTTACTGGATGAAAAGTTTCGATGATTTTGTACGAGTTGCGTAAAAATGCAATCAGTTGAAATACGGGCCCTACGGAAATAGGCAACGGCTTTCAAGATGCCAAATAACGATTAACAATAATTTCTGGCAGATGAAAGAAAGCGTTAGCATTATTTGTGATGCAACGCATAATGCAATAATGCATCGTAGTTTTTTTGCATTTAGCATCAACCTCATTGTATTATTTGTGTTTATTCGATGTAACATAATTCAGGTAAAATGTGTACAAATCGTAATCACCAGGATAGTCAGTACGTCACTTGTTGTACTCCTATTCGGTATGCAAACCGGGATGTGATTTAACTTGTTCCATGTCTAGAAGCATGGATGCTATCATGACAGATACCACGCCGACGAAAGTTATATTTTACAGTGCGCCCCATCCACCGGTTTTCATAATATGTACTAGATACTCTGTTTAACGGGATTGCTGGGGTAACCAGAAGAACATTCAAATTTGCCGTTTGGAATTCCTGTTACCAGGTCGTGCTATATTGCGCGTATCGTGGCTTATATGAAAACGTTTACGCATATAGGAAATCTTGAACAATGGAACGCTCAACGCAGGACCTGTAGATGATATGGATCGTGTTTGAAATCTATGCATTGCTGCTCATGTAACGCAATGCAAAATATTAAAATCATGTGCATGAAAGAGTTTGCATGCAGTTAAATAATATCCTTTTGCATTTTCGTTATAATATATAAACACAATAAAAAATATCTGCTAAAAAGTGACTTTTCCATTTCATAAAGCGTCTGGTAGTTGACAGCGCTTGGCGGTGCTCCCTTTCCTTCGCAAATGCATGCGATTTCGTTGGTTAATCAGAGCTGAAATTGCACGTATAAGCCATTTTTATAAGTAACTTACTTTGCAATTGCATACAATTTATTACATGATTTTACCGTAGTTTCCCTAAACAGTAAAATAACGGAATAACATGATTGCCCAATCCTATAGACGGATAGAATTACGGGCTCCGTAAAGATATCTAGGTCACCTTGGTTTGATGAAAACGATTTACGAAACGCTGATAATTTAACACACACCAATGGTTACAATTCAGCAGAACGACTTCTGGATAGCGAATGTGAATAAGCTACGGTAACAGTGAATGCATACCGTCCATCACGTGCTGCTAGGGCTGTACAAACACTACGCCTCATAGTAAAACGCAAGTAGATGTAACTGCAAGAGGGCTCAAGTAAAGAGTAAATGTCGGTCAGCAGAATGTAACCAATTAGTCATATTTGGCAAAACTATTTGCGAACGAGTGGACATTTCATCCGTCAGCATTTAAACTCACTTCGGCCGTTAGCCCCTAGGAGTTCATGGAAACAATTAAACTATTATTCTTGTATCATAAGATGGCCTAACTGATTTCACAGGTGTTACTGTGATATGGTTGCACAATGGAATGACAGACGCTGAAGTTTTGCAATTAATTTTACCGAAGAGACCTTCACTGCGAGGTCAGGGAGGATTCAGTCTTAGAGTTCGCCGATTGTCTTCGCTGCTGCCTGTAATTAAATGACAGATATCTGTTTTAGAAATATAATCTATCGTTTCCAAATTACTGTTATGCTGCGACAATTTTCAGATGGTGTCTAAAACCAAGGAACTCTGTCACAATTATCGTGGGTTATTTCAACATACACCGTTTAGACACTCATTATGTAATTAGAGAACGATTTAAATCAGATATACATGCAGGCATAACCAATGTTCCACTTTACAACCACCTTCGTATATTCAGTTCAATAAGAACAGGTAATAGACCATCTTCGATAGGTCTTGCTTTTACCAACGAGGAAAATATGGTTGATGTACTGGTCGTGGACTGCGCTTTGGGTCAAAGTGATCTTACGGTCATCACCCATGATACATGTAGAAAGGCCGCCTTAAAAAAACATGACATATGTTAAATTTTTGATGACCCATATGCCACTATGCCAAACCGGCACGCGACCAGGTATTTCATATAAGTGCGGGCGAAACCCTTCGAGCGAATATCTTGCATAGAAGTAGGTCACATCTAGATGGTTCCAGGAGTGGGCTTAATAATTTAACTGGCCATATGTTTAAATCTTCACATGCTATTGTTCCTGCTTTTTAAATTATTATATGGCTTAATCCTGCCAATTAGTTTAATACCATTTTTGGATCAATTTTAAAAGGCGTGAAAAATTGATTATTTTTTGCGATCCTGTTATACACATTGATCAGACCACATAGTTGGAATGCACCTCGAATTACCTAGGAATACACTATATATTTATTTATTTATAAATTCTTCAGCAATAAACCTAAATGTCCCAAAATAAGCTGAGTACGAAATCTTTTTATAGAATTGGAACACGTTGTTACACACTTGACTCGAAATAGAGAAAAGAAATAAACATGTTTAATTATTTCAGACAAATTGTTAACCACAGCTTTATTTGTTGAGCTTTAAAAAACAAAGCTACTACATCTCATCCTTTTAAAATGAAAAGATGGTTTTGTCTCTCTTGTTTAAAGAGCATCTCCGGGATGACCGCAAGATTATTCAAGCAACAACATTTAATAGGGAATTAAAACCAACTGCTCCATTTTAAGTTAACCCGGTCGGAACTCAAAGCTACATTTGAAGCACACGGAAGACGAAATTTTGTGTAAACTATACGGTCTTAAGTTTTGGATTAGAATTATGCGCGTCAGACTGGAAACAAATATCTAAAATAATACAACAGCATAACAGAGCTTTTATGAAAAACTATGATTAATTATAAGTGTTAACATAGTTATAATAAATCGAAATTGCCGGGTTACGTTTTATTAAGCAGAAGCATGATTGAAATTATTCGATTGCACTAGTTGCCCTAAATGCATTACTGTACAAAATAGGCAAATTTGTGTCCTTTAAATAATTCTGTGAATGAGCAGCCACTGAAAACTGAACGTGGGATTTATAAAAATAGGCAACCTAACTATATCAATAGGATATCGGTAAGAAAGCAGCAGCTATTCTGAATGTAACAAGCGTAAAACCAGCACATTATTAGCTCGCCTTCACGTCATCATCGCAACACAAAACAAGGCTACGGATCACGCAACTGACCATTTTCCTCCTTACCTGCTAAATATACATAGCCTGTTTAATACTAAATAATCGGGACCGTAAGTCTCAACTTGACCAAACTGTATTTTCAATAATGCTCTTAATGTATGTGATAGCAGTTAAAATAATCTGGAGTGCGAAGTTTTGATATGTCTGCCATTTATTTTATCGTTTTACATTACACCCACTCTTCCGTTCGAAACATGCCCAATAGAGTTCACTGGTTGCCATCTGCTCTCAGCAAAAATCGTAGGGATTGTGCATCACCAGTTGACCTCGCAACTGATGCCACTGACAGTTTATGTTCCCTCGAGCTTTTGCGCATTCCTTGCCTGATTAATAAGTGGTGCCTTCCTCACCTTTACATGATTACTTTATTTATTGGTAGCATAATTTACTTTTTATCAGCCTCCTGCATATATTATGGATTAACAAAGATATAAGTCAATTTTACAATGTTTATTTAGCCACGCTGCTACTAACGTAAGTACATTATCATGATCGACCATGATTGCACATTTAAATTGACCATGGCAATGGTGAACTTATTGTGGATGATAGCAATCTTATTTGCCGTTTCAATTTTACGTATTCATTAATCGTCTCATCAGTTTATGTAGAAATAAATATCTTAACATTTGACTGCAAACTGTCCACGGTACGAGAGTTATCATCACGTGCTGCAGTAATGGGAATTTCGATGTGAAACACGGGACATAGTGTGGCTTACGAAGGCAATGTTATCAAGAGTGCAGATCGACTGATTAAGGTATAAATAGGTGGGAAATAATCACAGACGGCTAAATACTTGCAAGATTTGCAGTATTGTGTTGAGGAAAGTCTTAGTAATTATAACTTATGGATGCTTCAAACAGCGAACTTCAGCAACTCCTTCGGATAAGTACAGCATTGTTGTAGATAGACCGCGAATATATATAAGATTTCCGGTGAGTATACGATATAAAAGGCATGCAAACATTTATAAGGATAAGCTACTTTGTTTCCACTGGACAGCAACAAGGAAGGAATACAGTTTGGAACCCCGTTTTTATTTTACAGTAGCAGAGGCTAGAATTCAGTAATGTAGTGCACAGCAGGATACGTATCCAGGGATTGATCTCTTAATGGTACACATTCTCTGCAACAAAGACCGGTCATTAATTGCTACTGAGTGTAATATATATCCGGATGGTGTGGCGACATTCTGCGCTTAAACTGAAAAAAATGTACGTTTGGGAAGCAAATGTTTTTGATAAATCTCTTTACGCTTATACTAAGTATACCTTTAGAAACTTGTGATAGTAAACGTTAACGTGGCTGTCGAATCTAGTTTCATTAATGTTCAAAGTTTAGTAAACGTTTTATATTTTAGTATGTAGCATACATTGTGTGAACTAGTGATCTTCTTACCGGCAACCGATTTGACCCAAGCATGCAGTTTGCTTAGAAAAGTGATGCTACCCCTTCAAGGATAGAATCAGTCAATAACGGAGTATGAGCATATCTAAGAAACCTGCGCTTAGAGGCTTGTCAACATTCGATTGTACACTTTGTAAATCATTTCTTATTATGGTGTGAATCCTTCCTGGACACAAGCACGTTGATGCGCTAGCGAATATTAAAGGGAATATAGTGACAGTTACTTTCTGATAAAACCTTTTTCAATCTATTGCTTTATAGGCCTTATATAGTTGGGTGAATTTGAACTATAGTTTGTTTAGTCATTACTGACCAATTTTACATCAGGTGAAATATTTGCTATAGATATAGCCAAGATATTTCAATGAGTTTACAACTATTTATGGACACAACTTGTGGCAAACAGTCATATTCCGTTGTAGGCAAGGGAAATATGCAAAAAATTAGTAGGAATCATGGAGAACCCAAAAGCATTTTTAGTAAACATCATTTGTATCATCAAATAGACGAAGACAACCTGTCATATGGGGAAACTGTCTCAGTAATGAATGGAAGGGATTCATGAAAATTAAATAATGCGTGTATGGATGTAAAAAACATACCTTAAAATAAATGTTTGTCCGTCATGGCAAACACAATTGTTGTTACTTAGTTCATGTTTTGCTTACGAATGTAATTAAATGCTGCTGGCTTTTGCCCTTCAAATTCAAGGCTTTCTGAAGAGATACTGACAAATTATATTTCCTTTGAAATCCCTATCCATGGATTTCCGTTAAATCGAAATTCAACTACAATTAAGGGAATTTTCTCCTTTAAAAACGCGGCAGTGTTATGAAGCTGGGCTCAGCGTCACAACAACAGTAAAATCTTCAAAGCCTATTTAATTAACAGCCTACAAGTTTGCATTTAATCATAGGTAACGAAACGGTGATAGATCCATAGGGATTGCAAAACAAATTTTTCTAATTTACATACAAATGATAAGTTTTATTTTTGCACCCTAATTCTGAACTTATCTTCAAGGGTGTTGAATACTGAATAATGCATTATAGCAACATTTTGGACCCGTTCGATCCTTTGTGCTTCGGCTTGGGTATTCAGAATGTAGGCGAGCCAACCTTAAATTAGCATTGTATTAGTGGTGGAAGAGAATAGGCGTGTTCCAACCCATACACACAGTGTGCCGAAGCTACGTTTGAGCTACAAAAGCATGCGCATTCCGTTACTATATTGCCTGTCCGTGTTGTCCACGGACAACAAACCGTAGAGCGAGAGTACACCTATATCCCTCACGGACGATGTGGGATACATCACTTATTAATACATACTTAGCTGGTTTGACCGGTACATAAATTTCGGATAGTAGATTATAGTCTTACTGATATAGAGCACATTTAACTGGAACGTCAATTTCTCTCAAAATCTTCATGTCGTCCACAAACGAGACACACGATGACCGGAGAAGCTGGGGTAGCTCGTTAATATGGATAAGGAGTAGAGTGGGCCCAAGCACAGTGCCTGAAGTCTGAAATGAAACCGAAAGAAACTTTGGTCTAGGTTGCTAGGCCAAACACACGGATGTTTTCGCAACGGAATGATGACGTCCAGACATCGGCTTTACTCTTCCTGGATGTAAATTGTTTTGGTAATTTTCACATACATTTTAAAAGAAAATATGTTGCTTTACATTAAGACGATGAAAATGAGCAACGAATAATTCAACACATGAAATTCAGTAATTAACGGCACAATACACACGTGGGTGATTTGCACGGTATCAGACTATTTTTAATCAAGTGCCATAGGGCGATGGCTTCAGCATCGTGACCACTCCGCAAAAAGATCGCTGCCAATTATAAAAATAAAAATATGAAAAACAAGGTATCGCACGTCGAAAAATTCAAAAACGTAAATTAAAAAAGTGGTATCTAAATATCT
This sequence comes from Dicrocoelium dendriticum, assembly GCA_944474145.2. NCBI lineage: Eukaryota > Metazoa > Platyhelminthes > Trematoda > Plagiorchiida > Dicrocoeliidae > Dicrocoelium > Dicrocoelium dendriticum. The sequence continues at coordinate 241,061,910 of OX104063.1, read as the reverse complement.
ACGAAATAAGTCTAGTGGACGAAAACCCCCTTTGACCGACGGCTGCTATCTGCTGTCACCTTCTCTCTGATATTCCTCAATATTAACAGATTAAACATTGCCAAGCTTTAGGCTTTATGTCGAAATACGTTTTGTCAATACTTCAAACACCGTAGCAGTATCGTTTTCTTTACCTAATGTATCGGTTTTCAACAGCGACGACCTTACTTTTTTAAATGAAATCTTAAATACCCCTACACACATTGGTTTTGCAGGTCTTGTTATGTTTATCTGATGCACATTTTGGTACCTATTAAAATCCAAGGTGACTTCTAAGGATGAATGATGGGGCCTACGATTTTAAATTCGCTATATATGCCAGGAGGTTTATCTTAGCAATTTCATCTCAGCTAAATTGATTAACACACATATTGGAGTAAAGCACACATAATTCACAACGGTCTCAGGCAATTGTAACTGTCACGATCTAAGGATGCTCTCGAGGCAGTTTTCTGGTAACAGCGTCTGTAGACCTTTTGGTGAAGTGTGTATGGACTTACTAAATACGGGTTTAGTTTCATCGAATTCAGCGCACGTCCTTGCCGTTCTACATCAGCTCAACTCAAATGCGCACTTCGATCAAAGCAATGTTTCCAAGAGCTCTTAACATTCAATTCAAACAAATATTTTCCTCAATATTCTTTCTTACTAATGGCTTTAAAAATTTGCGCTGATTCTGTCACATTACGCTAAACAAAATATATTATCTTATTCATCAGCTTTGGTGTGACTCTGTATATTTGGAGTTTGGTGAGGATACACATTTAACGCAAAATGCATCTAAAATATATTGCCTGTGGGTTTGCATATCTGTGCTTCAGTGAACGTTTAAAAACTATTAGTTGTGCATACGATGACAGCCACGAATGCAGATGATATCTATGAGTTTTCCTTAACCCTCCAATGCTCTAAACTGACAGATATCCGTTCCGCCTAACATAATGTGTTTTCTTAACTAATGTAGTTATATAGGCACTGCAAGAAATTTCTGTGTGGTATTTTATTAAAACATTTATTAATTACACTAAACCCAATTTACACTAAAATATACTGTATAAAAGCGTCTAATATCACAATGATCCACGGTGTGTTAAATCGAATATAAATGAAACTAAAATAAAAGATTTTACTAAAACGAAACCCAAGAGCTGGTTCAGAATTATCGTACCTATCCTCGACGGAATTTTGAGGGTGCTCTGCGCTCAATTTTCTGTCTATTTGCAAAGTTATCGCTTTTGAAGATAGGTGTTTAGTACATTTAAAGTGGATAATGTAAAATGCTGAAGATACCCATTTACCTACATAAAGCTAATACGCATTAACAAGTGGATTATTTCCAATCAATAGCTTTTGAACTAGACAAACATTTTAATATTTACGTCTTATTTTCCTTTATAACCCGAATGCCTTGCTCAACCCTTTATCCTTATCGGATTTGAACCTAATGTGCGAAATTACCTGCGTTGCATTTTTAAGAATCGTCGTCTTGTTTAAGAATATAAAATACTCTAACTACTTGACGACTGTGGTTAACGGATTTTTGCGGTACTATCAGTTTTCTTATAATTTACATTCTTGGCAACTCGCCATAGAAGCCTTTTTATATTGTGTACATAATCAGTGGTGTTATGCTTAAATTTATATCCACTAAATATGATTTTGCAACCACCAAGTGGATTAGGTGATCTAATGGATTGGTCTTCACTAAGATCGTTTAATCTTAACTATTTTAGCTACATGAATGTAATATCGTAATTCTTCGTAGCAATAATTAGCATTCCATCCTACTACGAAAGAAATTCCTAAAACCAGATAAGCTACAGTTAACTACCTTGGTGTAATTATGTTCAAGAACATTACTTAGTCCACTTTTTTAATATCTTAACAATAAATCAGATAACGTTCGGTATATGCCCTCAGAATTAAGCGCATTCCGTTATCTGTATCCTAACGAATAACTGCAATTACCAGTGTTAATAGTTCTTTCAGTTCATCCTCACTGAAAGGTTTCAGAATGAATAGTCTTACTGAAATTATCAATAAAGCTCAATTCTACCTTCAGCAGCATCTTTTGGAGATATTTTACCTAAGCTGATAAATTCAAGGCGCATTAATATCATCATTACTGTTCAAGAAATCGATGCTTTATATTTTAAGTTTCAAAAGTAGGATATATTATTCTCTCTCAACCTCGTGTCATAATATTTTCTTGTTTTATTTACTTGGTTATCCTGTTGGAAAATAGACGCTTTAGGTATTATACGTCAAATGTTGATTATTACAAATGTGTTGTTAAGTTAAAATATGGACTATATTTTAATTAATCTAACTATTATCGTATTATGTAAAAGATACTGGCAATGGGGCATAATTAATTTTTTTCCAATTGGTGTTTAGTGATAAGTAATTACTGTTTGTGACCTGTGGTTGATCAGATTCATTTTGTTTACCTTGAAGCTGACCGTGCAGGTAAAATAAAGTATTAACTATTTTTCTTTATCTGGTCAATGCTCGCTCTTCCCTTAGAGCAATATGCTTTGAAATACATTACCTATTTTGGCTTCATGTTTATTACTCTGTCTTTATCGCTTAGGAAATATGGCGACCGTGTGGCCAGCTGTCGTTTAGAATATTTAAACAGCTTCAGCTGTCCGAACTTCGGCATGCTTAATTTTGCTTTGTCCAAAAATTGATCTGATAATTTATGTTTTGTCGATCGGATTGTAGGAGAGATTAAGTAGAAACGCGAAGGGCTTAATATGCAATGAACTATACCAGAGCTAATGATCGAGTGGAGTGTGTTGATGTTAAACTGCTCGCCTAGACCTGGAAGTTAGCGGAATCTAGAAGACATATTATGTTGTTTGTTAGCAGTGACGATCAGACTTAAAAGATCCAGTTGATATCTCATCCGTAACAATCGATCTTACTAGGTTGAGGAGATTGTTATATGTTTACCATATATGTTATCTTTTTATGTGTCTTTTTATGTGTTTACCATATGTAATCTGTTTTTATGGGACACAAGATAATGTTAATGGAAATATCTGCTTATATAAAATATATTTATGGTAGAATAATTATATTACGGTCGTTTTGCATATTTGTTTTTTGTTACGTTAGCGCAAAGGCAATTCATCAGGCCACAACCTTTTACAGAAAAAATTATTTATTTTAAATCAACATGAAACGTAAATTCAAGCCATATATATTAATCAATACAAATCAATTTTCCGACCAATAACGTCACTGGTGATGACAATACGATATTTAATATTGTAAATTTCCATACTGCGCAAGGTACTCAATACTGCCTAAAAGACTCTGAGCAAGCCGTATATACTGCAAGACACGTGTCTATCATCAGTTAGATTTTCATAAATCGTTCCTAATAAACAAGTACATCAACGCGTCTATTTCAGTAGCATAGCGAATTCGTCTGCTTAAACTCCAAAACAGAATCCGACTATTTATCTAGTGAATGCGGCATCCGTTTCCCAACCTTTTCCTATGACACAAGACTAATTGTTTCGCACTGATTGATCCAGCATTAGATTCATAATGGTTCTACCGGTAGCAAATAAACCCAGCTGATTAGGCTTTCATTATTACATACCAGACCATAAAAGCTCATCTGAAATCTTCGTCATAAATTATTCAACTAAATTTGGTAATATATCCGTGGTAAACATAGGAACGAAGCAGTCAAATTACTTTACCTATCCAGCTTGTCCATTGTATGGGACAGTTCCAAATGTAGAAAGTGATATCCTAGTTACATAAGGTTTGCAATCAAATTGGGCTGCCTAAGATTGCACCTATACCTTGAAATAAGTTGCAAGAATAATTATATTTCTATACAATTGTATAAACGTTCGTTCTAAGAGGAACCCCCTAAATTTTTAAATAGAATGGTAAAAGTTTTGAGTTCATCCGTTTTCAATCAAAATAAAATGCACACTTGCCATAAAAGTGCAATTGGGTCCCTATACCGGTACACCAACTGGTTTCAGTGCTCCTAGAATTCCGGTACGATATGAGATACCCTGTATACTATTTTCATGTTTTTGATTGACCTATATTCATTGTCTTATGAGGACTGCCTTATGCATGAATACAGTTAATGGTATTCGATTTAACTCTACCTTTGCTTAAACATTGAATCAAACTAACCAGCAAACTGTCTGCTACCGAGGTATAGTGCGCAATTCTGTACACTGTGATTAAATATTGTTCATCTATTCTTATGGATTTTCATTTTTGGCCGTGAAATGTCCAAGTTGGCCTGTGCAAATACGCAAAACAAAGATAAAAATGACCTAAATTAGAAGAGCTAAAAGTAAATAGGATGCATATATTGGAAGACAATAGTATAAAGTTTTACTTTTTCTAAAATACACCTGCACATGTTAAATAAGATGTGGGACTACAAATGAAACCGTTTTTGGTGGTGTCCCGCATGCAATTACTTTAACAAATATCACTTTCGTGGCGGCCTGAGATTTTGAACTAGATGCTTAAATATACGTACAAAGATTCCTGCCGATATATTTAACTTTATTTTATTTAACTTTACAAATTAGACATATTTGCCGGAACGATGGGTCCGCAGTTCCACGAAAATGAAATCCAAATTTACAACATATGAAAATACAATCAATGAAACTTTTTCTCTGCGAACACACTCATAACCTGATGGCCTATAAAATTGTGTTATTTGTTAAAGTTAATTTCTGTAGGTTACTGTAAAATGGTTTCTGTTACCACGCTAGAATACTAAGTTTGAATGCCCAAATTCAGTTAATTTATTCAACCATTCACTGGCCGAGTAAGCAACCAACTATTTTGTATGGAAGGTCCTCTGATATTTACTTTTAAGGTTGTATGTTTGGTAAACCTGTATAGGTAGTGTTTCCTGTTTAGTCGTCACAACCAGTAATGTAATACTGATAAAATGTAGACATTATATGTATAAATCTAGTATGTTTAAAATATATACCTTTTAATTGGTATTTATGATAGTATGGACTTAATTTGCAAATAAATTTAAAACATTAACTTGGGTAGGTGATAAATCTCAAAAAACCTTGCAAAGGATATTTTTGCATCATATTTACCTTTTCACCATGTTTAGAGGAAGTATTGGTAGTATTGTATTAATTCGTCCCAGCAGCTCACAAGATATATCATACGACCAGCTATATAGAAAAAAGGATTTACTATTTCTCTATTAAGGTTCGCCCCAGTAACTAATCAGCATTCATCCAATTTTGAGGAGAAAATGGCATTTGATTTTGGTATCTTTGCGTTAGTTAAATGGGGGATTAGCGGTAACGCAGTGGGGAGGATTTGTTTTGATAACTGCAGACATCACTTGTGCTTGTTCGATATCCGGGTATATCCCAACACCATTTTAGGATTAATCAACTGTATCTGATGGACTAGCGTTTTATTTGCATTAAAAGGAGCATTAAAGCATAAGTTCTAATGGGATTACGTAAGCGAAATAAAACGAATAAACTCACGAATTGAGAGATAATAGCATTAAAAAAATGCTGTCTTAATACTCATTATTATATGAACAGCTATCAGTGTCAAAAGTAAATACCTTTTCTACTATTGGACAGGCTAAATGCAAATACGAAAGCAAAGGGTATTAAAGAAAGAAAATTCGTGGGCCGTAAAAACCGCATATCAATGTACGTAAAACGAATGTTTATCATTGCAGTTTCTTTGGACAGTATATACTGCAAATACAGTGGATCAGCTAAATTGTGAACACCGAAAGAAAATGTAACAGTAACACTTGCTTCGTCAAAGAGGTTGTCGGTTATTTAAACAAACATAATGCATTATTATCTATCGTTCATTTGATATCCGGGACTCTGGAAAAATTGGGTAACACGTAAGTTGTTAATGAGCTAGGGTTGTAAAACCTAAAAATGCGAAATCATTTTTATATTTTCAGCAACGACAGCTAGGTGCTTTAGTTTTACTCCAATATAAGCCGTAACACTAAATCCTGATTTCCATATAGGACATAAGCAGCAATAACATAATGATGTTACGCTCGACATCGTGTAGCTGAATATAACACAGAACAGAAAATGTAGCATGAATAAGCACAACAAAATTTGAATGTATTTTTCACTCCCAAGACCGTTGCAGATAGCAGATGTTTTTACTTAGAATAGGCACAACTAAATCAAATTGGCAGATGAGCTGTCTCCTTCTCAGCAGGTGCATGATTTTGCCGTTTGCCGTTGAGTCCCACACTCAGCGTGATGGCGTTTTCCTAGACTTCGCAGTCAGACTGGTTTTAGTCCAAATATGTATCACCTATCGATCAGATCTGGAATGTCTCTCTCGCATAACTGGTCCCACCAGCTTTATGACGTGTCGCAGTGTGCTAGGAACCCGCTGATACGACGCTGTCAACATAGCGCGCAGTATACATATATGCAGCTATTCGCGTTCTCAGCTTTTGCTCTAAAACACAACGATCAGCCTACGAGCGAAAAGATGGTCTGGGACAATTGGAACATCTTGTGATCCTTAGGCGGCAGAATTGAAAAATACAGCGAACAAGGTGGCGGAACAAGGTACTGCATTACTTGCTCATTCTTGTGGTCTGGTTGTTTCTTGGAATACGGTAAAGAAAAGTGATATCAATAAATGTTATGCCGTAATAACGGCATGTCGTATGTAAAGATTAAATCCGGCACTCCTCGTAGTTGCATATATCTAATAGATAAAATAATAAGTTCAGTTTATTTCCTGGGGTAAGATGGAGAAACTTTGCAAGTATCAAAGGTATAATAATGGGCTGCATCACCCAGCCGACGTTTTAATATGCCTAGCTTAGACACAAGAATATATGATTCAGATATTGCTTTCCTGTTTCACCAAAGCTAAAAAGAAAGGAAGACTTTTCTGCGATAATCCAGTTGGATTTAACTTTGTTAAGTTATTTTAAATAGTGACCTCTCAGTTTGGTATTATGCTTAATTACAATAAATAATGGCAGCCATTGTTTTGATAATACAAAATGATGTATGATATCGCAAGGTCGCCTTTTAAATCAGCGCACTGCCCGCCGAATATTCTCATACGATTTAAGCCTAATCTGTACATTAAATGGACTATTACAAATAAGTATTTGGAAAGTGGCGTATTCCAATGACGTGTTTATTTGCCTAGCGTTGAAATTAGACCAATCCAATAAGGTCTTGCTTCAGCCATGACTGCAAGACTTGGATTTCGTATTCCGAATAGAGGCGGACATGTACATTCAGAAACTTTTTTCAAATTGTGGTGTGTTTGTCCGAACGTCTATTGCAGCAAGCCGACTAGATAGTTACCAGATTTCGATGTCGTTTCGGATTTCTTCGAACAACCCAAGTTATCCTAAACAACAGCGTCTATGTCGCGTTCGATGGATGATGACTGCTGTACTTCCTTTATTGGCTTTTAGGACTATGTATTCGGGTGCCATGTGGGGATTAACTTGTGGTTGTTTACGTTGAACTGAAGCATATTTTGGGCGGACCACTGACATACCTTACTCAAGTGAAACTGAATTTAAAGCTGATCGGCACCTGCCTAAATCTTGAGCCATCTAATGATGTCAGCAAGTAAGAGGACATCTGAAGCGATTGTTCAAGGCCATTAATACGTAAAACTCAATCGTGGCCCTCATAGGGAGCCATTCAGCAACATAGTCCCGGCACGAACATACTTGATATGTTGCACCAGACACAAGCTATTGCACGAAGCTAAAAGAGAAGACTGGCTATCCAAATAAAAAGAGGTACCCAAATCTCGTTACTTTCAAGAGCTTAAATGACGAGTTGTTGATATAATTGATAGTATGCCTTTCACAACTGTAAGTAGATCACATGAACGGCCGTTCCGCCTTCAGCTGATACGGCGCAACTACCCTCTGTAACTAATAAATTCCCTGTGCACAACAGCTGTCAACGAATGCCGTGTAGATTGGGAGTAATACTGTTTCCCGAGTATAGTTAACGCACCAGTGTATCCGCAACGATAGATACCACGCAATTTGGTGGTACATCGAGAAAAGCTAATGACCACTATTTGGATGGATCCATCCTGCTTATGTCTTTGGGAGTCGTTGATTGTATTCCAAGCTATCCAATCGCAGGATTCTGGCTTAGTTCTACGCAGCACCGAACGAACTGGGGCAATGTATCTGGCAGCTGTCCTGCTGATGTTTGCAGTGCCGCTGAGCATATTGTACTAAAATCCCTAGAGCTGAAGTTGAGCAGAAATTTTATAAATACCTGAATATGAGTGGTTAGTGCGTAATGTCGTGCTAATAAGACAATAATAGCGTTTAAATGATTTCAAAAATGTTGTCACTTTTATAAGTATGGCGAATATGTGTCTGCCTACGGGATATGTTGAGTAACTACTATTTAACAAATGTTTTAAAACTGTTTGTATAACAATTATCATCGATGTGTACAAAACTACGGGGCAAACAAAATATCCAACACCAATTCCTTGGAACATCAATTTTTCACTAACTAAGTAATAAATATCATTTTTCTCAACGAAAGCTTGGTCTCTATAACATTCAAGGTGGATACGAACGTTTTGCTTCTGCCTTTTGTATCAAGAGTTTCTACGAGGCGCCGCCCAAATGTTTCGCTTGATTACAAGTGTTAAAATGAATTCAGCTTTTAGAAAACGTTTCAACAAAGAATGAACACAACAACTGGATGCAACTTTATACTTTTTCATTTACATTTGCCATATAGGCTTAGCGTTTATAATCTGTTAAATCATGTGGCATGTTCACCCTCTTCACATTGTGCTTTTCATGTTTAAACATTTGTCTTTTTACTATTAGTCAAAATTGTAAAAATCTGAAAGTGTACCTTCTCAGGTAAAAACCGCCGTAATGATTCATTTTAATTGTATTTGTTCTTGCCGTAACTTTGATTCTTTTCTTTTGCCTTTTCGTGCACCATGTGTCTTCATTCTGTTAAACAAACACATATGCTGTCATAAGTAGTCAACTACTCTTAAGTTAGTAATTATTGCCCCGATGTTAGCGTTATATTTCCTATTATGAAAGACTTTGTGGACGAAATAAATCAGATTACTAGTTAAGTTTGTCCGGGATATTGAGACCCATTCAAAAAGCGTCTTCTTGACTAATTATCCTGCTTTTCCTATACTATTTTCATTGACCGTCTTAAATATTTTACACGCTACTGCTTATTCAATATCCAATTGAAAATGATCATTGACCCAACATCAGCCGCCTTCATTTGTGCTTTTCTGAACCGGTGTGTTTAGCTCGTCCATCCTAAGGAAAGCGTAGCAATACCAAACGCTGGTCGGGATCACAGGACCTGCGTAGCCAAACCCTGACAGAAAAGTGCGCAGCGCTCCTGGTATGAAAGTGCAAAACATTCATATTTTCAATGAGCTAGGTAAGACGTATCGCAAATTGCCGAGATCAGTAAATGCTAATTAAAATTTCCTCCAGGTTAAAGATTATGTATGTCAGAATAATGTTGTCCTTTGTGCAATTTAAACTAAATAGCTTGCACTGTTCCAATTGTTGTCAATTAATTTGGGCCCATGGTCCCAACAATCGATTAAATGGCTAGATAGCACCATATAAGTCTATCGGTTTTCCCTACGTTTTGCATCACCTTCTACTTTATGCGTAGGCCAAAGCTAGTCCGTGCGTAAGAGTTTAACAGAAGAATTCCAAACCAAATATAACCTAAGTGTATATCATTGTGACGACGTTTGCGCCAAGTCAACGTAATGGCCTCTAAGCGAAGCAATGGTGTAAAATTTGCTTTTATTTTAATACGATTGGTTCATATTAAGATTGTCGTCTCAAACTTGGATATAACGATATGTGCCAGTAAAAAAATGCTGCAAGTTATACTCGTAAAAATGAAAAGCAAGTAAAACTCGAAACATGTGATTGCTCAAATGCTTCCAGACTCAGCAGCTGCTAACATTAAAAAAGCCGTTGTTGCCCAAATCCAACGCCCTTCAACTACAGCTCAAATGTCGCTTGTCGTTTCCTAACAACACTGGACCTCGGTCACACACGCAATGATTTCAGCAAAGGTCACCTGGGTTGTCACTCTTGCGGTTTCCCCATTTGAAACACAGAAAACAAATATAGAGAGAGTACAAATTCATCAATTGGTAGCATATAAGCTACAATTATAACGAAACACTACTGTTTTATCAAAATGCTTGATCCAGCAATGCCGTCTTAATTGATGGACGCAAAATTTTCCAAAACTACCCCTCATCACATTAAGGGGTAAAATATATGACGACCAAAACAAATAAATCATACTGTGCATTTCGCTAACGTAAAGGCCTGTAGCCCATAAAAATTAGTAATTACATCACAAAGGAAAACAGCAAGCATGATGGCCTAAATGACAAATTTACCAATTACACATTAGAAACAATTTCTAGAAGTAATTAATAGACTGGATATTATGTTTTGTAGCAGTGATGGTTTATTCTTAAAGTATTCGGAAATCGGTTTGTAGCTATTACTCAAAGATTACATTTGACTCCACCTTGTAAGAGCATACGGCCTAGTTAGCCAACTTCTTGTGGTTTAACCGGGGTAAATGGCAACGAAATATGTGTACCTATGCCGGAGTAATAGCTGAAGCTTGTTAACTGAACTTCGTCGAGCGCAGCAAAATCGAACAGAAAATAAATGGTTAACCCGATTTTTAGAAATTCACAGTCGTTGATTCTCATTGCATATTGCGATGATCTCCCAACAAAGGGCATGCATATGAAAACGTAGTGTAATTGCGGAGAAACGTGCAGAAGAAAGATTATATAAGGCTTCGTTGTTTGCAACCAAATTTCTACCTAAATGGTTAAATAGTTTTCGGTAAATGATAATTTTGGTGGTTTAACTGGAATGGAATGGATTATTATGGATGCCCATAGTTTTGTAAGAAGAAGGAAAAAGTATATACAGGATTTTATTTCCCAAGGTTTAAATTCCCTAGAATCAGTAAACACATGTTACAAGGGGAGCTCAGATCATTGTATATTACGGGCAATGACTTAAAAAAATTAGGAGCCACAGGAAAAACACGTTTTTAAGAAGCTATTTCAAAGTTTCAGCATGGTCTCGACAATATTGTTTAACTTCCTGCAGATAACTGTCTGTCACATACGCTCAAGCGCTACAAAGAAACTTTATACTAATTACTGTATACATATATATATATATTAATCTCGCATTATTATATTCTCTATCATATGATGTACATCCCATAGCACCTAAACTGGACGAGAAATGTAAGGAATTTTAACTGGTGCGTGGAGATTTCTGGCGCGTTATATGATGAATTCTTCTAAACAATTTACTTAAGCTTGTGGTTAAAATGAATGCATGCTGCGTTATTCTGTAATGATTAATAAACGGCACGAACTTCACCCACGTGGACCGAATAATTATATATTAACTATCAATATTAGCAATTCTTAAATATCCCATTTCATATAACTTCTTTTTTTTAAATAATTTTGCTAAAAAATGATCTGTGCGTTCTTAAGCCATTTTATATCCACGGCGTCACTTGTTTCGCACATATGCCGAATGACGTATGTTAAATTCCTTTGCCGGAAAAGTCAATGATGCAAAAGGATAAGCTTACAGTTTATAGATAAGTATTTCGTATTACCAAAGTGAATAACAGTGAGGTTATAGAGAATTCAGACTCACAGTTCGCCCATTTACTTGAAGGTCGACTGCATGCAACTTATATGATAGCATTGACCTTGCATCCCAAGATTATACACATGAAATGGACATCCACATAGTGACTACTGGAAGATACACTTTCATAAATAATACAATCGCATTTTGATCATTATTGGTTTTCGTGTACCTTGTTTAGAAATGCACGTTTGGAATGGATAAAAATTGAACACGGATCGTTTCCAAATTCCAATCAATTTATTCTACCGTCTCTGTTCCGAACAGGTAATAGGCGATCTGCTTTGGATGTAGTTCTTGCCAGCCAACACATCTGATGCAGGTGTTACATTTACAGTCTACACAGAACAGCTGTGATCTTGCAATCATTAGTTACAAAGTTATTTTCTATGTAAAACAGGGAACTTTAAAACCAAGATTCCCTAAGGACAAACCCATGCTACGATCACTTTTCCCGGCAAATAAGCCTTGCAACCTAGTCGTTCATTGCTGAAAACACCGCTAAGCCGCCTGGTATTAGTCCAAAAACAAATACAGCCGGCTGGTGAAAAACGTTTCAGAGAAAACATAGTGCAGTTGGTCCAAATATTTTTAAGGAGCCTAAATCTAAAATGGATTATATTACGCAACGAAACCATGTAAGATCACATGTCCCGTTCAACAGTTAAAAGCTGCACACAACTGCTCAAAGAATACAATTTGCTTTTCAGCAGAACACCGCACACACTTTGTTGAATGTGCTATATTGTTTTTTTTGCGTGCTAATGTGGCTGGAAATGTATTGACTTGTTTTTCTCTTCTGCGAATGACTGACGACTTAGCAATGACGGTTACAGAATCAACAAACGATTTCCGGAAGCAATATGCTACTACATCCTACATATACTTATTTCACGCAAGCATCCAGCTTTGTTACTCAACAGCAATTTTCAAATATATTTATTCTAATGTGGAAGCTGTATTGCAGAAGCTTCTAGGCTGGTAATATCAAAAGTAACTCAAGGAAGCATTATGAAAACTAGCAGAATTATTTTCTTAATTCTACCCCTGCTAATTACAATAGAACCAATGTCCTACTAGTGTAATGCTTGGTATAATACGTTAGATTAACAATTAAATCAAGGGAGAATCTCTAAAACTGCGCTAAATATTGTTCTACCTTGCCTAATGTCATATCATCCATGGTTGCTGAAACACTGGTGTGCATACTGGAAGACTGTAACCTTGTTACTCACAAGCAACCCGGTTTCCGTCGAGAGTGTTCGTGCCAAATCAAGTTTAAAATTGCACGACCATTCCAATCTCTTCAATTAACGGCAAGATGTGGAAATAATCTACCAATACTTTTAAATACTTACCAACTACAATAATGATACATATATATCCCGATTGCAGGATAAGCTACCCTTGGCTTGTAGAAAGGTTGGGAGTACAAAAAGATTATGCTCATGTTAGATTGACAAAATTAATGAAAGAGGTAAATTGTGTCATTGCAGAGTTCTTTTACCATATGTAATGATGCAAAATATATTCCTTGGCCCATCATGTAGACACTCGTGTAGATATTTGCTAGCTATAAACATAGTCATAATCGAGTTCTCATCAAGGAATTTGCTAACATAACTGAAAATTTTCCTTGCAGGCATGCAATACCTGCTTCTTCGTGGTGGGATTTTCCACAAGGCAGGATACCACACCATACATAATTATTATCGGATGGACGATACATTTATCGACAAATAAAATACCCTGCAAGTCTGATAGCCGATGGCCGATGACCGAATCATTTAATAATCATAGCACGCTTACAGTGAACGTCGGACACTTAAGCTTGTTGTCCCCAACATCCAGTAGCCATTCAATGACTAACAAGGTTCGCAAAGTGCTACTGTGTGTGCAGATACATGAATTACTCTCTCACCTTAGTGTACGAATGATGAAATTCTAAGCACACGGGTGGTTTAGTGTAGGGCTTAGCTGAGTGCGTGCGTAAGCTGGTGAAAAAGTACCGACAAGCGGCTGTTTTGGTCATCGAGTGGGAGGAGTACAGACAGCCACAACGTGTTTCCGGTGTTCGTTAGCTGTCACCTAACCTTGTGCTGATTGATAAAGGCCATAACTTCTTGTCGGCATTAAAGCGACCGATGGTTATCTGCGTGTCTCGCGGGCTACACAGCGAAGTTGGTGAAGGCTAGATAGAAGGCAACACCAAAACTGTGTTTTGAATGTGCTCACATGATGACAGCTAAGCTAAAGGGTGTTGGATTATCTGAGGACAAGCTTAGGCATCGCAAGTTATATCAGTGTCATGAAATCACTACGACAGTTTATGTAGCACGAGCAGACAATGCAGTCGGTATCACTTAAGGTGCCTTTTACACAGCGCGCGCTAATTATTCCCCTGTACGATGAATGTGGTTTAAACGCTTTATTAACTTCACGAACATACAAAGCAACGAACGCAGGAATATTTCACGTCAATGCCTGGCACATGTTTGAAATAAAGAAGACGTTCGAGCAAACTTGGTGTGTGGCGTTTAAAAAACCGGACCACTTTGCAGCACAACAGGCGACTGTCTAGCTTGCGCTGTATTCAGTGAAATGTCAAAAAAGTCCTGCTCTCAGCATTAGTCTGATCGCAAAGAAATGTCAGGCATATCATGCCGTACACCGGTAATTACAAAAACGAAAATTTCAAATATACTGTGCAATTCAAGTGCTGGTATTAAACCCATGGTATCTGGCGAAGTGGCATTAATTTTACCGCTGGTTTCTGGAAAACGAGGGCATGCATTATATTATCTTTAGAGAAAAGGCACTGTTTCAACTGCATAAGACTATAAAACATCACGCCATCCACGAGGATTTGCCGCATCACGTATGAACCACGGTGTGAAACTGATGGTTACTTTCTCTGTGTATGAGGAAGTACCAAGTGTCACACCTACAAAAACTTTAATAAATTAGTTGTTGTTAATCTTGTATGAATGCCAATGAATGAATGCCAATATTTTACTCTACATGTTTTAGCTTGTCTGTATATTCATATCGATTAGGTGCATCGTATCGAAAATGCTGAGCCGTGGCAACAACCACTCATATTCAGTGTCACTAGCCTGCCTGAGTTTAGTTTGACGATGATTTTTACCATTGTAAGTTAAGGCGCGGGCTTAGCGGTCGCTTGCTCGTGTGGACCGATTTATTATCCTATTTTTGTTAACTGTGTGTGCTGTGAATATAAGTGGATGACAAGACTAGAGCGGAGCGAATGCTAAGTCCTCATTTTTTTATTTTAATTATTAGCTGTTTTCTATTCTTATCAGCATTACTGTCACGTTGATATCCCCACCGACTATACAGCGGGATATGTAAAACAACGCTTATTAACCCATATACATGCATTGTTCTTTGTTCATTTATCATTTGGTTTTCATGTGGATGTGGTTTATCTCCGTTAATTGTCCATGTGACTGATACGTCTTGATACGCTGGACTTTTGAGCTGCCTTCTTCCCGAATATTGTAATTATACGAAGAATCAGTGTAGCCTTTGTTCTTGACATTTTTGGGATTAGTTTTCATTTGTTACCATAATCCGTTGTAAAACTGCACTCTAGTAATCCCCAGCTTTATGTTCTATTGACACTGGGAAATAAATACGAATAAAGCAATCCAGATACCAAATCGCCGGTAACGGTGCTCTCCATCGCAGGATCGTTCCTTCGGCCTTCAAAGTATGAACAATATTATGAAATATGGTTTTGGCAATGAAGAATGCTAGAAATATTGACGATATTTGGCAGATAGAATTCTTTGCTGTTGCCGCCGACGATGTCGGCAATCACTCTACTTCGCCGGTTAATCGTTTTCGTAGATTTACAGTTCCATTTATTGTATTGAAACTAGCAAGTTTTGACAGAAAATGTTGACAGCTGAAATGGAATTAGAGCATAGTATATGCTTAATGTTTTAGAAGACGACATTTTATCAAGTTGCAGGAGGTACATAATGCTGACGATGGTTATCAAACCTTAATTATCGAGCATACCATCTTGCCTATTGTCATTATACAGACTATTGTTGACCATTATCAACTGGATTTTGGAAGGGTGAACTCGAATCATTTATGGAAATCCTGCCACTCGTCGACATTTCATTATTAGCATTTTGAGTAGTTTATTAACAAGAGCATTCAGGATAGCAGACAACGGCTTCTGCAGATGTTATGTTATTTACGAAACAGTGCGAAGGTTGCTAAAATATTTTGTGTGGGTTTTGCTCCTGATCAGGCCTATGCCTTAGGTTTAAGATCCTTAATTGTTTAATTCGTCTGGATCACGTAGTTGCCCGGTCACCTGTTTACGGATTGTTGACAGATATATGGCCAGTTACGCAAGATACCAATATCATCACTTGTCTTTCCTTAAATATAGACAATTTTCACATGGCTTTGACTCATATGAGGTTTCTACATTACTTTGATTCAATGCGAACGATTTATGAAATTCCACCGTACTTGCTAACCGGTATGCACACTTGATGGACGCGACTCCGGATAACATATTACAGGATGGGAGAGAAGTTACTTCATGGACTTATTTGAGATATTTTCCTCCGAAGCCCGCATTCAATGCACTAGATATGGAGAGATACTATAGTCGTCTGAGGTAAGACGCGCTAGTTTCTTAAGTCTATCTTTGCTAGCACTAAGATGATATGAGGCAATCATAAATAACTGTGCGCATCCTAATGTGGAACAGAAAAGAGCTTGCTTAGTTTGTGGTTGCAAGCATGGTGCTTCCATTTGCACAGGATTGCTAACACATTGTTTGCAAATGAATAGGACTTGATAAGGCAGAATAAAGGATGTTATAAATGTCTACTTAGAGGTCAATTGGCCTCCTCTTTTACTGCACGTAGCAGGGGAAATCAACCTGGTTACAAAGCTTATCGCCACTCACTACTATATTTGGAACGAAAAGAATATCCATTTCAAAATACAAACATCTGTTGCATTGCTTCTAGCTCGAAGCGAGTTGTACGACAAGGCAGATTATCTGTACGTATACAAGGTGATGTTGATCAATTGAATCTTACGCGTATCCACATAGTGGTTCATATATAACCGTGATGTACGAATATTAGTTACGCCAATTCGGAATAAAGGTTACCTGATTAGTTGTAGACCAAAACGCTGATATGCAGCTCTTTGAATGATGACGGTCCTGTCTGTTTCGCCCTGATATTGCTGAGTGGTAATTTTTGATTCATGTCCCTAATGCGTACTACAATAAAAATAAAAATTTGCTAACAGTCAAATGCACTACTGCAACCATAGCCCGCCAGTGGCCGCATATTAACGACACAAACTTATTTCACACTTGGATAACCGCTGTCAAATTTTGATTTGACTTAATGTACCTGCAGCCAATTGGCCTATAGAGCAGTGGCTTGTTGATAGAGATTAGTCAGCTGCTTTAATAGGCAAAGTTGAATGTTTCCTGGTTGGATAATTGGAAGTGAAAACAGCATCATATGCGTTATGAAACCTATCTAACTTATTCGACAATCTGTGAGCAGGAGCTTTATGACACATATCCGTTAAAATTAAGCAAGGAACACAGGTGCTTTAGGTACGGTTACCAGTTTACGCATCCAGGTTCTGACACTTACGTGAATTCATTGTTTTACAGTATTCAGAATTAACCGTGTTTCTGAGAAATTTTGCCATTGATCTTGTCAGGAAGTCAGGTCTACATGTAGTTTCGTCTTTCGTCATTAACACGTAGGATGTGAAGTCGTATGCTAAAGAACATCAATTGATTTTGATTCTTAAAACCCATGAGCGTCAAGAAGACTACAAGGTGGTATATACTGAGAGCTCCACATATCACACCCCTGTTCTTGGGATGGCACCTTACAAGGAAAACTATATTCATCCTAACACATAAAAGTAGTATCGCATGACCTGGCCAATTGTTGGAGCACCTACATATTTTTTGCGACCCACCGTTGTGGTTCCTCCAATTTACATATGTCTTCGATTCAGTGGATTAAGTTACCCTTTTGGATGGTCTGCTGAAAAAATGCCTGCTCGATAATTAAGTGAAATTATACAGGGCGCTATACACAAATAGTTCCAGATGTGTCAGTGTATTGGCTAACCGTTGCAGCACCGCCGGTTGTGTGAGAATATGTTGCTGGCAGCCACATATCATATTTATCTATACTGTTGAAGACTTCATAGAAACAGCATTCGCTGGACGCTATCTAGAAGTTGTGAACCGACCTCCTGGTGAGCGACTTCTTGATTTGCAGTATGCTGACGATATTACGCTAATGTGTGAGAGCTCAAGAACGTGCCAAGCTGAAATGGACCGATCAGGAATGACAGTAAATCATTTTATTCTTTGTACTGCTTTATCGAAACATAAAGTTCTTCTCCAAAATTGGCAGGGGCCAACCCCTGTGTTAACTGCTGGCGGTTAACAGCTGGAAGCAGCTGAGGTTTTCAAGTACCCAGGCAGCTATCTTAGCGTCCGTGGGATCGAAGCAAAGCTTTCGAACCGTGTAAAAAACCAAGAGTTGAAGTTGTCAACCTCAGCCATCTGTAGCACAGACATGACGTCACTCTTTCCCATTGGAGCAGAAGCCATATTATCAACTCACTTAACCTGTTGTGAAAACTGACACCTCAGTCCGACGGACATAAATGGCTGGTCACGTTCTACAATCGCTACTTTGACAGCTTAGCTCCTGTCTGTTGCGAGCACCAGGTGATCGATGAGCTTGTTTTATTCAGGATGAGTAACTGATTGGCTCAACGTTATATATTTTCACGCACTAGGCTCCGATAGCTGGGCCACGTGTTGCGCAAACCAGCACATCGACTCCCGCGACGTGCATTGTTTGTGCTCAGGCGTGGCGGTTGTAGGATGGGAGGTAATCACTTGGTCAAGAGAAATGAAAACATGCACTTGAATTTAATGTTAGTTATTACATCTGGACTGCCTGACTGGGGTCCTAAGTACGATGAACATGGTTAGTTGGACACACTCGCTGATTGAGGGAAGAGCCGGCCCCAGTGTTGTTTTAGTGAGTTTATTTGTCCCCATTATTTTCCCACTCAAATTCCCATGTAAAACGAAATGCATGATAAAATATTTAACATTTTATTACCTGCTTTTGAATTTTCTATAGTGTAACTCTTTGGCTGTTAGCCTTTTTGTTGAGGCACACAAGCGTAGTTGTGCTTCTCACCTGCAACTAACCTGTATTGATGATTGAGGATGATCATTATTTGTGAATTGCTGGACTCAAAATGTTACTAAGATAGTTCCCATTTGGTATGATACACCAAGTTCGAAGTTTCTTTCATAAGACAACCCAATGATTATGCAATACAAGAGCGACTTTCAAGTGTAAAGTAGCTTGTTATTTCCCTTCCGTGATCAATCCATAGTGAATAATACAAGTGATGAAATATGATAAGTTCTTTTAGTTTGATTCTAAATATGCTCAAGTTAGTGCTCCGTTAAAGTAATCCGAAATCCAGGCCTTTCTGATTGAATCTGTGGATCTTGTTGTCTTGAATGTAGAAATCAGTATTAGTCCGCATGTCGGATTATAGTTGGTAACCAACCTAGGCAGGCTGCCGCCAAAAAAAGGTAGTTGCAACCACCAATATGGAAGGACAGTAGAAAACAATCAGGTGGTCAAATGAATTGCCTTGTAGCATTGAATGGGCTTGGTCCAAATTGATGAAGGGGTTAATGGTTTTTATCGTCTGGAAATATTCCACTAAACAGAACAATTGTTGTTCATAAATATGTATGTCAAATCTATTTTTGATTAACTAGAACGAAAGTATAAGCTAGTGGACAAATAGCGGTTTAATGTGAACAAAATTTACATATTTTTTAATTAAATCAACTGTTGCTGACGACTCGTTTCTACTTCGTGTTAATGGCAGAACAAAAATACCTGTCACGTCGGTGCTGATTTGCTTAATCTGCAGTGATTTTTCATTGTGATTAATTGCGTACGTAATTTAATTTCTGCGGACTAAATGGGTCTACGAATCTTGAATTCACTGAAGGTTCAAACGAAATTAAACCAATTTTAATCGCGTGATTCTCCTTTTCTACTTCTATGCACTGCAGCTAATAACTCAATTAATCACTATATATAAACGGTGTCCAAAAGCATTTTACTCAGGACCACATTTATGACGTACTAATATGTCAAGCCATATACTGTCTCTCATTAAAGTAATAACCAAAATTACACATGTTAAAAAAGCCAAGCCTTCATTTATTAGTTCACATGTTGCCGCAGACCAGTAGGATTGTTAACGCGGACTGCATTTGGCCTGCAGTCAGAAATTTGGACATCACGACTCTACATACTCGTATGTGATTCTTTACAGCTAAAACCAAACATTATAGCCGCCCGTCGTTGCGTAAATAATAATAAACAGCCGCAGCCTTTTTATATTTTGTGGCGGAAACATTCGCTAGGGGCAATCAGTCTCCACAGGGAAAGGGCTGTAGAAGATGTGTCAAGCCATACAATAACTCCTGGAAGGAACTTGGTGTGGAGTGTTACGGACATCTATGTGTTTTGAGTACCCTAAGGCATTGCATTAAAACAATTCAAACACACTCTGACAATCTTCGCATCGTCTGATTCCACTCTTCACTCTTCACCCAGTGTCACTAGCTAGTCTACATTTATGTTTACTAATGACTAGTAACATATGGTTCTATGCGCAGACTTAGTCGTCGCTCGCCTAGGTGGACCGATTGGTTAGTCAATCGATCATGTTTTTCATGTGCTTGCGACATATCTTCGTCAGTTATTCCTATTTCTGGTTCCCGTTGATACGCTGGACTATTGATCCGCATTGTTTCCGACTACTGCAATTAGACAGATGCTTTTTGTCAGCAATTGCCTAGACACCTTTTAAATTAATATTTATTTTTAACAATAATGCGTTGTACAAACGTCACACTTGTCATCCACAGCATTGCTTTCTCATTTGACCCCGAGATTACATAATATTCGCAACAAGCCAAAGCAGAATTGACGGCGTACAGATTCGTATGCCAACTGATCAACCATTTATTCGTTGAGAGTTCGTACCCCTGGTGCATTGCGTACATTAAGTAGTTGATGCAGTTTCGCATTACAGTAAAGTAGTGTTAAGCTAGCGTCGAAAGATTTACTGATGCGAACATTTGCGGAAGACACATTTCCACCGACTTCACGAAAAATATATAAATTATCAAATTAAAAAGATGCATCTGTAGTCCTGTGTGGTAATCATATGACCAGCGTTATAGACACGTCATTCGGAGAATGATTTCGAGTTCAGCTTTGTAACGGCTGGTAAAAAAACTTTCAATAAAGACTTAAGTATTATTTGGTGAAATCCGTCTGGACCAGTTTGAAGAGTAGCGGATACACCTGTGTGCATCATATTGTGGGCTGTCAAGCTAGAAAGGCGCATCCTGCGCCGCTACTAAAGCAGCTGTCGTTTCAATGTAGAGTAAGGTGTATTGGTGAGTAGCAACATATTCTACGTGCTCCGCGCTTTACATGAGAGAATATTCGTCTATGCATACTAATTCCGTTAGGTCGCTCGCAGGTTTCATTTGACGCAACAAGCGGGCAAATATTCGCTGATGTGCAGTTGTGGCCGAAATTTGTCGTGCCTTTCCGAACTGCTGAGGTCACTTTATCTTTGTGTTCTTTCATAGTTTACGCTTATTTACGACCCCTGTTTAAGCTTCACCACAACCCGAGAAGATTTATCTAGCATCATTGTACTGCTCCGTCGCGATTTCACAGGTCCGACTGTTGAATACTTCTGGGAAACGATTTGAAAGAAACAACGAGTTTAGCTATCTTTTCAATAATGATCAATAGACCTCAAGTAACGCAATATAACCTCGTGTCTAGTCAGCCTGATCTCAGTTTGGACGAGTCCGTTGAACACCATCTTCCAAGTTCGGCTTTCGTTGGTTTAAATGAGACGACATCAGTGATTACTTGCTGCAATGGAGCAATGGTCATTGTTCGCTAAAGTTTCGAAGACTGCGACCTCTTTTTTTAATTGTGGTCGCAGCCCATTTATTATAAAAGCACACAATATACCAGGCACGGATATAGGCGCGTATGTTGGATGAAATGATGTGTTGCACCGTTTCTAAAAGTCATTATGCGAACTATGCATCGACGTCGCCATGATCGTAGAGTAGCCGAACGTCAGGCCGGAATACACTGGTTAGTTTGAAAGTCGATTTCAGAAGAAATTGAGTGCTCGGCCTTTGCTTCTTTATATTTAGTGGCCAATAACAGTGACGGTTAAATGGGCTACGGTAAACAACACAACAATTACACTGTGCGTCAGAGGCCGATCGGGAACTACATTTGCTGGCGTACATTTTGTCTCCCCGATAGCTGCTGCAAAGCTTGACTGGTAAAATCCATTTATTGTACGATGGAACATAACTGTGCGCATTGGTTTTTCTGTCGAACCAAAAAAGAGATTACACAAGCTAAGCGAAATCTGGGTGAATGTTGTCGGATTTCAATCAAATATCTGTATGTCCTAAGATGTCCAATCTCTGAGAGATAATGAGACGGCGCAGCTCGTCACGTATTTTAAGAAGCACAAGTCGGCGTACCTCAAACGAACGTCCTAGGAGGCACTACAGGACGGGCATGAAAGTTAAGCATGTGACTGTAGGAAAGTGAAGTCATTGTGCAGAGTATTAACATTATGAACAACTGCAGAATTTTTTCACTTCACTGCTCCTGCTTCTTGTCAAAAATACTGCAGTTAGATGCAAAACACCCAACATATTTTGCAGCTGGTCACCTACCTGACTTGTTTGTAGTCATTCAAGCCCAATATATTTGTGCCTTTGGAAACGCTGGCAATTAACAGCTTTAAGACGTTTTATGATCATACTACTTGTGAACACGGAATGAAAACTGAACATGTTTCAGTGACTTTCGCTTTGATATCACTTCAAATTCCTTAATAGGTAAAGTTTAACACTACGAATACAAACACTAATTGCCTGCTTTATCCCTTTATATTGTCACACTTCTCTAGGTTCTTTGCCTGGTTGGCTGACTTCGTTCTCCTCTTAGCTTTCAGTCAACCCAGTAATACAGTAGAGCGAACGTCTGCCTGACTTGAAAGAACAGCGATAAAAGCGCCATTTATCTACGCTGTTTTGCAGACGTAGCAAATGCATTAATATTTATTACCAATTACTGTACAATTCATTAAGTACTTAATAATGCTTAATCCATGTTGGATAATCCATGGCGGTTATGTGGTTAGCTAAATGTTTTATACCTATATTTTCCTTATAAATTTTATGCAACCCGCGCAAGATGTCAAATTTACTTCCAGTGGGTAACTAATCCATGTTGTGATCAACTGTGCTAGGGACGCGCTTGCTGCACAATGTGTAACGAATTTGTTTCCAAGCGATATAAACATAAAATTTGCAGACTTTCCCTTAGTACACTTTCATACACCATCAATATATATGTATATATTCAGTAGTCCATGAAGCAATGTTCTACTTTGGTGTGTTTGCAATTATTCATTGTAATTTCAAGAGACAAGCTAATATTCAGTTAATTAAAATAATCGATGTAACTGTTCATGGGCCTAATTAATAAGGTAATTCACAGTGGTGTATCTATTGACGTATAGTTATATTTCTTTTGCTTGTCCGATAGGAAGTTTTACAGAAAGCCCATTTTTGATTTCAAACCACACTGTTTTTCAATTATGCACGTCCTGAGACGAAGTTAAGTAAATGCAAGCACATTTCCGATTTGCGATGAAATTACGCTGCAATACTTTAATGAAAAATCGGGCTGTTGATAATGGGTAATTATGCATGCGGAGAAACAGAATATCGTGGTTGGATTCAGGTTTCTCTGAACCTTGCCGTGTTAAGGGTCTGTATATAGGATATATTTTTCATCATTTTATGCTTTTCCTATCGCAAATGTGCTGCAGTTTGAGATATTGCCATACACTGGTTTTGGTTCCCTTCACTGATTCCGCCTCAATTGAAATTATTTTCAAGGATTCCATAACAACTAGTTTCTTCCTTCTATACAACACGGATGTGCCAACTACTAATTCTTGAGACTTTGTCACGTTTTTCTCGAATTTTACAAGATTACCGCAAGTGTTATATTGGCCGCAATATGAGAAATTGACCCAAATACATTTTTTGATTAGTCGAAATTTTGTCAATGCAAACTCTGTGGAAATTCAGTTTGTAAATTCTGAGCTTTTCCATATGTTTATTCTGTGGAAGGTCTCGTATAATGGATAGGATTCTAGTTGTGATATTATGTATTTTATTCTTTTTATTTTATAAATGGTTGATCGATTATGAATCTGTGGCGTCACTTCTAAGGATTAAACTGATAAGGGAGTGGAATAGACGAGGGACAGGTACTTCAGACCATCATGAATAAGTTACTAAATGTGAGATAGTGTTGACTACTATACCATCGTATTTCCGCTAATAATTCTCTTTAACCAGTACGCAGACCGAACTTCTTATAATCTCATGATGAGCAGTTCCTTGGGGATGGTGATTTCCTCACTTGTTGAGCGATTACCCTGTCCTCTGCACGGCGGTAACGTTCAAGTCAGTGGTTGAGGATCAACGCTACATCATACAGAATAACTTATTCACCATTGCCGTTTCCGTCTCTCACACCACAATGCTTTAAACACTGACTGACAAAAGACGAATTGTAGTTTCGAACCTTAGCAGGTTCCGATGGATTGAAAAGCGTATTACCAAGTAGAAACTTTTCGTATCTATCAGTTGATGTGTATGAATTTCAACACCACATGAAAAGCGCTTAAAGGGCCTTTCAACGGGCACCTTGACTTCTACCAACATTTGTCCGATCCTCCAAGGTTTGCGTTTAGCGTGCTTCAGGTGTTCAAAAGCAGTGTGTACATAAGCAGCTCGCGGAGGACTAACGCAAATCAGTCTACATGGAGGTCTTTGATGATTTTGTCACATTCACTTTGTTGCATACGTTTCCTGAGAATGTCAAATTCTAATGCTGGTTTAAAGTTAACATTTTGTAATTACTCTGTTTAACTTACCTAAAATATGTTAAAATTGACACTCATAACATCACTTGAATTGCAAGATTTTTTATGAATCCGCATTGTATTTTCAGATTAGAGTTCGGTGGCTTTTCGAACTACACCGTTATAGGCAGCAAGTCGATGATGAAAGAAGGTATAAAAACGAGTTCGCATATGCTGGACCCTGAGTCATTTCGAAATGCAATACTATTTCAACCACCTTTTCCTCAAGCTGCATTGCTGTTTAATGCTTACCTATTTTAGCGGGCGGTTAATTTTACTGTTGCCTGCAATTTCTTTAGACGCTAGTTAAGTTCGAGCAGCTGTCTTCAAAATTTAGCTCGCATCTGGTGGGAACAACGAGTAAGCAAGGAGTGTGTTCGGTACAGGAAAAGGAAATTAACCGCTCAGCACCATTATTTCATGTACCATGATACGATGACTCTGCCACGTGTTACGCCTGCCCGCCCATCAACTCCCGCGACCTGCGTTGTTTGCGCGCCGGGAGTGTGGATCAAAAAATGAGGTGAACAAGCGATGACGTGGTTGAGAGGAATGAAGGCCCTCACTTTGATGCTGGCTTCAGTTGGAGCTTCTCGCCTAAAGAGTATGAAAAGAGTATGAAAGAGTATGAAAACGTTTGGCTGGATGTACTTGCTTATTATGTTAGGAGCTGACCTCAGTGGTGATTGTAATATGTTTCTTTGCCTACCCCATCCCTCATACTCTCTCCCCCAACCACGACCAGTTTTTGCAAGGTAATTATTGATTCTGCTGCGTAGTAACCGGCAGGTAGCTTAGCGGAGCGATGCCCGTCCGCTGCCGTTAACTCAGCTGGCTTGCACCTATTGCATTTTATTCTGTTCTGTATTTTAGGAATTGCGGCAAATTATCTGAGGTGTTTTCCACATCTAGCTAACGTGTAAAGTTGGTTGCTGAATACCATTAAACAAAGCGCACAAAACCCACATTTACCTTATTGTGCTGAATATAAGCCCGTCCATGGTTAAACAGACAATATAATTTACAGTATCAAATTTGTCAAATTTACGCGTCCCAATAGTATGCCAACCGAAATAATCAGCACAAAATAAACGAAATGGTTTTTACAGCATTCATCATAAAATGAATTCTGCCGTACGGTCGAACTTTATCTCGGCACTAGCTTTACTCGCTGATGTCATTATAGCAATGCACACACAATTTTATGCGTGCCCTGATTGAACTAGCTTTACAAGCGCTACTTAGTGCTTTCTTCTCTTGTAGCTTAGTGCTGTAAATCATACTGTTACTTACGTGTTCATTTTTATACCACCTTCGAGTTATGATTGTGAAAGCACATCATTCCAGAGCTTTTATATGCTAATTATGCTATTCTTCTTTTATAGCAGCTGAAGGCTTTCAAACAAAATTGTTACTATCCCTACTGGTAGCTAGATAACAAGGTTACAAGAAATTTTGGATGATTCATTCACTAAACATTTGTATGAGACACCTAAGTTAGCTTGCCATTGCCCCGCGTGCAACCTTGTGTATCCCGTCAACGTGTGCTTTTATGCACACAGCTTATGCCCGCTGTGTGCGCGACAGCAAGTGTAGGGTGGCACCGAGCGAGCCAGTAGTATCGGTGGGCTGACTATGACGCCGAAAAAACCAAATACTCCTCATCGATTTGGTTAACCATTACATGCTCACGCGCCCTGCTGATTGCTACTAACCTAGCCGCGGTACCCAAAGACGCCCGTGAAAGTTGTAATAAAATAATCGAAATATGACTTTTCTGTAACAATTACTAAATAAATTTCCATGCGAAATGCAGAAATATCAAAGTAAGCAAGTACACACTGATAACAGCAAGTATGAATCGATTTATTTTGTGTAAACTGTACTACTATCATACTTATTAAAATCATGAATGCACTGTACATATGTATGAAAGTCTTGCAGTCGTAGTTAGGTATATGCTGGGCAAAAATTAGTTTCCCTATAAAGAATCGTAACAGTATTTATAAAACTGGCCACTCCACTGAACTCCACTGCAAGCCAAAATAACGACTCAGAATACTACACTTATAAGGTTACTACTGTAAACACTAATAATAATGCAGATCGCACAAACTCTTCCAAATAAAAACCAGCAGATCATTTACAACCATTATCCGTAAACCCATATCCGTCCAAATTACTAAGCCGTAACCCAGGAAACATGCAAATACCAGTGGCAGCTAGGCTGTCCTTGCATCAACTTTCACTCCTAAATCAGACGCTGCAGTTTCTATAACAACACCCGAAATGATGTAAAATCAACCACATAGGGACGGGTATGATTTTACTCGGTCTCCCAACTACGGTCCATAATTACAGCAAAGATACTCAGCAACATTTAATATCCCAACTATATAATGTACCATCGTTCCTAAGTCAAAATTTTCTTTTTGTTTTAGGGACAACCGGTGGACGATATTATCTAATGGAACACTATAAGTAAACTCTTCTGTATACTGAAATAACCCTCAAATTGACAAAACAACCGTCAGCATAATTATAATCATATTAGCCAAGCCAGGCTTCTACGTGTTTGGCTATACTCCATCGGTAATGATAAGCATTCGACTGCTAGTCAGCAGAACGAAATAGGTTTGGTCATTTTCATTCCATACGTTACATGAGGCAACGGCAAGCTAGCGAGGCAGAGCTTAGAATAGTTTCGCCTAAACACAGCAGCCTGAGGCGTGTTGTTAACTAGCGCTATCCAGTCTCACGAGCAAAGTGTATGCGAATCAAAAGCACACAACCAGCAGCAGTGGCACTATTTTCGTGAGAACAAACGCTGGGATGAAGTTGGTGCTACTTCTCTCTCGATAAAACCAATATGATAAATCTACAAGTAGCGCGGTGCATGAGAATTTAAGGTTGTGCTAATTACTAGGCAGATGACACTTGCGCTACTGGAAAGCGGATATTCGCTTCGGAACAGACAGCCAACAGAGCTCAGGCTCAAAATGGTAAGCGAAATAATTGTCCCACTAAAAGCACCAACACTGCATTTAAAACTAGTAATGACCCTTTTCAAAATGTATACCTAAAACAAGCCTAAAGCAAATTAGAATATCCCTGCGTAATCTTGCAGCAACTCCATATACATTATGCAAACTGAGTTGTCAAGGTGGCTGATCACTTCGCCACTCAACTCAACTCAATGGGACTTACCGATACTAACACAAAATAACTCAACCTAGCCACATGTGTTTCGGATCGCTAATGACAAGCGAAACACGTATCTTTGTTTAAAATACTTATGGCTTTCTCACCAAAAATGCAAAGCTTCCGTTGCGCTGGGCAACACACATTTAGGATCTCGTCTCGTTAACCAAAAATTAGTTGCACTCAGAGATTAAATAGATGGAGACCGTGAATCAAGGAATGCGCTTTTCCCACACCACCCTAATTGCAGTGGAGATGGTGCTATCCTATAATATCGTAACGACTAACAATGCCAACTAATGGATGATCGGGAAACGCGGTGGATGATTTGCTATGATGTTGTTCGAGCCTACGACACAAAGACAACTATTCGTGGCAGTCATATATCGGTCGCGATCGTCCACTCCAGATAAGGATTCCCAGCTAATATCATCATTGACGAAATGCTTACCCTGAAGTTACATCCACGTTCTCATCTCCGACGATTGCAACATTCGTGACTTGGAAACCCCGGCATCCCCAGGGAAACCTACAACGCCGAAACGCAGGATTTCGCAAGTACCTCTCACTAGAAACAGAATAACTCAACTACCTGGTACAGAAATGAAAACAAACCATCGGTTTAACAAATGAGAAACTCAGGATTGAAGGGGATTTAAAGGCACTCGACTTGGGTTAAACGATTATGTTACCGTAGAGTATAACTATTTTTTCGCTGAAAATGCGGAGCAACAGACAGAAATAATACGTATTGACACAGAGTACAAACAAACAAACTGAACAAACTATTTGAAGCGACTGATTGGGTTTGCTTGGAAAGTGTCTCACATGATTTCTCCTATATACAGTTCGTTGTCACTTGGGTAATCTAATCGCGCTTGCATTAGAAATGTAGAAAGTTCGCTTCCCAAATGTATCGCATTGCATCAGAATTAGGAAACACAAGCGTATATTAATAAACAATGCAGCTTGGCACAAATAAATATATCGTCCCAGTCAAGAATGTTGCGGCGTTAAGGTGACCCAACGCAATCATTGTAAGCTGGTTGTTCGAGAGGACAAATTGACTTACAAAAACATATGGCCAATAAATCTCACCATCTAATAGCTCTTATACAAGTACGGTAAGGGCATCAGATAAGTGAAGCTTTGTAACCTCCTACCTTACACGCTATTCGGAGTGACACGTATTGTTGAGGAACAGCCAAAGCGCTAGGAATGCAAAACGCTTCTGCGTACCAAATGATACATCCAACGGTGTTACATATCCATATCCACACCAGCAAATTTATGATTAATAACAATAATTTTACTGATACAACGGTTTTGAAGCAGCTACTCGCAATGTGCATTACAGCGCTCCCGGAATCGACTGTATGCACCCGAGAGCCTTGAATGTACCAGCAAGAACGCTAACTTGGCCATTATCGCATTTTCCTTAAATATGCTTTGCTAAGAAAAGTGTGCCTAACATGTGAAAACTGAATTCATCACTCCAATGTTCAATATCGGTAATTCAAAAGAACCCGCTAAATATCACTCACTGGTAACTCTTCCTGTGCTCTCAATGGTGATAGAGAAAATAATCACTGAGCATTAAGTTGACCGTCAAGAATGTCATGACATCACTGAACCCCAGCAACACGGTTTTCATCAGAACCGTTCTTGCAATATTAACCTACTGTTTGCAGGCAGCATTTGGACTGAAGCGGCCAACGTACAGACTGCTTTTACCTCGGCTTCTGCAGAGCCATTAACAGACGGAAACAACGCATACCGTTTTACGGTATCGAAACTGTGGTGTTGCCGATCCGTTATTTGCATGGATCAGGCATTTTTTGTCGGAGCACTCACTGCATGTCAGAGAGAGAACTGCGTTGTATGATCCAATTAATGTCGAAGTTGCAGTTGCACAACGGTCAGATTTGGTGTCACTTCTGTTTATCCTGGTCAATAAACAAGTTGACGCGCTTGACTGCGTCGGCTTTCTTACGGTTTGCTGATGATGTTAAGATGATTCGGATGATCGCCGACCCAACAGATCACCCTGTACCTCAGCTAGAAATAGATAGTGACTATGAGTGCACACTTGGTATTATGCTTCAGTTCAATTCGGGATTGTGCAAGGTGATTCACATTCGCCGCCAGTCAAATATCACATACTCGTTGGAAGCGCGACCTTAGAGTACTAGTCTAGGCTAACCTGCGCTGCTCAGAACAATGTAATGAGTCGTTAAAGGATAGGAACCAAGTCTATGTCATGCTGTAGAGGATATTCAGGTGGTTTGATCGTCTGTCTTTTCGAATTTGCCTGAGGCCTATTTGCGATGCTAAGTGGAGATAGGTGCAGAGGTGTGCATTGAATTCCTTGAGAAGTTTGGCATTCGTCGTTTTTCGTAGTACGTAGAGCTTTTGTATAACCCGACCAAACTTTAGAGAAATAAGTTTTTTTTCAAAAATAGTCGGCTTGTATTCCGTATTTTGTGCTACGTTGCATTGCACTGCCTCTGATGTAGATATTTTGCAAGTACTCAAAAGCATATACACCGAAGTATTTTGTTGTATTCAGTGTTCTATATTAAAACTTGGACGTACTTCGCTGATGATGACTAAAATTGCACTTCATGAACGCTAATCATATTGAAGTTCAAAGCATATGCTTTTAAGTACGGCTGCGCGCCAAGCTTCACTTTTCACCAGTCCTGACTAACACATCGAAATCTTGCAAATCAGCAGTTGGTGAAGTTTGTGAGACATATTATTTGTAGGTTTACCAATTTGAATATCCATGGATACATTGCGACACATCCGTTTCAGTATCCCAAGGTATGATTGCATGCATAAATACGAATATGCCACGTTGGTAGAGATACTGATTACGACACCGACCGACCGAACGAAAACGGAAACTTAACTTCCAAAACGATTTGATCGCATGTAAATTGAGCACAGGTTTCAAGGCAAGCTACGAGCGACGGTTTATTGGATGCAATATTTAGATAATATGAAACCGTTGCTTAACACTGCGATTGGTTAGATTACCGACCCCACGGAAATATGCAGTGGTTTTTAAGATGTTACATGGTGACTAAACATTAATTTTTCGGAGAAGAAGAAAAGCGTTAGAATTGTTTGTTATGCAACGCATATTGCAACAATGCATCATAGTTTTTCGCACTTACCATTAAGCTCGCTCTATGATTTGTGCTTATTCGAAATATCATAATTCAGTTAAAAAGTGGACAAATCTAATCAACACGGTTGTCAGTACGTCTTTTGTAATAATAATATTCGTTATGCAATCCGGTATGTAATTTATCTGGTTTCATGTCCAGAATAATAGATACTATCATGACAGGTAACATGCCGAAGAAGCTGATATATTACAGTGCGCGGCATCTATTGTTTACAATTTATTCACGAAACCGCTAGGGAAATCAGAAGAACATTCGATTTTGCTGTTTTAAATACCCGTTGGCAAGCCTAGTAAAATTGAGCATAATATCGCCGATTATCTGAAATTCTTTACGAATATTGGAAAGCCATAACAATAAAACGCTCAACGCAAAGTCTGTAGACGATATGCTTCAGGTTTGAAATTCATTCATCGATACTCATGCAACACGCTTCAAACTAGTAAACTCATGTACTTGAACGCGTTTCCACCGCTGCGAAATAGAATCTTTTGCATTTTCGTTTTTAATAATCAAACCTGATTAAAGAAATTTGCACAGCAAATGAATGCTCTATTTCATTAATAACCAGGAAGTTGACAGCGTTTGGCAGTGCTCCATCTCCACCGCAGATGCATACGATTTTGTTGGTTATTCCGAGCTTAAATTACACGCAAGAGCAATTTTCATAAGTAACTAACCTTGCAAGTGCACGTATTTTACTACCTAGAACAAAACGCGGTATCTCTATACGGTAGCATAACGGCATAATATGATTGCCGAATCCTATAGACGGATAGGATTAGGGGCTCCGTAAAGATAACTGGAGCACCTAGATTTGGCCAGGATACTGCACCGCATATCGGTTAAATTAATGTACGCAACGCCGATTAGGTAAGCCACGCCAATGGTTACAATTCAGCAAAACGAACTCTGGCTAGCGAATGTGAATAAGCTATGGCAAAAGTGAATACATACCGTTCATCACTTGCTGTTGGGCTGTACCAACCCTACGCCGCATAGTAAAAAGTAAGCATATGTGAATACAAGGGAGCTCAAGTAAAGAGTAAATGTCGGTCAGCACAATGTAACCAATTAGTCAAATTTGGCAAAACTATTTGCGAATAACTTGCATTTAATCGATCAGCATTTTAACACACTTTAGTCGTTAGCTCCCTGTGAGTTCTTGGAAACAAATAAACTATCCTTCTTGTATCATAAATGGCCTAACTGATTTCATATGTGTCAATGTGATATGATTGCACAATGGAATGACAGAAGCTGAAGTATTGCTGCCCGGCACACCAATCTTACCAAAATACATGCAGAGAGAAGCAGGCGGAGTAATTAATTTTACCGAAGTGACCTCCCTGCGATGTCAGGAAGGATTCAGTCTTACAGTTTGCCCATTGTCTTTAATGCTGCCTGTAATTAAATGGCAGATACGTTTTTTAGAAATTTAATCTATCATTTCCAAAAATACTGTTACTTTGCGACAACTTTTACATGATGTGTATAACCAAGGAACTCTGATATAATTATCCTAGGTTATTTAAACTTACAACATTTAGAAATTCATTATGTAATCTGAAAACGATTTAAATCAAATATATATGCGGGCATAACCAATGTTTCACTTTACAATCACGTTCAGATGTTCACTTTAATAAGAACAGGCAACAGACCATCTTCGATAGGTCTTGATTTTATCGACAAGGAACATATTGTTTATGTATTGATTGTGGACTGAACTTTGGGTCAAAGCAATTATGTGGTCATCCGTTTCGACTTCATCTGGTATGCGGAAACTCGCCAACAGAATCTTGAAACGGTGCGCACCTTTACACGTTACAATCGCCTAGCTCTCTTCGGTAGTGACACAACGTGAATGTTCCCGGCTGAAGGTCAAACGGATGTCGTTCTACTCGAATGTTTCAGGAAATTTAATACACTGTTTATGGATGCTTTAGAGATAATGATCCTAAAATTCTTTTATTTCTTGAGCAACAGAACTGGAGAGTGTAGGATTGTAAACAATGCAGTCTGGCGGGTAATACATATTTTCATCATAGCCACATAATTAACCTATGTTATCCACTGGGCACAACTGCGCAGTTATGTCATAGCCGCAAATCAATACAAGAGAGCTAAAGCTTTCGGCACTAACCACAAACGGCTCTGCAAGTGTGTCAGTGACCATCGTAATTTAAGGCAAGAAACTTTTACGCTCCGGACGACTGTTGGTTCAAGTTAAACAGTTATAGAAGCTGCAGAGACCTTACCGTCGCAATATCCTCCCTCATTTTAAAGGGACTTACCATCAGTGCATCTTTCCAATCACTTTCCTCAATCCGGGGCTCATCAACCTTAATTTTACCGCAGCGGCTGTGGTGGAAATTTTACGTAACTGCAAAACCACAACTCCACGATTGTCGCCACCATTCCGCCAGAGGCACACACTGCAGCAATAAGACCAATGGTGAAATATGTGGCCCTGTTTTTATAAGGCTACATAGATAACAGCCCAGTTCTTGCGATCTGGGAAATTGGAATATTAACGCCGATCCACGAAGGCGGAAATAGATCTGAAACCTAAAACTACTTCCCCGTTCATCTGTTTCATGCATTGTCTAAGTTACTGGTGTCTATCGGAGTCTTGACGTTTGTGTGCCATTTATAAAATTTTAAAGTTATTGCTCTAGACCAACATGGCTTTCGTCAACAACAATGGTGCTCTAAATAATTATTATGGGCTTGGATTCGTTGAACCGTGTCAGTTGACACTGGACGTTTCCTTGATGTGATCGACTTATAATTATCAAAGACATTCAATTTTTTGAGCATTTGATTATCCTTGCAAAAATATAACATTAGGGATATTTGACACTTTCTTGAATTGGATCGTCATATGTTTTCTTGCAATGTCATAATATGTTCAGATTCTAGATTTCCTTAACGTAACCCAAACCTGTAGAGGCTGGTTCGCCCTGGAACTAATTCTTAGATGTACTTTTTCTTTTGGTATTCATCAATGACTCTGCACGGAATATCACTTCAAAATTTGTCATTTATTGATGACATGCAGACATGGCGACGGATGTACGCGGAAGTCGTCCAGCATTTTATTCCGTCTGACTTAGGTACAGTGCTCCATTGGTCAGACGAAATATGCTATTTCAACATGATACTTGCAAGGTACTCTCCGTACTACACCAGAGCAACTACTCCTACAATCTATGAACAAAAGTACTGCAGCCATCATCCTTCTAAGGCGACCGGAGCGTCCAGTTCCAGGTTAACCTGAACTGTTGCGAATAATCTGAAAGCGGATAAACAAACGCTAACCAAAACATAAGTTTGCTACAACCTGGATTCTGATTACTAGACACCACTATTATCAGACGGACGCTTAATGCGTACTTTACCCTCTAAAGAAAATACACACATCGATTGTATTAGTATAGGCTGAAGCACAAACTTACTGCACAAAATCAACCTTAATGGCAGGCTTCCAAATACATAAATGGAATGTGCAACTTTCGTAAGAGCAGAGGCTGAAACGTTTGGGAGAATTCAGCGGGCGGCATCATGAATCACAATTTCAACTTTTTATGGCATATTTGAATTTACACAATACAAAACATGTGTGGCGCTCTTTACTGCAATGGAGCAGTAACACAAATGTAGACGCCAAACATTAAAGTTACAGAAGAGCGTAGTCATCTGGAGTGCCGTAAATTGTGTCAATTCGAGTTTGTTAACCATGAGACGCTCTTCTCGAATCGGTTGATATGTGCCCCCAGATTGGTCATTTTCAAAAATCGGCTGGCTGACACACACTGTCACATAGCTTTTCTTACCTGGCGCTACTTTTCTTCGTACTCCGTTGAAACACCTAGACTTATTTTCTTTCCATCTTAAATCGATGGACTCGATTGAGTGCAGGGCAAACTCATTAAATACAATAAGCTATATTTCCATCATACTTTTTTCGATACCAGAATCGACATAGCATCTTGGTTTTTAAAGTGGCGCCTCCAAACCTTGGGTTATTGACATGAACACAAGTGCAAGTAACCTTGCCGTTAATTTGCGGTGAAGACCAATGTATACAATGTTCTGTTGGTAGGAGGGCACAGCGTGAGTGATATAACTTGGTGCGCGGACATGTGGTGAGGTGATTGTATGAGGCAAACGAACTCATACGGGGTTCCGCGCGGGTCGGAATCTACACGCAACGTGGGACGCCTATAGTAAGCTCGTAAACGACACACGGAACGTCCCAATCTTCAGATACATGCTGAGCTCACGTTTAAAGCTCTAGGCATCTCTGCAACCTTACGATCTAGACATCAAGTACGCATACGGACTTCAAGGCGAGATCGACTGCGAGCGATTCATGCGTGAGAGATAGTATATTAGCGTCCATTACACATCCGTTATAGACACTGATTGCGGCCTGGTAACTGGGGCTGGTGTTGGGGGGGGGATGGGTGTGTCACTACGGTCTAGGCTGGGATCAAGATTGGCTTGCCTTTTAAGTGTAAGGGGTCGGATGATACCATGGTGAGAGCGTGTTTGGAGGACAAGGCGGCCGAACATTCTTGGGGGGCAGGGGGGGGGGTGGGGGGGCTCCATCTATCCGCTTACGCATGCGCGGGGCTCGAAACTAGCTAATCTCCTTGACGCGCAATCGGCTCTCTACATAGTCAGCGAGTAGCATACGAGCTGAGCTAGCACTCCAGGAGAGGGCAGCGAGCACTAGCGCGGACTGACGAGAAATAAAACTGGGACATACAACACTATAACCGTGCTACACAGGCGCACATGCGATGTGCTGTCTGGCGGTAGATCGGGCTTACTACGAATTCTTTTCTACACGTGCACAGGGCGTCTTACACGGGGACAGCGCGCAGGTCTAGGCTAAGGACGAGGTGAGGTAATGCAGTTACTCATATGGATCAGCTGACCCACGCATGCGATTAACTAGCAGAAAGATGGATCGGTAGATATCTCTTGAAGGCGTCATAGACTACTCTCAGCTCGTTCCTCCTTATCGACGCTACGCGTCCCATAGCATTTTGAATCTTTCGCCCATTGTGTACTTAGGCAAACCTTGCAGATTTTTGAGGCCTGTTGCTGTGTGCGACCCTTGTCTTATGTATAGTCTGAGGCATCCTCCATTTTTCTTGCTTGGGCGCCACGTCTCTTTCTGTTCGCAAACGGGCGACACACCTCTATTGCATGACTGACAGTACGTCTTGAGCCTCACTAGCTTTTAGGCGTCCTCTTCATATGCTATTTATCGATGCACGCTAGCGGGTGCCTCATCTGCGTGGACGGTAGGGCGTATGTGTCGACGCCTAGGGGCTAGCACACCAGCAACCTAGAAGCTTCTGTGCGTTCGCGTAGAAGTAGTAGTTAAGATCATTCCTCTGACAAGCAGACTTTTGGCGATCACTATAGGGACGTTGATTGGAAGGGTCGATCACACACAAAAAGGGCGTGATGATATTCCGCGGGATAAGATAGCGCGACAATTACTAAGTCTATGATAGGACTTACCAAGAGCTTTTTACCAGTAAGAACTTCAAGCGTGCGCTAGAGTATCACTCAATCGATCGTATTGTCTCATCGTTGCGCATCTAAATATTAGCACGGATAGACCTACACATGTGCTGTCTACTTTTTATCATTGCCTTTTTTTGGTTGCTTGTGTCTGCATTGAGATATGTATAAGTGGGTTATATATAATGTTAGCGTGTGTTTATGGGATCTTGTTAGTTGTAGGGGGGGGGGGAAGAACTGGGCATCAAACATAGACATGGTATGCTTTACGTGGCATTCGAAAATATCGTTCAATGTATAAGGGTAATCGTCATCATATGCCTTGATGCGCACTCAGCGTTACCTCTTATTCTGGGACATGGATCCTATTCCGGGGGATTACGCGGGTAGACAATGCAGATCGTGTGGGCTACATTGGGAACGGGTGTGTTAACTCGGGGTGCGGTCTTGGAAGTAAGGGACAATATAAGTGGGGAGCTTAGGACATATATTGAATCATACTGGAGCTTGGGATATCTCTTGGATCTCTTGACAAGATTGGGTGAACTGGTGAACAGGGACGTGTTAAGGATGCATCGGTCGAGGCGAGTGAGGGGAAAGTATTTGTTCTGTGTTTTGGCGATAGTTAGAGTGACTTACACTGGGACATTAAGGATTGAAAGTGGGGGTTGGTGAGGGTGAAGGGGCAAGGGTAGAGTGGTGTGACATGTGTAAGTTGAGGGGTGAAGGGGAGGGTATACAGTAAGGCAGGGGAGGATTAGTATTGAGGGGGTACAAAGGGGTGTGGTATGTAGTGGCAGGGGGAGCTACGTTACTGATGGGGTGACCAAGGAACATGAACTGACTATCTTGATATCGGTAGGGGGTATGTATGCTAGGACAGGGTGGGGTGCAGTAGACGGATAGGGCCGGTAGGGAGGTTGAAGGTATTTGGGTAACACTAGGAGGTGGCTGTGATGGGTTGGACGGAGTATGGTCGGGTGGCAAAGGATAGGGTGGGGGATGTAGGACTAGATGGGCGTGGGTAGGGTGGCGGACGTCGTTTTAGAGGGAATTCATAGTCGGGAATGGGGGGGGGTGGCACACGACGGGTGGGGGTTGGACAGTGGCGTGGATTGCGGGGAGTTAATTAGGGAGGCCGGACATTATGGGGTTCTCTTCATGGTAGGTGTGGGTGCGTCACGACAGGGTGTAGGGGTTAGAGACGGGAGCACAGTGAGTACATTAGTACAAGTGAATCGTAGTAGGGTGGGTAGAGACATTCGGGGGGAGTATGAGGGTGGGTGAACGGGGGGGTAGTGGTGGGGGGGGGGGGGGGGGGGGGGGGGGGGGGGGGGGGGGGGGGGGGGGGGGGGGGGTGGGGGGGGGGGGGGGGGGGGGGGGGGGGGGGGGGGGGGGGGGGGGGGGGGGGGGGGGGGGGGGGGGGGGGGGGGGGGGGGGTAGGTCTGATACTATATAGTTGTGTATCAGACTCTGGAGATCTAGTGAGAGGTTTACAGTAGTCTTGAAAGGGGAGAAGGTAGGTTAATTGACAGGGGAGGAGTAAGTACTATTGATAGGTATATACATAACAACAGAATTAAAGGGCAGAGAGTGGGACATTGATTGGAAGGAACTGTAAGTAAGGAAGGTGTAGGTTGACTAATGGTAGGGGGTAGATGGTGTAATGGGAGAAGTAGAGGTATTAACATGTAGAGTTGGAGGGGGGGGGCAGGGAATGAGTTGGGACTGTAGTTGACACAGTGGAATGGGTGTGAGAGATGAGGATGAGAGGCAAGGGGGAAAGGGGATAGGAGCAACTTATGGTCAATTAACTTTATCTATTCTAATGTAGGGTAGAGAGGGGCAGGTGGGGAAC
Source organism: Dicrocoelium dendriticum (assembly GCA_944474145.2). Lineage (NCBI taxonomy): Eukaryota > Metazoa > Platyhelminthes > Trematoda > Plagiorchiida > Dicrocoeliidae > Dicrocoelium > Dicrocoelium dendriticum. The sequence continues at coordinate 241,023,152 of OX104063.1, read as the reverse complement.
TCAACATTGTCTGGAAGAAATTACGTCTAGACATGTAAGGTCACAATATTATAATAACAGGGGGAGTGTGAGGGTAGAAGGGTCATGAAGTATGTGGGTAATGGCAGGGAATGGTTCTAGTTATAGATGGTGGGTCAGGGTCTTACATGTGAGGAATGAAACACATTCAATAGCACCGGTGGGTGTGGTGACAGTGGGATGGATGGATACATAGAGAGAAAGTCATGAGGTCAGCGGAGTGCAGGAAGTGTTAAGCGGATGTGTATAGTACGATGATGTATGTTGGCACGTTTATGTCATGGATATTCAGATCAGCATATGAGCAGGTCACATATGTGTCATTGGGAGAGGGACAGTGGGAGATTGGAGGGCGTGATGTATATTGGGTTGTTAGTGGGTAGGGGGGGGGGATATGATGGAAGTGATAGCAGACGAGGGTGAATGATACACATAGTACTACTGTGAGAGAGAGGTTAGGTAGGAGGATATCTCTCTTTGTGCGATCTGAATAGTTAAGACTGGAGGAAGATTAGGTGGGAGGCACTTGAGTCAGGGAATTATAAGAGAGTAAGTGAGGGACGAGTGATAGTGTATATGTGTAGAGGATCTGTTTTATGGACATGGAGAGATTAGAGGGTGATAGTGATGGTGGGATAGGATGTTAGAGTGAAGTGAGTCACACACGTGATCAGAGTAAAAAGACTAATAAATGTGTGCAGTATGGAGGGACGGACGAGTAATGGAGTGATCTTAAGAGGGTAAGAGTGTGTGGAGGTGGCATTGCGGTATCTGGGGATACACTCGTAGTGGGTGGAGTGATGAGACGTAAGCACATGGTGGCGTTGGTCGAAGAGAGCTTCGAGATTTGGTGATGCAATTGTTTATCTATTGACTTCTTATTTTTAATTAGTTGGTTAGGTGAAGGTGTAGAGTGGAGGCGGAGATCTGTGTTTTTAAGAGATTACGGGTAGTGGGAGCGAGAGGGGGAAATACAAAGGGGGTCCGTATTGGCAATTATTCACGGGTCAGGGAGTTAGTGGATTCATGCGTAATGGACATGAGTACTCACAGGCATAAGGATTGAGACTCTGCAAGACATGACAGCGAGGGACGTAAATAGCTTAGAATATAAGATGGTGTTGGCGCCGGGCGGCGACGCTCTTGTGTGCGAATGAGAGTAGAGGGTTGTGTACGAGTTGGATCAGGCTTCTGTGGCGGGAGGGTGGGTGTGGAGCTGAAACATAGAGGCACAACAGTGAACGCACGCATCATGTGGTCGTTGACGAACATGGTCTACATTACGGGTAGTGTGGGGTGGTGGTTACGGGGGGGGGAGAGTGGTGATAGATCATTGCGAGAGAGTAGAGGAGCGGAGATTGATAGAAGTGACACGGTAGTATGATAGTAAACAGGGTGTTGGACAAAACAGAGTGGTGGCGGACTGATGGAGGGGCGAGATGGATGCGGCTAGGAGGAGGGTGTGGTGTTGAGGAGCTGGCTCTTAGGACGTTAGGTGAGACGAGCGGGATAGTGGTTTTACACACTGAGGACATTGTAGATTCAGGATCTAGTTAACGTGTGTTGGGGTGTATATGCATGTGAGTGAGGACTAGGGTGATGGAGGGCGACACGATCATTATTAATAGTCATGTGCTGGGGGGATTGAGTTATAGACATGAGGTGCGGGGGGGGGAAAAGGGTGGTAGTGGTGCACTCAGATCGACAAGGGTGATGTGCAAGAGAAAGGAGACACTGTGTTTGGGGAAATTAGGATTTATTGGATGCATTTCAGGACAGCGGAGGAGGGAGACGCGGTGATATACGGGACACGGGGTTCATCAACTAGAGTTATATAGGAGTGGTGTTGAGGAAGCGGGTAGAGGATATGGATAGTTGACTATTATGGAAGAACAGTGTATGTCATTAGATAATGAGGCCGTTAGATGGAGGGAGCAGCGGGTGTGCTCTGTGTATTTGGAAGGAGTGTGCAGAGTGTTATGGAGTCGATATCTATGGTGGTGTACATAAGATAGAGTGACTCATCGGTTACATTGTTACTTATGAGACAGGGGGAGAAGTGTGAATTACATCACAAAACAGGATCATATTCTCGGCAGCACGGCGCTTAGTGTAGGTCACACTATATCAATTGTGGACGATGACACACAATCTTCCGTGTGATGGGCACATTGAATGTGTATGCGTACGATTGGAGGGATGTACAGTAGATAGGGGGATGGTGAGGAGGAGCACATATGTAGGGGCGAGAAGTGTAATGTGGAAAAGATACAGATAAAGATGTTATATTAATGGGATGAGGGATTAGTATCGACTCAGGACGGGAGAGAAGGTTGGAGCGGGTTAGTCAACGGGGGTAAACATAGGAGTGTGATAGAGGTCATGTCATGAACGATTTGAAGTCGCATACAGAAGTAAGAGTTTAATGATTGTGGTTATAGAGAATAGATAGATGGTTTATAAATTAGAATAGGATGAAATTTAGAATAGAATGATATTATGTTGATTGTTAATTAAGTAAGTATTATAGAACGGTAGCACAGGTGGCGGAGCATAGGAGATACGGGGATCGACAGTTAAGGGGGGGGTAGGATGGGGTGTAGGTCATGAGGGGGAGGGTATTAAGGGGGAATAGATGGATGTGTGGAGGGTTAGGGGGGAACGATGTCATAGGGGATAGGTATACACTGACTATTATTTGAATGGAACGTTCTATAGGGTGACAAATCATGTCGGAAGAGGGTGATATGTGTTAGAGAGGAATGGGTGTATACATAATAGTAGAATGTGGGTATGATGAGGTGAAGTGAAGGGGGAGATCAGGTATCAGTAAGGGACATTTAGTGGGGCGGTGGGACACTATGAGGGATAGGAGTGATACAACGGTGTGACACGGTAATGGCATACTCATTCGAAGTGACTTGGACGGTTCTGTGAGGAGTGTAGGCTAGAGAATGGTAGGAGTATTGTTATGGTAGATAGCTTATAGACAACATCGGATAGAAGGTAGATAGTGAGGGATGTAGGGTTATGTTGAATAGAGAGGGGGGTTTGGGGTGGTATAATACTAATCAGTGACAGTTGATACGGACATGGGTGGTCTGTTGTTTAAGGTGAGATGTGTATTTTGGAGGGGGGTGTTGGAAATAGTGAGGGTGTGGTGGGTGAAGAGGTATTTGGGGATAACACACATAGGAGGACACAGTTGGTTTAGGTTGGGTTAATGGGTTTGTCTAGATAAGAGTGATGTGTTAGGAGGATGGTGTAGACAGAGAGGCACATAGGGTGTATAGTTGAAGATCTGAGGGGGGTGTTAACTTGGGGATTGGTGTGTAAAGGTATAGGAGATTTTAGGGCGTAGGAGGGGTATGGGGAGCTTAATGAGGTGTGGCATTGTTGTTTTGGTAGACAAGTAGGTGGCGCCTAGACATACTGTGCGGGAGTAGTATTTCGAATGAGGGTACATTAGGAGTGTAAACGTGTTGATGGGTATAGGGATGACGAGTTGACACGTAATATGATAGTAGGCACACGATACACATAGCGGATAAACGATCTGGTAGGGATGTAGAAGGAGGGGATGAGGGAAATGGGTGGGTTGTGAGTTGAGTGGTAGATAGTCTGGGGACGTGTGTGTGACAGATAGTGAGGAGTGGGGTTGGACACATAGGTAGGTTGTCATATTCTAGATTGGGGTGATGATGAGATGTGTTGTATGGAGGATGATGGTAGGAGGTGGTGAAGAGATGTAGTTATAATGGGTATTGTAGCTATGATAGGGAGGATAATGGGGAGAACATGAGGGTTGATGTGTTGGCATAGGGTATGGCTGTTAGTTTAGGGAGTGCGGGAATGAAGTAATTGGGATTGATATGTTATTTGGGAGATGTATTTTGGAGGGGAGAGACATAGTTGATTGAGAGTTGAGGTTTATGTAATTGACGTGTGTTATAGTAGGGGTGGATGAGGGATTCCGTCTTCAATGAAATGTGCATTGGAAAGGACCTGTACATCGAAGTTTTTAGTTTGTGCATAAAATAGATTTTTACATTATCTTAAGTCGATTTAAAAGTTTGGCAAAAATGCGCTAATACATTCTATGTAACCACCTTCCGAATTCGTAGCAAAATATATCCTATCACGTTTTGAATATTAACGCTGGGATATCGCACAGCATCCTAGATCTTTTTTCTGGACACGAAAGTTTGCCTAAAAGAAAAAGTGCTATGGATGGGGATTTAATGATATGGTTTCGGTTTTTAATGGAAACAAATCACGAATATTTATTTCAGCTCGTTGGGATTGATGCTCGATAGGGTTATTAAAGGGGCATATTTCTCATCGTTTTAACAAGTTGTATACTTAGCCTTTTGAGGATACTTTTATAACGTGAACTGCGGACATTGCAGTATTTGGGGAGAAAAATGCACTACGGACTAGACTATTTAACAACGCTGCATTTAACCTGTCCTAGGTAATATTCGTGCTAGTGGCATGAGTGCCGTCATACGACGAAGTTGATAAGTTAATCGTGGTCGAGCAGTAAGGTTTACTCGGTAAACATTTTAAACAGTTAAACAAAATGCATGTTTGTATATTGTTAATCTCCGGAAATGTAGCTATAATATACCTGCCACTACAGTCTTGCTAAAGCATAGCACTACAGAAAACAAGTTGGATTTATAAATTAAAACTTTGTGGAAATAAATTAGGTAAACTGCAGATGCATTAATCAGATGTATTAAGCAGATAAATTATTATCAATTGAATTAATTATAATTAATTACTAGTATTATCATTATTAATTGTTATTATAGGTAATCTAATTCTTATATTTTGAATGAATAAATAATAAATAATAATTAATTAATAGTTATTAATGTTTAATATTTATTATTTATATTAATTGTTGCTTATAATTATGATTATTCAAATAATTATTAATTAGTTATTAATCAGATGTATTAAGCAACAAGTAATTGCGTTATAAATCCAATCCATAAGTAGCACAGTATATAACAAGTAAATTAGGTGCAATATGAGTGCTGTGAATCAAACTTACTTATTTACATAAGAAACAATGCCTGTTGGATCAGAACGCAATTTAATATTCCCGAAAGAGTATTATAAGTTTGCCAACCGATTATAAGTGGCTTATTATTTGTCATACACCAGAGGACATGTAACATAAGTGTGTGAAAAGGCTCAACGATACTTCCAATTAAATTTAGCAGATTATCGTGCACTCATAGACCAAACCATGGTTAATTGAGACAAAAATGAAAAGCCTTAAACATACAGGCGCAGGAAACTTATTTCTTTTGGATAACTTAAAAACTTTTTAAATTGTTGCAATCAACTGTTTATTTTTAGCAAAATATTAAATGTATATTTAAGGACTTATTTTTTCTATTCACAAATCCCATCGTTGGATATTTCCTACATATGATTTCCGAGCAACTGCAATATTAAACATATATTTTTATAATTACTCAGAATGAGCGTACAATAAAATATTTAAGGATAATTGCTTTACCTTTTCAGACTGCTAATTAGCAAACTTATGCTTTAATGTTCTCGCACAGTGCCTACTTTTTGCCATTTTTTTCACTGTGCAATATTACGCTCGTAACTAGTCTATTGTCCTTAATTCTAATTTAATAATGACGTTAACAGGAATTTGTGTTGCTTTCACTATTTTGGCATTATGTTGGAGTTTAGGTTTGTAATTCTGCCGTTTTCTCTTATGCATAAGTGAAATTCTCTAGACTCTGCTTTCTTTCATGGCTACAAACTGTGCGAATAGACTGTGCGTTGCGATATTTGGATTTTGAATATGAGTTTCGTGTAACAATTTAAATTATCGGGCAAGGTTTGCATTATCTACAATTCTGAAACCTGGCAAAGTTTGCGGTTGTGTGCATGCAAGTCTTATGCTCATAAATAAATGCCACACGAAGCTAGTCCAAAAGAATGCTGTGTATGGGTATAGTTATCTATTAAACAGTTGGCTGTCCCTGAATTATTGACAGATAAGTAACGCAGTAACCATCATATATATGCATGAATTAGGTATCAGTTCCTATTGGTACACAACGAAGTAACCTTCTGATACAAGTCATTGTGTTACCGATTTTCGTGTAACATTTACTCACGTGTTAAATGCCACTTAGCCCACCTGGAGAAAATAATACAAATATTTTTGTGCCGAACACGTGATTCTACTCTTTTAGGTTGCAGAAAATTTTATATTTCACTGCGGAATGTTCTTGCGATTTTAGTGAACTAAACATTGATTGCTGGTTCATTACACAAGTTAACTTTCACGAGGAAATATTTTGATCGAATTTGTCCTGGTTCTTGGCAAATTCCGTTTATAAGTCTGGTTGCAAATATTTCAGGTGAAATTATGTTTCAAATAAGATTTGCATGCATTGAATATGTATTTTTGCTTTAGGTTTTGTAGATTAAAATCAGTTTATGTGTTATTCATCTCAAACAAATATCACCAAGATTAAGCAGATGATAACGCTGCCCATAGCTAAATATGGACGATGTGCCAAACAAACATTTGCTGAATGCTCTTAGCTTTCTTGTCACACATACGTATATAACTAGAAACGATGAAGCAGCATTTAAGGAAAAGAACTGTAGCTACCTTGAAGAGCTCGATTTCGGCAGAATGTATGGATGTTATGACAAATTCAGCTAGGTAATTTAACGAGTAAAATTTGAATCACAACTTGCGCTGTGTAACTGAATTGTGAATAACACCGTACGCCCAGATCACTGTTTGACGAGCTTACAGGGATGCGTCCATTATACATGTTTTCTAAATATTTAGAGAAAATGCTTTCAGGTGGCATGCGACTGAGATTGGGACTTTGGTAAAGAGCATTAGAAACGAATTTTTACTTCCCATTCGCATTTAGAAAATTCAAAAGCGTTTAACCATCGATACTTAATGACAGTGCTTGTTAAATAGATCATTTATTCTTGTCAACGTATGATTTCCTAATTCGTAGAAAGTAGAAATCACGATTAAAATCCACACACAAAGATTTGCCTAGCCGGGGAATCGAACCCCGTACCAACGACTTTCCGGTTCGCTGCTCTACCACTGAGGTACCGAAGGCTGACGATTAGGTGCGCAATTTTTAATACATGACTTTTGCTTGGTGCTCGATGTATGGTCATTGAGCTCGCAATAGCTATCCTGGTTTTGCAGATAGGCTCACTCACCCGTCACTTTCCAATGCACCGAAGTATCTATCATTCAGATTTCAAAAGGGCGATGGAAGATTCATTGTGTATGTTTGTGAGTAGTGTAAAGATCTAGAAAGTAGAAGTCACGATTAAAATTCACACACAATAATGTATGTGTCATTATCTTCTAGTACAGGATATACTTTTCTGCATTATATACGTTTTGTGTCGCAAAATTGCAGGTCTCAGAGATAATAGACGACACTTGTTTTGGAACACTTCACGGATTCGGCCTCTGTTATACTTCATTTTAAGAATTCCATTACAGCTAGTTTCTTCGTTCTCTACAACTTAGATGTATCAAATATTCATTCTTGAGACCATGATTTGAAACGCTTTTCTCGAATTTTACAAGGATACGGAACGTGTACTATTGCCGCAGTAACAGAGATGAATAAAGTCGAAAGTTAGTCACTTGGATCTCTGTGGTAAAACAGTTTGTAAAGTCTAAGCATACACAAGCTTGTTTATTATGGAAGATTCCGTAGACTGGTGTGGATTCCAGTTGCGATATAATGTATTTAATTTATTGTATACTCATCTAAAATGTTTATCGAATGTGAAGCTGTGGCGTCGCTTCCAATTATTAAACCTCTTTAGTGAGTTGAAAAGGCGAGGGCGGTTTATTTAGACATTCGTGAATAAATTAATAAATGTAATATATTCTTGGTTACCATACCATTAATTTCCCCTACTAATTCTATGTAACCAGTACGCAGACCAAACTGCACATAATCCCATAAAGTAACCACCTTCTTGCGTTTGGCGATCTTGTCAATTGCTGAGCTGCTACCCTGTACTCTGCACAGCAGTAACGCGCAAATCAGTGGATACAGATCTCCACTATATAACAAATAATAACTTATTCGCGATGGCGATTGTTGTCTCTGGTAGCTCAGTGGTTTTAACCACGGACTGACAAAAGACGAATTGTGGTTTCGAGCCCTAGCAGGTTCCGATGGATTGTACAGTGTCTTAATTCTTGATACCAAACTGTATCGCTTGTTCGGTGTGCATGAATTTGCACAGTACATGGAAGGTTTTAAACGGCCATTCAACAGGCAGCTCGACTTCTACCAACGTATTGTCCGATCCTCCTAGTTATGCACTTAGCTTGCTTCAGGTGTTCAAAAGTATTTCGTACATAAGCAGATGGTGGGGAAGTAACGCAAATCAGTTTAAATGGAGGTCTTCGATGATTACGTCAGCTTTTCCCTTTTGCACAGAATGGCAAACCCTAATGGTGGTTGCAATTATACATATTGCAATTACTATGTTTGAATTCCCTAAAGTATGTTAAATGTGCCATCTAAAACATAACTTGAATTGCAGGATTTTATTACGAAGCCACATTTTATTTTCAGATAAGAGTTTGGTGGCTTTTTAAACTACACCTTTATAAACAGCAAGTGGATGATGAGCGAAGTTATAAAAGCGATTTCGCATATGATTGACCATGCGTCATTTCGAAATTCAAAACTGAATCACCCAACTATCCCACGAGATGCATCGCTATTTAACGCTTACGTATTTTAGCGAGCGTTTTATTTTACTGTTTTGTGCTATTTCTTAAGGGGGTAGTTAACTTCTACCAAGAGTGTCTTCGCGAGTTAGCGCACATCTGATGGGAATACCACGTGAGCAACGAGCGTGTTCGACACATGGTTTACGGCTCAGGAAAAGGAAATTAAGCGCTCAGCACCGTTATTTAAAGCACCAAACTACGATAGCTGGCCACGTGTTACGCATGTCAACACACCGACCCCCGCGACGTGCCTTGTCTGCGCGCAGAGGGTAAATATGGAAGGAAATATAAGCTGGTCTAGCGATGACTTGGTCAAGAGGAGTGAATTCACACACTTCGATGCTGGTCACAGTTGGAGCGTTTCGGCTCCCGGGTTGGGGTCCGAAAGATGATGGACACTTTTGGCTGGTAGCATTTGCTGACATGAAAAAATGAAATGAAATGTGTCAGCTTATACGCCGTAACGGCGCTTCGCTGCCGCGCGACCACCACCAGTCGCGCGCGGGCTGAGTATACCGCGAGGACGCCCACCCCTACGCGGATTCGAACCGGTGACCTTATGGTTGGAAGGCAAACGTGCCAACCACTCGGCCACCGGCCGACATGACTAGGGGCCGAACTGATTGGCGTTCGTGTTGTGAGTTTATTTGCCCACCGCATCCCTCTTAGCCTCACTCTCCAACCACGATCTCATTATTTTGCATGGTAAATTATTTTTTTATATTATATAGTAGCTGGCAGGTAGCTTAACGGAAGGATACCCATCCGTTACCGGTAGCTCAGCTGGCTTGTAGCTGCTGCATTTTATTCTCTTTTTTTCTTGTAGGTATTTATCTCTTGATAATACCCAAATCAGGAAGCTCCAAAATGGGCGGTGCATGAGTAATTAAGGTTGTACTACAAACTAGGCAGATGACGCTAGAGCCACTGGAACGCTGCAAGTCGCTTCGGCAGAAACAGCCAACAGAGCTCCGGTTCAAAGCGATAAACGAAATATTTGTTCTGCTTAAAGCAACACCAGTGCATGCAAACGAATTGGTGACCTTTTACAAAATTTAGACTGAAAACAAGCCTAAAGAATATTAGGATATTCCTGCGTAATCCTGCAGCAACTCCCCGAATTGTGCAAAATGATTGGTCAAGGGGGCTGAGCACGATGTCACTGAACCCAAATAAAAAGGACTGGCCGAAACTAACAAAATATAGCTCAACCTAACCACAAGTGTTTCGGATCGATGCTGAAAAGCAAACCCGTATCTGGGTTCACAAATACTTATGGCTTCCTCAGCAAATAGCCCGAGCTTCGGTTGCGACTGGCAACAAACATTTAGGATCCCGTCTCTGTAACCAAAACCTAGTTGTACTCAGAGACTATAGATACTGAGACCGCGAATCAGGGAATGTCCTTGTTCCGATACCATCGTCCTTGCCTGCGAGATGGTGCTCTCTTTTAAAATCTTAACTACTTACAATGCGAACTACTAGACGATCCCGAAAAGCGGTCGATTTTCCTCTATGACGTCGTTTGCGCCTCAGACACACAGACAACATGTCGTGGCAACCGTATATCAGTCGCGATCGTCCACTCATGAGATGGATTTCCAAATAATATCATCAATGACAAAATGGTAACTCCCAACTTACATGAAATTTCTCATTTCCGGCGATTTCAATGTTCAAGACTTGGAAACCTCGGCACCCCCAGCGAAACACACAAGGTCAAACCGCAAGATCTCGCAAGCATTCCGTTCTAAAATCCCATCGTCTAACCTACCAGGTACAGAACAGCTAACATACCAAAGGTTTAACAAATGAGGAAATCATGACTGACAAGGAATTTATAGGCACCCCACTTGTGTTATGCGGTCATGCCATCGTATATAACAAGTGTGTGTACGCTGAAAATTCGGAGTACCCCATAGAACGAATACGTAATAGCACACAGTACTACATCCTGAACAAACTATTTGAGACTATTGGTCGGGATGGCTTGAAAAATGGTCCAAATTACTCCGCATGGATTTAGTACATTGACGCTTCAGTAATTTCTATCGCAGGTGGTTTAGTAACGAAGGTAGTTCGCTCCACAAATCCGTGCAATACATCAGAAGTAGGACCCACAAGCATATGTCAATAAGGAATGCTGGTTGGCCCACTTACATAGATCGTCTCAGTCCCGAAACCTGGGGCGTTTATTTGACCCACCGCAACCAATGTAACCTAGTTGTACTTAAGGACAAATCGACTCATCAAAACATTCGACCAATAAATATTCCAACAACTAAAAGCTCCTATACAAATATGGTAACGGCATCCGATAATTGATGCTCTGTATCCTCCCACCTATGACGCTAGTTTGAGCGGCACATATTGTCGAAGAACAGTCAACGCGCTAGGAATGCAGTACGCATTACAAAGATAAATCCGTCAGTGTAACATATCCATATATCCAAACCAGCAACTTCAACACTTACCAACAGTAATATTACTAATCCCATTGTGTTGAAGCAACTACTAGCACGGTGCATTAACAGTGCTCCCGGAATCGAATATATTCACCCGATAGGGTTGAAAGTAACAGCAAGAACGCTAACTGGGCAATTATCACAATTATTTTAAATGTTCTTTAATAAACAGATCCGCCTACCATGTGCAAACATAACTTAATCACTCCAGTGTTCAATATCGGTAATTCCAAAGAACCCGCTAAATATCAGCCAACGGTCATTCTCCCTGTGCTCTCAATAGAGGTAGAGGCAATCATCACTTAGCGTTAAGTAGACCGCATATAATGTCATAATATCTTTGCTACCGAGCAACACGGTTTCCGTCAGAACCGTTCATGCACAACTAATCTACTGTTTACAGGCAGTGGTTGGATGGAAGCGGTCAAGGTACAGACTGCATTTACCTCGGCTTCTCCAGAGCCAGTTACCGAAGGAAGCACCGCTTGCCGTTTTACGGTCCCAAAAGTTGTGATATTGCCGATCTATATTTCCATGTATCAGGCATTCTTTGCGGTATCAGCAACTGTATGTCAGATCAAGAATTGCGCTGTCTGATCCTATTTATTTCGAAGTTGGATTGCCAAAGTGGTCAGAGTTTGTGTGCCGTCTGTATTTTGTGTTCATTAACGAGTTGACGCGCTTGTTTGAGTCAGATTTCTTACTGTTTGCTGATGATGTTAAGATGAGTCGAATGATCGCTGACCCAACATATCACCCTGTACCTCAGCTAGTACTATATATTGAGTAGGAATGCACACTTGGCATTATGCTTCAGTTCAATGCGGGATTGTGCCAGTTATTTCGCATTCTCCACCAGTCGAATATCATATAACATTTTAATGATCATTCATACAGACAGTCAATCAGGAGCGTGACCTTGGAGCACTAGTCAAGGCTAACCTGCGCTGCTTAGAACAAAGTGAGAAGTCCTTAAATTTTAGCAACTCATTATTTGGCATGCTGCGGAGGATATTCAGGCGGTTTGATCCTCCATCTTTTTGAATTTACCTAAGATCTATTTGCGATGCCAAGTAAAGAAAGGGGCAGAGGTGTGCAGTAAATTTTTTGATGGATTTTCCATGCACCATTTTTTGAAGTACGTAAAGCATTTTTCTGACCCCACGTCAATCTATAGAAATAAAAGGTTATTTTACATGTTATCGGCTTATATTCCTTTATACAGAGCAAGATGAAATTTACTACGCCTGATGTATATTTTGGTGGCAAATAAACAAAGGGCTATGCACCGAAATATTGAGTTGTATTCAGTGTTCTATGTTTGCACTTAGAAGTTGTACTTAGCAGATAATGATTAAAAATTCCACGTCATCCACTCCAATCATAACGAAGGTAAATTAAACGCTTTTCAATCCTGCTCGAGGCAAAGTTTCAATTTTCACCAGTCCTGACTAGCACTTCGAAAGCTTGCAAAACAGAAGTTGATACCAGTTTGTGGGAAATTTGCTTTGTATTTTACAGATCCATCGATACCTTGTGGCAATTCCGTCCCAGTATTCCAACTGAAGATTGTGGTAACCATGTAATGAAGATCGATTGGCTCAATCTCATTGGTTGGCTTGCTGACTCATTTTACCTCACCATAGGTCGTGTGTCTCTTGTTTGACTTTCCGTTTAACATGGGATTGAGACTCAGTTGTACTTGATTATTTTACTAGATACATTTTTACCTGTTCTGTGGCATTCTTACAACAGCAAGTTTGCTGTTTAATATTTGATGTCTAAAATTTCCACGGCATTCACTCTAATCATATTGAAAGTAAATGAAATGCTTTTCAATACTGCTCAAATCAAGGTTTCACATTTCACCAGTCCTGACTAGCACTTTGAAAGCTTACAAAACAGAAGTTGATACAAGTTTGTGGGGAATATTATGTGTACTTTACAGATCCATCGATACATTGCGGCACTTACGTCCGCGTATCCCAAAGCAAGATTTCATTTATAAATACAAATGTGCCACTTTGTTAGAGATACGGATTACGACTCCGGCCGAACAACAACCACATCGTAACTGCGAAGGCCTTGTGCTAGCATGTTAAATGAGCACTGGTTTCAGGGCAAGCTATGAGCGCGGTTTACTGGATGAAACGTTTTGATGATCTGAAACGGTTACGTACAAATTAGATCGGTTAGATTACCGGCCCCACGGAATTACGCAACAGATTTTAAGGTTCTAAATAAATAATAAACGATAATGTTTCGACGAAGAAGGAAACCGTTAGAATTCTTTGTGATGCAACGCATAATGCAAACATGCATCATAGTCTTTTGCATGCGCCATCAACCTCGCTGTATGACTTGTGGTCATTCCATCTATCATTAGTTAAATTACAAAAAAATTGGTCAAATCGTATTTACCAAGATAGTCAGAACATTTCTTATAGTACTCATATTCGGTATGCAAACTTGGATGTAATTTGTCTGGTTCCATCTAGAATAATGAATGCTATCATGACAGGTACCATGCCGACGAAAGTTATATTATACGGTGCGCACCTTTCACCGATTTTCAAAATATGTACAGGTTACACCGTGTTTCAACGGATTGTTGTGGTAATCGGAAGAACATTTAATTATGCCGTTTTGAATTCCCGTTAACCAGATAGAGTAAACTGCTCAAAATATCGCGGCTTATATGAAAAACCTACGAATAATTGAAAGCCGTAAAAATAGAAGGCACAACGCAAATTCTGTACATGATACGTTTCGGGTTCGAAATTCATTAATCGATACTCATGTAACGCACTTCACAATCTTAAAGGTATTTCTTTGGACGCTTTTGCACCACAGTGAAATAATAAATGTTCGCATTTTCTTCCTAATACGCAAACTGCTTAAAGAAATCTGCCCAACGAATAACCTTGTCATTTGCTTAAGCGTCAGGAAGTTGACAAATCTTCTTTTCCGTCGCGGATGAATGCGATTTTTTGGTTTTTCCGAGCTAAACTTAACGCATGAGCTATTTGCAGAAGTACGTAACATTGCAAGTGCGTATATTTTACAATGTATACATTTTGCAATATAGGTTTAAAAGCGGTCTCGCTATACGGTTGCATAACCGAGGAATATGATTGCCGCATCCGATGGACGGATAGGACTAAGGGCTCTGTACAGATAACTGGTTCACCTTGATTTGTTCATGCTATGACGCGGCATATCGCTGAAATTAATGAACGAAACGCTGCTCATATAATATACACCAATGATTATAATTCAGCAGAACAACTTTTGTATAACGCATGTAAATAATCTATTTCAAAATTGAATGCATGCCGTTTATCACATGCTGATAAGGCTGTATCAACACTACGCCGTGTAGTAAAAATCATGTAGATGCAAATGCAAGTGAGCTCCGGTGAAAGACTAAACGTCAGTCCGCAGAATGCAACCAATTAGTCAAATATGGCAAAATTATTTGCGGACGAGGAGACACAATCAACACATTAATATCGAAAATCCGCTGGCCTTTTCTCGGTGAGCATTTTGAAGACCTTCAGTCGTTAGCTTCCTGTGAAATCCTGGTAACCATAAAACTATCCTTCTTGTCTCCTAATATTCCAGCATTATTAAACGATGGCCGAACTGATATAAACGTTGTCACTCAGATATGGTTGCTCAATAGAATGACAGACGGTGAAAGTTTGCTGTCGGGCTTGACACTCGTACCAAAATGCAAGCATACAGAAGAAGGTAGATTAACTAACTTTTACCGAAGTGACCTGCACTGCAATGTCTGGGAGGATTCAATCTTAAAGTTCACCGATTCTCTTCAGTGCCGCTTGTAATTAAATGGCAGACAATTGTTATAGAGTTTTAATGTATCGTTTCCAAAAATAATGTTACATTGCGCAACTTTCAGAGTCTGTGTAAAACGAAGAAACGCTAACATAATTATCGTGGGTTTTTCGATGTACACCGTTTAGGAACTCCTGATATAATCAGAGAACGATTTAAATCATGAGTGCATAACCAATGTTCCACTTTACAACCACGTTCGTATCCCACTTCATTAAGAACAGGTAAACGATAATCTTCGCTGTGTCTTGACTATACCAATGAGGAACATATGGTTGATGTGCTTGTTGTGGACTGCGCTTTGGGTCAAAGTGATCACACGATCATCAGTTCTGACGTAATCTGCTATGGGAAACCTCTACAGCAGAATCCTTAGATGTTGCGCACCATTGCAAGTTACAATCGCCTAACCCTATTTGGTAATGACACAATATTGTCGTTCCCCGCTGAAGGTTAACCGGATGTTGTTCAGCTCGAATGTTTCAGAAAATTTAATAAACTGGTTATGGATGCTTTAGGGACAATGATCCTGAAATCATTTATTTCCCAAGCAGCAGAACTGCATAGTGCAGGACTTTAGCCAACGCAGTCTGGCAAAAGTAAAAGTCATCAGCAAAGCCAGATAAACAACCTATCATATCCACTCCACACAACTGCGCAGACATAAAGTAGCTGCATACCAGCCAATTATATCTAAATCGTTCGGCTTTAATCAAAAAGGATGTACACGTATGGTTACGAAGATACTAAGTTTGGACAGTTAAAGTTTACGCTCCGGACGACTGTTGGTTTAAGTAAAACAGTTATAGAAGCAGCAGAGGCGTTACGGACGCAATACACTTCCCCATTTAAAGTATCTTTCCATCAGAGCATTGCCCAGTATTTATCTCCTTCCACGGCTCATATATGTTAATTTTACTGCTGTGGCTGTGGTGCAAAGTTTACGTAACTGCAAAGCCATAACTACACGAGCGTCACCACCATTCGGCAAGCGGCACTCAGACCAACAGCAAGACCACTGGTAAATCCTTTGACCTGTTGTTTTAAGGCTGCTTATATAAAAACCAAATTACTGTGGTCTAAAAACTTGGGATAATAGCGCCGATCCACGAAGACCGAAGCAAAACTGAGACCTCAAGCTGCTGCCCCTTGTCCCTTTCAATTCAGTGTCTGAGGTACTGTGGTCTGTCGAAGTCTTGGTGTTAGTGTGCCGCTTAGAATATTTTATAGTTATTGCTCCAGACCAACACGGCTTTCATCAACAGCGATCGTGCGCTAAAATATTAGTATGGGCTTGAAATCTTTGAACCCTGTCAGCTGATGCTGGATATTTCATTCATGTGTTCGACTTATGATTATCATAGTCATTCGATCGTTTTGAGCATTTGATTCTTCTTTCCAAAATCTAATATCACGAGATCTTTTACCCTTTCTTGCATTTAATATTCAAATTTTTCCTACATTATCATACTGTGGTCAGATTCCAGATTTCCTTGTCTTAACCCATACCGGTAGAATCTGCTTTGTCCTAGGCCTCCCTTCTTGATCTACGATTTGTTGTTTGTTATTCATAGATGACTGCTTGGAATATCGCTTCTGCATTGATGCTCTTTGTTGACGATATTCATATATGGCGACGGATTCAGGCGGATCTCGAGAAGTATTTTATTCCAGTGACTTAAGTATAGTGCATTAAAAATCAAGAATACATATATTACAGTTCATCATGAGTATCTGAAAGGCACTCTCCGTACTAAACTAGAGTAACTATTCCTACAAGCGATGAACAAAAGTACTGCAGCCATCATCCTTATAAGGCGACCGGAGCGTCCAGTTCTAGGTTAACATGAGCTGTCCTAATAATCTGAAAGCTGATAAAAATCTGCTAACCAATACAAAAGTTTGCTACGACGTGGATTCGGATTACTAGACACCACTATTCTCTGACGGACGCTTAATGCGTATGTTTTCCTCCATATCAAATATACACTTCGAGCGTGTTAGTATCGGCGGAAGCACCAATTGACTGCATTAGACCAACCACAACTTCAGGCTTCCAAATACATCATTAGATTGTGCCACCTTCCATAAGAGCAGAGGCTGAGACGTTTGGGATTATTCAGCGGGCGGTATCACCAATTCCAATGTAAAGCTTTATGGCACTGTTGAATTTACACAATCCAAAACACGTGTGGCGTTTTTTACTGCAATGCAGCAGTAACACAAATTTAGAGGCCAATCATTAAATTTAGCAGAACAGCACAGTCATCTGGATTGCCGTAAATTATTTCCATTCGCTTTTATTAACCACGAAAAGCTCTTCTCGAATCGGTTGATTTGTACATCCAGACTGGTCGTATTCAAAAATCGGTTGCATGACGCACACCGTCACACAGATTTTCTTACTTGACGCTAATTTTCTTCGTACTCTGTGGAAATATGTAGATTTATTTTCTTTCCATATTAAATCTATGAACTATATTGAATGCAGGAGAAATGCATTAAATACAAAAGCCCATAATGTAGCATCGGGGTATGTAATGCGGAGCTTCTTAACACCTATAACTGTATTTTTCAATGTTCCTTACGTTATTGACATAGACACAAGTGTAAGCAACCTTGCCGTAAACTTACGCCAATGGCCAGTGAATAAAAGCGTCTGTTTGTGCACTTACATACCTTGTTTGCAACGGAATTTATCGCGTTTTACCTATGGAATAGTAAATGGTCAAGTCATCTTTGGGAAAGTAAGAACGTAAAAGGAAGAATTTAAATTCGACTAGAGAACGTTTCATCCTCAGGACGCTTGGTGAAACATTCGTCGGTATTCAAACTTATCATAATGCTTTGCAACTGTTGTTGGTAACAACTTAGGCTTGCATTTTGCTTGAGTTGCATTTAGCCGTGAAATGTGTGTTTTGGGTTCGCCAGCATTCGATGCCCCATCATATTGGCACAGGACAATAAAAACCAACGTGCCCGTTTGAACTTGCATGATGAGTTGTTAAATCGATAAAACAACGATTTAACCTCTACGGTCAAGTTACTTAGTTTAGTTTAGGCGCATTAACACCGTTCTTTACCTGGGACATTTGACTGGAATATCATACTACAAATGCGGCTTCACACAGACGCTTACCAATTGCAATATGCTTGAAGTTGCGACATTGATAACCTTAATGGCAATCGACCAGAATCCTGACTATCTTTTGTAGGCGCTTTGAGATCACCATAATATTCGAAATGAGTTTTGATTATCATTCCAGGGTTTCTCGTGTAGTGGACGACCCTGCAGTCTAAAAGCCAGAAGCTTGTTATCATGAAGTAGGAACGTCGATTTATTTGGGTCACGTTGGTCGTGGACCCACTGCAATATGCATTAACATGCATTCATCAATGACTTAATGCATTGGTAGCCCGGAATGATCGTTCCTGGTTTCAAATGTTGGCCGAGGTTCGCAATTTATATGAAACGTCCCATCTGTTGATTTGAACCCAATCTGCTTACTTGGTCGTTGAATTGCGATTGTTAAGCAAGCAAATTTTTAATTAAGTTACTCAATATGTGCTCGGTGACTATATGGCTGCCCAACTTCTCTGATAAACATGAGCGATCTGTAAAATAGTTTTGCCCCGGCTGTAACGGTCGCATTTTTGGCAGTTCGTTTTGCTGCTCACGAGGATTTTAAAATGTTTTAATTCTCTCTGTCTTAGAGTTTCATAAACGAAGTCAATCTCGACGTGCATTTTTACCGAGTGCTTGGTCGAGTATAATATCTCGGTGAACACTATTGTTTATATTGCATCTCTTCGTGCTAGGCCATTTGTAATGTTTTAATGGAAGCGTAGTCCTTATTTAACTGAATGTATTGAAATCAGTGAGAGAACATAGTGTTTCATAAAAGCTGTATAATGCTTTAGTATTATTGTAGATACCTTTTTCTTCTTGTCTGACCCACGTACTTATTATCACAATATTGACTACGTATCATGTAAACAACACTGAGAAAGTCTCCTCTTGTTGTGTAGAAACGCTTGCATATCAATTGCGGAACTCGGCAAACATTTAAACCAGGACTAATCAACCCGGGTTATCAGTTCATCAAACCCTTTTAAACAATTAGGGGTTCGAAATCCTCCGAAATGCTTGCCGTTGGAGGGATTTTACATGCAAACATGCAGCTATACTGTAGTAATTAACTTATATTCATGAGTGCTTACGAAATGACGCTCTACCCTGCAGCGTCAGGTAAAGACTTCCGATTAACCATCCACTGACACGTTTAATTGCACGACAAATTTGGAAACGTGTGATGCTGATCATGCTCACGAAAGCTCAAAACCTCATCAGGAAATTTGAATGATGTAACGAACAAGCTGTCTGGGAGTTTTGGAAGACATTTTAATAGGGCAGCTCAGTTTCACCTTAGACCGCATAGTAGAGACTATTAGGAATAGAAAAATAAAGCAATAAAGAGACAGTTTTTAAATTGACACACGACAATAGTGAAGCTCATTACGAGAACTGGATCCGAAATATAAGCACAGGCCACTATCCATAACAGAAAAAATCATGTTCTCTCTCATAGGATCAAATACTATTTCAAGCATGCCATGACAACATATTTCCTGGCCGGATTAGAGAGTGCAATCCAGTCCAGCTAGTTAGAAGATTATAGGCAGAAGCAGCTAAGGCATACGATTATTCCAGTTGTAGAACGTAACAAACTGCGTAATTCTCTATCTAAACAGAACGGTTATACAATACACGCCTTGAAAGCTGATGAATCTGTGGTCATTTTTTATGCAGACAAGGTGGCTCGTGAATATTCTATTGAATAAAACGGATCATGTCGATAAATGAAACTGCCTCTGAGGGGCTTAACAACCAAACGCCGCTTCGAAAGCAAGCAAGAAAACACAACTTACAAACAAACTAAATAGCAATTTAACATTGCTCCATGACAGTAACTTGACCAAAAAGAAGAGTGTGACCAAACGATAGTGCGCGATCCGAACAATGCAAAATTTTATGGGATTTCAAAAATATATAAATTCGGTGCACACTAAGGCTAGTCGCCTCGCTCACAGAAAAACCTAGGTACAACCTAGCAAGACAGTTATGGAGACGTCTCAATAATCTAACAATTGAATTACAGCACTATATACACAGTGCATAGCAATTTCTGGAGAAACTCAAAACATGAGATTATGTTACGACGATGTAATGGTATCCTCCAACATGACCGCATTCCTTGCGTCTCCCAACTTTCAATCGACGAAAAATACATTATCGAACCGCTAGACAGAAAAGAGAAAAATATCGGAAAGATAATGACTGGATATCTGTGCAATCTTCATTACCTACGTCTCTCGATCTACTTCGCTTTTGATGGACTGGTCAATGGGCAGGTGAAAGGAGCCCGATGGGATCCCCTTTTACAGGACTCATTCTAGAAATTGTAACGCTAACAATTGAATAGGACGAACTGCTCATAGTCAACCTAACATTATGGATCCGATACGTCGATGACATCTACGTATAGGCTGCATCCGATTTGACCAACAACGCCATAGAGGAGATTCATTTTACGACAAAATCGAAGATAGAAGTCTAGCTCTAATGATTGGATGTGTCAGTCACCAGGAACATTGAAGCATAGATGCAAACATTGGTTTACAGGAAAGGAATACACTTTATTCTAAACGTTTTCAGCAATCACAAAAGTCAAAAAATAAGCCGCGTGCGGATGCTTTTTCATAGAATTGACATACATTTCTACCACCTTGACATAAAACCGGAAAAATGGGATAAACCTGTTCAATCATTTTAATTAAACTCTTATCCATGTAGCTTTATTTGGTGACGTATAAACAACGAAACTACAAACACTCAGCCTGTTCAAACGAACACAAAGATGGTCGATCTTTCTTGTGTAAAGAAGATCTCCGTTATGACGGCAATCGTATTCAAACAACAACATCTAATAGTGGATCAAAAACCAACTTCCCAATTTAAGTAGTCCCGTTTAAACCCAAAGCTACACTTGAAACACACGGAAGATAAAATGTTGTTTAAATATACGGTCTGACTTTTGCGATAAGAAATATATGCGTCAGACAGGAACAAATTATCAACAAGAATAAAACAGCATAATAAAGCTTGTATGAAACATTATTCTCTCTCACTGGTTTCGATACATTCAGACAAAGTAGGACATCGTTTCGATTGAAACATAGAAAATCTCCTAGCAAAACGAGATGCGAGAAAAATACGAGTGTTCCTTGATTCATAAAACTCGACGAAGCACTCGGTAAATATGCATTCGAAATGGACCTAGTTAATGGAACTCTAAGTTATAGATAATTAAAACAATTTAAAACCATCGTTTGGAGCTAAAGGAGCTGTCAACAATACGACCCTTACAACCGGGACAAATCTATTTCATATATCGCCCCGTTTTTATCAGAGACCTTGGGAAGTCATATAGTCACAGAGTACTTATTGAGGAGGTCAGTTCAAAAGTCACTAACAGATCAATCACAAATTAACGACCAAGTTAGCAGTTTTTGTTTGATCCAGGAGCGCACTGATAATGTCACCTTGTGAAATGATGGAACTTATGCATACTAATGGCGAAGCTCGACAAATAGTTGGAATCATGCATTCATCAAAATTGTGGAAAGTCCGTGAAATATCACGCATAATACATTGGGTTTAAATACATGTTTATATTTTTCAAGAAAGGTACATGCCTCCAAATCCTCCAGTAACATCAGTCAATTTGTAGCGATATCTGCATCGACCAATTGGTATGCCAGACTTTCTGATTCCTATGTTAGAAACACCGTTAGCGCCAACGGAGACAAACGGCAGACCAACAGCATTTATCCAATAACCATGACTAAATGTCACCAGAAGTTGCAGCAATACGAAAAATGATCCAACTGTTGCTTAATTAATTTGGTGTGCTCAAATTATTCCGGAATCGACGGCTATAATATTGGTGGTGTGCGTAATTCGCGGACGATCAAGTATGATATAACTTATTATACATTTTAATGAACGCGAAACCCAAACCAAAATAATGATACGAGTTACTCGTCACCCGATCTCTGTGTACTATGCTGAACGACGACAAATAAATGGTGACATTGGCATTCGCATTTGACGTAGAAAAATTCGCTCTCAGTCAACGCGTCGCAGTACAAATCCTGTGGGAAGATTATCTGCCCTCATGACTTAAGTATCATACGGCATTTGAAAAGTAACAGCTAGAAAGGACTTAGTAATCAGGATCATATAAAAATATCTTTATCTGTGAAAAACTAGAACTCTTTTAAATGACTCTCAATAAAGAAAACATTACTGTTTGGAAGATTGGCGGATCGTACCTCAAAAAATTTCTTGAACAAAATCGTCGCGTGACCGCTAAATGAGTGCCTCACTCACAACTGCATAGAGGATCCAGGCTACTAATACAAAAAACAAGACTGTTTCAGAGCAGACAGCAACGGAAGTACTAGAATGTTGCCAGAAATATTAAAGAAAAATAACACTGAGCTTTATTATATGCTTTACGTAAACTTGCGAAGTCTAGACGAGTTCTATTCTGATAAAACAAACATACTGGCAATTGTATAACGATTAACTGACTACTCATTCATTTTTTATATGTAGGTCCGGAAATGGGATAGAACTTACTTTGGCCAAATAACATTTCGGTCTGTCTATAAGCAAAAATATTTAACGAAAACTTTGCTACCTCACATTAGTTGGCATTATCAAACACCTGACTCATTTAGCGCTCGGTTGGCTACTAGAGAACAGAAAAATATATGTTTGTCTACCAATGCCCTAGGTATATTTTACATCCTGACCGAAGAGAAACACCTACTAATTGTTATGCTATCAGACATCATATTTGTCACTGAGACGTGCTACAGGCTGGATTGGTGAACGCTGTATTTTCGCCGTTGTTATGTCATATATCCAATAAACGTGCTTACAAAGGAGACATGTTGACAGATATAAATGAAATGACCCACTTTGCAATTCTCTTTGTTGCTGCAAGCAGTTAAAAGTTAGGGAAACTTGTATGGAAGCATTGGTGTACCGTCCTCAAGATAAAACACCCGAAATGAACTGCCGTCAAGCCAACTTTCAAGCTCCATTCTAATGAAAGGACATAAGCTCATCATTATAATGGGTGTATGTCATATTAATTCCATATAAACCACTATCCCAATCGGTAAATATTTCAAAGTCAACATGCAAAACTTATGTTTACAATTTAAAATTGTACCCGAAGTTATGGCCGGTATATTTTCAGGTGCATAACGACTCCTGTAGGATGGTATAGTTAGTAGCAACAATAATAAATAGGTGTTAGTTGCATTTCGCGCTTTTGCAATGCTAACGCACTAACAAACTATAGTATTAAATGCGAATTAAATGCGAACATTGGGAAATTATATTTAATATATTACATTGGCAAATTAAAAACAGCAATAATTAATCACAAATCGCCTCCTTATTTTTATGTGATATTAATTGGGTTTTTTGCGGATATAATATACTTCAAATTAATTCAGCTTATACAACATATTGATTTGTCCCAATGGCCACATTTAATAATTAGTTGAAAATATTTAGGATGGTAATAGAGAGCAAATAAATTTAAAAGGAAGTTACTGGGTTAGCAACTATTTGAGAAATATATTTTTCAATGTTTTCATCTTAACGGATACGCGTCAATATTCATCCAAGTGTATCTGAGCAACAGCAACGCAAACGGACAATTTACACAAATGACAGAAAGACGTGCTGTTTTGCCTTATATGTAGGACATATCCGAAATGACGGAAAGACTATCCAGACATTCTCACCACATCGTAGCACACAAGCCAACTACCAATTGATAAAGGCTGTCAAAACTGTAAAAAACTGGAAGCTCCTGGGCATCGTACTGTTGTATATAGATTGCATTGTCGAAATGGCCAAACAATTGTACATATAGCAACAGTAATACTGCAGCACAAAACGGCATGCCAAAGACACTATGCATCATCATTAGTATCAGCTTAAGTGGACGAAAAAGAAAACAGCTTTGATTAGGCCCTAGACGGAAGTACTAGCACGAGGCTTAATAATCAGGGAAATAAGTTCCTGGAAGCGTGATCCTCAACAAAAGACTTAAACAACATGCGTATCGACATCGATCCAGTTTGCTGGCCCCTGCGGTGGAAAGCATTTAGAGAATTTACAAGACGCCAATGAATAGTAACGAATCGAGCAAAGACTTACTCAGCGAAGAGAATACGTATATATCATAGCGCAGATGGAAGCCGTCTCTTTCAAAATTGCCTGCATTCCGAGCACGCATCAACCATTAAATTTGCGAGATTGCATGCTACATCTCAGCGAACTGATGATGGTAATTTACATAGTGGTGATATGACTGATAACAATCTCCTACGCTCGACGGACGTATGAGAAAGTGAGCAGTACGGTTAGCTATACAATCAGCAGGGAGATGCTTTTTACTTTGCAATAACGTGGATGATGCAAAACCTTTAACATCTACCTATGTGTTAAATAAGGACAAAATTTTTGATGCCATCATTTATTTGAATTGTTGTTTGGGCTGAGTTTTACTCTTAAACACATTGGTAAAGGATAATTAAATTACTTCGCCGAGTCGGTAATCACTGTACCGAATAATCATAGCTCTATTCATCTCAACCTTTCAGGATTATTTCGGGGCCGTAGATTCGTGCGTTTCATAATACAGCCCTCCATTATTGTGAAATTGGACGGCTTTGGGTCATTTCGAATAATCCATATGGTTTGTGTTTCGCTAATGTTTTTAATGACTAATGTAGTAATTGGAATTTAACATTGGGGCAAATAATTATTCCATGCGGTCGCTCAGTTGGATTCACATGAAGATATTTCAAACCAATTAAAGCAAGTAAGACTATAAAATTTGGATGCCTAAAATATGCTGTGATCTCGTCAATCACAAATTATAAATATGTTATCATAAATAGAAACTGCCTTGTTAAGTTTTGTTAAGCTAAACAATATTGAATTTATTCGATTGTACTAGTTGCTCTAAATAGACAAGACATGACTCCATGTCAGCTATCTACGTTTCAAACTAGGCAAATTGTTATCATTTAAATTAATCTGTGAATGCGTAGCCATTGAAAGTGAACGTGGGATTTCTAAAACAAGGCAACCAAACCATATCAATAGCATATCGGTAAGATAGCGGCAACTTTTCTGAATATAGCAAGCGCAAAACCAACCCGCATACACAAGCACATTGATAGCTCTCCTTCACGTCACCAGCGCACCACAAAAAACAAGGCTACCGGTCACGCGACTGAGGCTTTTCCTCCTTAAATGCTAACTATACATAGCCTGTTTAATAAGGAATATTCGGTACCGTAATTTCCAGTTTGACCAATATGTATATCTAATAGGGTTCTTAACTTGTCTGATAGCGGTTAAAATAATCTGGTGTACGTAGTTTTGACGATTCTGTCTTTTATTGTGTCGTTTGTACATTACATCCTCTATTCCAATAGAAACATGACGACTAGAGTTCATTGGTTTTCAACTGTTCTCAGCAACAATCGTGTGGATTGTGCTTTGCCAGTTGACCATGTGATTGATGCCTCTATCAACTTATGTTCCCTCGAGCCTTTGTGCATTCCTTGCCGAATTAATGAGTGTTAACTTCCGCGCTCTTAGATGCTTACTTTATTTGTAGGTAGCATATTTTAACGTTTATTAGCCTCATGCATATATAATGGAAACATAAAGATATAGGTCTATTTTACGGCATTTATTTAGCCACACTGCTACAAACGTAAGCATATAGTCATGATCGACGAGGTTTGCAAAATTAATGTTATACTGACAACGGCAAACTTGTCGTGGATGATAGAAATTCTGGTTTCAATTGCAATTTTTTATGTACATTATTCGTCTCCTCAGTTCACGTAGAAATACATATTTTAACAAGTGGCTGCAAACTGTCCACAGAATGCGATTTAAGATCACCTGCTGCACTAATATGCATTCGACGCAAAACGTGGAACATAGTGTCTCTTACGAACGCAATGCTACCAAGACTGCAAACCGACGGATTAAGGTATTAAATAGGTGGGAAATATTCACAGGCGGCTAAATAATTGCAAGCGTTGCAGTCTTGTGTGAGGAAGGTTTTAGTAATTAACTAAATTTTTGATGCTTCAAACAGCGAACTACAGCAATTCTTTCGGATAAGGACAGCATTATTGTAGTTAGGCCAGGAACCCGCATACGATGACCATTGTGTCTAGCACAATAAAGGCGTGCATACATGTTAGAAGGATAAGATAATCCGTTTACACTGCGCAGCGATAAACAAGGAATCGAGTTTTGAACTCCATTCTTATTTTACAGTATCAGAGGCTATAATTCAGTAATGTAGTGCATATCGGTTTACGTGTCCTGGGACTGATCTCATAATGACGCACCATTTCTGCAACAAGGATGGGCCATTAATTTCTACTGAGTGCACCATATATCCGCATGTTGCGGCGACACGCTGTGCATACAATTAAAAATTACTTTACATTTGGGAAACAAATTTTTCGATAATTTTCTTTAGCTTATACCAGTTAAAGCTTAACAAAATTGGGATATCGCATGATATCTGGTCTTTCGAATCTAGTTACATTAATGTTCAATATTTAGTAAATGTTGTATGATGCAGTCTGTGGCGTACATTGCGTGCGCTAGTGATCTTCTTGCCGGCCACTAAAATGATCCAAGCATGCATTTTGCTTATAAATGTAATACTAACCCAATCAAGGATAGAATCAGTCAATGCCAGACTAAAAGAAGATCTAAGAGACCTGCGTTTAAAGACTTACCGGCATTGGATTTTATCATTTTTCAACCAACGTTTGTTGTTTTATGAATCTTTCCTGAACGAAAACACGTTGATGCGCAAGCGAATCTCAGAGCAAAATGTAGTGGCAGTTACTTTTTGATAAAATTTATTTCGATCGCTAACATTTAAGCGTGATATCTTTGAGTGCAGTTGATCAATGGGCTTATGGGCTAATGGGCTTATTTGCCCATTAGTGACCAAACACAGACCAGGTGAAATCTTTGCTATAGATTACCAAGGATATTTGCCTGGATTTACAATTACTTATGAACAACAATTGTAGCAAGCAATGTCATTTTGTGTTGTAGGCAAGTCAAATAATCAGCATTAGTAGGAATCATTAGGAATTCAAAAGCATTTTTAGTAAGCCGTCATTTGTATCATCGAATAGACGGGAATAATCTGCCAAACGTGGAAACAGTCTCATTAATCACCAGAAGCCATTCATATAAAATAAATAAAGCGATCTATTGATATGAAAACATTCATTAGAATAAATGTTTATCCGTCGCAGAAAACAAGCTTATTGTTACCTATTTCACATTTTGCTTATAAATGCAAATAAATGCTGCTAAATAATTCCCGATAAATTCAGGATGTTCCGATGGGATACTGTTACTTTTTAATGTTTTGGAATCTCAATCCACTGATTTATGCTAACACGATATTCAACTACATGTACGGAAATTTTGTTTCTTAAAGTCACCGCAGTGTTTTGAAGCAGGGCTCCGCGTCACAACAGTAAAATATTCTAAGCAGCTTTAATTCACAGCCTCCAAGTTTGCATTTCAGCATGTTTCATGAAATGAGGATGGTTCCATACGGATTGCAAATCGTTTTCCTATTTTACACATAAATGATCGATTTCATTTGCACATGCTAGTTCTGAACGTTTCTTTAAGAGCGTAGAGTAATGAATACTGTATTGTAACAACATGTAGGACCCGTTCTATATTTTGTGCTTTGCCTCGGGTATTCGGAAAGTAGGTTGGCGAACCTTACTTTGCCATTGGTCTAGTGATGGAAGAGAATAGGCGTGTACTAACCTCTCTAGACCATGTGCCGAATCTAAGCGTGAGCGCCAAAAGCATGGGCAGTCCGTTACAATATAGCCTGTACGTGTTGTCCACAGACTTCAAATCGTAGAGTGAGAGTAAACCTAGGTTATTCACGGAGGAAATGGGATATAGTGCTTGACAGTCAAGGGTGTAGCTTCGGCCGTAAGCACTCTTCCTCAGGCTCATCAACATAGACTTGGCTGGATTGACCTGCAGATGAACTTCTGCAGACCATATGGATAGTCGATTTTGGTCTTGCTAAAAATGAGCACGGTTATGGGGAGTGTCAAATTCTATTCAAATCTGCAAGTCGTCCCTAAACGGTGCACATGGCGGCCGGATAAGCTGTGGTAGATGGTTGATATGGATCAGGAACAGAGTGGGCCCATCACAGTGTCTTAAGTCACGCTACTTTTAGTGGGATACCAGTCAGTTAGATGGTCATAGACTAATACACACTAATTCCGCCCAACAAGATAGCCTCAGATCCACCGGTGTAGTGAAATACCGACACCGAACATCTGAAGTCTGTGAAGCAGAACCTCATGAATGAGCTAGTCGAAGGCTGTATTAAATTCGATGGATAACACGTATACAGAACTGCCCCTGCTTAGAACCTTTAACCTAAAATTCCTCGCAACAAGTAAGTTTGCAATGCATGTGGGTCTTGCAAAAAACCGTGCTGCTCAGTCATCATGACCTTTTTTGGCTGTAGTAACAGCAATAAACACATTATTAATATTTTTCAGCCACCTTTATAAAACAGGTGTAAGACAAAACAACCTCTATTCTCTAATTTTAGGGGTTCAGATTTTATGAATAAGCTTCACTACCAAACGTTTGCAGTCGATAGGTAACGAACTTTCGGAAGGCTACCTGTTTAAAAGGTCAGTTTACGATAGGAGTGATGATGACCAAATGTGCCTTGCGAATCATTGGGTGCAGTTGATCAGGTCCGGTAGGATTCGTTCCGTCAAGGCTGGCAAATAGTTAACCTACTATTCAACTCCCTAATGCAGACCGTCGTGTTCGGTAAAACTGGTACACGCGAAACTCGGAACGGACACCTGGCCATTTGAAGATACATACCGAAGTGCAATGTTAACATGGACGCACGCTCAGTGCTGGAAGTTTGGGGCTGTCTGTCAGGGTCATGTAATACTGGTACATCAACTTCCGGCTTCCGGCGTCCATTCACGTAAGCAAAGATTTTCTTTGGGGCGGCCTTCTCGGCGACTGCGAGCTGTGCTTCGTAATGTCGGCGCTTGTCTCTTTTTCGCTGTTGCAAAGTTTTGCTGACTTTTATACCCTTCGTGCTCACTTGCAGAGCCAGAGAGGTAAAATCTGTCCCACAAACTGCGCCGCCACCGAGCCAGGTTTTCCTACTCATAGTCAAACCAATAAGGCTAAATCGGTCCAACCAGCCGACGTTTCAAAGGAACCAAGTAAGAAAAAATGAAATTGATATCTCTTTTTTACATGTGCATCTTGTGACAGAGATCAATACAGTTGGCTCAAGGCTCAAAGGAGACCCTAGAGGTCCGTTTTTCAGTAGTTGTAACCTGCTTTGTGCGGACATGAATATTGCATATTTAGTTCCATAACAGCTATGATTACTGTGCAGTCGCTTGAAACCAAGTGCTCCATGATCAGAACGTCACACACTTGTTCGTCGTTCTTTAACAGCAGATCGAGACAGGATGTATTTGTTGAGTTTTCACTGGCGTTTATGTTGCAATGCAACAGTTTGAAGGAACAAATTCACAAAATTTGCTTTAACCTTTCTATTTTCATGCATCAACTACACATCCAGGGCAGTTAAAATCACCCATAAGTAGAACATTTGGACCACACATGTGGATTCGAAGATAGAGCAGCCAATCCAAACAACGACTCAAGGGGCTGTGATAGACTGCGTTAACTATTAGCTCTACGCGGATATATGGATAGAACACCACAATACTTCGCACAAGCCATCGTCACTTAGATAGGTACTTACAAGTCACCCATGCAGGGAAGACCGGATAAAAAGCAAGACCCACGGCGGGCATTCGATAGTTTATCACATCGGTAGCACTTGTAACCGTTGAGTTCAAGTTGCTGGGTGTGCAACTGAATGCAACATTATCTCTGCGAGCCCCACTACATCTGGCCGCTCAGACGAATTGAAAATACACAGTTCATCGCGCTTGTTCATAATACTGCAAACGTCTTTTGAAGCCAAATCGCAGGCCGCACTCGGAGGAGCAGGGTAGGCTTGAAGTTTGTGCAACCTGTTTATCCTGATAGGCCAATTCTTGGAAACCAACTAACAATTAACGCTATGAATATTTGATTCCCCTCACCAGTACGTCTTTTAAGCTCAATGACGGCAGACTTGAGCCCCTCCCTGTCTACTGGGTCTAGGTCTGGACCAACATGGATCCTCAAACCTTTCAGCATACTTATGCCGGACATGGTCAGTCTTGGATTAACTTTGTCCACAGAAGTGATTCCCATAAGCCGATGTTATCGATCACGTTGATTTCAAGACGGGCAATTTGTCTCACATTTATCGAGTTCTTAACAGCGTAGAGGAGTCTGTCAATTAGACGTTGTAAATAATCATTCTGATAGTAGCTAATTTGTGGGGATGCACCGATGAACTCCAAAGCGTGGAAGATCATGAGGTTATAACCCCTCTAGTCGGACGAGATTGATATTGTATTGCAAAGTATATTTTCAGCCTCACATGGTTTGGCCAACCTTTGAATAACAGAACTTAAACTCCCAACACCCCTACTTAATATCCTTCTTTTTATTTATACCGCTTTTTAGCACTCTACATTTCACCTAATGGTATATCAATGATCATCGACCACAACAGAGTTAAACAAGTTATACCAGGCGAAACTGGGCATTTTACAACGGTGGAATTTTGTGTCGGTAACATTGTACGGGTAGAGGAGGACGTCTAAACTGAAATCTGAATGCTCTTTGGGCTAGGTTGTTAGGCCAAGCATAAGGAGTATTTCGTAAACGAATAATGATGACTACAAGTCGGCTTTAATCTTTTGGAGGCAACTATTTTCGGGGATTTCCACATACATTTTGAACGAAAACATGTTGCTTTTCACAAAAACGATGAAAATGATCAACTAATAATCCAACGCATGAAATGCCGTATTTAACCGCACAAAACACACGTGAGGGGATTTGCACGGTATCCGACTATATTTGAACAAGTGACATTCGGCATTGTGACTAGTCCGAAAAAAGATGGCGGCAAATTGCAGAAGCCAAAATATGCAAACACATATTCCGCTGGTCGAAAAATTCAAAAAAGAAAGTAAATTTTGTCTACATGTCTACCAAATACTTCCAATGAACGAAGTAATCCAACTCCTGTTGATTCCGTAAAAACAGACAAAATTAACCGATCGAAGGCCCATATCCGCAGTCTCGCTTATTCTAATTTTTAAATATTAACAGTTGAAACATTGTCAAGCTTTAGTTTTCATGTCGAAATACCTTTTGTCAATACTTCAAACACCGCCGCAGTAATGTTTTCTTTACCTGATGTTTCGGTTTTCAAAAACGGTGACCAGAATTTTTGTGGTGACAACTTACAAACCACAACAAATATTTATTTGACATGTCTTGTTCTGTTTATACAATTCACATTTGGGGCGTATTAAAATGCAGTTTGACTTCTACGGATGAAATAATGGAACTACAATTAAAATATGGCTACTTGTTACAGGAAGTTGATATTAGCACTTCGATCTCAGCTAATTTGGTCAAACCACTTATTGGAATAAACCTGTTGTATTGCGCAGCCGTTCTAGACAACTTTACCTATCGCGATCTACGGAGGCTTTCAAGGCATCTTTCTGGTAACATCGTCTTTGGCCATTTTGATGAAGTGTGTATGGAATAATAAATACGGTGTTTAGTTTCATCTCATCCAGCGCAAGCCCTTGTCCATCTACATTAGCTGAATTCAAATGCGCCCTTCGACCAAAGCGACGTTTCCAAGGAGCTCCTAATATTAAAGTAAAACGAAGATTTTTCTCAAGATTATTTCTTACTAATACCTGATTCTCTCACATTACGTTTAACATAAAATGTTAAATGATTCATCGGTATGGGTGTGCTTTTGTATATTTGGCGATTGGCGAGGATACACATATAAGTCAAACTGTATCTGAACAATATCGCTCGATGTTTTGCATATATGTGCTGCTGCAAACATATGAAAACTCTTTGTTCCCCGTAGTATGACAGCCAAGACCGCAGATGATATCTACCACCCCGAAGCTCTAAATCAACACTTGCCTGTAATGCCTAAAGTCATTTGTTACCTTAGATGCTCTAGATATATAAGCTTTGAAAACATGCTGGGATGTATTTTGTTAAAACCTCATCAATTTTACTATAGCCAATTTACTCAAAAATGACATTAGATATAAACGTCAGATATGACGAAGATCCACAATCTATTGTCTCGAGTTCAAAGGAAACTAAATAAGAAACATGTTTTGCTAGCACAATTTCCGTTTTGGATTGAAAACAAACCTAAATTCTGCTTCAGAATTATTGTACCGTTCCTCGACGGAATTATGACAGTGCGCTGCGATTGTTTTTCTGTCTATTTGCAAGTTTATCGTCTTTGAATTGACACGTTTGGTACATTTACAGTGGATAAACTAAAATGCTGAAAATGAACCCGTTTCCCTACTTAAAGCTAATATACTCTTGACTTGACTTGAATAATTTTAATTCTATAGCGTTTGAATAAGGCAAACATATTAATACGCCATGCGCAACCTGTTATCCTAAACGGATTTAAATCTAATGTGTGCGATATTTTGCCTTACATTTTTGAAATCATCATCATGTTTAAAGTTATGAAGTCATCTAACTACTTGACGACTATGGTGTACGGAAGTTTTTGGTACTACCAGTTTTATGTTCTTGACATCTTGTCATATAAGCTTTTTTCTATTGTGTTAATAAGCAATGGTTTTATGCTGGAAAGTGGTTTCACTAAATAGGATTCTCCACAACCTCTATGTGGATTAGACGATCTAATGGGCTGGTCTTCACTAAGATCGCTTAAACTTAACGCTTATAATTGCAATGTTTTAATATCGCTATTTTTCGTAGCAATGATTAGCAGTCTCTCCTACTAAGGGAAACATTCCTATATCCAGATCAGCAAAGGTTAATTATCTTGTTCTAATTTGCTCCAAGAACATTAGTTAGTCCACCGTATTTAAAAGTATAACAATAAATTACATAAGATTATGTATGTGCCCTTGGGATTAAAGCGAATTCAGTAGTCTGTACCAAAACAACTAACTGTTATTGCCAGTGCTTAGACTTCTCGCCTTTCATTATCCTTGGATTGCTTCAGAATAAATAATCCTATGGAAATTGTCAATAAAGCAAATTTCTAGCTACAGCGGCGTCTTACGTGATATTTCAATAACTTTTATAAATAAAAGACATATTAGTATCTTAAGTTATTTAATAAATAACCTACCAATTGACCGATTTCATCTATTAAACACTGCTGCTCAAGAAAGCTATACTTTATATTTTAAGCTTCGGAAGTACAAAATATTATTCCCCCTCACCTCATCGTGGCATTATATTGTCTTGCTTTATCGACTAATTTTACTTGTTGACAAAGGCTAACCTCTAGGTATTAAGTCATCAAATACTGAATATTACAACTTGCTCTTTAGGTGAACTGTGGACTCTATTTTATGTAATCGACTTATTAGCGTATTGCGTAAAATATACCTGCAAATGAGTTACATTGCATTTGTATCCGATTGTTGATGATTGATAATGTAGTTAATATCTGAGAAATGTGGTTGTTCAAATTCCTTTTGCTTGCTATAAAATGAACTTCAAGGGAAATAAAGTACCAAATGTTTTATTCTTTTGTTATAACGTTCGCCAGCTTTAGAGCTGTTCCCTTTAAATTATACTATCGACATTTTTAGTGTTATATTTATTACGATGTATTCATCCCTTAGGAAATACGGCGACGGTGTTGCCAGCTTTCGTTTAAAAGCAAAAGACAGCTTCAGCTTTAGGAACTTCGGCATGCTTAATTTTGCTTTGTCCAAACAATTGGACGAATAATTTAGTTTGTCGATCGGATTGTAGGATAGATTAATTAGGAACCCGAGGGGCACAATAGGCAATAAATTATGCCAGAGCTATTGACCAAGCGGTGTGCTAATGTTAAACAATTTGACTAGACATACAATTTGGCGGAATCTTGATGACAACTGCCGTTCTTGGTTGGCAGTGACGAGGAGAATTCAATGATCAAGTTTATATATCATCCGTAGCAATAGATCTTACTGGTTTGAAGCAAGTTTAGGTTTTTACTTCAGTTTGCCATATTTAGCTTTTATCAGAGGGTCAGGAAATGTTGTTGGCCGAATAATTTAACCATACTGAAACCATTTATGACAGAATGATTATATTAATGTCGTTTTGCAACTTTGCGTAGATTTGTGCTGCGTTAGCGCAAAGATCATTCAGCATGCCACATAGGTTTACAGTAAAATGAAGTATCTTTGATCACCATAAAAATAAAATGCAAGCCAGGTATGTTAAACTATATATATCAATTTTCAGACCAATAACCTCACTTATGATGACAGTCGGCGTTTTAATATTGTGTATTTCCGGACTGCACAATATACAGAATGCAGCCTAAGCGTCGCTGAGCAAGCCGTGTACACTGCAAAACACGTGCCTATCAGCAGGTAAATTTTCACAAATCATTATAATGAACTAGTAAATGTAGTTGCATATTTCAGTAGCATAGCAACTTAGTCTGCTGAAACTCCGAAAAATAATCCGGAAAGAAATATAGCTAACGCAGGATACATTTACTAAGTTTTTCCTATGATACAAGGCCACTATTTGTGCAATGATGCCTATAGCACTTTATTTATAATTGTTGTACCGGTAGCAACTTAAACCAGCTGTTTCTCGCTATTATTATTAAACTATTACATACTATAAAATGCAAGTGCTTCTGAAATATTTGGCAAGGTGTTCCTCAAATAAATTTGGTAATTTATATGTGTTAAACATAGAAACGAAGCAGTGGAAGAACATTATCCTAGCCAAATTTTCCATGTTGTGGGACAGTTCCAAATGTAGTGTGTGATACCATAGTCGGCTACGGCTTTACAATTAACTCGCCATGCCTAATGTTGCACCTATACCTTGAAACAAGTGCCAAGAATACTTATAATTCGATACAAGATTATAATCTTTATAAGCTTTACATCCTTAATTATACTTGCTATCATGGAAAACGATTTACGTCCATCCGCGTTTACTCAAAATAAAATACCCATTTGCCATAAGCGAGTAA
The DNA here is from genome assembly GCA_944474145.2 of Dicrocoelium dendriticum. Taxonomy (NCBI): domain Eukaryota; kingdom Metazoa; phylum Platyhelminthes; class Trematoda; order Plagiorchiida; family Dicrocoeliidae; genus Dicrocoelium; species Dicrocoelium dendriticum. The sequence goes on along the minus strand of OX104063.1, from coordinate 240,987,618 downwards.
TTTGGTCAATATGCCGGTAGACCATCGGGTATCTGTGCTGCTAGAAATCCGTTTCGACACGGGATACTCAGATGCTGATTATCTTGTATTCGTAGACTTGGGAGGCCTGTCTGGTGAATGAACAATTTTACTGATATTTGCTTTAGCTGGAACTTTGTGTAAACATTGAATCAAACTAACCATCAAACAGAGTGTTTTCGAAGTATTGTATGCACTAATTTTAGGATGATTAAACGCTGTTCATATATTATTATCGATTTGCATTTTTGAACATGAAATGGCCAATTTAGCCCGTGCATCTATGCAGGGAAAAATAAAAATTAACTCAATTAGGTGACTTAACGTTTGAGTAGGTAACATATATTGAAAACAATATTATACACATCTTACTTGTTTTTAAAATACACCGGCACATGGCTAAATCATATGTGGAACTACAAATGAAATCGTTTGTGATGGTAGCCCGCATGCAATTCGGTTGCTAAGCGACGATTTCGTGCTAAATATGTTTTGATAAAAATGCTTAATTATAATTACACCGTTTCGTGCTGATGTATTTTACCACTACTTCCTTAAACTACCTAATTATTATGGATACTAGGAACGAGTTGAAACCAAAAGTCGCTTTTGATTAATTTACTATATCACTTGCCGAACTATCCCGCAAATTAGCAAATTTAATACTTAGTAATATATATAATTATGATGCTGAATTCCGTTTAGTGAGTTAACGCAAAATATTACCATTTTGTTAAAAACAATAAGAAGATTTGGGTTTAGAGATGAAGGCAATAATTTTTACGTCGCTTGTAAAATATAGCAAACATATTTCCGTGAATGATTGGTCCGCAATTGCACAAAATTGAAGTTCAAAATTGACAGCGTAGTCAGATTTCAATCAATGCAAAGTATTTATCTGCGGCCACACTCTTGACCTTATTACCAATACATTTGTATTACAATTTTACAGTTATTTTTGCAGGTTATTGTGAAATGATTTATATCACTGCGCTAGAGTAGTAACTTTAAATGCCGAAATTCAGTTTTTTTAATTCAACCATTCGCTGCCCGAGTAAGCAACCAACTAATTTGTGTGGACGGTCGTCTGATGTTTCCTCTCGAGGTTATTTGATTGGTAAAACTGTAAAGGTAATGTTTCGTGTTTACTCGTCACGTACAATACTTTAATTTTTATACAATATGAACAGTATATATTTAAAACATGCATGTTTAAAATGCATACATTTTAATTGGTATTTATGAAGGCTTTGAACTTATTTGCCGACAACTTTGGATAATTAGCTTCAGCAGGTGATAAATCTGGAAGATCCCACAAGGGCATTTTTACTTCAGATTTGCCGTTGCACCATTTGTAGGGGAAGTACTGGAAATATCCTATTAATTCGTCCCAGCAGTACACAAGCCATGTCGTACGACCAGCAATATAGAAAAACAAAGCATTACCATATATCTCTTTAGGTTCGCCCTAGTAACGAATCAGCATTTATCCAATTTTGTGGATAACATGGCACTTGGTATTGGTATCTTTGCTTTATTTAAATGGGGATTAGCGGAGACGCGTTGGGGAGGATTTGTTTTGATTGCTGCAGACGTCAGGTGTGTCTAGTCGATTTCCGGATACATGCCTAAACGCCTTTTAGGATTTGTTAAAACCATATGATAGACTAGCGGTTTAGTTGCACTATAAAGGAGCATTAAACCATAAGTTTTTATGGGATTACGTAAGCGTAATTAAACGCATAAAATCACGAATTGATAGATATTGGCATACCAAAAATACTGTTTTAATACTGATCAAATATATCAAAAGCTATAACTGACAAAATGGAGTAAGTCATATAACATTAGACATGCGAAATGCAAATAATAAAGCATATGGTATGAAAAAGCAAATGAGTGGGCCGTAAAACAGTATACCAAAATATTAAAATAAATATACCTCACTTCATTTTCTTTGGACAGTACATTTCTGTCACTTTCTAGCTTTATAAACTCGTGGATGCTGGCATGCATGCAATCATTTCTTCTTATGAATTGGTCGGATGAAAATAGATAAAAACTTTAACACGCATACTTAAACAGTATTTAACTTTTTTCAGCAAGCTGATATTGTGTGTTATATTGAATACGTTCTGCATTACTGTGAACTTTCTTAAATTCATACATTTGACATTTATTTGTTCGCTATCCGGTAATTAATATGTCTCAGCCCCCCCTATCCAACAGAGTGGATCAGTTAAATTGCGAAAACTGGAGGAAATGTATCAGTAACTTTTCTACATAAAAGGTGGCCGATTAATATAAACAAGTATAATGCTATATTCTCTAAGTTTCATCAGACATCCGGCACCACTTGAAAAAATTGGAAACACAGAAGTTGTTACTGAACTGGAATAATAGTTTTTGCAAAAGCAATAAAGGAAAAATCTTTCTGTGGGTTCTCTGCATCCAGAGCTATGTGTTTTAGTTTTGCTCTAATATAAACCCGAACATTGAATCTCGGGTTTCTTCGGGGATATAAGCAGCATTAAATAAATGATCTTACGCTCTACATGGTGTAGCTGAATATACAACGGAACAAAATGTACCGTGATTAAGATAAACCAAATTTGGATATAGTTGTCACTCCAAGCACCGTCGCAGATAGCAGAAATGTTTACTTTGAATAAGCCAAAGTTAAACAAATTGGCGTTAAGCTGTCCCATTCTCAGCAGAAGTCTGGTTTTGCCGTTTTCCGTTTGTCAAAATGTGAGTGATCGCACTTTTCTTTGACTTCGAAATCAGACTGGATTTAGTCCAAAATATATATCCTATCGATCATCCCGAGAACAAGGCAATGACCCAATCGCATAAACTGTTCGCACCAGCTTTGTGACGGATCGCAATGTGCCAGGGACCCGCTGACATCACGCAGCCAACATTGCGCGCAGTAGACATATAAGCAACCAGCCAAATTATCAGCTTTGCTCTAAAACATTTTAATCAGACTGCGAGCGACGCAATGGTCATGGGCGAGCGTAAAACCTGTGTTTCATAAGCGGCAGAATTAAAAAGCAAACAGCGAACACGGTATTTGCACGAGTTAAGAGTCACTGCTTTACAAACCCCTTTTGGTTGACAAGTTGCTTCTTGGAAACCAAAAATAAAACACGATATAGGTAATTTTCATGTCAAAATGTTGAATTTTCTTATTTAAAGGAGAACCCTAGCACACTTTGTGATTTCATAGCTTTACAGGGTATCATAATAAACGCAGTTTTTCTCCTAAATTAGGATGGAGAATCTTTGAAAGTATCAAAGTAATATTTATGGACTGCGTCATCCAACCGTCTTTTAATGGGCTAGCTTAGGTGCACAAATTTATGATTCGGATATTACTTCCATGTTTGACAAAAGCTAATAGAAAAGACTTTCCGGGGTACTCCATATGGTTTTGATTATTTTGGTTATTTCAAATGCTGACCACATATTTTGGTGTTATGATTAATTGCAGTAAATCGTGGCGGATTTTATTTTGCTAACATAAAGTTGTGTGTGTTATCATAAGGTCTTATTATAGTCAGCGATACCGCCTAACGAATATTCACAAACTATTTAACCCTAATTTATTTAGTAGATTGAATATTACAAATACATCTTTGGAAAATGGCGCATTCCCATTACGTGTTTATTAGCCTGATGTGGAGGTTGCTCCAGTGCAGTAAGGTCGTGCTTCAGCAATGGCTGCATGGCTTGTATTGAATATTCCACATGGAGGCGGACATATACATTCAGAATCTTTTTGAAAATAGAGGTGCCTATTTGTCCGAACGCCTGTCGCAGCAAGTCGACTGCTGTTTGCCAGTTTTCGAAACCTTTCCGGATTTCTTCGAACAACTCGAATTATCCTGAACAAGCACACCGATGTCGCTTTCGACGGATGATCGCTGCTGTGCTTGATTCTTAGCTAGTACGATAGGTATTATTGTGCCGTGTGGAGATTACTTTGTATGTTTTTACGTAGAACTGAAGCATATTATTTTTGACCACTTACGATAATCAAGTCAAACTGAAGTAAAATGTAATCGGTACCGGCCTAAAACTTTAGCCAGCTAATGATGTCAGCAAATAATTGGACATTGGAAGCGATTATCTGTTCTAGCTCCTTAGTACATAGGAAACGCAATCGTGTCCCTAGTACGGAACCCATCAGCACACTTGACTCGGCTCGAAGAGAAGTGATATGGTGCTCCGTATGTTGCACCAGACTTAAGCTACTACATGTCGCTAAATGTGAACAGTAGCTATCCAACTAAAATTAACTTCCAGATCTCGTTGCATACGAGAATTGAAAGGAGTATCTGTTGATCTAATTTATAGTATGATTTCCAAAACTCTAAGTAAATCACGTTAACGGCCTTTCCATAGTCAGTTGATTCAGCCCAAATACTCCGTGCAACTGATGAATTTCCTGCGAAAAATAGCTGTCGATGGATGCCGTGTTGATCGGGAGTAATGCAGTTTCCGGTTGATAGATAACGCACTAGCGTATCTGCTACGATATAGTCCACGTACTTTGATGGTGCAGGGAAAGAAGCTGACGCTCGGTATTTGAATGGCTCAATCCTGTTTCTGCCTTCGCAAGTTTCTGGATTTGTTCTAAGCGGCATTGGAAGAACTAGGGCAATGTATCTGTCAGCTGTCCTGCTGCTGTTTGCAGTGCCGCTCGGTAGATTGTACTAACATTCGGAGAATAGTAGTTGTGCAGATACATCAGCTTCTGCAGTGTAGATTTCCCAGTACAGAATATGTGTGAAGTCCAGGAAGCGGGAACAGAAAAGCTGGCTAATCGCTTGAAGGTAGGCCACTTTGAAATGTAGGAGAATATTGTGTCTGCAATGTTTTGATTTCGTTCATAGTCGCTCTTTTTAAACCGTACCCTGTCACACCTTTCCCAACACAATGAGTTACATCTTAAGTAGTTTGTGTTCAGCGCTGAAAGATATTTCCAGGTTCTGCTGAATTGTAGCTATATCATATATAAATAGTTAAGTGCGGTGTGTAAGCCAAGCTTAGTATCCGTGCCAATTATCTGGCATTGGTGATTATCTAAAAACACCACATGTTTGTTGCATACTGTCATCTATGTTTTATTTATGCTCCATTCTAAAAATTGTTTAGGCCTAAGGCAAACACTTGTCTTTATAGAATCCGTAATCAGGTGATTGCATACGTTGACGAATTTGGGACAAGCGAGTTCCTAGTGACATTGATGAGCCGGATTAAATAATATTTGCGCGTACTCGCGAGCATAAGCTGAGGGTTCTTGTGATTATATTCCCCATAACAGATAAAGTTGAAGATGATGACCACATGGCCACTACGACAAAAAAGGCAGTTTACAACCAGCACATCAATCAGATTTACCTCCTTGGCTAAGACAGGATTTAGCGAATTTGGTATATTAAGTTTTCTGAAATGAGTGGTTATAGGAAGTGTTGGTAAACTAGAACACTGGTTATGCGCACTTGCACATCTGCTATAATTGGTACTCAAATTCTAGCAGGCTTTCTTAAATAATGTATGATGTACTCGCCCATGGTATTGATGTGAGTGCTTTCCCTTGGGAATGCATCTTAATTATATGGCAAGTTGGCTTTTCACTTCAGGTTTAGATTTTAGTAAGCGGCATGTTTCACTGCAAGGTAATTACAGGCGTCACCGAAGAGAATCGGCGAACTGTGAGAGTGAGTAATTTACGACATCCAAATGTAGATGTCGTTAGCAATATTGATTTATCCCCATTTCTTTCGTACGCCTGTGATTTCGTATGCGTGACATAAATGACAGCTTGACATGAGCGTCTCTCTTTCCAGTGTGCAGCAATGTCTCCACGACACCTATGCTATCACGTTTCTTACGAACTACTTATAGTAACTGATCGCAAGTTTTCACATCGTGAAGCATATATTTAACCATGGGTCTGGTCGAACACCAGACAAAAGCGGAGGTCGTCTTGGGAGATCTCCAGATTTCTCACCTGTTGTTGGGAGAAATTTACTTTGTATTGTAATATTTAAACAATGCGAGCAGGATAAATACAATTTGGCTAATCGAAATCATTCTGCTGAACTATATTTACTCTTAGTCTTGGGTCGTTTCTTCCGCATTTCCTTTCTGCTATTTAGTATAGTTTCATTAACTTTCAACTTGAATTATTTGATATTGTATATTCACAAACTTTGGTCGGTTGCGCACTACAGTCACACGAGCGTTGACGTTACAAGTGGGGGAAAAAGATCACACCATATTGCTGAGCAGGTCGGTGTGATGGAAAACGCGTGCTCACTGGTTGACATGTCCACAAGTTGTGGCGAGTAGCTTTATTTTATCAAGCAACTTCCATGGAAAGCTAAATGATTAGGCATGTAGTGCTTCATGCGCAGCATCTGTTCGTAGATGAAATAGCGAATAACGGACTCTCCGTTGTTCGATTACATCATGAAGCCACTTTCGATCCAGTGCACATTAACAAAGATTGCTTGACAGCGCTTTATTGCAAAGTTGCGTTTTAGTAACTTATCCGTCGCAAACACAGAAATGAAAAATGCATTGAAAAACTAATGTAATCTGGAAGATAACTATGTATTTTTAGAGCGCAAAACTCTAGTCTAATTAAGGTAGGCTTATTAGCGTGTTGCAAAGATTTGAAGAATGTTCTACAGAAAAGCGAGAGTGTTTTCCAGAAAAAGCATACCCGATTTCACAGGTATGTGGTATCTATTTATGACAGCAACTCGATTTCGAAGAACTCAAAGCTTCGAATGCGTCAGCAAATTTCTTCTTCATTGTTCTAAACTCGCATGAAGCCAGTTGATATTGCCACATGGCAGATCAAACTCTCATTGTTTCGTTGCAGTTTCATGGTTTTTCACTTCAAACTTTAAATAAGCTTTCTTAAACTAAGAAAGATTATTGTCGAACTTGCAGACTTAATATTTGTAGATTAAACTTGCTTGCACTTAGGCAATACTGCAGCTAAAATTGCGATATATGAAATGTCCCTTGTGAGAAAATATTGCGCCAGTACATGACTTGGGAAAATTATTACTAATGCCATGATATACAGATTTTACCCTTAAATATTCGGGAAATACTAGTCAAACTATGTCACTGATGCCGCTAAGAGAAAATGACGATTGTGTCCGGTCGGATGGTTATCGATTCCTAATACAAACTTGATAAAAGAATTTCCTTCCTAAATTAGTATCTGTAGGGTTGCCGTGACGACTATAAATCCAGCTTCTTACCTCAGATGACTTTAATTTTAAGATCTGCAAATTACGGTATATTCAGGGGGTAATTCAAAGCTACATGAGGACTTATTTTAAAATATTGCCCTTTACAGCTGAGCCAAATTGCCTTACGGTTTTCGGGAAAAATCAAAGTGCATTATTTAATGCACACAAACCACGGGCTCTATAAAAGTACGACAAAATAGAGTTTCCTAAGGATAAGAGATCAGTTTAGAATAAGTTATGAATATGGATGTCGTACGGAGTAAACGCAAGAACGCTCTTCTATTTCCCCTAAGCAAACACTACCAGCTACTAAAAGAATATCTTTGGCGAAGTCATAATGAGCAATTCGGATTACTGGTAGTTTAGATGGCGCGCAAGTTTAAGTTCATCTATTTGATCAAGTCGGAATCACGACAAAAACGCTGCGTTCCGCGTCACTAGCGCCCATGGCAAATTCTAATTTTTAGGACTTGGGCAGAAAACTAGTGCTTTCAATCATTTTAGCGCATTAATCGTGAAGACAAATTGATGCACCAGCAGCCACCATCTAACCTTCGCCTGAAGGCAGTCAGCAAAGTGTCCCTTAAATAATATATGTCACACAACGAACCAAAAGCGGTAGGATCTCAGCAGATTAATAAGAAAGCACCAGTAGTGTGTCTAATGAACTTGTGCTACCGGTCGAATTGATATGGACCAAATACCTTACGTTGTATGTGGAACATTAGACACGTGACGCACTACGCATCCGATGAATAAGACATGGAACACTTCGGCAAATATACACCACAAATACTATTAGTCGCCACATACACATTGGACGGTGAAACTTCACATTTGAGTCGCGTTACATACGAAACTTCGCTTAACCCTGATAAGCATTCTTTACCTACACTAACTTGAAAGGGATCCTCAGTAAACTTTACAAACTTAGACCACTTCAGGTTTCGATTGCTTTGGACTTATTATGTATTTCCGAAAATTGTTTTACAAGAAGTGGCCAACGCTGATGTTGGGATACTTGGATCGTCACTCATCCGAAACTACCGCCTTAGCAGGAGTGGGATCTTTCCTACTACCGCAGCGACCTGCAATGCGCGATAGTAGCTAAGGTGGACATGCATGTTAACTACTCACTTGTCACTTTCTCAGACTAAGACACAAGGGCGCATTTCTGGTAGCTGTTGGTTGCCGCCCAAGAACCTCCATTTCGGAAATTGAATTCAACTTGATACTGCCTTGAACAGTCTAACACACACTCGATGCAAACGCATTCTCATTTTCGAGGATTTCATTCTGCACAATCTGAAATGATTGGTATCACCCAATGAACAGTTCAAAGCAGATTTGTATGAACTTATTTCTAATCTTCACTTGTATCAGCATGATACCATTATCAATTTATTCAGGACAGCGTGCCAACAGTCCACTTGGTTTTGGATACGCGGCAGTTAGTCAGAAAAAGCAACGCATCTATTGAGAAAAATATGCAAACACGTGCAGCCTGGGGTTTGTCTAACATAACAGTTACACACATTGTCTTCGTTTCTATAGACCTTTAATATTGTTTCACATAGAGTCACTCTACGTATATCAAGCAATTGCCTTTGGGTCGTTGAAAGTCTATATCTTCGGAAACATAAGTAACTAGTGAACTACACTTCCTGTACAATCGCCTGAGAATTCTGCCATCTGTATATGAGTCCCACTACGTCCTGTCTTTGAGACGCGACAATACCAACGAGCACATCACACTTCAAACGTTGATATAAACTGCACGTAGCGACGCAGAATGAGCCGCTAGCATGCGTGGGATAAGTTCATCCTATTGTATTTTGCGTCGAGGAAGTATGTAATCAGTTTTAAATTTCTGGTGTAAATATGCATTTAGAAATACATACTACGTCCCTTGAGTTGAACGGTGGGATAATTGAGCCAATCTCGTTCCACGGGATCTTAGTCTATGGCGGTATAGATTTTCAAACATGCCAAGTATTTAAATGGTTTAGCTAATTCATTATTGCCACTGTCAATCAGCAAGCTTAGGTTAGCTCAGAAAACTCCAGCTGACGGCGTTTCGACCTTCGGTGTCTTGCGGCCACCGCCAGATTCCGCGCCCATGATTTCTTGCAAATGAGCAGGGCTTTGTCATATTAAACTGGCAATCACTGCTGTCAACCACGGTGAAGTAGCACTAGTTGACTGAATCCAGAAGTCAGGGGGCCGAACGCCACTGAGATGAGCTAAAAGCTGAATCGCTGACAAGAATAATAATATCGAATCGCTTGCGACTAGTACTTTTCCATAATAGATCAATCTGCTAGCTCGGGGGAAAAGATGAACTAGCTGAATTAAACAAAAAATCTTTATTACTTATCAGTGCTTCAGATGGTCTTAAAAATTTTGTGAATATATTTAAAAAATATTGATTTTCCGTGGCCTGCGTTTTAAAGCACCTATGTTGCCAAGACTCGCACATTTCCTAATTAATCATGCGTTTTCACCCAGGTCATAAAGTAGATAGCTTAGGTTTTCAAAAGCAAACTTAACAAACAACCTGATTTTAATTATTTCAATATAAAGTATTCTCACCGAAAACTTAATAGAATGGATAAACAGGTTTAAACGCGGTGAGTAACTGTGTCCAAACATATAATTCATAAACCTTGGTGATAGATCTGTTTGATGTGAAATCGACTGTAGTGGCGTGACCATCATTGCTAGGTATGCTTTCCTGTGGCCATAGCAATATACGTGTATATAGTGTCTTCAATATCAATTGAGGCAAAAATATTGATTTCTTTCCGGACTTAACAACCCAAAACTAGCAAATGAATGTATGACACATTCTATAGTTCTTCAAGTTTCCCTAACTACTGTATTAAAACTTCCGATGCCTATTTGGTCAGACAGATAAAGGACAAAAAGCTTTTACATCGCAGATTTTATTGAAATTTACATTCATATTTACAGAGTTGAAGTTAACCATCAGCAGCGCACAATGCGTTATTCGCGATAAAAATGTCGTCTACCTATGGACCATAATACATCAAGCTGTCGATGGACTTGTTCAGCTAGTTGATCTCCAATTTGCTGAATAACGTTTCTGCGAGGAACGGCAATAACGGTGTACCCATGGTCCGTTCAACTGTAACTAAATGTTTATCATTTACCATAACAAAAGTTGTCCCAGTCGATCCGCTGGGACACTGACGTCGCTGTTTCTTATCTGGATGAACTCGCATATACAGAATATATGCTCCTCCAATGAACATATTTGGAAGGAAATACATTTATACTGCTAACAAATTTCGCTCGGCCTGCTAAAATTGCTTCAGCGAGTCAAATATAGCAAATATGTGTTTGAGGATGTAACTGGCAGTGACTATGCTGACTGCTTCATGGCCTTTCATACGCCACTTAGTGGTTGACATTTGCGGCGGGTTAGACATATTATTTTTGTCAGCATTGTAGCTCCACATTATGTTTTTGGAAGACTATAAATTCTAGTCATTATTGTTTCACTTAATATGGTGTATTGAACTTGTTACAGTCGGCGATCTTCTCTTGCTTATGAGTTTGTCCTTTCAATGCTGCCAACAATTATAACAAAATCTGACCCGTCAGGAAAAATGGTATATATATATATATTTGATGCTATTAAGTACATAATGCAGAGGAATCCAAAGGACTTTATTGTTATAGACAACTTTACCTTACAATTTCACTTGATCGCTGTGTGTGTGTCATGCAATTTCCAATTCACTACAGACCTAACAGTTGGAATCTGAAAATAAGTAACGTCATGAGTCAAGCGCAAGCGCGGGGATTGGGATTTCTTGTCTCTAGCGCATGGAATGCCATAGGTTAAAAAAAGGTCTGCGCTATCGCTGGCGCTTCAAACCGCAGTGTTTGCGACGGATTCTGCGCAACGGTTGGTGAGACATAGCTGCGGAAACGAATGTGATACGCCATACTGCAATGTAATCAGTGAATCGCATATTATTTCTACGGCACCTGAGGTAGCTTGGTCATATGTGGTATATGGATTTTACGCGGACACCGAAACAACTATGATAAGGTCAGCCAGGTTTGGGGAAATGGCTTGCGGGGAAAACGATGGTCTTTTGCCAGTGCAACGAACTGAGCTCCTCAATTTCTAATAATGATTGTAGTTCATGGTAATCGAATACGTTTGTTCGGCGTGTATGGTGCGATCTGATCACAAAAGCATTTGTCGAGGTGCGGTAGAAAGACATCATGCATGCATAAAGTAAACGGCAAGTGCTGAGGTGGCGAGCGCCAACATGTTGTACTTCATCGACACCGTGGCACGGTGCTGTAGCAAATGCAGCCGCCAGTGCTTGAGTCAGACAAGTATAGTAATACATCAGCCAGGCTAATCGGAACCAACATCGAAGCGACGACGTGTCCAACCGAAGACTTAGTTAAATCCGGCGCAGCGCTTTTACGTACTCGGTGTTTTGATTTACTAACAGCTTGCATGCATGCAGAGTCTCTTTATTTCAGGTGGTGGGCCTGCTATATTGCTTGTTTGTATCATGGTAATATCTACATTATGTACCTTCTATATACCTTTCCATGTTGCTTAATATACCTGGAGTTAACTACGATAACCATTTCGCATTTGTGGCCTTTTCTTACAATATGTTTTCTGACGTCATTAAATGAACGCGGATTTGTACGTAACTGATATATTTACTACGCTCATTTATTAAAGAGTTATTTCACCATATATGTATTTATTATTTGAGTTATTACTTTTGTTATTACAATTACAAGAGTTTGGGAGTTCTTAATATCCCTGGTATGACTGCACTTGATGTGCATGTTGACAAGGTGTCTATATGTAAACTACCCGCTACCACGTCCATATTTGCTCCAGGATACATTTGATCGTTGCCCGTGGGACGGTGTTCACGGTCCTTGTAGCCGTGCTAAGCTCGCAGATCGGTTTCATGCACTCAGTGTGGAGCGGACCACGGTACAGCCACCATCTTGTGTGCGCTTGATTCAAAATACAGCGCGCTTGTTTTTGTCTGTGTAGAAGTGAGGGCCTGCTCCATTTATGAAACGTGGCTCCCATCCACATGTCCCTCGGTCTTATTCCTTCGGGTTTACACTGCATATGAAGTGTGCGGATGGAGTTATGGGTATTGCCGGGCAAGCCACCCATTATGCCCTTGTACGTGCATACGTACTGTGACCGGGGACATTGAGAGACATTTATGAAACCTGACTCCACCTACCAATGTTTCTGCGTAAGACGAAAATACCCTGCCTGCAACGGCTGGATTTCTGGCCAACGAGTTTGCACAGAATAAGGAAGCAGGCTTAGTAAACCATGGAGACAATTTAGGCAACATTTATTGGTCAATCGCAAGTGGTTTTAGCACAGCATATATTAAATCAACGCGGCAGCATGTGTTTATGTGCTTCTATTTACAGCTATGTCACGTTTCTGGAATTCTTTCAAAATATATGAAGGAAATACAGGTGGAATTCTAGACACTGATGAAAATGGTCAATCTTTCGTTACATAAAATTAGAACCTTCCGTGTAACACAACCAATTTATTGTATTTGCTTGGTTATAGGTAAGCCGTCATTTAGTGGGAGTGTTTCAGCATTATAAATAAGCAAATGCCAAGAATGTGAACACTTGTGTAGCACAACGCGACACCTTAATCTCCAAAGTCAAACAGCGAAAACAAACTGCACAAATGAAGTATCATAAATGAAATTTATTTACTTGTACTTTCCTATTATAATTATATTGCACAATTAAATGTCACACAAAGGGACCTTACTAAAAATAAATAAATAATTAATGCGTGAGTGTTGTTCCAAACACTTTCGTTTTCAATAGGTTTCATATACTTGCGCATAATATTTTATTTATACTAATATAAATGAACGATACCGCTGCTCTTATATTTTGTTTATTGCTCAGTTTGTACTAGAAATAAATACATATTTAATTGGGTCATCACCTTCTATTCATGCTAATATTTTCGTATATTATCTTTCAATCTCGCACTACCTCCCATGAACAATAGACTAACTTAATGCAATCTATCATTGTTCTTGTTGAGATAATCCAGCTGGAAGTGAAATAGGGCTGTGAATGAGCTTTTTGACTTCCATAAAGCGGGATGACCTGTGTACGAGGTACTTGGGTTGGGAGGAATTTATCGTAGATATATATTGAATAATAGTTACATAAAACTTCATAATAAAGCATGACACATGGAGGTTAACAAACAATTACCTGTAACTTATGACATCTAAAACAAATGTTACCTTTGATGTATAGGATTTTCATATTGATTAAAAAGTTCTTACTTGGATATACGTTCTATAACCACAATGGCAACACATAAATTTATATAGGTGATAGTGAATATTACTGTCAATGACAGTGACTATAACTATGTCGGTTTTGTATTACACTGCAAAATTGCTCTTATTCCAGATTAGTAGCTAGTTTGTACGTGGTAGGATAGTAGCGCATATTTAATCTAGTTGACTTTTGCAAGATAATTTGCTTTTCAAATTTGATTTTCTTCTTATTGATGCGGTTACTGAATAGCACTATATATAGTCTAGGTTGTTGGCTAACTGGAATAGATTGACATTACTTTCTATGTGTTAACTCACCTATAGATACGATTAGAAATATTGCCTAGGTGTAACAATGAGTAAAAGAGTAGCTTCGGATATGCAAATATTAAAAAGCCGTTTGTGATTATATTTTTCGAAATATTCTATATGATTTATATATATTTCGTTAATAGTATCCTTATTCAGCTGTACGTTATTCCTAAAGCCGTGAAGTTATTAAACCCTTATATATTTAAAAAACAATACCCAGCTCAGAAATACTTTATTGGTTGCCCATCTATATCCGTAGGCCGATACGTTCCGAACTGCCGATAGTTTGGTGCGTCGTGTGTATTTGAATATATACTGTTTCGATTATCCGTGTTTATAATGTTATAATGTAGCAGACAACAGAGACGGCTCCAGTGAAATCAAAGCAGTTAGCTTAGCTATTAAACACAAGGCCTCCTACATCTTTAAACTATAGCTTATCGAATGATGACAATGGGATTGCGCTGGATGATTCACTTGGTTGAATGCGTTGGATTTCTCTTGGCGACTGATAGACGGCTAATTTGCGAAATCCTTGAACCAATGGTCTATACCGGGTACATATTGTTTCAGATCGTCTTGGGAAACATCGTTAGGTGTAAAATGTAAGGTTATCATTTTCGCCCCAATACCCTCTATAAATACATATATATATATATATATATATCCTGAGGAGCTTAACTTATCGGCCTATGAAATAATCTATTTGATCATAGAGGTTTCTCACGTTTATCTTTCTAGCCTTTTTGGAAAATCACAGTTTATTAATAGTATTGACATCATTGCTCATCATTATTTTGTTTGACGATTATGTGGAGCAACTACATAACAAAACAATGTGTGTAGATAGGTTATCAAAATTATTTTTGTAACTATGTATGCCGGATGTTTGTACGAGTCCCGCCTTAGACAAGTCAACTTTGCTCAAAAAATCATCATCTGATTATGTGATTGTGTTATGCGCCGATTGTTTGAATCAAATATGTAAGCACCACATGATGAATATTCAAGTAACAACATGGCAACAAGCAGTTTGTAAGATATTGGGTTACCGACGAACAACTCATGGTCGGCGTCATATGTACAAGTACGCTATTTGGTAGCAGTGACCATGTTAACCTATTGTTATATATCCATGCTGATTGGAATATCCTGAATAAGAGGTTGATGCATTAGATAATGTCATGCGCTACAACCGGTGGCTTGCGCTGGTTAAGGTGTCATGCTGGAACTAATTAACGAAAACCCTTAAGGCTTCGCCTGGGTAACGTTCGCATATACATGTACAATGGTAATGCAAGCAACAAAGCAGGCACTACAATCGTCAAAGGAAAATGAAGTTATTTCTGTGGAGTAGAGAACGTAAACCCATGGATCCATTTGAGTGTAGCTCTTCCCAACACTGGCATAATAGAGGTTGCGAGTCATAAACCAACCACACAGCGTGCTCCCTAAATTCAGCTTTGCATTACTTTCCTTTATGTCAAGACTTTTCACGTATCTCAGCAGCACAGTTTCCAGACCGTCAGCCATGAAGCACTAAGCTCTGGGTTACAACCTTGCTCCACCTAACGAGTCTAAACCAAAACCAAACCGCGGTCGTCATGTGCCAGTGTTAGGAAGAGCAATGCGCAAATATATCCATTCGTGATACGGTCGTAGAGATCGGAATGACCGAACTTTACCTCAAATTGAGCCGAGGTCGCAATAAAAGTTGCAAGTCGCAACCTAATCACACATCTTGGTCCCTAAATTCAGCTTTGAACGTAAATGCATGATATAAAGAAAAGTAACATGTATAGTTTCCAAAGATACCTTGAAGTTAATATTTTACATTGTCTATGTAACACAGCTTCATCTTACGCGAAATCTATCCGCGAGAACATAGTAACCCATAAGCAATATTTAGGGAGCCATTGTTAATGAACCGCAAAGTCTCCTACAGGTATGGTAGTAGTAATTTTAATGTTCATCCTAGAATGCCTAAATTGATCACGACTGACTTGTGCACACGATCCGCTACGGATGAAGGTAATCTATTACGGTTCCATTAATCGCATAGGCTCCCGAGTTTAACCAGTCAAATGATTATTCATTCTTCTGTTATCACAGAGTCAGGTTTATCTAATATATCCTGTACTGTAAAAGCTGTGTTAAAGGCGTTGTTATTTCGCTTTATCATCAAGTCTACTAATGTGCTTACAGGTCATACAGGCAGCAGCAGGTGATCTGGCGGAATCCCTTGCTACCATTTATCATATCAATACAACATATAACACAATTTCACATGAATCAACGATAGGAATATATTCTGTTAACAAGGGTAAGTAATTTTTCTTTTTACAATTATGCAAATTAGGGTCCAGGATAAGAAAAATTGTATTGTTTTTATTTCTTAAAATAAAGCGGTTTAACTAAACATTTAACTTAAGTGAAGGGATAAATGTGACGAAGTTGAAAAACATGTCGTTTCGTTTCGTCATTCATTTTGTTTCAGGTAAGCGTTTCGGCTAGGAACTTTGAAAAATCAGTGGAACTCCCAGACCCATATGTTCTCATTATCATGTAAGATGTCCGGCGGCTTTTATATGTCCCAACATTACATCATGTAGACGGAATTGGTCCTAAAAGTAGCCACCGCCGCAGCTTGTACAGACGCATTTTCCCTGCAGCTTTGCAACCTCCAAACTTAATTTGTCATGCGACTTTAATGCGTATGTATATGCGTATGTATTATGTAATTTTGCAGTCCAAAATCATACATGCAACATAAAGCAGTTTCGGAATATTATCGATTGGAAGAGGGCCATTTTGCGGTCACGATATGATCAACCTAGCAGAACAACTGACAATAATTTTCGGATCGGCGTATACCACGCGAATGTCCCAACGGTCCCGGGTTTGAGATTTGCTATATCCTCCTGTTGAAACTAAATGCAGTCAAAAAGCGTCGTGTTTTGTTGTGTCCTTAGGCGAACAAAATACAAGTGTAATGTTTAAATTGACTTCAAGAACGGTAAATATTGAACTTTAATTATGCTATCAAGAAATGCGCTATAATGATGTTGAGGAAAATGTCACAATTGTCACATTGTTTTACCTATTTTCCATTGCAAATATTATTGTTCACTTCTTCTAGAAGGTAAACGACTTTTCATACCATCATCTGGATACCAGTGATTTAAGCGAATAAGTTCGTTAATGCAAGTGTAGTGTTGCACGGAAACTGTCGTGGCGCGCTGCTTGACTTTGAACTGGTGTTTACGCTGCGCTTTCATTTGCCTTGCAGGAACCTGGTCGTGTGATTTAACGGAAGAAGTGCAAGCGGAAGAAGATTGACTTTTGCTACGTGTTGCTTAATAAATCTCCAGTTCCAATCTCCGGAGTTTTCCCAAGCTTGTATACTACAATATTGGCGACCCTGCCGAGGCACGTTTATCAGGAATCCTGTATCACTGGTCGAATGAAGATAATGCCGAAGACAACCAATAAAGCCGATGACGAAACTAATTTTGACGCTGATGATCCGACGACAAAGCTCGCCGCTTCGCTCGATATGTTATCACGGACTTTGCAGATAATGTCGACTTCATCAACTTCTTCAACCAGCATGCCATCTTTCCCGCAGCCAGAACGTTTTACACTGGGGATGCTGTACCCCAGATGGGAAAAGCAAGTACAGTTTTATCTGCGTCATTTCCCGTCCAACCAACAGGCAGCTGTGCTCGCCGGCCTGCTCTCGGGAGAGGCCTTTGATATCGTGGCAGACAGTAAACTTTAGGAGAAAAAGTTACAACCGAGACTTTTTCCGCCATGCACCCATTATTAGCCCGCCCCGGTCTACCTGCGCACCTACGCAGGGTATTCCATGTACGTTACCAATACCCGGCGGAAACCATACGCACATACTTTCGCGAACTGCAGAGGATGGCCGATATCGCATACGAGAACGAAACGCCAGATGAACGTGAAAAGCTGGTCTTAGGACAATTCCTAGAGGGCGTTCAAACACCCTTTATTAAAAGGGAATTCCTGCGATACCCTCCACGCCGTTTGGAAGAAGCATTAGAAACAAGTGACCATTTGGAAGACGTAGATGCAGCCATGGGTACGCCTACATCTGGCTGTTTTGCAGTAAGAGGAAACACACGACATAGAGGCGTCCGACCTGAAAGAATGACGGGAAATATCGGCCGTTTTCAGAGATATCCTGCCCCACGACGACCGGCACAGTCAGGTTTTCGTTGGCCCCGCAGACAAACGTCATACCGCGGATCGTCTAGCTACAGGAACACGCCAGGTGAGCATACCATGACATCATTTGTGATACCATCTCTTACTTGCAACTCGATTGTGACGTCGCTAACACTAGAATTATCGATAGCTGGGATTTGCTTACTGGGGCTAGTGGATACTGGCGCAGCTAGAAGCCTAATCAGGGCCAGCGTGAGTAGGAGCTTCTCAAACTGTGTTAGAAAACCTTGTAACGCTCGCCTTACCGCGGCCAACGGGTTACCACTAGTTGTTCGGAATTCCATCGTTGCCCCCGTTGTTGTAGCCTGCACAACGTTTAACCATGAATTTATCGTTGCTGATCAGATACCGTTCGATGTTATTATCGGAATAGATTTGTTGAGGAGGTTAAAATGCCGACTTGACCTAGAGAGGTCCCAACTAATCACTGATTCGTGCACCATACTACTGAGAGCAAGCAGCAACAGCAATTTTGAGGATTTTACGTTATATGAGTGCAGTGTCAAAGAGCAACAATGTGTAAACGATTTTATTCGGTCGATTGGGCCTTCAGCTGACACATTAACACCGGCACGATTAGCGCAGGTCATACAAAATTATTCAGATGCCTTTGCATGGAAATCTGGCGACTTGGGACGGACCGGCCTCGTGAAACATTCTATCGACAATGGTGTGTCTAGACCGATTAAAGTGCCTCCGAGACGTATTCCAATCCACTGGCAGGGTGAGATACAGAAGCTGATAGATGAGATGTTAGAGAAGAACGTTATCCAACATTCCAACTCCCCGTGGGCATCTTATGTTGCCCTAGTAAAGAAAAAGGACGGTGGCTTCCGATTATTCGTCGATTACCGAAGATTGAACGTGGCTACTCGAAAGGACGCCTACCCACTCCAAAGGATCGACGATCTGTTCAACACACTTGGCGGAGCTGTGTATTTTAGCACACTTGACCTAGCTTCCGGGTATTGGCAGGTGGAAGTAGAAGCGTGCGATCGAGCGAAAACCGCTTTTGTCGTACCCTCTGGGTTGTACGAGTTTCAGACCATGTCATTTGGCTTATTTAACACTCCAGCTACCTTCCAACGCCTTATGCAAAAAGCATTAGCTGACCTGATCCCGCGTAAATGCCTCGTGTATTTGGATGATGTCATCGTACATGGAAAGACGGAATATGAACACTTGGACAATTTGGCTAGTGTTTTGGAATGCTTGTTGAGGGTAATATTAAAGCTTAAGCCCTCATAGTGTCAACTCTTCAAAAGGGAAGTGGCGTACTTAGGGCACATAATATCTGGAGATGGTATTCGAGCGGACCTGGTAAAGGCTGAACAGGTCAGGTCGTGGCCAACGTCAACCACAACGAAGGAGTTACGTAGTTTTCTCGGGTTAGCATCATATTATCGGCGATTTATTCGAAACTTCTCATCCATTGCAGCCCCATTTTACTCATTGCTAGAGATGGGTCGCATGTTCGAATGGTCGAAGCAGTGCGCAGAAGCTTTCAATCACCTACGTAAATCTCTCTGTACGGCCCCTTTGCTAATATTTCCCGATTTGTCCCCATCTGCTGGCCAGTTTATCTTGGATACTGATGCGAGTGATAAGGCCATTGGAGCGGTGTTATCACAACTGGGATCTGATGGTGTCGAACGAGTCGTGGCATATTTTAGTCGCAGTCTCAGCCCGAGGGAGCGAAATTACTGGACGACTAGGAAGGAGATGCTAGCATTGGTATATTTCATCAAACAACACCGACATTATCTATTAGGTCGAAAGTTTCTGGTCCGCACAGACCACCAGTAACTTCGGTGGCTGCAGAATTTTAAAGACCCCGAAGGCCAAATCTCGCGTTGGCAAGAGCAATTGCAGGAATATGACTTTGAGTGCAGACATCGCCCCGGTAAGCAACACGCTAATGCTGATGCATTGTCTCGAATTCCCATCGTAACCATGGAGAGTGCCCTTCGTGTAATACGCAACACGTAGCAATCGTCAATCATCAAGGAGCTGAGTAAGGTCAGTAGCAAACGGCACAGGCGAACGATCCCGATACCGCACTGATCTACGAGAGGCGCCTTAATGGCGGCGATAAACCAACGAGTAAAGAGATGGAAGGGAAAAGTTACGAAGCTCCTTGCCTTTGGTCCATGTGGGATTACCTGACCACCGAAGAAGGAGCTTTAGTTTTCAATTTCTCAACCGACGTACACGAGAAGAATCATCGTCCCGCATTCTATGGTTAGGGAAGTACTGAGCGATTTACACAGGGAAATGGGACATGCAGTTATCAATAAAATGGACGAAGCGGTTCGACGACGTTTCTGGTGGCCCCATCAACGGAGAGATGTGATCAACTACTGTCAAGCGTGTGAAGAATGTGGTGCCCTTAAAAAACCTCGTATCGTTCATCGTGCACCCTTGCAGCCCATGGTGGCCGGCTATCCTAACGAGATAATAGGAGTGGACCTCAGAGGTCCTTTACCTTAGACGCCAAGAGGTAATCGCTTTATTTTGGTCATGATCGATTACTTTACTAAATGGTGCGAGGCTATACCGATAAGACAGGCGGATACGTCTAGTGTGGCAACAGCTTTGGTAAATCATTGGGTCTGCCCCTGGGGTGCACCAGGGCAGCTACACTCGGATAAAGGACCGTGCTTTGAGAGCTCACTGGTAATTGAAGTTTGTCGGTTACTTGGGATAGACAAAACTCGAACCACAGCGTATCATCCTCAAGGAAATGGGCAAGTGGAAAGAAAAATCGTTCTCTTAAATTGTTGCTGAAGGCCTTCGCGGACAGGAATATCAATGAGTGGGACAATGTGTTGCCCAGATGCCTACTTGCATACAGAAGCACAGTACATTCATCGACGGGACAGACACCATTCCTTATGTGGACAGGAAGAGAGGCACGATTACCTTCGGATCTACGTCTACCGATGACGCAACAGCTACAGTCATCGGTTATGGAATATGTTAGCAAGTTGTTAGACTCCCTTTGGCAGTCTCATCAGTCAGCACGAGTGCATTTAGGGAATGCACACCGGCGTCAGAAGGAATATTACGACAAGAAGGTATTTGGCGTACCCCTGAAAGTTGGTGATTTAGTTTGGTTACACCAACCTCAAGCATCAGGAGTGCCGGCAAAGTTTCACAGAGAGTGGACGGGTCCATATACGGTAGAACGAGTGCTCTCTGAGGCCACCTGCATGATAAAGAATAGTAACAACCCTAATAATCAACCTATGGTTGTCCATTTCAATCGCCTCAAACCCTGTAGACGAGAAGCTGAGTCAATTGAGTCAGAGAGGGCAGATTCACCACCAGTGGTTGCTCGTGAACTTGAAGTACCGGCTGAGGGGGCTACGGGGTAGCACCGGGGACGGCGCTCGAAGGAGGGAGGGTGTAGTGTAGTGTTGCACGGAAACTGTCGTGGCGCGCTGCTTGACTTTGAACTGGTGTTTACGCTGCGCTTTCATTTGCCTTGCAGGAACCTGGTCGTGTGCTTTAACGGAAGAAGTGCAAGCAGAAGAAGATTGACTTTTGCTACGTGTTGCTTAATAAATCTCCAGTTCCAATCTCCGGAGTTCTCCCAAGCTTGTATACTACACAAGTCTACAAATATAATCGGCTCAGTGAGTGTGGTTAATTAGTCATCATCAGAGCCAACTGTATTTGTCATACAAAATAATTTGTTGGCCGATGCTGTTAATTTGGGGCTACGTTTCAGTACGTGACGGATTTTCCACAAGATATATCAAAGGAATTACTGTATGACATATTCTGAGCTGAAGTACTGGTGACTCGTCTTGGGCTTGGCTCGAGGCTTTGCCGGACAAGGCTCATAGTCGGCAACAATGGCGCGACTGCTGCCGTCCCCTTAGCAGACTGCCCTTTTGAAGTGTGTTTAATGCTGAGTTATCTGCGGGGTAATGGCTGATGATGACACGTGGCAGTGAAAGCCGCAAGGAATCTGTCTCGCCGTTGCCGTCTATTCTTTTCACGATAGCCAGCAGTCTGTGGCGGTATGTTGTCTACACAACGTGTAGGCTCCTCGACCATGAACGTTTGCTTATGACATTAAGGTATTCAGGTAAGTCTCATAACGCCTATCGTCTACTTCTTGCGTCCAGCTATCGCGTATCATCTCAGCTCATATATAGCAAACGCGCTTTACAGATTATTGAGATCGGGCATGATTCGCGCGAGTACAAAAGACAATCGATGCGACATGGAAGTGCAGTCATCATGTCAAATATCGCGAGCATGCACGTTATACTTTCTAATTGTCGCAATACACCAAAATTCAGGCTTATCATAACAAGCAGGCATGAGCAGGTACAACAGACAGCGTAATTGGCGATCAGCGGAGATGAGCGATACGCGTAGGGGGAACATTTCACAAACATGTGATTTTGCAATAACGTAAGCGAGTCAGACGCGATATAAGGTCCTTTAAAATGATCCGAGAGAGGGTCCAGACAAAAAAAAATAGACGGACGCGATGCTGGTCCGCATGAGGAGTAGTTTATAATATCTGCGAATCTTGGATACGCTACAAACTAAGCAATATCGACATGCATGCTCTCTAACACAAACTCCACGAAGAAAACCTCAGTTCTTTATCACAGAACACTCTGCAAATAAATCCTCTGTTGACGCAGTATAGAAAAATCGCTAGTTATTGCTATGATCCCAGAGAGTTTGGAGTAAGTCTGAGCGATAGTATCTGGAGAAGAGAAACTGCTCAGTGTGATAGCCTGTATTCGATAATATTAAACCTGTGAGAGTTCACAGCAGCCAGCTACAGAGACTCTCTCATATTCTACATATCTCATCTCTCTACGTTGTCAGTCACACATTGGTCTCCAAATGACAATCTCTCATACTGAGGTGTGGTACAGCGGAGTATCTACATCTCTATCTCTCTCTATCACTATCACTCTCACACTAAAATAAGGGGAGGAAAATACACCAGTAGTGTAGAGCATGCGAAATTTCTACAAGGCAGATACGTGTGACTTGGGGGCGTGGTAAGGGGTTTGATGGAACTAGAAATGGTAGGGGGGTGCTGGAAGGCCATCTAAAATTTATATTGGGGGGGGGGTGTGGACTGTCTATATATCATACTCTAAATCCGGCATATACTAAGCAGCTTACACAAGGTGTTGTTTGCTATCAAGAGCGAGAGAGCAGGGGGGAATTGTGTGTGTTGATGGTGTTAAGGAGTTGTAGGGGAATATGTGGTCAGTTTTAGATAGGGGGGGAGGAAGTCAATAGTATATGGTTACATAGGGAGACAAGAAATTAGGGGAGGTGGTGATGGGGACAGGTGGGGAGGAGAGGAGGGGGGTATTAAACATTGTAATAGAAATTATAGGGGGGGGGGGATACCAATGGTGGTGGGGGGGGGGGGAAGGAGAATCTAGTAGGGGTACCAGCTAACTAATATACTCTTCTATCTCGTCCAGTAAAGTAGTGAGCGAAGTATATCTTATATGGAGGGTATACTGTGGGGACTGAGGATATGTGAGTTGTGAGTTATAGATACTAAGGTCGGGGGTACTGGGTGGGATGACAGAGGTATGTGTGGTATCTATATCTCTTCTATCTATTGTCTGTTGAGGAGAAGAGTGAGGAGGAGATGTGGGGGGAAATTTGTATCTATCTCACTCATATATATCTTCACGAGAGGATCTATATTGAGGGGAGGGACTTATTAGGTGGAGGAATGAGGGGTGTAGTTGTAGGGGGTGGGTGGGGGGGTCGATGGGGGGGTGTGGTGATGGGGGGGGGTGGTGGTTGTTGTGTGGTGGGTGTGTTTGGGGGGTGGGGGTTGGGGTTTGGGTGGATGGTGGAGGAGTTGGTTTGTATGCAGGGGTTTGTGTAGTAGGGGTGTTGGGGGGTGTTGGGGGTGGGGTGGGGGAGAGTAGAGTTGATGTAGGTTTACTTGGTGTGAGATACATGAGGTGTTAGTCTGGGGGGAGATAGGGGTAGGGGGGTGGGGGATATGGTATGGTGTGATGTCATGGATGGGATAGATGTGATGGGGTTGAGGGGGGTGTTGGGAGGTATGGAGTAGACGTATGCTGAGAGATACATCAAGAGATGTAGGGTAGTGTTGATGTAGAGGATAGGAGACACTGAGAGATTTATGTCAGGGTGTGTAAGAAGTGTAGTATTAGTGTAGTTTTGTATATCAGTGTACAGTGAGGTGAGAGGTATGTGGGTTTGGGAGATGGGTGGGGTGTTGTGGTTGTATGAGATACTAGTCTAACACCTGGAGGAGTTGGTTATAGTGGTGGGTTGGGGTGATCATCAGGATAGTGGGTTGGGAGAGAGTGACTATGGGTAGGGGACTTGGCATACGACGGTGTGGTCATGTGAGAGTCAGGGGATTATTGGAAATGAGGGACACAGGTGGTGGTGGACGATGAGAGTTGTATCTGGGTCATAATAAGGTGAGTGTGGTGTAGGATAGACTACAGGAGGGGGTGATACTGACACGGGTGGGGCAGTGTGGAGGTATAGTGGGTGGTTTCTATTATTGTACGTGTGTTGTTGGGTTATTGCGGGATCTTGGGAACATGGAGTTATGCATATTGTTGACATGTTGAGTAAGTGGTGATTGTCAAATTTGTGATGACTATTGGTGTGTGAGTGGAGTGAGGATACATGGATTGAGAGAGGCATGCAGTTGTAGTGGAGGTGACAGTATAGGAGTAGATGATGTACAGTTGTAAAGGCATTTAATTATGGTTTATTTCTTAAGACATGGTTCAGTTAGAGTTAGTACATGTGTATCGTGTAGGTAACATAGTGATCATAACATGAACTGTTTTGTACATTTTACAGTGCGGTTATGAATGTTCAATGGTTGGATTAGTTGAAGCTGGGTCAGTCAGGATCGAAACAGCATAATGAGAATCAGTGAGAGCGTCATTTGGACTTCTCGTAACGATAATACTATATCACGCACAGTCTACATGTGAACATGGAGTGGTGGTGTATATTATTCACAGCACATGATATGTACATAGTATTAAGTGATCAACACTTTGTTACATATCTAAGTCACATTTCTCAGTCTGCGTGATATAGGAGTATGCATAGGGAGAGTGTATATTTCAACAACAGCAGAAGGATAGCGGTAAATAATAATAACAACTATGTTTGATGCACTGAACTAGGTGTATTTGAGAGTCGAGCAATGAATACTCTCTTTCACGAGACAGGCCCAGTAGATCAGAGATAGTACAATCTCGAGCTCTTATTCGACACGAGCTGTAGTAGACAGCATGATAGAGATCACAAGCGATACACACTACACTATACCGCCTAGCGTTTTTGAACAGTTTATCACGCACTTGCGACATACATCTACGACTTGTCTCAAATGAGATATCTGTCAGAATCACAGTTCATCTTTAAACGTCTAGACAACTCATCTCATAACTCAAATATAGAGGCTTCAAATCATGTAGGTGTCTTAGAGTTATAAAGCAGAGAAAACCAAAACTTTGACAGATGTGATACAATCCAAAGTATGTGACGGCACAGGTAAAATCGAGCGTAAACACGATCCAGACAAGACCACACTAAGACAAGAGAACCACATCAATATCTCTAGAGAGATACTAGAGGGTACTTACAGAAGGAGTACTATATAGTATGGACGACACCACATACTCTATCTGGCTTCTACGAGACTGCGGTGACAACAATAGAGAGTCTGTGTGATATAGAGAACCATGAGTCAGTTTGTTGTGTAGATACAGAGGCTATTGATGCCTAGTATAATGTAAATGTGATGTGGCGAGATGAGTATATTGTGAGCAACTAGTTCAGGGACAAGTAATGAGGGAGTGTAGCGACAGAATGTAACACACGAGCTTCATGTGATGTAATCTCTTATACACAAGTGCGAGTCACAAGATATAGCTATCGTCATTACACCGACGAGAGAACTCATAAATTCTGTGGATACTATGCTTCAAAATATGCGCGTCAGAGTGAGATAGACAACAAGTCATGAGAGATGCAGTAACGACATGAGTGCAATTAGATGAATTCTCTCTAAGTGGCGATGCAAGAAATGAATAACAGTGATGATGTAAGAGTATAGAGAGACATGACAAGATCACAGAAAAGTTAACAGAAGAAAAGAAAGAGAAGACAGATTCCAGAGGTTTAGTAGTAGTCTAGTAGACGTATAGAGAGATACGCATGGAGTGGTATTTAGCATGATGTCATTGCAACGAGATTCTGAGGAGATATTGTCTACGGAAGCGAGGCGCTACTCACGGCGCACTCTCAGACATACTGTAATGTTTTTTTTTTTATGATTAGAGCGGTTATTCTGGTTATACCTTCTTATACAAAGGCCGAGATTGATCTCTCAGCGAGATTTTGCGAGATATTGCCAATATTTTGACATCGTGAAAGTTAGCAAGCGACGCAGACTACACGAACACCACATAATGATCTTAAGATGATGGCTACGTATGCGAATAGCATGGACTCAGTACCTGATCGTACTCGGTGTGAACAGTTTAGAGGTACATCTAAGATATGTCTCTTCTACAGGGAAAGGAGAGGTTATATGGACACTTTTGATACCTGAATCATAGTAATAGTGAAACACTTATATGGTAACACATATGCGAGCGACAATACAAGTCGCAGATAGAGTTATATCTACAGCTACACTGCGAGAGCGCACTTTATAGATGGAGACTGACACAAGTGAGCGAGAGTATGCTTGATGAATCTCGACGATTCTACCACTAATAGCGAGCATTATAGGCTACTACAACGAGGCGAGAGCACTTACCATATGACTTATACAGAGTGCTAGCGTAGAGAGCACTAAGTTGTGAGCGAGTCTCACATGAGTAAAAGGCCGCTGCATACACAAGCAGACTGAGGACCAAGAACAGGGTCAGATATGTTTGCTGATACTACTGCAGTGTACTGCTATTATATCTTAGTCACGCAAGGTTACGTAGTCTAAGTATTATACGACATAGAATACATATTACTAATGTCTATATAGACGTACTCTACTTTCTCGCGGCATACACACATGTCACCATGGTACCACTATAGTAGACACTCTGAGGCCTGCCAAGATCGCTCACAACCGAACCTTTATTGCATGCTCACAGGTTTGCATCTGACAAGTCTTGTGATTACGCATTACAGTAAGACCTACGTATAGCGCGATACAAGTGTCTGTAAACACTATCTGATCCTTTTAGTAGTAAGAGCGTGCAAAATTTCTCGTTGGCAGTATATGTGAAAGAGAAAAATAATCTGACGTGATTGTACATAGAGAATCGGCTCAGAACATAGCATAGTTAACTTACTGAAGACCAGTCCGTTTTGATAATACGTGCCAGCAATGGGGCAAATAGCGATGATCACAGCATACTGAGAGTTATCCTATCATGGTAGATCGTTAAGACGAATCGGAACTGATCCGAGACGTATCTGGTTCACTCATAGTCTGTCAGATGTTATTCTCTCTCATCTTATCAATGTCAACGTCAACAAATCCAGTATAGTGAAGAGAAACATACGCACGATATAAACATCACAGATCACTACTTTCGCGACGTTCTCATCACAGACCCCAGCCCCTACAAGAGAGCGAGAACACCTAGCGACATGACTTGCGGAACACATCAGTATTCTGACTGATATCAATCTAGTAGTACTAGAGATCAAGATCGGATCAGCGAAGAACTTTACTTCTCACAATATAGCGCGAGCGCACGCAAATCTACACAAGCTATGCCTAACTAGCTGAACGAGTACATACGTATGCAACGAGGTGTCTCTGCGATAACAATTTGCAGATGCGAGCAAGAGTGCTCAAGTGACATGTCACATGCACTAGAGATATCAACTTATGTGATGAGACACTGATGCAGCACCTGATTTATAGAGCGAGATACTGATAATACTATTTTCAATCAGATATTGATTACAAAGGCATCACACTACTTCAATACTGATCGTGTACCAATGCATTGGACATACACACATCATAGCAATGTGTCTTACAAAAGAGTTCAATCAACGAACTGATCAGATGGTATATTATGAACGATCTTATAACATATCTGATCACTAATGAACTGGGTTATGAGGAGTAACAACAGATTAGAAGACAGACGTACTTATTTTGTACGCGTGGGGTGTGGCAGGAAATCAAGAATTGAGTCTAGAGACTTCATTCTCAGCTATCTTTTATTAGATCTGGGGGTGGATAACATACATGTCGAGATATGGGGTTGGGCTGGATATGGAGACAGGGTGGTACACGAGGCTACTATGGAACAAAGGTCGGGGATTGAGAACAGATAGAACATGTGATCGAGAATGAAGACAATAGTATTACACAATTATGGATTACTCAATCTTCTACCAGTTAAATTCAATAATACAATTGAGCATGTGTCAGAGTGGGTGTGATAAGTATATTCGTAGGTTGATAAAGAGAAGTTGATGGGGGTAGGGTGGGGAGTAAATAGGATTGGGGGAAGGGGTAGTTGAATGGAGAGAGTGAGGGGGGGAAAAGGAGAGAGAGAGTTTATTTAATTTATGATGGTGAAGGGATTAAGGGAATTTGTTGGGAAAATTTGTCTTCGACGATCAATTTTTTTTATCATGTCTAGAACGTAGTTAGCATTTATTTGAGGCACAACGGTTTTATAAGACTTGAGGAGTTCTTTTCTTAGCTAACGAACGTAACCGTTTGGGAATTTATTCCGGTGCAGTTTTATTCAACGTCATTTCGCATTAATACTTTCAGTAACTTACATCTCAATCATTACAGCTGTTGTGTTGTCAGTTATGCAATATATATTTGCCAGTCAAGATAGATTCCATGGTTAATGTACCTATTCGCAGTGTGTTCACACCGCCCTATCCTTATGTCTAGTTTTTGGGGCAATTCACAGTAAAGCATCGATTATTTTGTCCTTTTGCCTAGGTGTATGTCCGTTAAGCATGTAGACAAAGCGCTCATTGAGGCCCCAGTACAAACCTGATATTCAAGTTCGCATGTTCTGCGTTGAAGTGAATTAAACAAACTAGAACGTGTTTTTTGTGATTAAGGAAAACTACCATAATGCAACAAAATTCGATGCTGATAAAAATGAGTAAGAAAATATGTGACGAAAAGCATGTTGGAGGTGGATCCAGTATTTCGTCAAATCACCTATTTATATATATTATATTATTCTCCACAAACCTGTGCTTCTTTTAGGGACAATAATCAAAAACACAGCGATCATCCAAAAACCACTTTGTAGGTCAGCTTGCAGTTATAAACAATAAATTCTTTACAATAATACAAACCATTCCATAAATCGACAGCATTTAAAAGTCATTTGTTTTCCGTTCAACTATTTTCCTAGACACATCTTAAATTTAAAATTGAAAAACCCCTAAAAGCCGTGGACATAGGAGAAAAACTTCTCGATTTTTCGGTTATGCAAGAACTGACTTGTATTTATGATTTAAATTCGGTAAGCTACTACAGATGCTATATGATTGCGTTTTCCCAGGCTTCATGTATAGCTTCCATTACAAATATATAGTTATAGTTAGTTATATATATATAGTTATAGTTATATTTATATATATATAGTTATTTAGTTACCTGAGGGATATTCCTATGCTTAGCTATTTAATCAATAAATATGAAATGCCAAATATGTATTGGTTGTCATAATGTATGGAGATGAAAACTTACATTAAAACATACATGCAATCTTATAAAATAATATTATAACTTTCACAGCTGACCTATCGCGGACAGATGGCGACATAAATACATTCGTACTTTTTGAAACCGTCACGCTTGTGAGGTAACATAACATTGCTCGGTTTTTCACGGAAATGTACGAAGCACAAAGCGTCCACGGAAAATTGTGAGTGTTTACATGTTTGAAAACCAGGATATTGACTTCAATAAGCCATATATTGAAAGCTAGGTTCTTTTTAATGCAATATGGGCTTATGTAACCATGCGCGCCCAATTCATTCCATAAAGTGAATCTTGTCGTCGGACATTTCTACCAACATCATGCCGTTTCCAATACATTACAAGCTTTTACAATTAACATGCAGCTGGATAAGTACAAGTACCGTGCACCTTATTTTTTTGGATTATTAAGCGTATAAAGCGAAACAAAATAATCAGAAGGAACAGACCATATTTTTCCCATTAAGCAAAAAGTATCAAAATGATTCAATTGTAAAACATAAAACCGAAAAACACTCAATTTTCTACCAATTCGCTGCAACAAAGCCGTCAAATGGGTCACCTTCACTGTCTGAGTTTAACAGTTGGGCGATAACGGCAGCAAGCAAGTCCGGATCCCTCTCGTCATCATTTAAGTTAGTTTCATTGTTGTTGCGTGGTTTTTCGTTTATGATTTCGGCATTCATGAAACCTCATAGGACAGTTGAGACCGACACCTTTGATCAGGCATCGACGACCTATTGGCAGGTAGTGGCGTAATTAACCCATAGTTGATTCTCTGTCTCAGTAAATGTATAGTAACCTGCTGTAAATTAATGCTCCCACGCGGCTTGAAATTTAACACTGAACGCCCTGTTTACAATAATATCTATCAGTTGGAATATTTGGTTAATCCACCAAAAATGATGGCAACCCAATTAGTTTTCTTCACTTGGCGTTTGACAGTTTCGATAAGATGGGCACACTTGAAGTCGTAGATCAACGAGAACTGAGATGTGTGGAAAAAGCCATCCGGTCTGATGTAAATGTCTCTAAGACAATCGCTCATTTTCTCCTCGTCTGTGCATCCTTTGGGGTTGAACTTGTGGATGCCCCCAACCGGAAATCTTTCTTCTTACGAGTTCCACTTCCGTATCGCTGATTCATTATTGTTAAATTGTTTTGCAGCTGTTCTATCCCAAATTTTAATTCTTGGTTGACGACGTTGAGTTCGAAATTCGATTCGGAAGCATGTCTATCGAAACGGGTTATTTGGGGTCCTTAATTACCGGTTTGTTAAATCAACGTGGTGTTTCGCTTTGATCGCCAGTATGTGAACAAATTTGGTGTTAGCAAGCATTTCTCCGTAAGTGCACTGTTTGTCCCTCCGTGATACAAGCACGACAACTGATATTACAGTTGTCTATCCTTGAAACAATTAACTCCCGAGTAAACTTTTATCTGCAAAGTTAACTCAACAGTGCCGCACGATTTAATTCCTGAAAAATTGTTCTGCATATTTTGAAGTGCGTACTACAGCCGTGTGGATTAATAGTATCACGAGAGGAGCGTAGTTAAAATAGCATATTTACCAAACTGTACACACCAACCTTCATGTCACTTTGTCATATGTGCCCGGCCGGCTACCACGGGAAGACCAGGGTCACAAATGCGTCTTTCTGCGCACACAGATGCTATAAATGCACACGTCTGTAGTACGCCCTAGATAAATATGCAGATAAATTTTTCCAGAATTATATCTTGCGGTACTCTTATGGTAATTTTTCTGCTAAAAGTTGTCTATCAGAAAAACACAGTTTGGATGACGATGTAAGTGATGCTCACACCACACACTCCGACTGTCTAAATGACTGCAGGTTTTCGGAACACTGGTGTGAGCGTAGATCCTATGTTCAAACCTCACATGCTACCAGCTTGATACAGGTGTTTGGTTTGGATAGAGTTTGTAAGATGTATTGTTGCAACACGTGGGTTTATCGGACAGAATAACCATCACATATCTCACAGCATGTGATATCAGCGTGGATGGTTGAATATTCATTTGGTTTATGGTCGCCAGAAGAGATCGAATCAGTTGGCTCCTGCATACCGTTTGCCACCCAAAAATATTCTATCTATACAACATAGAAAGCGAAATATACAACGTATATGACCAGCGAGCATGCCTCGACAAACAACGTAGTAAGAATACATTTTGACAACATTTTCTGCGCTGTGTGAACAAGGAGACTGAATCGAGGTCACTGGGCCTCCACACCACCATTCATATATAAATCCAGAATAGCTGACCACTGAAGTAACGCCAGCATCTTAGGTGAACTAAAGAAAGGAAGTTATAACGGTTGGCCCTTTGGTTTTTACATATCTGAATTCGAAGATCTGTGAGCATATCATTCTATAATGCATGCTAACACGAACTCCAACAAGTGATCCATATCAGTTCCCTTGCCTTATATTTGGTCCACTTTATATTCAATCGCTTGACATATACACTCCGTTCTGTCATCAATCGATGGGGAATACAAGCATACAGGGATTTGATTCCAAGATAGCACTAATGCTTTCGAGTTTTAAGTGGTGAACTGCTGTTATGCTGTCGGTTTCCTTCCGCAGTTTAACATTTTTTTATATTTCTTGCAAAATATAATACCAAAATTTCGCAGTTTATCAAATAAAGAGGCAAAGCTCCTTCTCTTTTAGGACAAATTCCGTTGTTCTTCAAGGAGCAGATGTTGTCGTTATATTGTTTTAATACTTTTAAATAAAAGTCTGTTTCGATAAAGAAGAAGGTCTGCTTATTTATGCTGACAAAGTAATCTTTGTTATAGGAAATCACCTTACTTATTCACCGGCCAAATCGCAGTTTTTTTTGAGCATTCTCTCGGCGGCATCGGAATCCTGCTCTCTTTCACGGAGCACACTAAAAAGCATAAGTGTACTTTTCACCCTGTCTAATGCAATGCGTTGTCGGTATCATCAAACACGCACTATGCGTCTTTATATTGGGAGTTGCAGTTGGAATTCCTGCACATCAGTAAGACATCCAAAAGTTACACTGACTCATGATCTTATTTGATCAAAACATTTAACGAAATATTTACCACGCAATAGACTTTCGTTCTATATCTCCTGAATGAAGTATACCATCACTTGCGTATTACCACACTGGGTTAATTTTCCTGACCTTTTAAGTACATCTAAATGCGATCAAATTTTCGCTAAAGCATTATGCCCGATGTGGCCGCATTTCATTGTTGGAGTCTAGTGCTACCATTGTACACAATCCCTATTCATTGGGTATCTAATTTAGTCATCGGCGCCAATTACTCAGGCTAAGGTGCATTGCCGAAATATAGGTCGATTGTTCGACCAGATGATCGCACAATTTTTCTTTACTCGCCCACTGGCAAATGGTACAACTAGAGATCCCAATATGTCACGTTATTTATTAGAACAAATTTTGTAAAATCGGAACTGATGACTAAAGTGAATCTATCATATCGCCTTTGTCAGCTTTCCAATTTGCTAAAGCACCATTTATATCTGGCTTTGGTGTGTAACTTGTGGATAAATATTCAGGATTCATGTGTGTATAAACCCGGTGTTGGTTTGACCGACGAACAGGTAAATTAAAGTTCTAAACAGGCGATTAAATTAACCAAAATCTTTGGTGTGCGGCGAAATTTACTTATGGGAATCTAATAGACAAATCGAACTTTCAGCCTGTTGTCTTGAATTGCGCTAATACGAAGTATAAACGGACTGAGAAGCAGCTGCAATTACTTTTGGTCATAGGAAAGTTGGTAATGCGAATCCGTACCATTTGTTATAATTAATAGAAATCCTGTTGTGAATTTTGGGATAAAGCAAATATAGTTGTAAGTTGCATTTGTTCTACCCTTACTGTTCTTTTTTCCTTCAAAATCCGGGTTGGAAAGTAACATTACTTTTTATCATAATGTTCGTACAATTTTTGTTGCATGAACTCGTGATTGGCCCATACACAAAAGGTAGAGTTTACTATAATAATTTTTAATCCCGATAAATTATATTATTCATTCTTTATTTGCTGGCCAAGTGTGCGCTTACCTATTGAGGTGGCGTTTTATAACTTGCAGGATAAATAAATAAATAAACAAATACACGTTTCTTTCCTTGACATTACGATACACAGACCAATTGGGTGGTGTTATGAACATGTAGTAGTTGATGGCAAAATATAGTTAATTTTACATATTTTTTTCAATGGTTCCCATTTGGGTTTTTGAAGTGATTAGTAGTTTGATAATAATAGAGAAAAAAAGACAATGGGAACAATAATAAATGTAGATTTCACGGAAAGTTCTAGTAAAGTAATACGGTCATCCATGGGAATGTGCCCAGGGGACTTGATTCCCTGCAGGGTATTCGCACGATGGATTTCACCCGCACTTCCATGCTCCAACTGCCTCTGTGCCGGTATCACAAAATAGTAAATAGACCACCAGAATTAGGTATCAAATATTAGTTAGGGCCGTTTTATGCATACATTATTGGCGATGAAGCCTCAGACCGTTCTGTCAAGAGGATCAATGAAGTATGGCACCTTTTTGTTTGGAGTCAGTGAGTCAGTAGTAATTTGATTTGCACGGGTACACTTTTTATTTTAGAAGCTTTAATCATTCACCACAGGAGGTCAGCCTAGTCAGTACCAATAACGAACAAATTAGAAGCCAACCTATGAGGAGCAATAAAAAGAATAATTAATACAAACTCCTGCCGATAAACCAATCAAAATTTGATGGGAAATCTTAGCGCGTGACTACGGTGGTACAGAGATATCAGCTTGAAATATGTAGTGCATCTAGAAACCAGTTCGTTAAAGAATAAAACGTATTTGGTTAGGCGGATTGCTAGGAGTAAGATAGTTTACAAATGCATACTCAAGTATTCAGCTATATGTAGGTAACCTTATAATATTGAAAAAATAGAGGATATGGTGACTTTCATATGTGTCCAGAACATTTCTGGTATAAATCATCTAGAGGTACCCTTTGGCTTAGTGTTGACCAGATATTTGCAACATTCAGGTAGATATTAATCATGCGTCTAAATTGCGTATAGGTAGTGCAGTTTCTAATAATCAATAGACGTTTGTTCAATAATAAGGCATATTATACGGAGAAAAAAATGGAGCTGAGCTTTGTGCGAGACTTTTATATTTGCAATGTATGCTCGCTGTTTCAATGTTCATAGTGCATGCGAGCCTGAAACTCGAGTTGTGGCTGAGCAGTGAAGCTTAACCCAAATAGAAAGCGGTATAGAAGGCACCGATTAAGTTTGAGTCTGCGTAGCCATAGCGGTTGCAGATTTAGCGCCTCGCAACGCTCAAGGTATGTCAAATATTAGGCATGTTCAAAAGTCTCTTTCTGTATGGGCGTTGCATGTTTTCTAGTGCTAAAATGTCCACTATTCTCAGATTAATATACACTATCGTACAATACTTAAGCTTCAGCCTAACACATTTTAAAGTCTTGAAGCCTGGAATCCCTCAAAATAAGAGTTTGACTTATGTAGGCGATCACTATGTTGGCGGACGCCCGCAAGAATATAACATGCTCTAAAATATTAAATTAGATAGAATATCTTAGACCAATGCCTTGGATTGCACCACACATAGAAATAAGGATATCGTTTAATGTATGTTCAGAGAAGGGTCACAGCCGTGGTACAGTAGATTACCCTTGTCAGTGTCAAAGTGCAAGTTCCAGAAGTTACTCCAGAGCTCCAATGCGGACAAGTCAGATTATATATAGGCTAAGTTAGGACTACATTGCCCAGGGGCGAAAGAATACACAAGGAAATTGATGGCTTCACGTAAGAGGTTTCGTTAAGGAGATCGTTGAAATAGATTAAGAATAAAAGCTGGCCTAGCACGCTAAATTGAATCACTCCACGAGAGATTGTGGTGGATTCAGATGTATTGTTAGCGATTTTGATTACTTGATTTCTACTCTCGAGGTAGGAAGACAACCCATCTAGAAGCGATTTTGTGATACCATAGGACATAAGCTACCGCAACAACAAATTGTGTGGGACACGGTCAAAAGCCTTTGGATGTCAAGAAATATTACGATGATAACACTTCCGGCCTCCATGCTCTAATCACATAATCAAGGTAATCTAACTGACAGGTAGTGCACGACCTACCTTTCAAGAAAGCCTGCTGATGTTTACTGAGAAGCCTCATAGAACTCAACTGATCTATTATGCGTTCTTTAAATATCATCCCTATGATTCTAAAGTTAATAAATGTGTATTGGATCTGGCGGTAATCTTTTACATCTTGCATATATCCGCTTTTGTGTCATGGTATCATAGTTGATTGTTTCCATGTACAGGATACCCCCCATTGAGCATATAATGTGTAAATACATTAAGCACAAAACAGGAGGATATCTGGACCTCCGTGCTTGACCAGAATTTGCGGGATGTTGTTAAGGCCTGGTAAGCATGATGGCCGAACTAATCTGAGTTGGCGACATACGTCACTGATTGTTAGTTCAACAGTTTGGAGTGTATTACTGCCTCTGTGTATCAGATTGAGCTGACGAACTTTCGCATTAGTGCCAAAAGTAGACATAAATTAGTCATTGAAGATAGAACATATGATTGTACCATCGGTTATGGCATTTACATCAGAGTTTACAGTATATATTATACAACTTAATTTCCTATTCTGCTTACGGTCTAACATTTTTGAGATGCAGCCTACCACGTTGATGCACTTCAGTACCATTATCTCCTCAGAGCATATAGCATTTTGTGGTGATCTTGGTATAACGCTGTAAGTCATATGGTGTGAAGCATCAGCAGAGCAAAATCGTTGTTTTCATGATTTTTCTTTATTTCATGAATTTCAATGGCTACATTTTTGAGATGCCTGCAGATGTAACAGTCCTTTTCAACTTCTTATTACGTTTTGGAGCCACAACTTCAAGACAAAGCTGAATAGCGTGGTAGAACTCCATGCAAGCAATTTGTACATTCTGTGTCAAGAAGAATGGATCCCAGTATAAAGACATTGTAATATGCGAGTAAATTGACCAATTCACAGAAAAGAATGAGCGGTAATTGATCACTGATTCTATCGGTTTAGAAAGAATTTGGGAAGAACAACCAGCAATGTTATGATCACTACCCGGCAACTTGTCACTGATGTATGTGGACACATGCAAACATCCCATAGTATTAGATCAGGATTAGTATTAGACCAAATGTTTTACTAAGCCGAGTAGTTTCTTTGACGTGATGTACCCATCACAGTCGACCAAGGGTAGACAAAAAAATTATTAAGATTTTGTGGTTTGCTGTTAAGGGGCCCTGGGATTTTTGGCATATTAAAAACCCCAGCGGTAATCTGGTTAGTGTATGAGGTCAGCAATAAAAAAAATGTGCCCAACAAATCATCGGTTACGGTAAGTGTAGACGATGGGGGTAGACGATGGAGGTCTGTGAATGCAACCTACTAAGATATTTAATAAGTTAATATAAATGAGGGTCCACACCAAATCAGGAAGTTTCCTTAGGAGTGGTCCATGAGGAAGAAGAACCAAGTATTTGTTTTTGATGTGGATTATACAGCCACGACCTCTACCATAAAGGTGGTCATTACGAAAGTTGTTATAACCGAGTATCCCGAACAATGTTTCAGACATCTACGCTGAACATCATGTTTCAATTATTATTACTATATCAAGTGAAGAAAGGTGATGAATATAACGTAGGAAGTGCATTTTATTTAACAATGAACGGAATCAATTAAAATTAAGTGCAATGTCTTATTATGCGTTGGGTTGTCTACAGGAATCCAGGTAGAGGACCACAAGGAGGTGGTATTTAGAGAGAATGGAGTGGTGGTGGTGGATACGGAAGACATATAATTTGCGGAATTAGTGTCATTTGGGGGTATGGCGGGTAAAACGCTACTGGATTGCGAAAAATAGGTAAAAAAGGGTGAAATACTGGAAAAAATGGTGACCCACTGAGAGATTACAGTTTAGTGGCTGTTGCATATAACCTACCTGCCAATTAAAACTATTTACACATTGAAGTAGTTTGAGAGGATTTCGGTTGTGCCGATTTCTCTCAGCTACTTGAAGTTCACTAGCAAATGTCTCACAAGTTATGGAGCGCAGAGATCGCATATTCAAACGCTGCATGGTTGGAGACATGCCGATTGTCTGCAGGTTTTCAGTGGTGACAGCATTTGGTAGAATGTTTAAAGTAGTCTTGTTCTTATTGTGCTTAGGTGCACCCGTATACATTCCACGTGAGGTTTTGCTACCAGTGTTCTTTTCAACAAGGCGGTTCCGAAGTTTTAAAGGTTCACAGCTTTTAGGAAAAGTGGTTTTCAGTTTCGTACCAGAGCGTTTATGCACCTGGTTGGTGAACGACAAAGAATGAGTAGAAATAGTCGTTTGCTAAATGGAACTTTCTTGTATGTTCGGGGACGATTTGCGCAGTAATACTGGACTAATATGAAGCTGAATGGAGTCAAAGTGACTTTTTATGACAGTTGCTTTTCGATTTCAACAGAGCTGATGATTTTATGGTCAGTGCTTCATCTAAGTAAACCAGGTGGAGAAGTTCCTGATTTTTCGTGGGTAGAGGAATAAATTGCTCGCAGACTGTTTGTCGGGAATAGGCTTTTTGCACGCCGTTTGTAGTACTGTTAAATCTGGTTCCAGGCCATGGATATATGTAATATTTAATAAGAGACAATGGGCTCCTATTACAAATTAAATTTTCAGCAAGTGTGTCGTTTGAAAATTAAAAAAGTACTGAACAGATCTGCTTCGGAGATTTCTCTCGTAGCCTCACGCAAGAAAACTACATGCTTTCGATATGACAATCGTTTGCCACTGCAGATTAAATAACATTAAGATAACTTTTCTGGTAGATTAAATCCTATAACATTTTTGGAGCTTTTAATGCGCTCATGCACCTCAAATATAACATGCTGTATAAAATGCCCAACGGATCGAAGGTGTTCCGTTTTTGGTGTATCTGGAGTATTAAAAAGATACTTAAGTGAGTTAAATTGCTCTAGTACTTAGTACAGAGATTCAAACATTGCCTTCATGTTCTTCAGCTGTAGTTCAAGTGCAGAAATCGTTTGAATCGTTTTAGAGGGCGATGCTGCATTAACCGCGCTATGCTTTATCTGAGAAACCTTATGAGAAATATCACTGGATTGCTTTTGTACTCATACGTGCGATTGCGGCTTTACATTCATCTTAGATGGTAAGACTTTAATGATTTTCGTGCTGACGGACTGGTTATAAGCAGGAATTTTTACCAGCGTTTTAGTGGCTTCCTCTCTCTTATCTGAGTTTCTTGATTTACCTGAGTTGACGAGCATTTTTACTGATTGGTCACTCGGTCATAGGGCATGTAAAAACTATTTTATATGGACAATGATAAGCAAATAGGGGACAAATTTCACCGTTTCTGTTATAATGATCAAGAGGAATCGACCAGTTATCGGCAAACCGCCGAGATAACAGACTAGGATTTTAGGGCTTATAGGACCTATATAAATTGCACGAGAGTCACTAGGGTACAAACAAGCCACGGTTTCAGATGCAACGATCGATACAAACCAACCAGTTGTAATAGTATTCAGTTGTCCAAATTCCGCCGAGAGTAGATTGTCCTTCAGTAATCAACCGCTTCGTGCACAGGTAGCCCTGAGGTCAACTGCGTGCCGTGCCGCGTCACGTTGTGCCCAGTTTCGACAGGCGCACACGCACAAATCCGGCCAAACAAATAGATTTGCGTGCGTTCGATACAACGCGATTCCCGTTGCGGCGTAAGAGCTCTTCGCCAACAAAAGCAGTGTACAAAGATATAATTGCTTCTAGTTGACTTATGCAGCTATCGACAGGGTTGGTTAAGGTCTCTTGAAGTAAACCTAGCAATAAGCTTTCAGATAACTCTAAAAACCTTGATGAAGTCAGAAAAGCGGTGCACTCGTAGGCGAACGACTGTACCGAAACACAGCCAAAATTAAAAACTGGCGTTTGACGTTGATCCGTTTATAGTACCCTCAAGAAAGCTTACTCAATGGGTATACCTGTTCGAACCCGATTGAATGAGGGTACCCAGGCCGAAATGCAAACAAAATTCAATCCGAAAACTTGAAAAGTCCGGAGCAACGAAAACAAACCTACAAGCACGGCGGTTGACCACTAATTCTAAAATAAAATATTATAGCCATGCAAGGCGTATTGCAACTGACTGAAGTAATATAACTGCCATAATTAATTAATCAGCATGTCGGAATAGGCTGAGGCTTCATCGTCTGTAATGCATGCAAAATCACCCCTTATAAAAGATTGTTAAACGAGTGATTAGTTACATTATCATTTGTCACATAGGCACACAGCCAGTTGGAGCATGGGAGTGTGGGGAAAACTATCGTGGGCATAATCCGCCTGGCAGCCGGTCCGATGGAGAATGTTACATGATAGCCCGTATTACTTTAATTTAAGTTTTGACTAAATCAACATTGCTGTTACTCCCATTCTATTAATCACTATTTTATCTTCAGACTAACATTCAATTTAAAAACCTTTGTGATATTCGTACAGATTAATTAGACAACTCTGTTGGATTGTGCCTCTCAACGTCGGGGAATATAACTTTAATTTTTTTTGTTTATAAAGATGAAGGTAACCAACAGCGCGAGAGATCATACACGCTAAAATATCCGTAACCCCTACTATATTTAGTGCAAATCCTACTGTGTGGTATAGCTGATAAATGCTTCCGAACCTTAGCACTCTAAAAATGTAGATCATAGCTAATCTGTTAGTACTGCAAACATTTGTAATCCTTGTTCAACGTACATCGTTTGATAATATTTTGCCAAACGCCGGTAACTATCTTTGGGATTCCTTGTCATTTGTAAATGACCAGCGCTATGGTATTAACATGCCCTTCTTTCATAGAATAATATGTTTTGTTTCATTTACGCGTTTTCTTAACTCCTAGTCATTTATTATAGTCCAAATTACTAAAGCTTAATAAGCCTGTAGCTTGTGGCCCCTGTTACCAGACAGCTGAGTTAGAGACTGATTTAACTGAGAGAATAAAATTATGTTCTCTGTGTTGGAAGCATCTTACGCGAACGCATGAACTATGCTTCAAACAATCGACTAAGCGGGGTATTAATTGCATGAATTATCATACAAAATTATCAAGTTGAACTATTTTACTGCGTTTAGTTTTTCGTGCTTTTGATACCATTACTTTTAGCCTTTCTACTTTTTAATGAATGTATAATGTGGTCATCTTTTTGCGTTTAAAACTACGTAGTATAACGGTTTATGTATCCAGGACATATTGAGTCACTATTAAATTCTTCCGTCTCTCATGTCTTCGATTTATTTTACGGTACAAGCATATATTTAAAAATTGCAATTGCTTCGGCAAACTTTCTGTTCCTTCTTTTCCGACATGAGTGCATAATTTATTTTGCACCATGTGGAATAATAAATATTGCTGAGTTGTAAGTGAAATGAAGAGCTTAATAGGTATTATTTGTGAATAAAGACAAAATATTTAGCTTCGAAGTAGTGTACCAATTAAACAATTTGCGGAATCTTTAGTGTTTTTCTAGGAGGCAAAATAAACATCCAACAACATGATAATGTGAATTCGTATTCAGAGCTACCAGCTTAATTTTTTTGGTTGGATTTTCAAACTCCACACGAAGCAAGTCATAAACATATTTTAATCATATATAGGCATATGCTACCAGATTTATTTTTTCGGCTATTACTTGCTACAACCGTAAATATGCTTAATAAACTGCTTCAGTTGATTACACTTTTCTATTTAGCACGTTAAAAACGCAAACACAGTATAAACGGTCGTTTTTATCATTTTGTACAAATATAAAAATGCTAGGTTTATGACTAATCTCGTGCAAGTGGTAAATGAGATTAATCAATCAGGTTATCCTAATAAAACTACACATGTGAAGTAAATTGATCATATCAAATTAGACATAGAATTCTAAACTGGTGAATGGTTTGAGTAGCTTACGCTTTAAAAAGGACACATATAAGATATGTGTCATAATTGATAAAGCGAGATAAGATTTTCTGTAAGGTATCAAATTACCATTAATGCAAATATCTAGAGCAAGTGTTGTGACGACATTCAATGGAATCGCAAAATAAATTTACCTGTTCGTATGATAGAACAGACTTTACACTGATTAGATAAATATTATTAGTTAATAGTTGACTGCACTCTAACAAGCTAGTAAATTAAAGGTTTACGCGGGTTAGTCAAGCCAAATTTGGCTTTTCGCACCAGGGTAGGTTTTTTCAGCATTTAATATTATCCTT
The DNA here is from genome assembly GCA_944474145.2 of Dicrocoelium dendriticum. NCBI lineage: Eukaryota > Metazoa > Platyhelminthes > Trematoda > Plagiorchiida > Dicrocoeliidae > Dicrocoelium > Dicrocoelium dendriticum. The sequence goes on along the minus strand of OX104063.1, from coordinate 240,945,209 downwards.
GTAAAATTCCACCGCTAAAGAGAAAGGCAGAAAACTGCATGCCAATAATATAAGGGAATTATATGTGGTCGGTTACCTAGTCTGTAACCACACTGCAAAAAATTGGTGTAACCACAATGGCAAACTGGTTGAGGAAGACTGATCAGTCGACGCTCCTGTAAGCATTTGTAAACTGGAGAATTAAAAGACGTACTGCGCCGCTTAGTCGTCTAGTGCTAATTCCACAGAAATCACCAGATATGCCACAGCATATTTTGTTAAGTTATCCTATTTATAAGCTAAGTGATATGCATCGCCTTAATTACTACTTGTGCAACTTGTTGCAAACCTTTTTTCGGAGACGTTCAACGTCAACGATTCACATGTGTTTGGATTACACTTGGAGGAGTCCTTCTGGAACACAGGTCTTATCCTTATAATTCCCAAAATGTCTGAGAAAATGCCAGCTATAATACGGTGATTAGAACTTTTGCATTATAACCTGCACAGTGCTTTAAGACAAGTAGTAATTATGCATCGGAGCCAGTAGCCACATTTACCTTCATTTATTTAGTTATCGGCAAACATTATACATACCGAAGTTTACTACCGGACCAATGCTTTAATAAGGGAAAGCCAATATAGCCCCGCTAAAATGATCGAAACGCAGCGTTAGGTTTAATCACGACTACGTTATCAATGTGTTTATGGGAACTAGGCCAAATGGAGGCTCCAAAACCTTGTGAGGATCGTGTTTCCTTTTAATTATCTTATCTTCCAATTTGTTTCATTTTCGGAGATGAACATTTGTCCTTTCGTTGGTACATGGTCTTAAGAGAACAACGCAATAAAAAGCAGTAGTTGAGTTAATCAATTGATTGTTTCCATTTCTTGAAAACTGATATATCAGTTGACGTCAACGGCACTTGGAATTTTGTGCTGTTTTTGTTGAGCAGTCGCTCAATCTGATGGTGTTTTTATGGCTCTTTTTAATGAGACCATGTTGGTTATACATTAAATTACCTTCCAACCGTCAGCATGTAGTTATCGTACTTTCTCAGAGGTGCTCTCTTTTGTGTAGAAGAAAACTGAGTTATATTTGGGAATAACTAATATAATTTCGCGTTTAGTCTGGTTTAAAATTACACCATATATACTAGGCCAAGTAAGTTCATGTTTGTTTTGTAACTCTTTGTTAAATCATAAACAGCGTCACAGTGGGCGCTGTCAGTTTATGTTGGTAACGATAAGAAAAACTAAACAGAGAGGTTCTTCAACGTAGACAGTTGTGTGTCAAGAGCTATATAAATATTTCCATTAATGACAGAAAAAATCTGTTCAAGTCTTATGTCCACATATAAATAATTGGCAGCTAACTTGAACGTTGGGTAAGCTACTGATTTAACAAAATTCATTGATATAACAAGCGAAGCCTCCATAAGGATTATGCAAATTTCCAGGTTTATCTATCTTTGTGACAAGATATTCCCAAGAAATGGATAACCTCATCCTATTCGTCAAGAGGGAGTCAACTATCTATTGTACTGCCACATCTGTATTTGCGTAGTCTTTAGGATACATAGTGGCAGTAATATCAATAATTTAACGCGGAGTGAACGCAAGTTGCTGGACAGACGTACCAGGATTTAAAATGTATTTGCACACTGCACTTGTGACCCAATTGCTAACCAATGCGGTATTTTATCAATTTAACAATTTTTTCTTGGAAATTTTGTTTGCATGTTTTTCCGGGTATATAACCGTATCAATGATGCAGAAATCAAAAAATAAAATGTATTTAAAGATGGCACTGATTTCTATGTCAAGGAATTATATATAATTTAGCATTTCTATCTTACGTAGCTGCACATAGTCAGACGTTATTTAAATGCTTTCGCACAGATTTAACAAAGAGTAACCAAAAAATGGCAATAGAGCAGTTCAGTGTAACAAAAATACGCGCATTCCCGTACAGCTAGCTGTACGTGTTCAGTTAATCAATGAGCAGTATAATGATCAGCATGCACCTATCCCAATTAAATGTGACAGATTCGCACAAACGCCCAGAGAGTCTACGTAGGCGTTGGCGCTCTGCCTACGCATGTATTTCCGCATACGTTTGACCTTAGCTAATATGAGCAATTAATAATTTGTTCAAAACACAAACCCAAAATATCTAGGTTGACGTTGCCTTAAAACAGACATGATATTACGGTGTTACTCTCTGTCACTTAAAGCAACTTGAATGCGCTGCACTAACGAAATTGAGTTGCGCCATGGAGATTATGCAAAAAATGTAGTTATAACAATTCCGAAAGTTATATTAGCTAATATATCATACGATAAACGCTTGCTTAGGAAATCTTTCACACTCACTTATCAGTAGCAGCCAAAATACCCAAACATAAACTCAACTAACAACATTACATGGCGTGAACTCTATTGTTTGTGTGCCAAGTCTTGTCCAGCCAGATACGTTTTAAGTATTCAGATAGGTAACTATTAATATCACTAAGCAAACTGTGCATTTTAAAATCCTCAGTCACCTAAATATTCCCATATTTCCAGATATCCATGCGGGATTACACAAGCCGTGATAAAGGGTAGCCGATTTATTTGTGTTGGACTCATCGTTTATTTAAATACTGCCTGCCACTACTTATGAACTGTTTTAAGAATCAGTTAAAAAAGACTAAATTTCATTGTTCCATCGGTAGCCGATATTTTAATCTGCGACCGTTTCTTTACTCCCTGTATCCGTTGGAATCCCATGAACTATATTTGGAATTAGGCATGATGCTACAAAAATAGCCAAAACACGTTTTCTATGAAAACTAATACTTTCCCTTTTGATGCCGAGTAAAGTTTGGCTAAATAATGCATTATTTTCCATTGCAGGTCTTATGTAATTCATTCCCATCCACTCGCTTATTTTCTCCTATTCCACCCATCATTTTTGATTGACCTTATCGATGACCGTAAAAGGAAACCTTTATTCGTATCAATGATAAATTCATGCTGGACTGTTTCGCAGCTGTTCTATACCCACGTCGTACTTTGTGGATGATGGCCTTGTGATTGAAATCCTCTTCGTAAGCATCTCCCTTAAAATGTGTCATTTTCGGGTCTTTAATTACCGGTATGTTGAATCAAACTATGTATCAAAAGAAGTGTGGTGGTAAGTGAACATGCTTCGTTTTGATCACCACCATGTTACCGGTGCTATAAAACCTTACAACACTTGACCTCATCTGTTTGAGCAGAGTGTGTGTTATCATGCAGTTCTCCGTATGTGCACTGTTTATCCCTCTATGGTACAAGCACGACAACGGATATTCCAGATATCTATCCGAAAACCTCAGTTTGAATGATGGTGTAAGTGATGCTCACACCACACATTCCTACTGTCTATATGACCGCACGTTTTGGGAACACTGGTGTGAGCGCAGATCCTGTGTTCAAACAATCACATGCAACCAGCAAGAGACAAAAGGGCGTCTTAGTCAGTTTGTTAAGGCGCATTGTTAGACCAAGTGATTTTGCTGGGTGGAGTATAGATCACATATATCACATTATGGGAAATCAGCATGAATGTTTGAATGGTTGGTTGGTTATTCGTTGCCAAAATGCCTGGAATCAGTATGCTCCCGCATAGAGTTTGCCACCACAAAACAAGGCTGTCTAGATAACATAGAACTCTGCCACCACGAGGTTCTTGACCCGCGATTATGTTTCGAAAATCAATGTCGTAATAAAATATTTTGACAGTATTCACAGCGCGGTATGAACAAAATAGATCCGAGGTCACTAGGCCTCAGCGCAAGTATTCGTACATAAGACGCACTGAGGACTGTTTAGCAAATATGTATTTCAAGTGCACTTGATAGTCCGAAAAATATGGTATATACATTATAATTGCCCTCTCTTTGGCAGCACTAGATCATAAATTTCACATAATATCGCCAGCCTTGAAAATGTCTTGCTTACGCCGAATTCGATTATTTAAAGTAAACTTATCGTTGGCACTAGGTTTCAGTTGTTTTCCGCTACTAAGTTTCATCTGACCGCACATAGCTACGTTGCCACTTGCGAGAAAATAAAAAGAAAGAGCACGTATTTAGCGTGTTATTATGTGCTATTTAGTCACCAGTGCATAAAGTCTGCCACGTCAGTACATGTCCTAAATTAGCAACTGATTTAGAACAGAAAATCATGTTTATACTATGTTGTTCCTTTTATTTACGTCTATTTCGTAAATCCCGCTACCTGCGAAGTATAAGTCGGATTAATAGATGAACAAATGAAGTCAGCAAATCTCGCACTTCTATCTTCCGATTTATTTGATAATCCGGAAGATGAGACTAACCAGTTTGCACACAAAACTGCCAATATCAATACTGTGTAGTCTAGAAAATAGCACTTGTTATACCTTGAAACAGGCAAATAATTTGAGTATATATTTGTTGGTTTTAATGTGCATTCGGCGTCAACATTTGAATAGATTAAACAAGGCTACTGACAACTGGCCAGCCTGCATTGCAATCAAAGGGCGCGGCTTCGAGCCTGTGTAGGGATCAGCCAACAATTACAGTGTTGTTTTCTTGGCAGTGAAGCATCGGTACTATGTAATAGCGCACTGCTGAGGCTTTTTCGTCTTTCTATTTCTTTTATCATCCGGTTACTTAGCTAACCGTCGCGAAAAGGTAGAAATGTTTCTGTGCTTCCCATCCGGCTCAATAGAGCCGGGTACGAATGCATGACAGTGTAACTACACTTGATGTATATATGTCTTACTTCTTAAATTGTGATAAAGCATCTATCAACATGGAACAGTTATATCCTAACTAATATATATTTATATTCCATTATTCTATCGTTGTCAGTACTGCTCATAATGGAAGGTGCACGCTAAAATAACTAAGCTGAATTCATTATGATATCAAGTAAGGCATGGAAAGCTAAACTTGCACAAATTAAACCTCTTATATTTATTAAGAATTTAAAACTGGACGACACGTTCCTTTAGTCGCATAAGCCTTAATCGAGCTAGGGTGGTCAGTTTCTGTAAACTAACCTTGGTACACAAGTGATTCACGAAAGCTCACCGAATCTTTTCAGATCAATCAGGTCTAAGTAAACTTAAGCTCATGGTAACGCCACTCCATGGTACAGGTAATTTGTAAGGTTACCGTAATATATATTGAAGGAGAAGACCGAAATGAAAAGCCAATATCATTTTTCTTGCGTAACGGTTTCTGCAACCCCTTTTCTTCGGGAAAGAACGATATTCCGTTAGATCACTTAATAGTTCAATCCATTTAAAGGTCATATTGCGCAGCTGAATTGGTCCTATTGCAATTAATCCTGGAGGCGTTTCTTAAATCCAACTTAAATAAACAGCAATCTGAAGTTATTGCAAATTTCGATGATTAAGTTAACTCTCTCGGAGGCAGCAGGAACATTGTATCGTAAGCACAGGGAGATTATGTAGCACGTTTCGCAGAGTTAAATGATGAGTACTAATAAGGCACATGATATTTTGATCAGATGAAATCTGCTCAGTTTAATAAATGATAAAATTACCCAGGGGTCCTACGAGGTTCTCAATAGACTCAGAAACATAAGCTTTTCATGTTTGCTGATGCTACTACCAACTAACAACTGAGGCCTAACATATACGGAGAAACTAACTGGTTACCACTCAAGCCTTGTGAGAGTAAAATGCACTTTAATTCACTGAAGGTCAACACAGCGACCTACCGTTTATTACTACCAATTAGAGTACGCAAGCAGCTGGTTACAAATGCAAAAACTAGAGCAAAATGTGGTTAACCGGCAAAAAGCTTGCCGTTTTAAGTGTGCTGGAAAATAGTTTTGCAAATAATTTGAAGAAAATGCTATTCATGCTCGTTAGAATTGTCGAAATAACATTAGACTTGTTAACGTAGTCAAAAAATGCAAGGTTCGTAAAAATGTTGCATACTGTTTGTTAAGTAAATCTATGGACACGCAAACGTGCCTTCTGCTATATAACATGCGTCTGCAGTTGACTTAGATTTACCCTTTTGCGCCATAAGTTTACGTTAGGTTTCCAGCGTAACGCAACAACAATACTTAGTTTCTTCGCTAATTCGCTTGAAATTTTGCTCTGCTGAACGCGAAGAAATTAAGTAGAATAAGGAATTTTGGCAAGCGGTGATTGATAGATTTTTCAAAGCGAATTACGGCAGCGTTCAAGCAACTAAAAGCAATATATTAATCTCAGTTTTAAGCATTAATTGATCGATTGTACTTTACCTGTCTGATGCTAACCGAAGGAAAATTTGCTGGTGCGCAGTCGCTTTAATTTTATTTCGTGTATTCCTCCATGGGCCAGTTGCATGATTTCATTCCATTCACTTCCATCACTGGATACCTGTTTAACACGTGGTACTTTGCATCAATTTACACTATTAATTTTCTTCTTAAACAAAGCTGTCCTCTAGAAGCACATTATAGACGATATAGTTACTGGTTTTGTCATCTCACGCCTACAATTATTTCGTACACGCTTGGGTACACAAGAGACACATATCAGACGTAGCAGATCATAATTTTCAGTTAACTTCATGCATGTGTATTCGTTGGGCAAACATTGAAATGTGTTTTACTGATGAGTAATTCAGAGCCATGTATATTTATTTGTCGCTTGATTTTAATGCGCCCAAATAAAATATATTACTCGGTCCACGTAGTATTAAAAGATTTTTTGCCTTCATGCGATAAATGTGACAGAGTGATCGTATATGCAATGCTCGACTTTTGTTTGAAATATTAAATTGTTCCCATGAACTGTTTTATCAAAGATAGTTGTAAAGAAGTTTCTTTTCAAAATGTCTCTTTAGGCACGTACAATTATGGACCAAGTTTATATTCAAATTATAAATGTTTTCTAGCTCAGCAAAATTAAGCAAGTTTGGTTCTGCGTGGTGTTGCAGTCAATGGTAGAATTAAAATATCACCATGGATCAATTAGTCTAAAGACAGCTGAATAGTCCATAGCCATAGCAAGTCGCATTTTCGCATCAGTGGCTTCTGTTTGCACAGCTGTCTTCAGCCTTCTAATCGCTATGCATTTCGCATTTGCCAGCAAAAGCTTTCTGAGTCCCTTATGGATCCTGGTATACAAATAAAAAGCGTCTTAAAGGTATCATTTTTTAAACACTATCCACTGTTCATTATATGTTCTAAAAGGGGATTTGGACCGACTTTAATGTACTAAGCCGTAGAGTGGCAGGACAATCTCCGTTATCCGCTACCACGAAGAACTGGTTTTTTTATTCGATAAAATGTGTGCCACGGTGTAGATGAACCCACCCAGGAAGTACGATTAATAAAACAGCTGAAATGTGTCCTCCAAAGGTTAGGTTATGAATGGACAATTCTCGATAAGTACATGAAATCTAGTCGTTGGTTGCGTCAGGTTCAATGCGGTGGCAAATTCTTATTTAGCAGGTCAAAGGGAATATCATTACTGAAAGGAAACAAATGGAAATCATCCTTTTTTCTAGCTGGCTGTCAATGTAGTCCAATCTCAAACTAGGAAATCTTGCTCTTTGCATATGGCAGAGTAAACATAATTTGAATGAGTGGTGACAATGATTTGGTTATTGACTTCACTTATGTTTGGGCTCTTTCTTTGCAAACAATAACTTTGCAGCGGTTGATCATCATTCTGTTATCAACAGAAAACGCGCACAAACGCCGTTTATTTTTCCTTTTTCTTTAATTTAAAGCAGTTAAGTATTCTCGAAGTAAAATTATGCCGCAGTACTGATAAGAATAATTTGGAGTTTGCTAGCTGGTGTGTCAAGTTTAAAGAAGAAAACCATGATTTCGACATCGGAACAATAATGTGTCGATGGAAAGTGATAGCAGCACGTCTAGTGATCAAATGTTTTAAATGCTATATGTATAAATGAATGCTATATATGAATGCTATATGCATCCTGCATATTCGCATAAAGTTTTTCAAAGGCGGTTACAAGTTTAATTCATTTCGGATTGCCGGAGTTCCTTTAGACCATTACATAATGTCTGGTGTATTACAGCGTTTTTCAACGCTCACCGAAATGCATTCATATATTGCGTTGTATAGGTAGGCAATTACTTGAATAACCAAGTAAAATTGTCGATGTAATGCGTGTCGGTACTTGGCAATAAACTAACAGCTTTTTTGATATATACATCCTCAAAGTTGGTAAGTTAACATTATTATTAGTGGCGATGTCATATACATTGCACGGATTTTCAGTTATATTACCCTGTTCGGTTACAAGTCTCAAATATTTAACTATTTCAGTCAAAACATCTGCGCCACTCATTTTGCCTGTTTGCGTTTGTTGTGCATTTCAAACTTGAGTTACACATAGTTGCGTGCATTATCGCTTTGACAATATCTGATGTATAAAATTTCTTCTGTCGCCACCATATTTACGTGACGCAGATACAGAAGAGTGCTATAGATAGGTGGCTTGCAATGCGAAATTTTGCAACTTAAATGAAAGACTGCAGTTCAGTGGCTAACTGATCGTACAAACTCATGCAACCGTAACATGCCCATGCAGTTCCATTGTCATGGCATGGTTAGTGTTAAATGAAGATCAGATGGACCTCAATGAACGTATTTGTGACAGAAAATGTTAATATGTACAACAATTATGGAACAAACGTTTGGGCTCTACCATATGTGATGGCAGCAATAATCAAATTGCCATTCTTTATTTTTCATGCACACATGTTTTGATATTTTGCTTCCGTGTATTTCGGCTTTATAGCACAACAGTGAAAACAGTTTTATTGTTCACCCATTTTATTGCTTACACTGATATTTTTCCAGTATTTCATAAATTAGCTAAGTTTGCATCCTATGGTTGCTCATTGCCGGGGTCGTCCCAATGTTTAATTGCCTAGCTGCGTAGGCTGTGCTTTTGTATGTTTGTCAATTTTACACTCCAATTTCAACTATTTTTTATTACAATCACCCCATAGCTAACTGGTCCGATCGAGTCACTTACAGCGAAGATGTTGGCAGCATTATCGACAAATCAGAAAAGAGTACCTATGTCATTCAATACAAGAGCAAGCTAAATTTACAAGCGAATGTGGACAAGCCCGTTGCCTTATTCAAAATCCGAGAATTGAGCAAAGTCGGGTAAACTTTCCGCTCCACATGGAAGCATTCTTTATTTTACAAACAGGTATGGTCATTAAATAAAAGATTTGTCATTGACAGCAATGTTAGACTTTTGAGACAAAATGGAAACTTATTAACCAGGAACCTCTCAGGATAAGCTGTTGAGGGATTTACAATTTTACCTTTGTAACCTAGCATGGTCGATTGCTAGCGAAATGGAACTCCACCAGAATTTGTCGTACGGCACTACAAGGTCTCAGCAAGGGATGCGAAAAGCTAAGGATGAAGCAGTAGTAAGTATATGAAAAGACTGAATAATATCGGTTGTGAGCACAACCAAATAGTTACAGCTATGCTTCGAAAACAAAGGCATAAAATTCGGGGAAGGAATTGAAAACACGTTTGCTACCATAGAAGCGTGGTTACAAGAGGGGAGGATGGAAAACCATTTGTGTATAAATGTGCGAAAAGGGTTCCGCGTACCGAGCACTCTGTGAAATTTGGCTAATAAATCGACTACCTGTAACTTTAAATGCAAATCATGATGGGAATATGTACAAATCGGACGCAACAGTTATTTTTACCAAGCGACTTCAGAGATCTATTGTATTTTCCCGCCGACAGTCCATCGGATCAAAAAAGCATGTATAGGATCACTCCAATTTGGTGCACCAGTTTGGCAGGCAAGGATAAAAGTAAACTGGTTCTGAATGGAAAAAGTAGGCAAATACCATGTTTCCTTGCAATTAGCATGGACATACTTTCGGTAGCTTACAGAGTTAAAAATTTTGACGGAAGGAATATATTCCCATTAGTTACTTATTTAACAATATATATGTATTAAGCCTGCGATTTTCACAGTTGACATTTTTTCAATCAAACACTAAAAGTTTTGATTATAAATCTAAATTCCGTTACAGACAGCTAATTGTGACCCCAATTATTTCTCACATTGATAAATACTTTTTTCTGGATCCAAGTCAGCGGTGGAGTTAAGCTGCAAGATTTCTGTGCTCAATGCGATTCAGTTTGTTTCGAAAATGTAAAGACGGATTATCGGGTAAAACGCTTGTTTTGCTTGCTGTATTCAGTAGACTGACCTCCGATGCTCTTTCTGATGACGCCTTCATCGCTGAGGAAGACATAAAAGGTTGGACAAACATGGTCATCAATGCCGCAGAGTTGGTAGCTATTAACTACAGTGTGAAACGCAGCTCAGATCTAACAATTGTTGAAGATAAAATCGTCAGTAATGTTTTAGTGAATTGCCTGGAAAAATAGGATGCGGTGCTGGATGTTTCATGACTAACGGCAGTCAGCACCTGTCGCATTCAGGAGCAAGAAAACATGTGGATGCTCTGTATAACAATGTAATTTTGCATGGTCTGGTCAAGGCTTCTTCGTTTAAATTTGACTTAATCAGTTTGAAAGTGACGGTAGTAGCAGATCAATATTTTGTAAAACAGATGTTCAATTTTTTTCCTCAGCAAGTGCCTATAGTAGCGCCAGTATTTATCCCTATCCAGGTGCAACGCTTTATGTTATAATGCTCTTCTGAATAAAGGCACACTTAGGGTCATAGTTGCAAATATATATGTTGTTCATCTTAGCTGGTTAAAACTGTACTATAATACAAAGGTTGTTCCACTTTTGGCGAAATGGCAACATCGGTTACTCGCCTACCAGAATTATTGACCACATTTAAAATATCTCAATAGTTGCAACAAAGCGAGTACGACTGTATGAATCTGCGCTAATTAGCCTCATGGTACTTTTCTTTGCTTAAGAAGAAGAACAAACATTTGCATGAATTACCTGTCATTTACCCATCTTTAGACTCCACGAATAAGCTTATACAGACTAGACAGGATAATTCAGCTTGGTGTGCAATCTCGATAAACTAGGCTAGTATTCTGGGGAATTTATCATATTTGAAAATGTCGCGCATTCTCCAATCTACTGCGCTAGCGCTACCTCAGCCTGCCATGGATCTGCGGCAACGTTTTATATGGACTGGTTCATTGTTGATGTAAAAAACGAATACATATCGCTAAAAGTCGAAATAAAGTAAACGACATTATAGCACATAAATTCATTACAACGATACATTGCATTATTTTTCTGTCGTACTTGAAATTGTTTTCATTTTTACTGATAAGCACTTAATAGATAAGGAAAATATCGTAAAGCAAATCGTTTCCTTAACGTTAGCAGTTTTGTCTCCTTCTTGCGAAAGTACAGAGCTACGTACGGAGTAGCACACCAAGTTGCCAATAACCTTTGAATCAATCAGATTTGTGTATTAAAAAGCGCCTTTATAACTTTCCAAGTCATCTATTGTGCATCGATTTAAGAGTAAAACCTTTACATGCGCCCTTAACTCATCCGCTATTAAACCACTTGCCGCGTTTTGAAATCAGTGACAAAATTTCTCAAGAAGAAACTTTAAATTGCATGTTAAACATAAATTGGTTTTTAATGAGGTTTGCCAAACTTTGTAGTAATTTCTTAGCAAACCCTCTCAACTCTAAATGTTATTCGACCTAATCTTGAGAGCTTATTTTAAAGCGAACAAAAACCTGTAACTTTGTCTATCCGGGAATAGTAGTTGTAAGTTGTGCTCGTTGATCCTGTAAGGTTAATTACGATAATTATTATCGTTAGAGCACAACTGTATACTTGCTAGCTTGTAAATTGTTCATTTCTGTTTTATTTATTCAGATGCACTGTACAATTGAAGTTCCATTAAAGTATATAATGAATGGCGCTCATCTCAATTAATCTGCTTGTGAATGCGAACTGGTTTGAGCGATTTACGCAGTAACGCTTACTCGGTAATCACGACATATTTAAAACCATTATTCGTTATTTTCTCTAAATATTTGGAAACTTTTGATCAATAATATACTGCCCAAAGTTAAGTTCATAATATGCAAAATTAACCCTGAATGGAGTATATAGTAGACATAAAGTATATGCAATCGGTCGCTAAAGATAGACTAAGCTAATTGGCGCAAATACCGCACATGCTTATGACAAATGCATTGCAAATATATCGTCCACCTCAATTCATTTCTACAGTTTATTTATTTACCAATTTAGAAGCGTGGATGCTGTCAGTTTGTTTTCTAGTGATCCATCTGTCTTAAATTATTTGGTAAATATCAAAAACAGTTTGGCAGCGATATATATATATATATATTGCGTCTGCACCGCGTTTGTTACTGTTTGGGTTAAACAAATCGTCCACCCACCCCATTGGAATGTTTATGTAATAAATAATGTTTTCGACCTCTTCCTATATTACAGCCTATTCGCAAATTATGAAAACCTAGTATGCTGATTTAAAAGAAACTAATAATAAACATGTTTATCCTGATCAGATAAACTGTCTGTAGATGCACATTTGATATGGTACAGACTGAAGCACACTTTTGAATGGGCCCTATGTAAATTTGGTACAATTGGGTATGTGATTCATATGATCCGCTTTCCGTGAATGGTTTGGGTGAAGAGCAATGTCTGGAAACCTAAAAGCTTATATCCTATCTGGCCCAACTTTGGTTAGTGTTTCTAGAGATTTTTCCCATGTGCGTATAGTTTCCTTGGTATTCTGGTCAAAGTACTTTGATAGCATTTTTAATTACTTTTACCTTTTTGTCATATGACCTGTATGTGATTATCAGTATTTTGTACGTATTAGTACACCTGATTAGAGAGAAATGGGAGCGAATGCATTTTCTAGCATTTTGTGTGTGCAATGAATTATATTTGTTGTGAATATCTCACATTGGTCTATACTGCAGTTCGAGGGTATTCATTTGGAACACGTTTCTTGTGAAACAAGATCTACAATGGATACAACGTTTGCTTTACTCGTCGAAGTCAGATTAGTTTGATATGAGGTTTGGTGTAAAGTAATTGATAAAAAATGGCAGGTGCCTACCATGCAGATATTTAGAAAAATACCGATACTGACTTACCACAACAATTATGTCTCCATCATATTGCCAAATGTTGAGCTGCATTAGTCTAGGTTTGTGTGGATGTGTAGGTTGAGTACTTAAACTCTAAAAACTTTTTGGATTTTATTAAATAATTGAACCTACATACTATGCCACGTGCGACGTGTTATGTGGCCAGTTCAAAGAAATTAACGGTAAATGGTTACCTATTTCCGAGAGGGCATTTAGCTCGATATATGGAAAAATATACATCGTTCATTGCCAACGAGCCTTCAAGCATGTGGCATCTACATGATATTATGTTTATTTATTAGCCGAAAGTTCAACATCTAATTTGACTCCATGACTGAAGGTAAGATAAGTCAACGTGAATGAGCATTTGCTTTCCGTGTAGTACATCACGCGGGAGCTAATACGATCGTCTGCAAATAATCTATGCTGTATTGTTTTGATGAAATGTTGATATCAATACAGTCCTGTTAAGCCAATTATAAGCAGTCAACAATGCATTTTAAGAGTGAACGTGCAGCTATAAACAAGCAAATGCACAAATTCATTAAGCTAAAAGAAAATAATTGATAATTATGTGGTAATATATGGAAAAGATGACTGTGGTGTTGAAATCGAATGAGTCTTGCGATAAGGTCTTTTTTGAATCAATCTTTTTTCTTCGGAATACATGCCAGCGTGCGGGCATTAATGGCTTTGTAGGTTTAGCTGGTAGGAAATAACGTGATAAACACCAGAATGCACAAGGTGACTTGCATCAGTGAATATTTGGACGCCGGTGTTTCGCAGAAGCAAGCATACATAGTTGCAATGAAGTCAGTAAACACAGAAGTTTTATTTCCGAATCAACGGTCAAAATGTTTCAGTGACATCCTAATCGCTTTTTAACGCTCGCTTTAGAGTCCAAGAAGTATCCCAGATGAGTAATAATTTCAGTGCGGTATTATGAAAGCGTTGCCAAAAGGTAAAGTCAAGTGTTGAGGAAAAATAAAGAAAAAACTAGGAAAACATAAATCTTAGTCACATGAATAAATAAATTCTTCATTCACGCGATTAAACCGCTTGAGCACCCGTCATATTTTAACTTATCGATACTTCACTAATAAAACATAGCTCACAATGTTGTCTATGCTCCACTGCAAAATGATCGATGCATCCATTGGATAATAGTGTACTAGAAGTATAATGCATAATCATACCTCAAAGGAATATTTTTCTATGGGATTGGCATTAAGTTAGTTTACGTGGAACAATGGAACGAGGAAAAATAGATAAATGAAAGTTGCCTATATTTGTGGTGAGTGAGGATGCGTCTTTTCATTCAGTCGGTGAACTGCGCACGATAGGCAAATTAGTCTGTACGGCAAGTACTGGGGACGATTGGATTCCGAAAAATAGGGGATCTTGTAACTGCAGTTCGTTGTCTACACAGATGAAAACGTTGATGTAATCTGGGAAGCAGATCCGCTTGTGTCTGTTTTTAATTGCGTGATGAATGTACCCGTTGTACAAGCCAGGTTCATGCATCACAATTGGACCTTGCAATGTTGTAAACGAACTCAAATTGAACTACTGAGTGGAATTGGACCAGCGTTCCTAACATAACAATTCGCTTATATCTTCTTTTAAATCCACGGTTTTTCAAGTGCTGGGTGGGTACATAGGTTTTGATGTTCACTTTTATTTCGGCCGCTTGGCAAACAGTCGTCTTTCTTGTGTTGGTATATGCACGTGGTATGGAGTTAAAAAATAGTCTGTGATAAGACATTACCACTTCTTTGAGGGCTAAGAGGGATAGCCATTACAGAACAGATGTTTTGCACCACAGCCTGAGTGTGCTTGATTGTAGAGAAGGAATTATAGAGAATAAGGTGACTCCTTGTTCAAATTTCGACATTTGCAAACAACAACAGATACCTTTCAAAATACAAGAATCCTTAACTTTAATTTAGCCGGAACCGACCTGTCCGTAGGGTTAAAAAATCACATTGATAATCTACACGTACTCTTTTGAGCAGTAGATGTCTCAAAGACAGTCAGCTGCCTTGATTTTCTGAATTTCTTAAGAGAAGTCATTTGTACGCGATTCCTGAGGTAATCAGGCAAAATCAGGTAACATATAAAGGTATTCATGAGCAAGGCATTTCCATATAAACAACTGAGATTCATCCCAGCCCGCTTACAAACCAGATAGTCTTCAATATGCTCGGAAAAGCACCAAGCTGCAATATTAATAATTTTGGCGTAATCGATATTGCGCATCCAGCGGAACTATCCGGACTGGAACCCAAGACTAGCAGCAACGTACTCCGCCAAGCAGCAACTTGTGACATAGGGCCACTGGGCGTAAATTATTAAATCAAAATACATCTGCCCTAAAATCTTCGAAATGCTATGTAGTGAATGTCATGTCTTTAGGGGCCAAAGATGCCCTGTGCTACATTCATAACGTGCGTGCTAGTCAAGGACAAGACCTGCTATATAACAATTAGCTTGTAAATTATCATAGTCTAAGGCTGCAACCCGTGACAAACTTGATTAAGCTGTTGACCGGCATTGCAAGCTGCTGCTGTTCTTAGATTCGAGTCGTGATGTATCCGAGGGATGGGTGCGCATTATCGATGATGCCCAACTGACTGAAACTGCAGACTAGTGCTTTTTCGTGCGTGTGGGGAACTATATGTTTTCGAAGCTGGCTTTGAGGAACCTCATTTTTCAATGATTGAAATGGTCAAATAATATTTTTTACATACCTTTACGATATGCACCCTAGGACAGCAATTCATCATTCATATTTTAAATATATACATTGTTTTAAGAGGAATATATTCGCATTTACTTGAAGCTTCAAACGTTATTCGCTTGTTGGTGACATTTAGGGCACACTGCGTTTAGCTTGGCACATAATGCCGAGATTTCGATCGAGCCATCAAATCTAAGCTTGACGTCGGTCCGAGTAATAAGCCAATGAAAGTTTAAACTCAAATAAAAAATACTTGATTCCTTGTAGTCTGCTTGAGACTGGTCAGTTGGACGCCACAGTTACATCGAAAGTCGCTAGTCCCTGATAGAAATTCGACTTACCTGACGAGGACTGTACATGAAGTCAGGTGGCCGACGTTGTCAAGATGAATATTAACGGGTGGGAAACAAGGACATAACGACAGGACGGCCCATTAGTCAAGAAAAATGCGAACGTATGGTTCCGGATATTTTACAAGTGTGTTACTCATTGGCCGACAACCGGGATTTATGCAACTGCGTTTAGCAGTGGTGAACATATAGATCGACATTCAGCGGCAGCAGATTGGAGTCCAAATATTACAAACAAATAGGCATAATATCGTTTTGCAGATTGATAAATATTGAATTTTCAGATGCAAAATAAAATGTAGCAAATGTGTGGGTAGCTTTTCGCTACAATGTGCATAACTGTGTTTAGAAATATTTGATAAAACAAGATGACTCCGGCCATTTTTAAACTCATGCAGATTGTTTCTCTCACACATTTCAGATAACACGACGAAAAATCATTTTAATTTGGTACACAGATCGACCTAATTCGTAGTGTTAAGAAAGGTGGAAAGCAGCCATTTCTTGCATGTAAACCTGAAGAGGTATGCATAAAGGACACTCACGGGATTCACAGCTCAGTATGCAAGCGCGCAAAATAGAAAGAAGCTTTTGTTCAATGTCCTCATTAGAAAAGTTTTATTACGCTGCCATTAAATGCAATAAAATCGATAAGAAATTATGACACCATCTCTGAAACGCTTTTGGGAAATATTATTAGGCAACCGAGCGGGTGTTATTGAAAAAAGTTAGAAAGTTGCTCAGCAAATCCAACCAGGAAATACGGCAATCACATGTTACCGCCTCTTATGTAGACCTATTCCTCCGTATGTGTGGCAGCAAGTAGATTGGCCGAACTGGTAGGAGGGTATCCACTTGGAAATCAAGGCGCATTCCACGAAACATAATCGCTGGCCGTCCAAAACTGCTTGATCGCACTATTGATCCACACGTTCTGTGATGCAATACTTGTCAAGTTCTCGTGATTTGTTTAAAGTTTGTATATATAGAGAAAGGCCCGGTTACTTTAGTTTGCCAAAGCCACAACTATTCGGCGGCTTAAGTCCAGTTTGTGCAAGGAGACCGAACTCGCCTAATTTTGATGAAGTTATTGATGGTTTTCCTTTAAAAGGTTGACGTTGTACACTGCTTTCCCTTTTGTACGCAACGCGATACTTTCACGAATGTGTGTAAACAGCTGACGAGAACGCTCAATATAACAGAATTTAGCGTATCCTAATAAAATATTTTTTCTTCTTGCTTTTCTATAAAATTAAGCCTATCCAGCTAAGCTACTTATTGCTTAATACTAAGCTAGGCAACGTGGACAAGCAAATAGCGCATACATGCGGGAATTTAACCAGCAACCATATATTGCAACCGTTGTGCGTTGGACATCAATTAGTTCTTGCTCGGTACATAATGCAAATAAAACACGAATGCCCTCGCGGTGATATTAATCCTACGCTTTACTTCATATTGTTTTCTCTGATTATCTTTTCGCAAATGTATTCATTACAAATTAAAACGTAATCATTAATTCAGTTACTAGGCCGGTCGTATATTAACGTTTCTCAGGTTTTGTGCGATCTGATAAGTTGTCAGTAGATCACCCGTTTTTATATGTTAAAACCGTTGAAAGCGGCAGAGACAAATAGAACACTCGTTTGGCAATTACAATCACAAGATCACTGATTCAAAGTTTTGCGGCCTCTAGACATTTAAATACCATTGAGCATATAACAGCAATCCCATGATTTTCTAATCGGTGATAACCTATTCTGCATTACTGATGCGTGTAGAGATGTTGAGTTCCACGCTCCCTATCTGGACCTGTGGTTGAGTCAAATTTCTTTCTTGGTGATATAAAAGACAGTTTACTTTTTTCTAATTAATATGTTTCCCTAAAAATGTTGGGCCAATTAATTTTGTGTTAAAGCTATAACAATCTTTTGTAAAGCATTGTACTTGAGCGTACATTAATGCCCGTATATAATTATGTTGTTTTGTTTATATATACCTTTTACTCTGTTTTTAAAAGGTAACAACGTAAGCGCATTGCATTAAGGTTTCTAAGCAGAGAGTTTGGTTTTGCACTAAAGAAACTTACCAGACCGGTTATCTTCTGTTAGACTAATCAATTAGCTATAAACTGAGCTGGGAGTGGAAATCGTAGACTAGTGTTATTAAGCGAGAATCAGCAGACAACTGAGATATATGGAAAATTTCGATGTCTGAACGAATATTACCATTACAGAGTCCATAGTGTTTAAGCCAACATGACCACTTATTACATACCTAGGTGGAACGCAAAAGCTTTTAGCTGGCTATGTCTAAGTTTACGCTCCTAGCAAGATTATGCACAGCAAATTTGCAGCAGTATGACAAAACCAAGCGTTTTAATGCGTTATACGTTTACTTGAATGTTTTCCTTAACAATGGAACTGAAAAAGGCTTATAAATACAAAATCATTATTAGAACTAAAAGCAAAATCTTTGATGACGTGAATACTCCTCTTGCGCATTGAAAACTTTGCATTAGACAAAGCGAAATCTTTATGAATCCATAGTTAGAATGCACCATGTGATTTAATCATCAAACTTATCCATACATTTTTTCTCACCGTCGTGTTGCAAATTTCCTGATTTTATGCAAGGGATGTAATATTGTTTGTATGCTTGTTAAAACTCTCTTTTGGATGATGTGAACTGTCTTGAGTGACAGATTTTAATTTATAGCCAAAAAGAATTATAATATTTTACTATACATTCATCATACTTATAAATGGCACATTACATTTGATGCTTAAGGCTCTGTGGGAAATGATACTTTCTTCTTCTACCCGATGTATATAAAGAGTTTTATTTTCTCTATAGGTTTCGCACTAAAATTATACGTTACATTATCTGTCAAGATAAATTGTGCACTTAGCGAAACGTACCAGCATGACGCGCAGACTTTTGCTCTACGGATAAGTTAACATTTGTATAAAACAAAATATTCGTATTATTTTAATATATGTCATGCATTTCTCCATTCAAAGTGACGGTGTACATTAAAATTAAATACTTTGATTACACTGCCTGGAAAAGATGGTACGTACATTATATTCTGATGATTAATATGCAGCCGCTGCTCTGTAATACTGAGCCAGGAAATTAATTATTAGGTTCATTCCCTTTTAAAAACTTTCGTACAGATTTTAATGCTATTTTAATCAAAACCTATTCTACAAAGTAAAATAACAAATGTGCACTTGACAAGATAAACAAACATTAATGTAATCTGTCCACAGTAAGTTGTCCCAATTAAATTATCAATGTCAACTTTAAAAGCTGGAACCAGTTTTGAATGAAGCATGATAGTTAAGACAAGGTAGCCCTGCCATCATGAAGTACATCCAAAAGCCCATTGATAACTTTTTCCACAAGTTCAACGAAGGTTTTATAGAATATTAATTGCAAGCCACAAAAATGAAATACGTTGCAATGATATTCCTTAATCGCAATGATAGCAGAAAATCTACCATTTGTATAGGGCTTGATGGAACATAATGTTCATTAATTTTCCTCTAAGGAAAAGGCAAAAATATTTAAATATTTCACTTTGGAATAACGCAATTAAGCGTTTGTATTTTAGGAAATGATTCAGTATTGCCTCTGCGCTTTCCAGTCGCATAAATGTATATACTCAATAGGCAGACCGTTAAAGCATATAAAGAAAATTCGTGATAGGTTGATTCAAACTGTATACCTAAATATAGCTGGGGACAACGCAACAGTTGGTGGTGTCAGAAAAGGCAACATTCGATTACTTGGACACAAAAACCGACTACCCGTGTTACGAGTTATAGAAAAAATCGAAATAAGCTTGTTACTTTGCATGAAAGACAGCGTCCGGAATTTCTTATTGTTATTACTCAAATTAGCCGGATTTAGTCAGCAACTACTACGTAGTTTCTATGAAGCATGAAACTATGTTTACCAACCAAATCGTCTATAATATCTAGTATTAAAATGGCTGCGTGGACATCCAAGCATAGGTCGATCACTGTAATATAGGACTGCTGTTATCTTCTATGCAATATTTCACCATTCTGTTATTGCAAATGTGTTTACATAAATAACGCGCTCTTCTCTGTCACTTGTATTCTGATCTACCCCCAAACAGCGCAGACGTTATGCGCCATACGATTCTGATGAACTTCCCGTATTCCGTAGTTAGATTTTAATGGTTGGTATCTTAACGATCTTAATTATTGCAGACCATGCTGACTGTGCATTAATTATGTCCAGGATTATGTGTTGCAACTGCATAGTCTTTAACACTTTTAGCAAACACAGCTGCATTAAACCTATATCTAGTTCCGTCCACAAGGGTGTCTCATTATATTTAACGATATCACACTTTGCACGTCATACTCAACTTTTAGTGAAGTATGATATGTTCAAATATTTCAACGTTCCATCATAAGGTACATCGAAGAGCCCACTGACGGTTTGTTTCGTTTGAGTTCAACATCGCTTTAACTGAATATTAATAGGACACTACAGAATGGACTTAAGTAAATGCTGTGCTTTCCTAGCACTGCTGATCATATGTTTGTGTAGAAGCATAGCAAAAGTTATTTTCTAAGCAGAATCGTACATAAGTCCCCTCATATCACATTAGCAAATCTGCGTAGATGTAGAATATTAGAAACACAGTGTTATGTTAAAACAGCACAATGTTTAAGGACGAAAATAATAGATAACTGTTAGGAAGGAATAAACGAGTCGAACAAGCCAGGACCCCATCGTCTCGGCCGGCTATCCAAACCCATCCGCCCTGATTGGGGCGAACAGAGAGCCAACCAGGAGAAGCGGCCAATGAACGCTAGGTTGAAGTTCTTTTATTGGCTGTAAGTTAACCTTTCCAGAGCTTTCCACGGTCGCTTTAAATATATTGTTCACGAACTTTCCAATTTACCTTTATAATGAACGGTGTGATTTGCTAATTCATTCCTGTTGCCCTGCTCGTCCGATTCGTCTTCTCTCTATCCTGTGGGGGGCCAGCGAATTCGGGTTTGATTGGGAATCAAGCGTCCATTCAGGCGAGGGACGAACACTTCAACTGGCGACGGTTTGAACCCTAATCAATATGTCCATATCGGCTGACGAGCTCAAGGCCATTCTACTGCAGCAACAAGCACAATTTGAGGCATCCCAACTCAGGCTGATCGAAACTCTTACGCGCCAACTCTCAATCCAGAATGGTTCACTGTCTACAAACGTCAAGCCGTCCGCATCGGTAGACGCCATCACTAACATCATTACCGAATTTTCGTACGACCCCAATGCTGGCCTAACTTTTGAATCTTGGTTCAAGCGTTATGAAGATGTGTTCCGCGTTGAACTTGGAGACCATGATGACGATTGGAAAGTCCGATTGCTGTTAAGGAAACTTGGAACAGCAGAGCACTCCAGGTATGTCAACTTTATTTTGCCTAAGAACGCTCGAGACTGCACTTTTGAGGAGACTGTCAAATGCTTGGGCCAAATATTTGGAGAGCAGTCATCCATCTTCAACACACGATATCAATGCCTGAAGATCACCAAGGCAGACGCTGATGACTACGTCACTTATGCTGGCATCGTCAATCGCGAGTGTGAAAAATTCGACATCAAATCCATTACGGCAGATCAATTCAAATGCCTGATTTTTATCTGTGGCCTACATTCCCCACGAGATGCAGAGATTCGCACCAGGCTGCTGAGTAAACTTGAACAAGACCAGCAAATGACTCTACAGACCATAACTACTGAATGCCAACGATTGCTGAACCTCAAGCATGACACTCTTATGCTGGAGGAACAACAATCCATTCCAAATCTTAGTGTATTAAAGACAACCTCGAAGAAACCGCTTTCAACTGAAACAGGCCAGGAAAAGCCCAGACAGAATACCAAGCCGCCGACTGCCTGTTGGAGATGTGGTGAATGGCATTTTGTTCGAGTGTGTCCATTCCTGCAACACGTTTGCCACAAGTGTCATAAACGGGGACATAAGGAAACGCACTGTCGATGCAGACCGCAGTTCAAGCGTGCAAGACATACGCGACCGCATTCAACTGTTCCCAAAAGATTCAGCAACTATAGTACGGTTCAAGCGGCCTACTCTGATGAACATGTGGCTCGCAGAAAGTACGTCAGAGTTCACCTGAACGGGCATCAAGTGCGTCTTCAGCTTGATACAGCCTCGGACATCACAATTATCTCCAGAAAAACTTGGCAATATATTGGTGCTCCGTCAATCAACCGAACGACACATGTTGCACTTAACGCTTCAGGAGATCAACTTAATCTCATTGGTGAGTTGCAGTGTGAAATGGTTTTTGGCGCTGCTCGGGCAAACGGTGTCGTGTACATTACGGGCCTGTCACATTTGAATCTTCTTGGACTCGACTGGATCCAGAAGCTCCACTTGTTCGACATCCCCCTGAGTCAAGTCTGCAATACCCTCCGGCTCGGAGATACGAGGCCCTCTTCAGAAGGTGACGGACCAAACATCAACCTGATCGAGCAGCTACGAAGGAAATTCCCGGCTGTGTTTTGTAACGACTTGGGAAGATGCACAAAGACCAAAGCAAGCCTTACTCTCAAAGACGGTGCCAAACCCGTATTCCGACCCAAAAGACCGGTACCGTACGCTGCGCTGCCGATTGTTAATGCGGAACTTGATCGTTTGGAGCGGGCAGGCGTCATCCAACCTGTGAACTACTCAGCGTGGGCAGCACCTATTGTTGTCGTCAAGAAGACCAATGGAGCCGTTCGTATCTGTGCTGACTACTCTACGGGATTGAATGCTGCTTTGAAAATGCACCAGTATCCTTTGCCAGTCCCAGAAGATTTATTTGCCAAGCTCAGTGGTGGCGCTTACTTTGCAAAGCTAGATTTATCAGATGCTTATCTTCAAATTGAAGTCGACGATGCTTCAAAAGAATTGCTGACAATCAATACGCATCGAGGGTTATACCAGTTCAACCGTTTGCCGTTTGGTGTCAAATCAGCTCCCGCGATTTTCCAACAAATTATGGATACGATGTTAGCTGGGTTATCAGGAGTCGCAGCTTACTTGGACGACATCATAATCAAAGCGTCCACCTTCCGAGAGCTGACGGAAAGACTGGAAGCAGTTCTCCACCGCGTTAACGACTACGGTTTCCACTTGAAAGCAGAAAAGTGCAATACTGGCATGAAGTGTGTAAAGTATCTTGGCTTCATCATCGACAAGGATGGCCGTCGTCCGGATCCTTCCAACATAAGCGCCATAAGACAGATGCCTCCACCTGACAATGTGGCGAAGCTCAGATCATTCTTGGGGTTGATCAGTCATTACAGCTCTTTTGTGCCCGAAATGCATCGGCTACGAGGACCACTCAATGAACTTCTGGTAAAGGATCGCAAATTTGTGTGGTCTCCTGAATGTCAAGCCGCATTTGATAATGTCAAGTCTATATTGTGTTCTGACATATTGCTAACGCATTTCAATCCGGAGCTGGAGATCGTAGTTGCTGCTGATGCGTCAGACTATGGAATTGGAGCAGTCATATCCCACATTTTCCCCAATGGTTCGGAGAAAGCTGTGGCGCATGCGGCCAGATCACTCACCCCAGCGGAACGTAACTATAGACAAATCGAAAAAGAAGCTTTAGCCATAGTGTTTGCAGTCAAGCGATTTCACAAAATGCTCTATGGACGAAAATTCACGCTGTTTACTGACCACAAACCCTTGTTCGCAATCTTTGGAACAAAGAAAGGCATTCCGGTCTGCACGGCCAGTCGTCTCCAACGCTGGGCAACGGTTCTACTTGGTTACGATTTCGTCGTCAAATATCAAACTACACACAACATTGGTCAAGCAGATGCGTTATCTCGTTTAATTGGTACACAACATCAAGAACCAGAGGATTTGGTAGTTGCTCAAATCTCCGTAGAACCCCAAGTACATCAAGTTGTGTCTGACATTTTCGGTGCCTTACCAGTAACATTCGAAATGGTGCGGGAAGCGACCCAGCATGATTCTACCCTTCAACAAGTGATTGATTTCCACCTCAATGGATGGCCTAAGAGAGTTACAACGCCGGAGCTTCAACAATTCCACCAACGGAAGGAAGCACTATCGGTCGTCAGAAACTGCCTGCTGTTCTCAGATCGCGTCGTCATTCTACACATCCTTCAAGAGAGAGTCCTCCGACAATTTCATACTGGCCACCCGGGAATGAATCGCATGAAATCCCTGGTACGAAGCTATGTGTATTGGCCCTATATGGATTCCCAGATCGAGAGTTTAACCAAGAATTGTCACCGATGTGCAAGTGTATCAAAACAACCAAGGAAGACGGAATTGCAATCCTGGCGAATACCAACGGAACCATGGTCAAGGGTACACATCGACTTTGCAGGTCCAATTGATGGTCACCATTTTCTCATTGTTGTCGATGCCCACAGTAAATGGCCGGAGGTGATTCCAATGGTCAGAACCACAGCAGCAGCCACTGTCTCCGCTCTTCGACAGATATGTTCTCGTTTCGGTGTTCCCCACACGTTGGTTTCGGACAATGGAACACAATTTACCTCATCTGAATTTGTCGTCTTCTGTCGCAGAAACGCGATCGTCCACGTAAGGTCTCCACCCTTCCACCCACAATCGAACGGGCAAGCGGAACGATTTGTGGATACCCTCAAAAGAGCTTTGCTAAAGATGAAGGGGGAAGGTACCCTGGAGGAGATTCTTGACACATTTCTGCTGACGTATCGCACAACTCCGAATCCGCAGACTCCGAACGCCCTATCTCCGGCTGAAACTTTGTTTCAAAGGAAAATCCGTGTGCCGCATGATGCCCTCAGGCCCAGTAAGGATCAGTTGCTGTCCCGCAACTATCAGATGGAGCGACAATTCAACATCCGACACGGTGCTCGGAAGCGAAGCTTTAATGTTGGTCAACAAGTTCTGGCGAGAGACTATCGCATCCACTATCCTAAATGGGCTATGAGCCATGTACTATACAAACATGGTAACGTGATATACGGTATCCAGGTTGGGACGGCAGTTTGGGTAAGACATGCCAATCAGCTGCTAGCGGCACGGACTGCGGAACAAGTGCAACAACAAGTACCGGCAACGCAGTTACCTCTGGACATCCTGGCAGACGCCAGTGAAGCGACGACTCCCCCGCATGCCCCAACACCGCAAGCACAAAATTCACCCCGAAACCTAGCAGCACAGCGGCCGAAGCGGCGACGCAAATTCATATCACCCATGCAAGTCAACCCCAAGCTGAAATCGTACAACACAACTCAAAGGGGGGAAGTGTTAGGAAGGAATAAACGAGTCGAACAAGCCAGGACCCCATCGTCTCGGCCGGCTATCCAAACCCATCCGCCCTGATTGGGGCGAACAGAGAGCCAACCAGGAGAAGCGGCCAATGAACGCTAGGTTGAAGTTCTTTTATTGGCTGTAAGTTAACCTTTCCAGAGCTTTCCACGGTCGCTTTAAATATATTGTTCACGAACTTTCCAATTTACCTTTATAATGAACGGTGTGATTTGCTAATTCATTCCTGTTGCCCTGCTCGTCCGATTCGTCTTCTCTCTATCCTGTGGGGGGCCAGCGAATTCGGGTTTGATTGGGAATCAAGCGTCCATTCAGGCGAGGGACGAACACTTCAATAACCGAATTTTTATTGCTTATGTAGACCTTGGAACAATTTCCTTTTAAATATCAGGATTGCAATAAGTATCATGAGATCGACTATCTGTCAAGAAATATCGCACTGTGCTAAATAAGATACATTTTTGTGTATTTACAAGCCATGGAAAAATGTTTCAAAAATAGCGTGGTTATTACTTAGTAGCAAACTGGCTTACTACGACATCATGGTAAAGCTTGTGAAGACGAAATGCCCCAGTATGGATATGATGGAATAATTATATCGTTCGTTTTTACCATGTGAAAATTTTGATGGAATTCCACGATGGAACGCTTGTTTATTCATTAACAATTCGCTACGTGAAGTAAACAAATGCGAAACTAATATACCTGGCAACTAAAGGAACCAGAGTTATGGCGTTTGTGTTAATACGATGGATCCATCTCACTGTATTTCATCCAAGCATAAGTAACTACTTAAATCTCTCAAAATTAATCGTTGATTTCCAAAAGGATGTACAAAGCACTGTGTCTCGCATATTTGCAAACTATTTAATTAATAGTGTTAGTATACTCGTCTGTAAATCACAAACGATAACTTAATATTTTACGCGAAACCTATACCGGCAAACACTTAAGCAGGAAAACATTTTCATTGCTAATTTCTGGAAGAACCACAAAAATAACACAAGGAAAAACATCCACATAAGTAACGGCGCAATTATAATTTGTCTGCTTTATGATGTGTTGTCAGTTGCAGCCCACATTTTAATCAGAGCTTTCTTGCAAGAGCTTATGAATACGTTTAAATACAAATTTAAAATTAGAGAATTCATTATGTGGTTAAGTTGCGATTTGAAGTCTCCACTGAGACTTTGGTTCAATTTTATGTGTAGCTAGGTCATTCCGATCTCGAGGACCGTATCCGAAATGGAACAATTTGTGGGTTGCTCCTCCTACCACTGGCACACCACAAACGCCGTGCCCATATCAGCACGAATCCGTGGTCTTGTTTTGCATTGTTGGAAGTGGCAAAAGCCCAATATTTCCGTTTCGGATTTGTGTATTGCAGTTAAAATGACGGATGTATTAATAGACGTTGTGTGGCGTAACTTAACCACAAAGCCGCTTCCCCAAATACAACCTTGATTTCCTTTCTAGTATTGCAAAGTCTTCCTCGAGCATCTCAGTAACCTAGTGTTTAGGGCACCAGCCGTAAACTACCAGGCACTGAGTCCCACCCCAACACAAGCAATCGCCACCTGATGAGTTCAAACCAGGACGAAACCGCGGTCTTGGTATGCCAGTGTTGGGAGGAGCAAAACCCAAATATTTTCATCTCAAACTAATGTTTTATGTACTAGATGAATAACATCATACAGAAACTAGACGCGCACACGGTTTTCCTCCAATTCCGCTTTCCAATGTAGTGGCAATTAATAGTTATTCGGCGCGTATCTGATCATGATCAACGGCATGGTCCGTAAGCAGTATTATTGCATTTAATTCACTCACCTTCAAGCTACAACTTGCCCAAGATTACTGTCAAAGTTACGCAGTCCAGTTATGTTGAAATATCAACCGCATTTGCAATGGTGCTGCTTTCTCTCAAAGACGACAGTCTCCGTCCCTAATTTCCTGTTAATTCACCTCGTGCGCAGTCAGTTAAATCCACAGGAGATGTCTTAAAATTTTCTCGTTTTCATTCACATCCCAACGACTGCTGTATATGTTTCTGCTACGTGCTGTAGTCTCATATTTTGTATTCAGTTTTCGATTCGTTCGAATGGCCATCGTTCCTTTCTGAAAAAATGACCAATAGTGAACACTTTCTAGCTAATTGCCCGGTTTGCGTTGTCTGACTCATTACGTTTTATTTCTCCCGGGTGTTCTTCCACGTCCCAGGTAAGACTGTTTTTATTTTCTTGTCCAGTTAATACAACTCTTTTAGTTTCGTATGCTATGACCTTTAACCACTGAGCATGACTGCTTCATTGAGAAGACATATATATATATATATATAAATCAACCGAACAGGCAATTCTACTTCGTATGTTTGACGGTGACATGACCAAAGCGTTTGGCCAGATACTTCTA
Source organism: Dicrocoelium dendriticum (assembly GCA_944474145.2). Taxonomy (NCBI): domain Eukaryota; kingdom Metazoa; phylum Platyhelminthes; class Trematoda; order Plagiorchiida; family Dicrocoeliidae; genus Dicrocoelium; species Dicrocoelium dendriticum. The sequence goes on along the minus strand of OX104063.1, from coordinate 240,917,221 downwards.
TTTTTAGGTGATCATTGTGCTTTTCCTAACCGGTGATATTCAGCGCTAAATATATATTATCCCGGGAAATGCTAATATATGCAGCGTATCTAAGTGATTACACTTGACGCCTCAGACAAATCGCGAATTTCTAATCAGCTTCCAATCTGCGGATTTTTCACGAAAGTAAAATATGTCGGAAGGTACAGTTTACCTTTAAATTCTTCCAAAAATCTATTTGAAACATCAACTAATAATTACTATTTTGAGTTAGCTCACATTCTAATAATCAAAATTTGCATTTTATTTTATGGCAGCATGCGAGCAAACGAAACGCACTGTTATACAAATTTGATTAACAAAGTGCTTGCAGTAATGATTGTATACACGAAAATAATTAAAGGAATAATAATAATTAATAATAATAATAATAATTAAAGGAAGTTGCTTCGGACATTATTATTCTCACTGGCAGCAGAATAACTACCGCGCATAAAGAGTATGCTTATAGGGTTTATAGATCAAAATTTTTGTTCTTGATAACGTGTTTTAACATTGTTGGGTTTTCGAAATTTTAACAAAAACATGCACATTGTAATGACTGGAATTTTCATTTGATAATGCCATACATGAATAAACCTTATAAGGTCATTTCTAAGGATGCTGCTACCAAATTTGTGGTTTCGGCTGCATCGCATGTTAGTGACACTTACTTTCTATGATCCACACAATTCAGTGTACGTTAA
>OX104063.1:240799743-240915997 GCA_944474145.2 Dicrocoelium dendriticum | reverse complement strand
AATGTAGCCAATATGTACCTGCCCCAGCAGTTGTGCTAAAGTACAGCACTACCGAAAACAAGTTGGATTTATAAACAAAAATACTTTAGGTAAACTGCACATTAAGATGTATTAATCAAAACGTAATTACGTTACAACTACAAAAGTACGTGAACTGTGAATGCTTTGAAGAAAACCTACGTATTCTTAAAATAAACTATGCCTAACGGATCAGAATGTAATTTGATAGATCATGAAAGATAACTTTAGGCCTGCCATCTGACGATAAGTAGCTTGTTATTTTTCGAATACCTAGGAAAGGGCAACGTATGTGTCTGAAAATGCTCAAAGAAACCTACGAAAAAATGTATCAGAATATCTTGCAATCACAGACAATACAATGGGTAAAATGCGGCAAAAATGAAAAAGCCCTACAATTAGGGACGATGCAAAATACTTTTCTTATTTTCGGATAAACAGTCGAATTCCGCAAAAGAATGTAACGTAAGGATCATGCTCTTACATGAATTATATATCAGTTGCTATTGGTATACTACCAAGTAAACTTCTGAAACAGGTCATTTTGTTAACGATCTTCGTGTAAAAATGCATAAGGTTTATATGCCATTTAGCTCACTATGAAGAAAATTATACAGTGATTTTTGAGACCAACACGTGAATACTAGCGTTTTAGGTTGTATACATTTTCATATTTTATTGCGGAATGTTTTTGCGATCCTAGTGAATTAAATATTAGGTGACGGTTTCGTTACACAAGACAACTTATATGACGAATACATATTTTGATCGGATTTGTCCTGGTTCGTGGCAAATTCAGTTGAGAACCATAATTGCAAATTTTTCGAGTAAAATTATGTTTCAAATCTGATGTGCATCCATTGAAATACGCATAATTATTTTAGTTTTATTTTATGAATACTAATTGGTGTTAGTCATATGAATCAACGATAACCAAGGTTAAGCATGTGATAGCCCTGTCCAAAGCTAAATTTTGACGAGTGCTAAAAAGCATTTGCTGCATGCTCTTTGATTTCTTGTCCCAGATACATATGTTAATATAAAGATGAAGCAGCCTTCAAGGAAATTAATTGTAACTACTTGGGCAAGCTCGATTTTCGTAGAATGTACGGATGATATGAAAATTTAGCGTAAGTCATTTGGCTGGTAAATTTGGTTTAAGAATTTGCTATGGGAAATTGAATTATGAATAATATCGTACGCCTAGATCACTGTTTGACAAGCTTAAACGGAAGCGCCATTATCCATTTTTTTAATATTTCGAGACAAGGCGTTCAGGTGGCATGTGACTGGGACTTAGACTTTGTAAATATCATTATAAATTCTTTGGTACTACCCAGCCGCATTACGAAGAATCAAAAACATCAAAAGCGTATTTGGCGACAGTGCTTATTAAATATATCGTTTTTCCTTGTTAACTTGTGATCTCCTATTTGTGTCATTATATATTTGTGTAGGATATATTTATCTGCATGGTATGCGTTTCGTGCCGCAAAAGTGCAGGTTTCCGAGATACTAGTTTTTGAAACCTTCACAAATGCCGCCTGTTATAAACCATTTTAAAAATTTCATTGCAGCTAGTTGTTTCGTTCTCTACAACGTTGATATATCAGCTGTTCATTATTAAGACCATTGTTTTGTAACGCTTTTCTCGAATTTTACAAAGTTAGGGCAGGTGTATTAATGGCCGCAGTAAGAAAACGTGATTCAAGTCGAAAGTTGGTCATTTCGAGCTCCACGGTAAGACAGTTTGTAATGTCTGAGCATATCCAAACGTTTATCCTACGGAAGCTTTTGTAGAATGAGGTGGGTTCCAGTTGCAAAATAACGCTTTTAATTTACCGTTTTAGTTTCTAAATGGATTGCTGAATATGAAGCCGTGGCGTTACTTCCAATAGTGCAGACTAAAGTGATGAAATATTAGAAGTTCTTTTACTTTGATTCTAAAAATGCTCAAGTTAGTGCTTCGTTAACGTATTCCGCAATCCAGGCCTTTTTGATTGAATCTGCGGATCATGTTGTCTTGAATGTAGAAATCAGTATTAGTCCGCATGTCGGATGAGAGTTGGTAACCACCATAGGCAGACTGCCGTCAAAAAAGTCATTTGCACCTACACATTTTGAAAGATAGAAGCAACAATCAGGTGGGTAAGTGAATTGCCTTGCATCATCGAACGGGTTTGGTTCAAATGGATGAAGAGGATGATGGCGTTTGGCGTCCTAAAATGTTCCACAAACTAAACCATTGTTGATGTGCGTAAATATGTATGTCAAATATATATTTTGTTAAATAGAACAAACGCATAAGCTATTGGATAAATAGCGGTTCCATGTGAACAAACTTATTGTGGTTATTAATTAAATCAACTGATGTTGATGACTCGTTTTTACTTCATTTAAAGGCAGAACAAAAATGTCTGTCACGTCGGCGGTGTGGAGCTTAATCTGCAGTGATTTGTCACCGTGATTAAGTGCGTATATATTTTAATTTGTGCTCACTAAATAAGTCTAATGATCTGGAACTCACTGAAAGTTTCAAACGAAATTAAACCAGTTTTTGGCTCGTGAATATCCCTTTCTAATTAGGTGCATTTTATCTAATAACTCGATTAATCCTTCTATACCAACGGCTTTTACTGAGGATAACATTTGTGAGGTACTACAAAGTCGGGCCATATAATGTCTCATTAAGGTAATAACCAAAAGTACACAGGTTAAAAATACTTGCATTTATTGGTTCATGGTGTTGCCGCATGCCAGTAGATTTGTTAACACGGACCGCATTTGGCCGGCAGGCCGAAATATGGACACCACGGCTCTACGTATTCTAATGTTTTCCGTGACAGTTGGAATCATACATTATAGCCGCCCGTCATTGCGCAAATAATAATAATCAGCCGCAGCCCATTGGATCATTGGCGAACACATTATACGAGGCAATAAGTTTCCACAGGGAAATGGCTGTAGAAGATGTGTCAAGCAAGCCGAAACCTCCATGAAGGAACTTTGTATAGATTGTTACGGAGATCTATGTGTTTTGAGTTCTGCTAAGTCATCACATTACAACAAGTCAACCACATCCTGACAAACTTCGCATAGTCTGACTCCACTCTTCACTCATAACTCAGTGTCACTAGCTAGTCTAAATTTTTGTTTACTAATGACTCGTAACATATGGTTTTATGCGCAGGCTTAGCCGTGGCTTGCCTACGTGGATCGATTGGTTAGTGAATCGATCATGTCTTTCATGTGCTTGCGACTTATATCCGTCAGTTGTTCATATTTCTGGTACCCGTTGATACACTGGACTATTGATCCACATTGATCCCGACTACTGCAATTAGACAAATGATTTTTGTCACCAATTGTCTGAACACCTTTTAAATTAGTATTTATTTGTAACAATAATGCGTTGTACAAACTTAAACCTAGTCATCCACAGCATTCTTTTCTAAAACGACCCAGTGATTACATAATATTCACTCCAAGCCAAAGCAGAATTGCCGGTATACTGATATGTATGCGACATCAGCAACCCTGTATTCCATGAAAGTTCGTACCCCTGGTGGTTTGCAAAAATTACGTTGGTGATGCAGTATCGTATTACAGTAAAGTATTGATAAGCTAGCGTCGAAATGTTTACCGATGCGAACATTGGCGGATGACAACTTTCCACAGACTTCACGAAATATATACAATTTATTGAACTTAAACAGATGCATCTGTAGTCCTGTATGTTCAGCCGATGACCAGCGTTACATTCATGTTATTCAGATAATGATTTAGAGTTTAGGTTTATCACGGCTGGTAAAATGACTTTCCATAAAGACTTAAGTATTATTTGGTGAAATTTGTCTGGACCAGTGAAGAGTAGCTGATACACCTGTGTGCATCATATTGTCGGTTGTCAAGCTAGACAGGCGCATCCTGCGCCGCTAGTAGAGCAGCTCTCGTTTCAATGTAAAATACATTGTATTTGCGTTGAGCATACTATTCTACGTGCTCTGCGCTTGACATGAGAGAATTTCCGTATAAGCATATTAATTGCGGTAGGTCGCTCGCAGGTTACGTTTGACGTATCAAGCAGGCAAATACTCGCTGTTGGGCGGTTGTGGCCGAAATTTGTTGCGCCTTTCCGATCGTTTGATTTCACTTAACCTTGGAGTTCTTACATGTGTTACGCTGATTTACGACCACAATATAAGCTTCACCACAACCCGAGATGATTTACCTTGCATCATTGTAGTGCACATTAGCGAAAACTTTATATATTATATTTCAAAAAAATGCAATTTCACGTGTCCGACTATGGCATATTTCTGGGAAACGAATGTAGAGAAACAAGGAGTTTAGCCACATCTACAATAATGATCCATAGACCTCAAGTGACGCAATATAATTTCATGTCCAATCCTCCTGAATTGCAGTTTGGACGAGTATTTAAACACAACATTTCAAAAGTTCAATTTCGTCTTTCGTTGGTTTCAATGGAACAACAAATGTGATATGCTTACTACAATTGAGCAACGGTCATTTTTCGCTAAATTCCGAAGACTGCGACCTCCTTTAATTGTAGTCGAAGCTTAATAATTATAAAATAAAACAAGGTACTAAGCACAGATATAGACGCGTATGTTGTACGAAATTATGTGTTGCACCGTTTCTAAAAGTCATTTTGCAAACAAGGCATCAACGTCGCCATGATCGAAGAGTAGCACAACGTCTGGCCAGAATATGCTAGGTAATTTGAAAGTCGATCTTAAAAGAAATTGAGTGCGCGGCCTTTGCTTCTTTATATTTGGTAGCCAATAGAAATGATGGTTTATTGGGCTATGTTAAACAACACCACTTTTATGCTGTGGTTCAGAGGCCCATCGGGAACCATTGTCGCTGACGTAGTTTATGTCGCTCCGATAGCTGCTGCTAAGCTTGACAGGTAAAAACAATTTACTGTACGCTGTGGACATTTGTTATTCGGTCGCACCGAGAAAAATAGTGTACAAGCTAGGCGAAATCTTGGTGAATATTCTCAGATTTCAATCAAACATATGTATGGCCAAAGATATCCAGTCTCTGAGAGATAATGAGACGGCGCAGTCCTTCACGTATTTTAACTCGCACAAGTCAGCGTAGTTCAAACGGACGTCCTAGGAGGTACCGCAGGACAGGCCTGAAAATTGTGCGTGACTATAGGTGAGTAACGTCATTGTACAGAGTATCAACACTATGAAAGTGTGCAGAATATTTTCACTCAGTTGCTCCTGCTTCTTGTCAAAAAGCTGCAGTTAGATTTAAAACACCCAACATCTTTTGCACGCTGGTCACCTACCTGACTTGTTTGTAGTCATTCAAACACAATATCTTTGTGCATTTAGAAACGCTGGCAAGTAACAGCTTTAAGGCGTTTCATGATCCTATTACTTGTGGACACTGAACGAAAGCTGAATATGTTTCATTGACCTTTGCTTTAATATCACTTCAAATTCCTTAACAGGTCAACGTTAACACCACGAATGAGAACACTAATCGCCTGCTTTATACATTTTAATTTGTCACACTTCTCTAGGTTCTTTGCCTGGTTGGCTGACTTCGTTCTCCACCGATCAGGAATGACGGTCAATCATTTTATTCTTTATTTTGCTTTATCGAAACATAAAGTTCTTCTCCAAAACTGGCAGAGGCCAACCCCTGCGTTGACTGTTGGCGGGTATCAGCTAGAAGCAGTTGAGTTGTTCAAGTACCCGGGCAGCTATTTTAGCGTCCGTGGGATCAAAGCTCAGCTTTCGAACCATATAAAAAAGCAAGAGGTGAAGTTGTCAACCTCCGTAATCTGTAGCACAGACATGTCGTCACTCTTTCCCATTGGAGCATTGTTGTTAAGGACTCGTTTCTACTTCTTTTTAATGGCAGAACAAAAATACCTTTCACGTCGGTGCTGATTTGCTTAATCTGCAGTGATTTTTCATTATGATTAATTGCGTACGTAATTTAATTTCTGCGGACTGAATGGGTCTACGAATCTTGAATTCACTGAAGGTTCAAATGAAATTAAACCAATTTTATTCTCGTGATTCTCCCTTTCTACTTCTATGCAACCTAGCTAATAACTCAATTAATCACTCTATATAAACTGTGTTCAAATCTTTTTACTGAGGACCACATTCGTGACGTACCAATAGGTCAAGACATATACTGTCTCTCATTAAGGTAATAACCAAAGTTACACATGTTAAAAAAGCAAGCCTTCATTTACTAGTTCATCGTGTTGCCGCGGACCAGCAGGATTGGTAAGACGGACCGCATCTGGCCGGCACTAAGAAATTTGGACAGCACGGCTTTACATATTCTTATGTGTTCCTTTACAGCTGGTACCATACATTAAGGCTGCTCGTCGTTGCGTAAATAATATTAATCAGCCGCAGAAAATTATATTTTGCGGCGGAAACATGCGCTTATGGCAACCAGTTTGCACAGGGAAATGGCCGTAGAAGATGTGCCAAGCAAGACAAAACCTCCTGGAAGGAACCTGGTGTGGAGTGTTACGGACATCTATGTGTTTTGAGTTCTGTTAAGGTATTGCATTAGAACAGTTAAACCACATCCTGACAAACTTCGCATTGTCTGATTCCACACTTCACACAGTGTCACTTGCTAGTCTAAATTTATGTTTACTAATGACTCGTAACATATGGTTTTATGCGCAAGCTTAGCCGTCGCTTGCCTACGTGGACCAATGGGTTAGTAAATCGAGCAAGTTTTCATGTGCTTGCGACTTAACTCCGTCAGTTATCCATGTTTCTGGTACTCGTTGATACGCTGGACTTTTGATCCGCATTGTTCCCGACTATTGCAATTAGACAAATGATTTTTGTTACCGATTGTATGGACACCCCTTACATTAGTATTTATTTTAACAATAATGCGTTGTACAAACTTCACCCTAGTCATCCACAGCATTGTTTTCTAAATTGACCCGGTGATAACATAATAGTCGCTCCAAGCCAAAGCAGAATTGTCGGTATATTTATACGTATGCCACCTCACCAAACTTGTATTCGTTGAGAGCTTGTACCCCTGGTGGTTTGCGTACATTAATTTGGTGATGCATTTTCGCATTACAATAAAGTAGTGTTAAGCTAGCGTCGAAACGTTTACTGATGTGAACTTTGGCGAAAGACAAATTTCCACCTACTTCACGAAAAATGTATAAATTATCGAGGTTAAACAGATGCATCTGTAGTCCTGTGTATTGATCTGTTGACCAGCGTTCGGACACGTCATTCAGAGAAAGATTTAGAGTTTAGTTTTGTCACGGCTGGTAAAATGACTTTCAATAAAGACTTAGATATTATTTTGTGAAATCCATTTGGACCAGCTTGAAAAATAGCTGATACACCTGTGTGCATCATACTGTAGGCTGTCAAGCCATACGGGCGCATCCTGCGCCGCTACTACTGCAGCTGTCGGTTCAATGTAGAGTAAGGTGTATTGGTGAGGAGTATCAAATTCTACGTGCTCCGCGCTCTACATGAGAAAATTTCCGTCTAAGCGTACTAATTCCGTTACGTTGCTCGCAGGTTTCATTTGACGTATCAAGCGGGCAAACACTCGCTGATGGGCGGTTGTGGCTGAAATTTGTCGTGCATTTCCCAACTGCTGAGGTCACTTGCTCTTTGTATTCTTACATATTTTACGCTGATTTACGACCCCAGTGTAAGCTTCACCACAACCCTAGAAGATTTATCTAGAATCACTGTACTGCTCCGTCGGCAAAAGCGTTTCATATTATATATCCAAAATGCGAATTCACAGGACCGACTATGGAATACTTCTGGGAAACAATTTTAAAGATACAACGAGTTTAGCAACCTCTTCAATAATGATCGATAGACTTTAAGTGACGCAATAGAGCTGCATGTCCAAGCAGCCTGATCTCAGTTTGGACGAGTTCGTTAAACACTATATTCCAACAGTTGAATTTCGGCTTTCGTTGGTTTCAACGGAACAACAACTGTGATATGCTTGCTACAATGAAGCATTGGTCATTGTTCGCCACAGTTTCGAAGACTGCGACCTCCTATAATTGTGGTCGCAGCTCATTAATTATAAAAGAAAACAAAAGACCAAGCACGGATTTAGGCGCCTATGTTGTACGAAATGTTGCGTTGCACTGTTTCTAAATGTCACTTTGCGAACTAGGCATCAACGTCACCATGTTCGTAGAGTATCCGAACGTCAGGCCGGAATATACTAGGTACATGGAATGTCGATATCAAAAGAAATTAAGTACGCGGCCTTTGCTTCTTTACATTTGGTAGCCAATAACAATCAAGGTTTAATGGGCTATGGTAAACAACACAACTATTATACTTTGCGTCAGAGGCCGATCGGGAACTACAGTTACCCGCGTAGATTTTGTCGCTGGACTGGTAAAAACGATTAACGGTACGATGGAACATCACTGTGAGCATTTGTTTTTCAGTCGAACCGAAAAAGAGAGTGTACAATCTAAGCGAAATCTGGGTGAATGGCGTCGGATTTCAATCAAATATATGTATATCCTAAGACGTCCAATCTTTGAGAGATACTGAGAAAGCGCAGCTCGTCACGTATTTTAAGACGCACAAGTCGGCGTACTTCAAACGAACGTCCTATGAGGCACCGCAGGACGGGCATGAAATTTATGCATGTGACTGTAGGCAAGTAAAGGCATTGTGCAGAGTATCAACAATATGAAAAACTGCAGAACATTTTCACTCCATTGCTCCTGCTTCTTGTCAAAAATGCTGCAGTTAGATGCAAAACACACAACATCTTTTGCACGTTGGTCACCTGTCTGACTTGTTTGTATTCATTCCAGCCCAATATTTGTGTGCGTTTGGAAACGCTGGAAAGTAACAGCTTTAAGGCGTTTCAAGATCATATTACTTGTGAACACTGAACGAAAGCTGAACTGGTTTCAGCGACATTCGCTTTAATATCACTGCAAATTCCTTAATAGTTGAAGGTTAACACCACGAATGTGAACAATAATGTCCTGCTTAATCCCTTTTAAATTGTCACACGTATCTAGGTTATTTGCCTGGTTGGCTGACTTCGTTCTCCTCTTAGTGTTCAGTCAAGCCCGTTATACGGTAGAGCGAACGCCTGCCTGACTTAAAGAACAGCGATAAAAGCGAGATTTGTCTGGGCTCTTTTGCAGACTTGTAGCAAATGCCTTAGGATTTATTACCAAACCCTGTACAATTCATAAGGTACCTAATAATGCTTAATCCGTGTTGGATAATCCATAGCGGTTATGTGGTTAGCTGCATTTTTTATACCGATATTTTCCTTAGAAATTTTAAGCAACCCTCGCAAAATGTCAAATTTACTGTCCAATGGGTAACTGATTCATGTTGTGTTCAACTTTGCTAGGGACGCGCTTGCTGCGCTATGTGTAACGAATTTGTTTCTAAGCGATATAAACATAAAAGTTGCAGACTTCCATTGGTATACTTTCATAAACCATCAATATATATGTTGATATTCAGTAGTCCATACATAAATGTTCTACGGTGGTGTGTTGGCAATTACTTATTATAATTTCATGAGACAAGCTGATATTCAGTTAATTAAAACAATCGATGCAACTGTTCATGCGCCAAATTATTAAGGTAATTCACAGTGGTGTATCTATTGCTTTATCGTTATATTTTTTGCTTGTCCGATAGGTATTTTTACCAAACGCCCATTTTTGATTCCATACTCTCACCGATTTCCAAACATGCACGTCCTGAGACGAAGTTAAGTAACTGTGAGCAAATTTTCGATTTGCGATGAAACTAGGCTGCAATACTTTAATGAAACGTCGGGCTGTTGATAATGGGTAAATAGCATGCGAAGAAACAGAATACAGTGGTTGGATTTAGTCTTCTATGAAACTTGCCGTGTAAAGGACATGTAAATAGGATATATTTTTCCGCATGTTAGGATTTTCGTATCGCATATGTGCTGCATTTTTAGATATTGCTATATACCTGTTTTGGTACCTTTCACTGGTTCCGCCTATGTTAAAATTATTTTAAGGATTCCATAACAACTAGTTTCTTCGTTCTAAACAACTCGGACTTGCCAACTATTCATTCTTGAGACCGCGACTTTGTAACGATTTTCTCGAATTTTACAAGATTACCGCAAGTGTTATATTGGCCGCAATATGAGAAAGTGACCCAAGCACATTATTCGAGTAGTCGACGTTTTGTCAATGCAAACTCTGTGGTAAGACAGTTTGTAAATTCTGAGCTTTTCCCTTTGCTTATTCTATGGAAGATCTCGTATAAAAGGATTGGATTCTCGTTGCGATATTGAGTATTTTATTGTTTTCATTTTCTAAATGTGTTATCAAATATGAAGCTGTGGCGTCACTTCCAAGTATTAAACTGATAAGGGAATTGAATAGACGTAGAACAGGTTCTTCATTCCATGACGAATAAGTTACTAAATGTGATATAGTCTTGACCGCTATGCCATCGAATTTCCCTAATAATTCTCTGGAACCAGTACGCAGACTAAACTGCTTATAATCCCATGATAAGCGGTTCCTTGGTGATGGTGATTTTCTCAATTGCTGAGCGGCTACCCTTTCCTCTGCACGGCAGTAGCGTGCAAGTCAGTGGTTGAGGATCTACGCTATATCATGTAGAATAACTTATTCACCATGACCGTTGCCGTCTCTCGAACCACAATAGTTTAACCACGGACTGACAAAAGACGAATTGTGGTTTCGAACCTTAGCAGGTTCCGATGGATTGAGAAGCGTCTTACCAATTTGTAACTAATCGTATCTATTAGTTTATGTGCATGAATTCCAACACTACACGGAAAACATTTAAACGGCCTTTCAACGGGCACTTTGACTTCTACCAACATTTTGTCTGATCATCCAAGGTTTGCGTTTAGCGTGCTTCGGGTGTTCAAAAGCAGTGTACACATAAGCAGTTCGCAGAGGACTAACGTAAAATCAGTTTACATGGAGATGTTTGATGATTTGGTCACATTCACTATGTTGCATATGTTTCTCGAGAATGTCAAATCCTAATGCTGGTTTCAAGTTTACATGTTGTAATTACTCTGTTTAAATTACCTAAAAAATGTTAACATTGACAATCATGACATCACTTGAATTGCAAGATTTTATTACGAATCCGCATTGTATTTTCCGATTAGAGTTCGGTGACATTTTGAACTACACCGTTATAAGCGGCAAGTAGATGATGAAAGAAGGTATAAAAACGAGTTCCCATATGCTGGACCCTGAGTCATTTCGAATTGCAATACTGAATCACCCACCTTTTCCTCAAGCTGCATTGCTGTTTAATGCTAACCTATTTTAGCGAGTGGTTACTTTTAATGTTGTCTACAATTTCTTTAGACGCTAGTTACTTTTCAGCTCCGGTGTCTTCGAAATTTAGCTCGCATCTGGTGGGAACACCGAGTAAGCAAGGTGTGTGTTCGACGCCATTTCACGGTACAGGAAAAGGAAATTAACCGCTCAGCACCATTATTTCATGTACCAGCATAATATGACTCTGCCACGTGTTACGCCTGCCAACCCATTAAAAACGGCGACCTGCGTTGTTTGCGCGCCGGGAATGTGGATTAAAGAAATGAGGAGGTGACCAAACGAGGACTTGGTTAAGAGGAATGACGACCCGCACTTTGATGCTGTCCCAAGTTGGAGCGTCTCGCCTTATTGGTTGGGGTCCGAAAGAGGATAAAAACGTTTGGCTGGATGCACCTGCTGACAATACTAGGAGCCGACCTCCGTGGCAGTTGTAATATGTTTCTTTGCCTACGCCATCCCTCATAGTCTGTCTCCCAACCACGACCAGTTTTTTGCAAAGTAAGTACGTTTTCTGCTGCGTAGTAACCGGTAGGTAACTTAGCGGAACGATGCCATACTCTACCGGTAGCTCAGCTGGCTTGCACCTATACCATTTTATAAGTTTCTGTATTTTAGGAATTGCGGCACAGTATCTGAGGTGTTTCCCACATCTAGCTAACGTGTAAAGTGTGTGTGTGTACTATTTGTTTGCTGAGTACCATTAAACAGAGCGCACAAAACCCACATTTACCGTATTTTGCTGAATATAAGTATGTACATGGTTAAACAGACAATATAATTTACAGTATCAAAGTTGCCACATTTACGCGTCCCAATAGTATGACTCCCGAAATAATCAGCACAAACTAAACGAAATTGTTTCCACAGCATTTATCATAAAATGAATTCTGCCGTACGGTCGAACTTTTCTCGGCACTCGCTTTACTCGCTGAGGTCATTACAACAATGCACACATAATTTTATGCGTGCCTTGTTTGAACTAGCTGTACAAGCACTACTTAGTGCTTTATTCTCTTGTAGCTTAGTTGTGTAAATCATACTGTTACTTCCGTGTTTATTTTTGTACCACCTTATTCGAGTTCTGCTTGTGAAATCACATCATTCCCGAGCTTTGATGCTAATTCTGCTATTCTTCTTTTATAGCAGCTGAAGGAGTTCAAAAACATACTTGTTACCATCCCTACTGGTGGCTAGATAACAAGGTTACAAGAAATTTTGGATGATTGATGATGGATTATGGGACACCTAGTTTAGCTTGCCATTGCCCCGCGTGCAACGTCGTGTATCCCGTCATCGTGTGCTTTTGTGCACACAGCTTATGCCCACTGTGTGCGCGCGACCACAAGAGTTGTGTGGCACCGAGCGAGCCAGTAGTATCGGTGGGCTGACTATAACGCCGAAACAATCAAATACTCCTCATCGATTTGGTTAAGCATTACACGCTCACGCGCCCTGCTGACTGCTACTAACCTAGCCGCGGTACCCAAAGAAGCCCGTTAACGGTGTAATGGAATACTCGAAATATGCCTTTCTGTTGAAATTACTAAATAAATTTCCATGCGAAGTGCAGAAACATCAAAGTAAGCTTGTGCACACAGATAAGCAGCAAGCATGACTCATTTTATTTTGTGCAAACTGTACTACTATCGTACTTATTAAAATCATGAATGCACTGTCCATATGGATGAAAGTCTTGCAGTCGTAGTTAGGTATATGCTGGGCAAAAAGGTAGTTTCCATGGGCAAAATATTAAGAGTGTTTATAAACTGGCCACTCCACTGGACTAAACTGCATGAGAACATAACAACCCAGAATACTACACTTATAAGGTTGCTCCTGTGAATAATAATAATAATGCAAATCCCAAAAACGCTTCAGAATCAAAAACCGCAGCTCCATTTCAGCCATATTTGTATACCCATGTCCGTCCAAATTACTTAGCCCTAACCCAGGAAACATGCAAATACCAGTGACAGCTAGGCTGTCGTTGCATCAAACTTCACTCCTAAATCAGGCGCTGCAGTTTCGATAACCACACCTATAAATAATACAAAAACAACCAACGGGGATGCATATGAAATTTCTCGGTCTCCTAACTGCGGTTTATAATTACAGCAAAAAAACTCAGCAAAATTTTGTGTGCCAACTTAAGTATGTACCAGCTTTCCTAAGTCAAAATCGAATTCTATTTTAGGGATAACCGGTGGACAATTTTATCCAATGTAACACCATTAGTAAACTCTTCTGTATACTGAATTAACCCACAAATTGACAAATCACCCCTCAGTATAATTGTAATTATAATAGCGAATCCAGGTTTCTACGTGTTTGGCTAAACTCTATCGATAAGGATAAGCATTCGACTGCTCGTCACCAGAGCGAAATAGGTTTGGCCATTTTCTTTCTATACGTTACATGGGGCAACGGCAAGAAAGCGAGGCAAAGCTTGGAATAGTTTCGCCTAAACACAGGAGCCTGAACCGTTTTGTTTACTAGCGCCCCCCAGTCTCACGAGCAAATTGTATGCGAATCGAAAGCATACAACAGGAGCAGTGGCACTATATTGGTGAGACCCAACGTTGGGATGAAGTTGGAGCTACTTCTCTCTCGATACAACCAATATCATAAATCTACAAATCGTGTGGTGCAAGAGAATTTAAGGTTATGCTAAATACTAGACAGAGGACACTTGAGCTATTGGAAAGCAGGTAATCGCTTCGGAACACACAGCCAACAGGGAACAGGCTCAAAGTGGTAAGCGAAATAACTGTCATGATAAAAGCACCAACAATGCATTTAAAACTAGTAATGACCCTTTTAAAAATTTATACCTAAAACGAGCCTAAATAAATTAGAATATATCTGCGTAATTCTGCAGCAACTGCATATACATTATAAAAACTGAGTTGTCAAGCGGGGCTGATAACCGCGCCACTGAAACCAACTCAATGTGACTTACCGATACTAACACAAAATAACTCAACCTAGCCACATGTGTTTCGGATCGCTGATGACAAGCGATACACTTATCTATGTTTATAATACTTCTGGCTTTCTCACCAAAAAATGCAAGGCTTGCGCTGCGCTGGGCAACACATATTTAGGATCTTGTCTCTCTAACCAAAGCTTAGTTGCACTTAGAGATTAGAGAGACCGAGACCGCAAACCAGGGAATGTGCTTTTTCCCACACCATGGTCATTGCAGGGGAGATGGTGCTATCCTATAATATGTTAACGTCTAACAATGCAAACTACTGAATGATCGAGAAACGCGGTCGGTGATTTACTATTACTTTGTTCGCGCCTACGACACAACGACAACTAATCGTGGCAGTCATATATCGGTCGCGATCATCCACTCCAGATAAGGATTCCCAACTAATATCATAATTTACGAAATGCTAACTGCCAACGTACAACCACGTTCTCATTGCCGACGATTGCAACATTCGTGACTTGGAAACCCCGGCATCCCCAGCGAAACCTACAACGCCAAAACGCAGGATTCCGCAAGTTCCTCTCTTTAGAAGCACAATAACTCAAGTACCAGGTACAGAAATGATAACAAACCATCTGCTTAACAAATGAGAAACTCAGGATTGACAAGGGATTTAAAGTCACCCGACTTGGGTTAAACAATTATTTTACCATACAGTATAACTATTTTTTCGCTGAAAATGCGGAGTAACAAAAAAGAAATAACACGTACTAACACAGAGCACTACATCCTGAACAAAGTATTTGAGGCGACTGATCGGGATTGCTTGAAAAGTGGCTCACATGATTTCTCCTATATACAGTTCGTTGTCACTTGGGTAATCTAATCGCGTTTGCATTAGAAACGGAGAAAGTTCGCTTCACAAATGCATCGCATTTCATCAGAATTAGAACACACAAGCGTGCATCAAAAAACAATACAGCTTGGCACACATAAATATATCGTCCAGTTTCGAAAGTTGCGGCGTTAAGGTGACCCAACGCAATCATTGTAAGCTGGTTGTTCCAGAGGACTAATTGACTTACAAAACATATGGCCAATAAAAATCTCACCATCTAAAAGCTCTTATACAATTATGGTAACGGCATCAGATAAGTGAAGCTCTGTATCCTCTTACCTAACATGCTAGTCGGAGTGACACAGATTGTCGAGGAACAGCCAAAGCGTTAGGGATGCAAAACGCTTCAGCGTTGCAAATGATACATTCATCGGGTGTTACATATCCATATCCACTCCAGCAAATCTTTGATTAATAACAATAATTTTACTGATACAACGGTTTTGAAGCAGCTACTCGCAATGTGCATTTACAGCGCTCCCGAAATCGACTGTATGCACCCGAGAGCCTTGAATGTACCAGCAAGAAGGCTAACTAGGCCATTATCGCATTTCCCTTAAATGTGCTTTGCTAAGAAAAGTGCGTCTGCCATGTGAAAACATGAATTAATCACTCCGGTGTTCAATATCGGTAATTCCAAAGAACCCACTAAATATCACTCACTGGTCACCCTCCCTGTGCTCTTAATGGTGATAGAAACTCACCACTGAGCATTAAGTAGACCGTCAAGAATGTCAGGACATCAATGCACCCCAGCAACACGGTTTCCGTCAGAACCGTTCTTGCTTTACTAACCTACTGTTTGCAGGCAGCAGTTGGACACAAGCGACCAACGTACAGACTGCTTCTACCTCGGGTTTGCAGAGCCATTCACCGACGGAAACACCGCATGCCGTTTTACGGTATCGAAAGCTGTGGTGTTGCCGATTCGTTATTTTCATGGATCAGGCATTTTTTGCCGGAGCATTAACTGCATGTCCAAATAAGATCTGAGTTGTATGATCCAACTTATGTCGAAGTTGCAGTTGCACAACGGTCAGATTTGATGTCGCGTCTGTTTACACTGGTCATTAACGAGTTTACGCGCTTGACTGTGTCGGCTTTCTTACGGTTTGCTGATGATGATAAGATGAGGCGGATGATCGCCGACCCCACAGATCACCCTGTACCTCAGCTAGAAGCAGATAGTGAGTATGAGTGCACACTTGGTATTATGCTTCAGTTCTATTCGGGATTGTGCAAGGTGATTTACATTCGCCGCCAGTCAAATATCACATAGTCGTTGGATGCGCGTCCTTGGATTGCTAGTCCAGGCTAACCTGCGCTGCTAAGAACAATGCGAGGAGTCGTTAAAGCCTAGGAACCAAGCTTTGTCGTGCGGTAGAGGATATTCAGGTGGTTTGATTTCTCTGTATTTTCAAATTTGCCTAAGGACTATTTGTGATGATAAGTGGAGATAGGGGCTGAAGTGTGCAATTAATTTCTTCATGGATTTTGCATGCGTCGTTTTTCGTAGTACGTAGAGATTTTTCTTAACCCGACCAAAATTTAGAGCAATAAAACTTTTTTCAAAACTAGTCGGCTTGTATTCTTAATACATTATAGGTTGCACTGTACTGCCTCTGATGTAGATAGTTTGCAATTACTCAAAAAATATACACCGAAGAATTTGGTTGTGTTCAGTGTTCTATATTTACAATTGGACGTACTTAGCTGATAATGACTAAAATTGCACCTCATGAACCCTAATCATATTGAAATTCACATCAAATGCTTTTAACTACGGCTGGACGCCAAGCTTTACTTTTCACCAGTACTGACTAATACATCGAACTCTTGCAAATCAGCAGTTGTTAAAACTTTGTGAGACATTTATTTTTAGGTTTACCAACTTGCAGATCCATCCATACATTGCGGCACTTCCGCCCCAGTATCCCAAGGTAAGATTGCATGCATAAATACGAATATGCCACATTGGTAGATACACTATTTACGACACAAGCGACCGAAAACGCACCCTAACTTCGAAAACGATGTGCTGGCATGTAAAATCTGCACAGGTTTCAGGGCAAGCTACGAGCGACGGTTTATTGGATGCAATGTTTCGATAATATGAAACAGTTGCTTAACAATGCGACTGGTTAGATTACCGGCCAACGGAAATACGCAGCGGTTTTTAAGATGTTAAACAGTGACTAAACAATAATTTCTTGGTTATGATGAAAAGCGTTAGAATTGTTTGTTATGCAACGCGTAATGCAACCATGCATCATAGTTTTTCGCAATTACCATCAACCTCGCTGTACGATTTGCGGTTATTCGTTGTATCATAATTCAGTTTAAAAAGTGGACAAATCGTGATCATGATGGTTTATAGTACGTCTCTTGAAATACTCATATTTGTTATGCAAACCGGGGTGTAATTTTTCTGGTTTCATGTCCAGAGTAATATATGCTATCATGACAGGTAACATGCCGAAGAAACCTATATATTACAGTTCGCAGCATCCATTGGTTACATTTTATTCACGAAATCGCTAGGGTAACCAGAAGAACATTCACTTTTGCTGTTTTAAATACATTTTGGCAGGCCCAGTAGAATTGCTCATAATATCGCGGATTATCTGAAAATCTTTACGAATATTGGAAAGCCATAACAATAGAATGCTCAACGCAAAATTTGTAGATGATATGGATCAGGTTAGAAAATTATTCATCGATACTCATGTAACGCACTTCAAACTAGTAAACCCATGTACTTGAACGCGTTTCCACCTTAGCAAAATGCAAACGTTTGCATTTTCGTTTTTAATATTTAAACATGATTAAAGAAATTTGCACAACAAATGAATGCTTCATTTCATTAATAGCACGGATGTTGACAGCGGTTGGCAGTGCCACCTTTCCTCCGCAGATGTATACGATTTTGTTGGTTATTCCGAGCTGAAATTACACGTATGAGCAATTTTCATAATTAACTCACTTTACAGGTGCACATATTTCACTACTTAGATTAGACGGCGGTTTCTCTATACGGTAGCATAACGGAAGAATATGATTGCTGAATCCTATAGACGGATAGGATTAGGGGCTCCATAAAGATAACTGGAGCACCTAGATGTAGTCAGGCTACTACACTGCATATCGGTTGAATTAATGTACGCAACGCTGATTAATTAAGACACGCCAATGGTTACAATTCAGCAGAACGAGTTCTGGCTAGCGACTGTGAATAATCTATGGCAAACGTGAATACATACCGTTCATCACTTGCTGCTAGGGCTGTGCCAACACTACGCCGCATAGTAAAAAACAAGCATATGTAACTACAAGGGAGCTCAAGTAAAGAATAAATGTCGGTCAGCAGAATGTAACCAATTAGTCAAATTTGTCAAAGCTATTTGCGAAGGAGTGGGCATTTCATCCGTCAGCATTTTAACACACTTCAATCGTTAGCTCCCTGGGAGTTCTTGGAAACAAATAAACTATCCTTATTGCATCATAAGATGAACTAACTGATATCGTAAGTGTCAATGTGTTATGATTGCACAAGAGAATGACAGACACTGAAGTTTTGCTGCCCGGCACACCACTCTTACTAAAATAAATGCATAGAGTAGCAGGCGGAAGAATAAATTTTACCGAAGTGTCCTCCCTGCGTGGTCAGGTAGGATTCAGTCTGACAGTTTGCCCATTGCCTTCAGTGCTGCTTGAAATTAACTGGCAGATACCTGTTTTATAAATTTAGCTATCATTTCCAAAAATACTGTTAGTTGCGATAACTTTCACGTGATGTGTATAACCAAGGAACTCTGGCATAATTATCGTTGGTTATTTAAACGTACACCGTTTAGAAACTCATTATGTAATCAGAAAACGATTTAAATCAGATATACATGCGGGCATAACCAATGTTCCACTTCACCATCATGTTCAGATATTCACTTCCATAAGAACACGCAGCAAACCATCTTCGCTGGGTCTTGCTTTTAGCAACGAGGAACATATTGTTGATGTATTCATTGTGTACTACCCATTGGGTCAAACCAATTTTATGGTCATCAGTTTCTACTTCATCTGTTAGGCGGAACATCGCTAACATAATCTTGAAACGGAGCGCAACTTTCCACGTTAAAATCGCCTAGCCCTATTCGGTAGTGACACAAAATGATTGTTCACCGCTTAAGGTAAAAAGGATGTCGTTCTGCTCGAATTTTAAGGAAATTTAATAAAATGATTATGGATGCTATTGAGATAAAGATTCCAAAATTCTTCTAATACCTAAGCACCAGAACTGGAGAGTGCAGGATTGTAACCAATGCAGTCTGGCGGGTAGTAAATCTAACCAGCATAGGTAAAAAGTTTACATATGTTGTTCACTGCACACAACGGCGCAGATATGACAAAGCCGCATATCAGTAGAATAGAGCTAAAGCTTTCGGCGCTGACCACAAACGGCTCTACAAGTGTGTCAGTGACCATCGTAATTTAAAGCAAGAACGTTTGCACTCCGGACGACTGTTGGTTCAAGTTAAACGGTTATAGAAGCTGCAGAGACGATACGGTCGCAATATCCTCCCTCATTTTAAAGGGACTTAACATCAGTGCATCTTTCTAATCACTTTCCCCAATCCGGGGCTCATCTACCTTAATTATACTGCAGCGGCTGTGGTGGAAAGTTTACGTAACTGCAAAACCACAACTCCAAGATTGTCGCCACAATTCGGCCAGAGGCACCCGATGCAGCAATAAGACCTCTGGTAAAATATGTGGCCCTGTTTTTATAAGGCTTCTTAGATAACATCCCAGTTGTTGATATCTGTGAAATTTGAATAATAACGCCGATCCACGAAGGCGGAAGTAGAACTGAAACCTAAAGCTACTTCCCCTTTCATCTGTTTCATGCAGTGTCTAAGGTACTGCTGTCTATCGGAGTATTGACGTTTGTGTGCTATTTAGAAAATTTTAAAGTTATTGCACTAGACTAACAGGCTTTCGTCAACAACAATGGTGCTCTAAATAATAATTATGGGATTGGAATCGTTGAACCGCGCCAGTTGACATCGGACATTTCCTTCATGTGATCAACTTAGAATTATCAAAGATGTTCGATTGTTAGAGCATTTGATTATCCTTGTCAAAATATAACATTACGGGATATTTGAATCTTTCTTAAATTGGATCCTCATATATTTTCCTGCAATGTCATATAAGGTTCAGATCCTACATTTCCCTATCTTAGCCCTGGGACTCATTTTAGTTCTACGATTACATTTGGTTTTCATTAATGACTCTGCACGCAATGTCATTTCAGAATTTATGTCATTTGTTGACGATATGCAGATATGGCGACGGATGTAGGCGGATGTCGAACAGCATTTTATTTAGTGTGACTTAGATAAAGTGCTCCAATGGTCTGACGAAATATGCTAGTTCAACATGATACGTGCAAGGTACTCTCCGTATTAACCAGAGCAACTACTCCTACAATCTATGAACACATGTACTGCAGCCATCATCCTTCTAAGGCGACCGGAGCGTCCTGTTCCAGATTAACATGAGCTGTTCCGAATAATCTGAAAGCGAAGGAAAAACGGCTAACGAATACATATGTTTCCTACAACCTGGATTCTGATTACTAGACACCACTATTTTCAGACGGTCGCTTAATGCCTACTTTACCCTCTATATAAAATACACACATCGATTGCATTTTATAATCTGAAGCACGAAATTACTGCACAAAATCAACCTCAATGGCAGGCTTCCAAATACATAACTGGAATGTGCCACTTTCCATAACAGCAGAGGCCGAAACGTTTGGGAGAATTCAGCTGGCGACATCACAAATTACAAGTTCAGGTTTTTATGGCATATTTGAATTCACACAATCAAAATCATGTGTGGCGTTCTTTACTGCAATGGAGCAGTAACAAAAATGTAGACGCCAAACATTAAAGTTAGCAGAAGAGCGTAGTCATCTGGAATGTCGTAAGTTGTGTCAATTCGAGTTTGTTAACTATGAGACGCTCTTCTCGATTCGGTTGATTTGTGCACCCAGACTGGTCATATTCAAAAATCGGTTGGATGACTCACACTGTGACATAGATTTTCTTACTTGACGCTACTTTCTTCGTACTCTGTTGCAATACCTAAACTTATTTTCTTTCCATCTTAAATCTATGGACAAGACTGAGTGCAGGGCAAATGCATTAAATACAATAAGCAATATTTCCATCATACATTGTTCGATACCAGAATCGACATGGCATCTTGGATTTTAAAGCGGTGCCTGTTAAACTTGTGTTATTGACATGAACACAAGTGCAAGTAACCTTGCCGTTAATTTGTGGTGAAGGCCAATGTATACAAGGTTCTGTTTGGGTGATTTAATCCCTTGATTAGAACGGAATTTTTGCGTTTCCCAACGGGGATAGTAAATGTGCAAGTCGGCTTTGGGTATGTGATAGCGTTAAACGTAGCATTTACATTCGACTAGATAAGGTTGCATCCTCAGGATGCTTGGTGAAACATTTATCGTGGATATTTGTGAGTAGTGTAAAGTTCGAAGAAAGTAGAAGCCACGATTAAAATTCAAGCACAATAATATGCCTCGACGGGGAGTCCAACCCCAGTCCACGCATTTCCGGTCCGCTGCTCTACCACCTGAGCTATCGAGGGCTGACGATTAGGTGCGCAAATTTTAACACATGTCTTCTGCTTGGTGCACGACGTGTTGCCAATAATCTCACAGTACCTGTCCTGATGTTGCAGATTGGCTCACTCACCCGTCACTTCCCAATAGACCGAAGTTCCTGTCCTTCAGACGTCCAATGGGCGATGGTAGATTAATGGTAGATGTTTGTGAGTAGTGTAAATTTCGAAGAAATCGTGGCTTAATCGTGGCTTCTACTTTCTTCGAACTTTGCACTACTCACAAACATCCACCATTAATCTACCATCGCCCATTGGACGTCTGAAGGACAGGAACTTCGGTCTATTGGGAAGTGACGGGTGAGTGAGCCAATCTGCAACATCAGGACAGGTACTGTGAGTTTATTGGCAACACGTCGCGCACCAAGCAGAAGACATGTGTTAAAATTTCCTCACCTAATCGTCAGCCCTCGATGGCTCAGGTGGTAGAGCAGCGGACCGGAAATGCGTGGACTGGGGTTGGACTCCCCGTCGAGGCATATTATTGTGCTTGAATTTTAATCGTGGCTTCTACTTTCTTCGAACTTTACACTACTCACAAATATCCACGATAAATGTTTCACCAAGCATCCTGAGGATGCAACCTTATCTAGTCAAATGTAAATGCTACGTTTAACGCTATCACATACCCAAAGCCGACTTGCACATTTACTATCCCCGTTGGGAAACGCAAAAATTCCGTTCTAATCAAGGGATTAAATCACCCAAACAGAACCTTGTATACATTGGCCTTCACCACAAATTAACGGCAAGGTTACTTGCACTTGTGTTCATGTCAATAACACAAGTTTAACAGGCACCGCTTTAAAATCCAAGATGCCATGTCGATTCTGGTATCGAACAATGTATGATGGAAATATTGCTTATTGTATTTAATGCATTTGCCCTGCACTCAGTCTTGTCCATAGATTTAAGATGGAAAGAAAATAAGTTTAGGTATTGCAACAGAGTACGAAGAAAGTAGCGTCAAGTAAGAAAATCTATGTCACAGTGTGAGTCATCCAACCGATTTTTGAATATGACCAGTCTGGGTGCACAAATCAACCGAATCGAGAAGAGCGTCTCATAGTTAACAAACTCGAATTGACACAACTTACGACATTCCAGATGACTACGCTCTTCTGCTAACTTTAATGTTTGGCGTCTACATTTTTGTTACTGCTCCATTGCAGTAAAGAACGCCACACATGATTTTGATTGTGTGAATTCAAATATGCCATAAAAACCTGAACTTGTAATTTGTGATGTCGCCAGCTGAATTCTCCCAAACGTTTCGGCCTCTGCTGTTATGGAAAGTGGCACATTCCAGTTATGTATTTGGAAGCCTGCCATTGAGGTTGATTTTGTGCAGTAATTTCGTGCTTCAGATTATAAAATGCAATCGATGTGTGTATTTTATATAGAGGGTAAAGTAGGCATTAAGCGACCGTCTGAAAATAGTGGTGTCTAGTAATCAGAATCCAGGTTGTAGGAAACATATGTATTCGTTAGCCGTTTTTCCTTCGCTTTCAGATTATTCGGAACAGCTCATGTTAATCTGGAACAGGACGCTCCGGTCGCCTTAGAAGGATGATGGCTGCAGTACATGTGTTCATAGATTGTAGGAGTAGTTTCTCTGGTTAATACGGAGAGTACCTTGCACGTATCATGTTGAACTAGCATATTTCGTCAGACCATTGGAGCACTTTATCTAAGTCACACTAAATAAAATGCTGTTCGACATCCGCCTACATCCGTCGCCATATCTGCATATCGTCAACA
Source organism: Dicrocoelium dendriticum (assembly GCA_944474145.2). Classification (NCBI taxonomy): domain Eukaryota; kingdom Metazoa; phylum Platyhelminthes; class Trematoda; order Plagiorchiida; family Dicrocoeliidae; genus Dicrocoelium; species Dicrocoelium dendriticum. The sequence goes on along the minus strand of OX104063.1, from coordinate 240,892,282 downwards.
AATGACATAAATTCTGAAATGACATTGCGTGCAGAGTCATTAATGAAAACCAAATGCAATCGTAGAACTAAAATGAGTCCCAGGGCTAAGATAGGGAAATGTAGGATCTGAACCTTATATGACATTGCAGGAAAATATATGAGGATCCAATTTAAGAAAGATTCAAATATCCCGTAATGTTATATTTTGACAAGGATAATCAAATGCTCTAACAATCGAACATCTTTGATAATTCTAAGTTGATCACATGAAGGAAATGTCCGATGTCAACTGGCGCGGTTCAACGATTCCAATCCCATAATTATTATTTAGAGCACCATTGTTGTTGACGAAAGCCTGTTAGTCTAGTGCAATAACTTTAAAATTTTCTAAATAGCACACAAACGTCAATACTCCGATAGACAGCAGTACCTTAGACACTGCATGAAACAGATGAAAGGGGAAGTAGCTTTAGGTTTCAGTTCTACTTCCGCCTTCGTGGATCGGCGTTATTATTCAAATTTCACAGATATCAACAACTGGGATGTTATCTAAGAAGCCTTATAAAAACAGGGCCACATATTTTACCAGAGGTCTTATTGCTGCATCGGGTGCCTCTGGCTGAATTGTGGCGACAATCTTGGAGTTGTGGTTTTGCAGTTACGTAAACTTTCCACCACAGCCGCTGCAGTATAATTAAGGTAGATGAGCCCCGGATTGGGGAAAGTGATTAGAAAGATGCACTGATGTTAAGTCCCTTTAAAATGAGGGAGGATATTGCGACCGTATCGTCTCTGCAGCTTCTATATCAGTTTAACTTGTGCTGCTCTTGGTAAAGTCGGCGCTTATTAATGTTTGCACTGTTGCAGATATTCCACTGACGTTTTTATCCTTCTTGGTCATTAGAAGAGCCAGAGTGGTGAAATCTATCCCAAATTATGCGCGACCTCCGCGCCACATTTGTATATTCCTAGTCAAACCAAGAAGACATAATCAGTTTAACCATTCGACATGCTAAAGGAATAAATTAATTAAAGTAATAATTAAATCTCTCTTTTGTACAAGTACAGCGTTTGACAGATGGCGGTATAGTTGTCTCACGGCTCTTTCTGGATGTAACTTGTTTCGTAAATTTTCATATACACTTTGAACGGAATTATGTTGGATTTCATTAAGACGATGTAAATGATCAACTAAAAATCTAAAACATGAAATTTATGTAACGACACAAAAATACGCGACGTGATTTGCATAGTGTCCGACTAACTCTGAACAAGTACCATAGGACGATGGCTTTGAATTGTAACCAGTTCAGAAAGAAGACGGCGACCCACTGCGAAAAATAACGAGGAAAACACAAGTATCTCTGGTCGAAAAAATTAGCAACACAATTGCAAATAATTCGTCCAAACGTCTACGTAATGCTTCCAGTGAAAGAATTAATCTAACAAGAGTTTATCCCGTTACACAGCAAAAATAACCGACTGAAGGCCTCTATCTGCAGTCGCGTTTGTCCTGATTTTTCTAAACAATAACAATTTAAACATTGCCGTGCTTTAGATTTCATGTCAAAACGCGTATTGGCAATACTACAAACACCGTCCCAGTTATATTTTTTTTACGTGATGTTTCGGTTTTTAAAGTGAGGTGACGTCTTACAAACCACAACACGTTTATTTGACAGGTCTTTTTCTGTTTATACGGTACATATTCATAGTTAATGTGACTTCCAAGCATTAAAGATTGGGCCCAAAATTTCAAAATGGCTACGTGTGTCAGGAAGTTGATCTGGGCAATTATATCTCAGCTAAAGTGGCTAAAGCATTTATTGTAATAAACCGCTTATAAACAAAACCTTTTAAAGCAACTGTAACTGTCGCGATCTACGGAGGCTTTCGAGGCAACTTCCTGATAATATCGTCTGCGGCCATATTGATAAACTTTGTATATACAAACTAAATACGGAGTATAGTTTCGCCTCATCCAGCGCACATATTTGTCCTTTCTATATTAGCATAATTCAAATGCGCCTTTGGAGTAAAGCAACATTTGCATGAAGCTATTAACATTAAAGTAAACGAAGATTTTTCTCAACATTCTTTTTTTACTATATGCTTTGAAAGGGGCGCTGATTCTCTTACATTACATTTAACGCAATATGCTATTTAACTCAACAATATTGCTGTGATTCTGTGTATTTGGATTTTGGCGGGGTACACATATAACGCAAAATGTATCGGAAACATATCCCTTTATGTTTTGCAAATCTGTGAAGCTGCAAGGTTTTACAAACTAATTGTTTTCCATAGTACGACATCCACGACCGCAGATGATATCGGCAAGTTTTCTTAGACACCCCCATGATCTAAATTAGGTTCTGCCAACAAGCTTTTGTTTGAATTGAAAGCAAACCCTAAGAGCTAGTTTAACATTATCGTACCCTCTCGTTGACGGATTTATGACAGCGCGCTGCGATCTTTTTTTTGTCTATTTGCAAATGTCTCGTCTTTGAAGTTACGATGTTGATACATTTACAGTGGATAATGTAAACTGCCGAAAATAAACACATACATTTTACATTCACTTGACATGACTTCATTAATATTCATTCTATAGCATTATAATTAGAAAATCTTTGTAATATGCCTTACTCAACTTACTATCCTAAACGGAATTAAATCTGATTTGTGCAATCTTTTGCGCTACATTCTTCGTATAATCATCAAGTTTAAAGATATGAAGTCCTAAAATACTTGAGTAATATGGTGTACGAAAGTTAGTGATACTACTAGTTTTCCTTTATTTTATATTCTTGGTATCTTGTAATATAAGCCTTATTCTATTGTATAAATAAGCAGTGTGTTATGCTGGCGTGCGAAGCTTCACTAAATAGGGTTCTTTACAACTATGTGAATTAGACGATTTAATGAATTGTTTTGTAATAAGTTTAACTAAAATTAACATTTCTAATTGCAGTGATATAATCGCCTTATCCTTCGTAGTAATAATTAACAGTCCCTACAACTAAGGAAGAAATTCCCATAACCTTATCAGCCACGGTTATTTATCCTGTTGTAATTATCTTCAAGAACATTACTTAGCCAACTCTCTTTAAAATCATACCAATAAATCTGAGAACTTTTTGTATATGCCGTCAATAATAAAGCGAATGCAGCAGGCTGTAGCTAAAAAGATAACTACTATATCCAGCGCTTATACTTCTCTAATTTCCTCTAACTTGGATTGTTTCAGCATATATAGTCCTCCGGGAATTATCAAGGAAGTACGTTGCTAGCTACAGCGGCATTTTTAGAGATGTTTCACTAAAGTTGGTAAATGGAAGGCATAAATATATATATATTAATTAATTAAATACGTTTCTAATTTACCGAATTTATCAAATTAACCCTGTTGTTCAAGAAAGAAATGCATTATATTTCACGCTTCGGAATAACAATTATTAATCTTCCTTACCTCATCTTGTAATAATATTTCCTTGCTATATCTACTAAGTTTGCTTGCTGACATCATGGAATAATTTGGTATAAATTCGTCATTTAATGATTGTTAAAAACTTGCTGTTTACTTAAACTATAGGCTACATTTTAATTACTGAACTGAGTAGCGTATTGCTTAAAATATAATAGCAAATTAATCATATGAAATGTGCATCCGAGAGTGGATTATTGATAAATTAATTACTGCTTTAGAAATGTGGTTTTTCAAATTTCTTTTGCGTAATATACATAGGGTCTAGCAGGATAAATAAAGTGCTACATATTTCTGTTTATCCGGTAAATAGTTAATCATCTTTTAGTGTGATTGCTTTTGAATTACGTTACCGATATTTTTAGTTTTAATGTTGATTACGCTGTCTTTCTCGCTTGGGAAATATGGCGAATTTTTAACCAGCGTTTGTTTAGTAGTATTATACAGTTTTGCTGTAGGAACTTCGGCTTGTTTAAATTCGCTTCGTCCAAATTTGGCCGGATAACGTATCCATTGTATTACAGACTAACCAGCAACCCGAAGGACAACATAAGCAATAAATTATGCCAGATCGATTGATCATGCGGAGCGTGCTGATGTTAAACAGCTCGTCTAGACATAAAATTTGGCGAAATCTAGAAGACAACTAATGTTGTTGGTTAACAATGACGATCAGGCTTCAAATATAAATTTGATATCTTATTTGTTGCAATCTATATTACTAGGTTGTCGCAATGTTCAGGTGTTTGCCCCAATTTCCATATTTAACTTACTTATGAGGTTCAAATCACCTCGTTGAATGATATATATAAGTATATTAAAACCATTAATGGCAGAATAATTATATTACTGTCGGTTTGCAACTTCGCGTAAGTTTATGTTGCGTTACCGCAAAGATCAGTTATTAAAACACAATTGTAAATTAAAAATGAACTATTGATGAACACCATGGACAGTAAATGCAAGCCAGGTCTAGTAACCTATATAAACGCTTTTCAGACCACTAACTTTCTGTTGGTGACAATAGGTTTTTAATATTGTATATTTCCGGACTGCCCAAAATACGTAATTAAGCCTAAACGTCGCTGAGCTTGTCTTATAGACTACAACACACGAGCCTTACAGCAGTTATATTTTACCAAATCGTATCTGATAAACAAGTATTTGAACGCGTCTATTTCAGTAGTCTAACAACTCACCTGTTGAAATACCAAAAGAGCATCCGATAAGTGACATCAGCATCAATTTAATAAGTTTTCCCTACAATGCATGGTCAATTATTTTACTATTATTACTAAAAGGTTACATACATTATATGAAAGCTTTTCTGCAATATTTGGCAAATTGTTACCCAACTGAATTTGGTTATATATCTGTGTTAATCATTGGAACTAGGCAGTGGATGAACCACTTCGTTGCCAAAGTGCCCACGTTATTGGACAGTTCTAACTGTAGTATGTGATAAGGTAGTTGCCTAAGGTTTTACAATTAACTCGCAGTGTCTAATATTGCAGTTATAACATGAAACATGTTGCAAGATAAGTATACTTCCGTATAAGTTTAAAATAAATAGTTATAAGATTAACCTCATGAATCTGTTTTGATATAATGCAAAAATCTTTTTGCGTACACCAACTTTTAATCAAAATGAAATACACGTTTGCCATAAGAGAGCAATTAAGTCAATATTGCGGTACACAATCCGGTTTTACTCCTCCTAGAGATCGGTTTCGACATGAGATAGTCTGATACTGATTGGCCTGTTTTCATAGTCATATGAGGCCTCTCTTATGAATAAGTACATTTAATGGCATTTGCTTTCACTCAATCTATGTGTAAACATTGTATAATACTAACCATTAAACAGAGTGCTAGCGAAATATAGTTTGCATTTATTTTTCATTGAATTATTTTTCAGTTGAATAAGCTGTCGGCTAGTTGGCACAAGCCACTAGCAGTCAAGGGTTCGATCCTCCGTAAAGAACTGAACGATACGCACCACTAACGAGCCCTAATATGGCGAAACGGCAGCCTGGTACTTTTCTTGGGAGGTAGTTGACTTATCTGAATTGTCCGCTGACTGCGGCGAACAAAAATACTCCCAAGAATCCATCCACTCATAAAAAATAGAAACACGCCCTTACGGATTCCATAAATGATATGTCGATACATACGTGCCACACTGGGAAGTCCTTACACCGGAAGGCCAACCGCTGTCATCTGCATGACAGGTGCCTGCATGGCAGAAAAAGGATGTGTCGGGCTATATCGCAGGTTGCTTACAATTCGTGACGGTCGGCTACCGTCCTCCTTGGCGCAGTTGAATAATCTGCGTACTAGTTGGCACAAGCCATTAGCAGTCATGGGTTTGACCCTCCTTAGAGGACTGAAAAATGTGCCCCACTGACGAGCCCCAATAGGGCGAAACGGCCTTCTGGTGCTTTTTCGGAGAGCTAGTTGACTTGTCTGGATTGCCGCTGACTGAGAATAACAAAAATATTGAGAATTATTGTTAACAGGTGAAATTAACTGTAATCCATCAGACTATTTGTTTTCGAGTTTTGCGCCTTATAATCCGATACCTTTTGTACATCAAAATATATCTGTTCACTGACACTGCGACCTATAATCCGGCACATCATATTGGCCTACAAATAGGGTAGATGAGAGTTAATGTGCGGTAGTCTGGAGCATCCACGTGCTTAATTAATCTCGCTGTGCCTAATTAAATACGTTAGGAAGCAGCATTATATTAACGTAAAAGGAACATCGCTCAATTCAACAGTAAATAGTGCCTTTGTACAGTAGAAATAACACTGTGTTCTGTGTAAACGCCTGGCTTAAAACGCAAGCAAATATGTCTCTGTAATATCGATATAAACACATGTGTTTTTCCATAGAGGCATTTACAAAAATGATTTCTTTCCATAACATTCATGCTTTTGTTGCATGATTTTGGTTTATAAACAGTACGGTAAGTCAAACACCGGATGTAACAAATTTATTTACTCGTGTTAGAATCACTTGGAGGTATTGTGGGACCTAGTATTCAGAAAACGTTTATGATGTGTATCCAATGTGTTACCCTATGTCAAATTTTCCTCAATATTGAATGCCGAGTTTCTAGGCAATTTCTAGAATGGTAGTAACAAAAGTGTCAATAAAACTGACAATAAGTGTCCATTAGCAATCACCGCAATGTTTCACAATAAATATTTACATAATATTAAATCCGCTTTAATATTTCAAACAACCGGCATATATCTAAAAATAATGCAATCGGTTCACGGTTGCGCATAAATAACGGCAGTCACGCAGTTTATTTAACGCACGTGCTAAAATGTATTATCTGCCAAGGTCAAGATTGTTCAAAGATGCCAAAAATGCTGCTCACCAAAACTGTATTTAATAGCGCTTGTGTATTTCGAGTTGACTATAATCTGATTTGAGTCGTATTGTTATATGATATAAATTCATACCTTTTACCTTATGTTTGATCAAAACGTCGGTCAGTATACTTGATTACTCGGACTTCACGTGAAACATGTCGCTCCTTTTTAAATGGTTATTTAACCTTTCAATCATAATATATATGTATGCAGATTTAATTTGTCACTAATAAGTTGTTGATATAAACTTTAAAAGGAATGCAATGATGCCTACAGCGCTAATTCTAAATGCAGCTACAGTACTGATCTTTTAGGTACTATATGGCTTGCTTCTCCTCGGATTGGGTCAGCCACTCATGACACTCCCGTAAATGACGTCGATTTGCAAATTCATAAGATTGTATTCATTAGAAGGATTTCTTACAAATTAATTATATTTTGGAACATACTTTACTCCTAAATATGCATTTATTATAGCTGAGTTTATCTAAGTAAATATGATGGCAGTATATATGTTTTGCCAAACCATTTCCTTCAAATTTTTGTAAAGAATACCGTTTTAACTGTACTAAAGAAGGACTAGGAGCTGTGCAACATTTTTACGTTACTTAAATATCTCGGTAAACAAATGCTTACGGGTACATGCAATGAATGTATTTAGTTGGCAGTTTATTCGTAATAAGTTTAGCATAATCATATTTCGAAGAAATTACATATTAATGGTCGGTTCATGCATTTTTTGACATTTAAATTTTAATAAACATTGTTGATATCAGCTTTGATGGTCATATAAGAAAATATATCCACGTTAGCTCACTGATCTAACGCTCGTACAGCAAACATACATCACATTTTAAGTACTTTATCCAAACAACTCAAATTTAGGTTTTCAACCCCGTTAAATACATGGTTATCCCAACGCAACTCAAGAGTGCTGGATTCCAGATCACATGTTCTGCATTGAAAAAGATGATCGAGCTCTATCTGAGTAAGTTAAACAAATCGTAATGGTCTGTCCAATGGCTCAGTGACATAAGCGGCTTGCCAGTACAGCAAGCTGCTAGTGGCCGTTGATTTGGTTTCTTATGGCTTTTCTGGAAGGGAAAGCAAGCAACTTCAAATAAGTTGAAAGCATTTGTTTATTATAAAATAGCAGAAATGTTAAACAATATGTTTATTTCTGTTGCTGCAGGATTTAAAGCATCTAGTGTTAATTCTTTTGGTAAGTGCTTAAATTGACCGACTGCAAATTTTCCTAGGTTTACGAATTTGATGGACAAGTATTTCCTCGAAGATCGGGACAATGCAGACCCTTATACCATTGGCCACAATTGGGATATTTTCGGAACGTGTTTCACTTGCAGGTCTCCAATTGTGAAGGTTGTTTGCGGTGTTGTACAGTGCATTGATTTTCCTTTTATAATTGGTTGTCTAAGTCTAGAGAATTTAAAATTTTGGAAAACAAAGGCATCTATCTACGTAATGTCGCCGTAGACGGAAATTTCGAAACCCATCACAACCTGCTTCGCTGCAGTTAAGAAATACAAACGTTATTTTATATTTTAAGGCTGTCGACGGATCTGCAAACATGTGCTTGTAAGCCGCAAAGTTATATTTACCTTTTTGCTCGCCATGTACCTTAAATATGGTATTTTTATACACGCGTAGCGTTTTGACACCCTTGCAAAATGCCTACAAAAGCTGGGACTTTGATTGTCTGCATAGGTATTTTAACCATTCTTGCTTTCTGTGGGATTTAGTTGCATGCTACAAATTTGAATAGAAACCTTAACATATTACTCGGTAAAATCTAAATAGATTCCGTTGGCGATTCCCTAGACTGAAATACGATTCATCGCATTTTTATGCCGTGCACTCTATAGTATGATGTTACCTGTATTGTCTTGAGCGATGGCGCAACAACACTACAACAGTAATTTACGTATAAACTACCACTGTCCCAACAAGTTGTTTTTATGATCTCGACTATTGCTGAAAGGAGTCTCTCGGATCCAATGTGGGAATATTGTTTTTAGACGAAACAGCAAGCTCTGGTTTTTGGGTTGTTTCTATTCCACTGTTGCGCGCTCGATTGGTTGAAAAGAATAGTTGTGTATCCTACTGGATTCATGTTGCAGAGCAATTGCAGAGAGTAAAACGTACTACAAAATTTCTGACAGCTTCTAATATCGACCTGGTAAGTGGTAGTTTATTTTGGTGTGCAGCTGCAGTGTCAAGTAAGGCACTAGGCTTGCGCGTGCGGCTTTCACCTTCACTAAAATGCGTAGCGAACTTCACCGACTTGGTTGACATGGTACTTACTCGTCAGTTCAAAGATGGTAGATTCGGATCATTTTTAAGAACAACAATCGAAACTTCCTTGTTTGATACAGTACTTTGTTAAACTTTAACGGCGCTTGATCCATTGTCCTTAGCTACTGAAAAGTGCTGAGTTTGTACTTTATATCTATTTGTTAGCAGTGGTTTAGCAATGGAGATCGCAACGGTGAATTCCCAAATTACCTGTACAGCAACCATTGAATATATGACAGTTGTCTAGGGGAAATTTGGCTAAACAGGAGACAACTGAACTGCAGACAACGTGTCTTCCTTTTTGACTATCCTATACATGCTGCTGCTACAGCTTTCGAGACCAAATATCATTATTACGAAAACTAGTTGTGGGCTGTTTTTGATTCTTGTATCCCGAGTATCACCTGACAATCTGAGCTACTCGCTATTGTCACCTATCTTTCTAACGAAGCTTAAAAAGAAAAAGTCAGAAGGGACGTTGTCCATCTTGGTCGGGAGACAGCCATTTGCGAGCCATTGCTTTGGTTAGAAGCCAGTGTGCTCACTTTGCGCAAAGCTACTTCCAAAGATATACTCTTATCTTACATGCTTTTCAAATTCTCCTGCTAACCAGAAGGTACGGCTGGACAGTGGCATGTGTACACACGGCGAATGGGTTGGTTTAACACGCTAGGGAAACAAAAGTACCACTAAGGTACTATACAACTATTGTAATAATTGTTGTGATACACAGACGCAAAATTAAAGGGTAATGTTTGTAACAGTAAAAGCAATATATGCCTAATTTGATCACTGGATCACATTTGTCTAACGCACAGATTGTTTAGCCATAATTAGTTTTGGATTAGCATTGACACGTTTTCTGCAATGTCGCGATGTATCGTTATCTGACTCATTAAGCATTTAATAATTTGTACCCTGGTCGCTGAGCACAAGACACAAGCCTCTTATCTTATTAGAAATTGCTAACAGGTTTCTACGTGCATTCTAAGTGCTTCGAACTGCAGGGTAATATGATCATTTTGACGCATTTATAGAAATCCTGTATTTTAAAAGTGAAATATATGTTTAAAGATCAAATTTTTCGAAATGATATTTCGCGAAAACAAATATTTATAAATTCTTTGTAAAAGTTTCATGAGTGATAGTGAATCCGTCCTTGTTTTGCTAATTAAGCAACGGTTACATTTAGTAGGATAACTAGAATACAGCACGCATAGACCAGTTCTGCAGTATAAAAAAAGAACATTTTTCATTTACTTTCCCTACCGCATTAGTAAAATCGTATTATGTCGCTTCCGGCTTTTTAATATCGGACTATATTTGTATAGCTGGTGATAAGCGCAATACATTTACTTTACCATGAATTATATAATAACGGTTGCATATATAGACTTAAAACCTTATGACTGAACAAACTCGATAAATAGTTATGCAGTTTCGAGGAAATATCTGTGTAATTTCGTTTGCTTAGGTATAAGTCGCAGTAAAATCAGTAATTGCATATAGTTAGTAGAATTCAATATTTTACACGTTTTAGGAAGTATCGCAATAAATAAAGTGAAATATATGTGGAATAAATAAGGTAAGATAGCCAAAGTATCCTAATGTACGAAAACAAATTTTGCCAAGTTACGTTGAATGAAATTCAAGCAAAATAAATAAGATGACGATAACTTAATATTTGCCAACTTCATAACCACTAGATATATACATATAAATAAAAGTGCAAATAAATAAATCATATTAAGATGTTTTGATGGTCAGATATAATTAAACTTGCTCGTACTAGAAGTTGTGTACACATTTAGAAGTTCTTTTCCAGTTAGAAAAGCTAAATAAACTGCCTGACTCGTGATATGAGCTTATAAGCAGACTTCTCAGCATGTAGCCGTAATTATCAACAACGACAACGAAATTAACGGCTGAAAACTTTTATAACGTTTGCCACGATATTTCGAAAGCGATGTACATGATTAATCTACTCTTGCACTATAATATGTTGTTCGTTATTTAGTATTATATATAAAGCTTTATTTCATAGTTATGCATATATAAGCTTAACATATTCGATTTGAACAAAATAAACTGTTTACTATTACGAGCACCGTTTTGATTTACAATAAGTCAAACTACTATGCTTTTCCGCATAAAACGAGGTTTGCATATTGGCTGGTATTTTGAACCTGAGAATTAAAGTTTACTTCTCTCAGTTTCCTCCGATTTGGCAAGATATATCCTGTTCTAAACATCATCCTTCTTACCACGTAATCCAAGTTTAACTCACTCGCTACCGTTGTTAAATCCCATTAAAACGAAGTACCTTTTTCGTTAGCGAAGCATTTCATATAACCTCTTAAAAAATCATAAGTAACACTAGCAAAATCGCTTGGATTTTATATATGAATTTCGTAAATTTTACAACTTAATTTCAGGTAAATTTAATCATTAGGGAAATAGAATGCCGGCGGTTGCAGCAAGAGGACCTAAAAATCCTAAGAATACCTATAGTGACAACATATTTAATGTTATCAACCAACTGTTTGCAAAATGCAAACATATTCCTGTTGGCTACTTCGCGCTCAATTTCCTTGGTGACAAATAATCACTTATTAATTTTATATCCAGCAATACATACGCCTTGCAAGTGAAACACAAATATCCAATATAAAATTAACAGCGGCGTATCTCGAATATATGATTTAAATTTTACGATTAGAAACCAAATCGTTCCGGCAGCCTGATTATGTAACAGATCAATTATGTTAGGCAATGCTGGTGAACAAATTTGTGGAAAATTAGTTTGATTCTATAAAAATACCATGAATTGCTTTAATATATCGTAACATACCCGATGATATAAAAGTTTATTAGAAGTCCAGAATTCCAACTTATTTTAATTGCTCTGTGATAGTCGTTTTCAATGACATAAACATAGAAGATTTGCGTCTATTAACGTTTACAATATTATGTCTTAATTCTGGTGGTTTAAGCGGTATCAGTAATGTGATAGATCAACAGTGTGACAGCGCGCTGCGACAGGCCACGACTGGTATACCGCATTCGTTAGCATACATTATGAGGTATTTCATGCTGCAGGCCCACGAATTATTATACCGCGTTAATAAGTATAATTACTTAGTCTTAATCGAAAGAAAGAATACCACCTGGAAGACATATCGAAGCGAAGATACTAATAATAATAAAATAAACATACGAAGAAAAAATGGAGAAATAATATGTATTAAAAGAAATCAGCTGCATCAGGATATTTCCCAGAAGAGTGTGGTGAATACATTTGTGGCGTAACAATTTTGTTTTATTTACAGCCCTTAAATTGTTACCACTGACTACACATATTGTTCATGCTTGATAAACATAAACAGTTTGGTCAATACGGTTTGGGTTTTTACGTTTTTCTATGCATTAACGGGGCGAATGACGTCAAACATCGATTACCTTCTTTACGCAACAGCGCTTATTGATAAATATTGCATTAGAAATCAATATGGTTACTGTCATTATGAAAAATATGTAAAGGCTGTAAAGTTAAGTATTATTAAAATAATGTATATCTAGGCTTTTAGATTTTAGTTCAATGTTAAACAAACTAAAATTAGAATGTTATTGCTAAGCATTTACTATTTGCTGTTTAAAATAACGCGTCATATGATAGTTTGCGAGTAAGAGAAAGCTATTTGCTCTCATAGTAACAATATAAGCTCACGAGCTTTGCAAAACTAATGCGGAGATTTACTTGATTATTTAAATATTAGAAATATGGTTGCTAAGGAGAGCACTGCGAAGACTACATTATATAACGCGATTTTTGGCTATTTGTGCTGATGTAAAAAACTTTAACAAATATCAATGTTTACATTGACTTTATTTATTAAACCTAGCATAAAAATGTTCAGAAGTTATGTAGCTATTATGCAGGAATTTACGTTAATATTTTCCTTTCTGTCTCAATAAAAGACAATGCTAGCACTGTCGTAAATATGCACAAATATCAATAAATTATCAGAAGTGATTAAAAAAGTAAATACGTATTGAAATTTTGGACATAATGCTAATTCAACAATAAACCGAATATAGGTTATAAGCATCCTAGTTTAAAATACATTTTATCCTCGTAAAATCAACGACAATTTTGTGTTAGGGCTTACCTGAACTATTTAAAGGAATCAGAATGCGTTTTTTACATAATTTGGCATATTATTCTATAAAAGATTTTACTAGCCACCAGCGGTTTTATCCTTTTGATCAGTACTACAAAAAACATTGCATGCTGTTTATTCCGTCCATGCATTTTCTTATTCAGATTCAACAAAATCCAATTAGCTTTCTTACCTGTGGTCAAATTGGAACAACAGCTTCAAAATTTTGCTTCGGCAGCGGTGGCAGGAGAGCCAGAATTTACATAAATGCTGCCACGCCAAACTGCTTTTTTGAGAACTAACCTTATCAGCAATGCAAGCAACATTGGTTATGAAGGATTATATTGACTAAAAGATGATATATTTCCTACTTTAAAAACAGGTCCTTATATGTAGCATTTTTCTCTACTGATATTATGCTTCGTGACTCGGTCGCTTTTGGAGAAAGATACATGAGAAACCGGGAGAAACCACTTTGTACTCTAATGACGAATGACCCAAATTTGTCGTCTAGAACACACTCTAAGCAATGTTTGTCATTCTGCAACATACCAAAAAACAATTTAACATTAAATTGCAGATAAATATCCTAGGAAAGTGATAGTTAGTTTCTCAATTTTAAAACGACACACTTTCTTGCCTCTTAGATGAATAAAATAAATAGATATAATCGCTTATGTTACGGGTAGTTCAGGATCCTTATTTATAGGCCAACACCAAGGCTGTAGTTGAGCAGTCAATATTGCTGGGTAAATAAGTTAGAAAAACCTTGGTGAAGAAGGGTTTAATTGAACAAAGTTTACTTTTACTTAGAGCACAAATATGTAAGTACAGATATGTCGAACCTAGGAAAGAAAATTATTTAAATCGTGTTACATTGCTTCAAAAAACTTAAGAATAAAAATCTGCTCATTACCATGATATCTAAATTAGGGTTCCCTGCAATATACTATACTTAAGGTATAATTTATGGAATTAAACGCTTTTAGATTCCATGTGGAGTACACATTACAAACGCAAGTGCTTTGAGCAAGCATTCGCTGTCTTATATCCAATGTTTTAAACGAGGAACCAAATTGTTTTAAGACACACAGAAACTGTTCGACTTAGTTGGGTTTTTAATGAGAGCATGAACGGCTGCCACAGTTGTATCAAAAGCAAAATATCTCATTGAGGTTTGTTTTGTATATCGCCTGATTTTATCTCTTGCGAAAAGAGCTAGGGAAGTGCTAGTGATTTGAACGATAAGGCTAGTGTTTAAGTTTCCAGAAGAAGTAATTGGCTGATTGTAAACAAACGACTATCAAATTCCAAACTATTATATACACAACAAGGAAAAATTGAATAGCATGAAAAAGAATGGGCTCGGAAACGTTGCTGTTGCTACGAATTTAATATTCAATTTACCTTAAATCAATAAACTGGGGGCATATATACCATGACGTTACTTGGGTTCTTCGTGTACGCAGTTAGAGCGGCCGTGTAGTAATATTTTATTAAGATGTGACTGCGCTTACAACATCGTAACGACAACCAGTGAAGAGCAAACAGGGTACGGGTTTTACTGACATAATTTGAAACTGAAATGTCTCACACAGGAGCGTTCTGAAGGGTTTACTTATACTGTCACATTCAAACACTGCTTTTAGTTTTGGGTTGCTTAACATCATTGTAGCCACGCTTTCTTTTTGTAAAAATGTATATCCGTGTATAGAAACAATGAACATTTTGATAGAAAAATTACTGCATAAAAAAAACTATTTGCCATACTTAGCAACGCTTGCAAACAATGTGTATACGTTTTATATGATGGTATTACGGACGGTTTATTAGCTCATTAAAAGTTAATCTAACTTAAGCTTCTCAGTTTCAGTGCTTGCACATAAAACGCCAATGGAATATTATCGCCCGTTACGTAGCCAAGAAAAGAAGGTCGCGTCCAAAAACATTGCTTGCTATTGTCGGGATTCACAAGTGGCAGAAATGCTGATATATATATATATATATGAAATGTATTTCCGGTCTATTGCATCTCGCACAACTTTGACTGTCTTTACGTTGGGCGTTATTGATGTTGGTTAAATCGATGCTTAGATGTATTTTTAATAGCTTCAATTAGTGTGCCTTGTCTTCTGTGCTGAATACTCCAGAAGGTTGATAGTTATATCAATAACATACGTGGATAAAACGCATTTTTGGAATCCACCGCTTATGAATTCCCTACTTGAAAATGTACTGGGAACTTAGTTTACAAATTTGTCCCACATGAGTCGCAGGGTTAAATTTGGACGTGGGCTAGCCCGGCTATTCCAAAGGAATGTGTTTTCAGTAAAATCTTTTCTTGGGGCATGCGATCTAGTTAACCGCACATTAGAAGTAATCTTGTAAACAGCGGCTTGTCGCAATCAAACGAATGAGTAACAAATTGTATTACTTACACTCGACAGGATATAGCGGCCTAAACTTGAAGGTTACCATGCTGGGTTTTGCTAAAACAATTCCAATCGGATATCTACTCAACTGTTTTGAAAATTTATCGCCTGTAGCTTCTGGTATGCAAAGGATAAAATGTGCCGAATTCGTTAATATTTTATCTGAAACTTACATGGCTCCATCATTTGCCAGATGTAATTCAGACATGATCCCAAAGAATAGCTGTAACGAATATACCTATTTGTGGTTAATTTAAATTTGGTTGCAGCAGCGAAAGTCTATGGAATCTTCCAAATTTTACCACAGCAGACTCTAAATGAACTAGACAGGTTTGAATATCCAAACTAACATAATTAAGTAGAATTATAGGGTTTGGTTTTTTTAACTTGGACTATACTGACTTGATTATTCTGTTAAGAAAGAAAAGGTTCTTTTGTCCTGCATAACACAGTGAAATTAATTCACATATATGAAAATGGTCGATAAAATGCCTATTGTGCTGAATAGCACTCTGACATGGTATATCTAGTGAATCGACTCAAAATTGAAAGAATCTTACCAGTAGACGTTGATGAGCACAGTGCTGTAGATATAGTGAATACTGAAGTGACAGATTTTTGCATACTTTACGAAACTTGTGGTGGCTTAACAACGTTAACTTGGAACACTGGGGGAATAATTCGTTTCATTTCTGTCAAGTTGTGAAGCTATCGGAAACCGAGAGCTAAAACTTCAGTTTTGTGCAGAAAATATTCCTGTATCTTATGCGCAACAACTGCCGCAGCCGCCAATTACTTTAATGAGACCCAGTGCACAAGGAACTGGTCATCACACCCAAAATTTCGAAAGTGTCATGTGCAGATTGTGTTCTGACAAAAATATTCAAGTGATGTTAGGTGGGTTGCATCCGTAACATTTGTTACATAATTTGGCATTTTTTGTGCAAATGAGCGGTGACGGTGTGAACATTGCAGATATATTTTTCAAGAGTGATTAGTGTTTACACGTTAGCGTGTATTTTTAGTGACCAGAAAATAGTAAACAATGTTTTCTTCCTAGAACATTTGGCCACGAGACGTCCTTTAGATGCATGTCATTGCACTACCGAGTTTGCAAACAAATGACAGAAGTTTTAGCAGTCCGGGCATTTCAACATTAAACAAAATCGCTATTTATAATCAGGAGGTAGCAGATCAAAACCCATGGTTTTCCCCACTAGCGTTTACATAAATCTGAATGAAACATTTTTAATGGCAGAACTTTGAATGGTAAAATAACCAACTGCAGATTATGGCGAGTTGAATCTTTATTACGAAGCTTTCATCAATAATGATTTCCAATTCATCATTTATCCATGGATTTAGTAATTGTATATACGGATACCTTTTAATAATGTTGATCAACTACTTCTAAGATTTGTGCTGACAATAACGAATACCTATGGGAAGTATCTTTACAGCGGTTATTTTACATAAAATTATGAACATAGACTTAAAATAAAGGGAAACCAAAGCGTACTAGGTGAATCTTTATTGAAGTTTAAGTTCATCATATTATGGAACGAAGCGCGTAATATTTACAGTAGGTATCAGCGGTGGCGTTTGACACCAAACGGCACATCCCCATCGTAAGGTTAATAATTGATTGTTGCGAACCTTCATTGCTTCAATCAGGTAGCTAGGTGATTGAACTAAACTTACATCCACGAATATGCGACCGCTTAATTCGGTATGCCTTGCACGTCTATGGTAGTGTTCTGTTGATTACAACCTGCATAAATGGCACCATGCTAACTGAAATGGACACTGTGAAACAAGGACATTATATAAAACTGAACACAACGGAATCTTTCTGTGACTGTCGCACAATCAACAAAAAACCTAAGGAAAACCTGTTTACTGATATTGTGCATTAATCCTGCAGGAAATTCGAAACGCATCACTTCGTTTCTTCCGTTTTTTATTGGCAATTGGTATGAAAGATAAAAGCAGGTAGGTTGTCATACAACACTTCCGCAAAAGTTTGCAAGAAAAGCTTGGAAATGGAAGGCATTTCCTTCAATAAGAACTATTCTCATCTATTTTCTGCGAAGTTTCTCATATCGATAGAGCTTACGATATATACATAAGTTAACCGCACAGAATGTGCATGAATACAGTATTAGTTTTAGTTCTATCGTTAAAACATTTGAGCAGCTGTTAATTCTGACAGCTTATTGTGAATATGCTGGAAAATGTTTATTAGAAAATAGAAGGTTCGTCTGCCTAATGAAGTTGACCAACTATGCAAGTACAACATATTTAATGATGGCTTTATTCCATACATAAATTCGTCAAGGTGCAAGTTGACTAAAATATTTTCGTATACCTACAAATCATCCGTAGTCGAATAAGCAGCTCAAGGGTCACCGGCATTGGTGGTGGACTGCAATGTAGCTATGTGGGGCAGACATGAAATATGCACACACACAACATGACGGTGGAATATGAGTCGCGCATTATTGCAAAGAAATATCAATCATGAACTTCCGTTGAATTTGCTCATGGCTGTGAGAATAGGAGCTTCTTTTTCTGCCGATTGTTTTTGGAGGTCTATTGTGCACTTGGGTGCAATTTTCAGGATGACCATTTGAAACTAATTTCCTAGGTAGAAACTTATCTTCGGCTTCCTGTGTAACCGGACTACAAATACGTCTAGCCTTGTAAAACAGCGTTTTCAGTATGCCGCGTTTGTATGCAACCGGAGCAAAACTGGAAGAGTGAAGGTACTGCCCACTCCAAGTTGTATTGCGGTAAACCGTGCGCTGCAATGTACCTCCGTCACGCATCTTAATGTGGATATCCAAAAATGCCAGGGAGCCGTGTTGCTCTATCTCTTGGGAGACAGTTAAGTTTGGGTTAATTAAATTTAGAATGGTCAACAGGTAAGTAAAACTCAGGGATAATTTTTCTGGCGACGCTGCAAGTGAAAGATATCCTTCAGGCAGTGTGTAGTCAAGAGTTTACGCACAGGATCCATAAGTTTTGTCGGACACCCGGAAACATTGATTTAACGCGAGTTGTTCAGCTCATACTGGGACACAGTACGTTACCTGGCTTGTATATCTTAGGCGCGCCCATGTATCCTAATTAATCGGCCGAACGAAAGTACACTGCAGCGCACCGTTTAAAACAAGGCAACCTGGAAACATTATAGTGTTGCTCACCCCAACACTGACAGGCAACCTGGAGTTGTCAATATCTTTACTTTTCCAGTTTTTGCCTGTTTGTATTTAAAGGAAGCATAGTGAATTCGCGGTTATACAAGAGGTGACGTATTTGTAGTCCGGATACACTGGACGCCGAAGAGACGTTTCTGCAATGGACGTTGGTTAAAAATGTTTATCATAAAAAGTTCAATAAGTGACATAAGTCGCTGACCCGCATGTATAAATTCGTGGGTTCAATTCATTTAGGATTCAGTTGGCGCGCAACACATGTTTCTCCAGATATTTGGAAATGGTCATCTTGCGCTTCATTGAATTTTGGCACATCTCTTCGTGACTTTAACTTTGAAGAAAGGTCGCAAACATATTTTTCATCATTATGCGCAGCGCGTTTTAGTTCACTTGTAGCCTTCAAAGTACAAGAGTTAAGTTGCCGTTGTTTGCTTCCACTGTTCACAATTTACTTTTGTCACAGCAGCCCAGAGGCTAAGCCTGGATACTTTTATATCGGCTTGTAAGCAAAGACATTACACGTACATTTTTCTTTATTTCCTTTTAATATTATATCCATTCGATTCTGTACCACTTTTGTACCAATTTATGAAGACGGAACATTCTGAATTCACAATGTTAACACTGTCTGCAACAGCATACCACTTGAAAGGAAATATTGTTCAAAATTAACACATCCTCAAGCCTTTTACCTCATCTAGCTACTTCAAAAAAACCACTGCACTCACATTATTAAATCGACTTTGTAACACTGATGTACCAAAGAGCTCGATCATTTAGACAGCTACAATATTTCGACGCTGGTTTTTCCTGTCGGAAAGATTTTGTTTGTTTGATTTAAACAATGCGCCGACTCAGAACGATTTTGAAAGCATAGATATTGCATTTGGTTAAGATTTTATCAACTTACAGATGAGACAAAGTAATTCGACCTTATTTATATACAAGTGCATACTCTACTTGTAATAAACAATTACATATATTCTGATATATATTATTATAAGCACGGTTGAGTTGTTTGCTACTTCTCACCGCTGACTATATGTAATAAATAAATAAGATTGTTTGCGGTCAGTATATTAATCTACCTTTATACTTTGTGTCTTCTCAAACGCTCCTCAAACACATCCCAAGGAAAAGATGAAATGAAGATGCACAATAAATCAATCTTCGGGGAAACCACAACGTCAAATAAATAATCACCTCTAGTCATCGAATAATGTTAGCGTTGTGTTTTTCTAAATTAAAGTCATGTAGTTACATTAAACAATGATGTTTGATCACTAGTATGGTACCAACATCATAGATGTTCTGAGAAAAGGAACCTATAAGCGCAGGGCTATTGTTTTTACACTGGTGAGTTAGAAGATATTTGTGCGAACCGTTCTGGTGGAAATGACCGCCCGAGCTTCCTCAAGTAATTCCTCTACGTTTGCCGTCCGTTTTTTGCAGGGCAGTTGAGATATAATAGCTTGTCTTATACACACCGCTGTCAATGGTATGGAGCAAAATACGTACGCGCAACTGCTTACTTTATAAATAGTGAAATGCTGTTATTTAATCTGTTATTATCTAGATAGCATTATTTCCAGTATTTTTGTTGGAGACTACTAAGGCAAACGCACATTATTTTTGTAAGATAAGGAGACAAACCCTTTTTATGTTGCCAAAAAATTCCGGTTTTTCTTCACGGAGTCATTTTCCGTTCCTTTCTTTTAACACTAATGTTACCTAAATTCCATTTCGATAATGAATTTAACCTGCTAAATAGGCAGAAAAAGTGATATTTAGTTTAGGCCCTCCTATTTCTGTTTCATCGCAATATGTGCACAATTTCTAAGACATTATCTCTGCCTGAACAGTATAATGATATATTTCCCTGAAAGCACTAAATGCTTTGTATGTTGTTATCTTGCTTTCGAATGTAAATCGGAATACTGAACTTCAGAAGCACATTCTTGTATTTTTGTATTGTTAATAACATTCCCTGTATGGTTACATTAGTAAAATATCTAGGGGTTGCACAAGTTAGTGATATGACGTGGTCCAAACGCTAAAGCACATTTTCAATAAAGTTAAGGGTATATCATTCTATATCACCCGAATTAATTTTTCGTCCGTGCTTCGTTATTTGATATAACAGAGTATCACCGCTTTCGTATTACAGCAATGTACGTGCTTTTTCCTGAACTGATAAACAATAATTTCGTACTGATCAAATGTTCACTGAAGCAGCTTGCCCGGCGTCGCTATATTGCAATGTTGGGTTTTATTGACGCCATCGTATTCAATCACTATACTCCTGCTAAAAAGGTGGCGTCAAATTACTTACTTGTGCAAGTTATTCAGTTTAAAAGTCATTGTCGGAATATACGACGGGGTTCAAAAAGTGACCGCAAATCGGAAATAGCGCAGTAATCGGGAAAGATAAAGCGCTGTGGCAACCATGCGCATGTGGACGCTTGTTTCAACAAAAAAACTGATATTTTCCCCATTTAGCTCTGACTGCTGGTCGTGGAGACAACCGTTGAAGTGAGAATGTGTAATTTGCCTGCCGGATTTGTGCCAAAGTGATAATGATGGAACTTAAAGAAAAAAATGAATATGTAAATTTGCTACGAATTTAACGAAACATTTATATATATATATATTATTTTAATAGAAATGCACTCGGTTAGACTGTATTATTCGAACGCAATACCATAATTTTTTACTTGTTTAACATGAAAGAATATCGGACAGAGACTATCCGAAATTAAGACGAGGTTTCACGTCAACAGATACTGACCATGTAGATAGAGATGGTGGTGTGATTTAAGGAAATTGTACTTGCAATGCAAGAGAAATTGATAGCTTAGTTCGCATCACGTAGGATTTTGCTATCAAATTCCACTCGTTTGAGGAATGCTGTGTGCATGAAGGTGACTAAAATGTGGTAAACTTACTTTTGGCTGTTACATAACGAAAGTGCGCTTTCTGGAACATTTATAGTGTCCCCAGATATCTGGCAAAGCATCCCACTGCTGTTGTACCCCATTCAACGTTTGCTCCGGATCTTGGCCCTGCAGATTTGCTTATTTCCATCATGAATCCGCGTTAAACGTTTGTTATTTCCGAAGCGTAGATGAGGTCCAGGACAATGAAACAAGAAGCCTGCGTTCCATCGCAAAATGTTCGTTCCAGAAGATATACCAAAACGCATGCACAATAGGGTTGGGTACATTGCTAATAGTGGGTATTGATTTATAAGTGGAAAGTGATGGAAATGTTTTACAAAGAGAAATAACGATGTTATCGCAAAAGTTTGAATTATTTGAAAACACCTCTTATCCCGATGATATGATAATATATGCACATTAGCTCATGGTACATTAGGTGGTACATGTTTTAACGATTACGATGAATCAAATTTGTGCTAAAGCAGTAACATTGACGACGATGGCTCATTCGTAGCACCGACGTCAAGTGCTCAATTAGCTGGCTAAATATCAACGCCTCATGTGTGTATACTTTAGATTGTTGGCTTGAATGACTGGTAATATTTTGGTTTCGCACAGCAATTAATTATATCATTGTTCAAGGTATGTTGGTTTCTAACCTTTAGATAAAGGCCAATAACTTCTCAAGGATTTCAGTTCATTCTTATATGTGTACTTCCATGTTATTAAACACTGATCTACTGTACAATATTTGGCTATTTTCCATTTACGCATTTCGCCAACGTTTACTAATTGCTTAAGGCCCTAAAATCGCATTGTTTAACAAGTTTGCAATAAGTGACCTAATTATTAGACTTACCTGAGTAAATGGTTGACTTAGCTAAAAAAGTATACGTATGTGGCTTGTGAGCATATTAGGCAAAATTACACCAATGATTGTGTAGAGTTTTATTTGCATGATTTAATAACATGAATTAACATATTACATTTCATATGATTAAATGTGTTTTATTGGGCTGATGATGAACCACAGAGCTTCTTTGCTGTACTGAATTTTTATTATGGGGGCGCTGGGATTAGCTACCATTTAGAACATATTAATTATTAAATTGTATTATTTACTTACTGCGCTAAGTGGTGGTTATTTTCGTATTCTTGTTATTAACCTCTCTAATTTTTCATGGATTAATATATAAGGAGGTTATCTTCTGGAGTTTCACATTACTGATTAACGGTGTTTGCATAGCCAGGACATTCTGCGCAACTAGTATATTTTCTCTATATGTCCTAAGCATTAGATTTATGACTCCGGTACTGGCGTCCATATTAGGAGTTCTAAATTATTCTGCCCCTTTGCCGTTGATTTTGTTGACGTGTATGAATAACTTAATCTGTCCCATGGAATATTTAATATATATTATTTGTGGATCTGTTTAGTAAATGAAGCGCTCAATAGGTTTACATTGTAAATAACGCTAACAATTTGAGTTAAAGCAATGTATTGATAAAACGGCCTATGTAATGTGAACGGTTTTTCGTTGTTGATCAATATTAATATATATCAACATTTCAGAGTAAATCAAAGAGTTACTTCTGGTGACTAAAGCCAAAAGTCCTCCAACGTCATAAAGGTTTATTCGATATTTGGTGCCACCCGCTTGAATTTTACAACTGGCGTCTCAAACTGCATACCATACAAAACAAAATATAATTTAGCAATCTCTATATATGGGGCTAAATATATTTTTCTTGTCTAGTTTTGCTACAACGTGGAATTTCACTAACAAATTTTTTAAACGTTTTTTTACTCAGTATGTAAAAGCGTGACCGTGGTTTAATAAATCAACTACATCTTATTTGTTCATTGATTGTGGATCCAATTTAAGAACAAATGTACCTTGTACTGAAATTGGAATAATACATTAGTTTATACTAACGATGGCAAGCATGCATTTGTTAGTGAATATTAAAAGGAGAATTGTTAAATGGTACAAATGGCTTGCGCTTAAGCAAGAAAAACACACCGGGTAAGTGTTCTTGTTTCGAATAACCAAGAAACGTTTTTCTGTAACGTATTAGTTTATAAGAATATGCAAAGGTTTTGGGCACATGGAGTGACGATATTTGTTGGAATCCATAAGAAATTTTAACTATTCATTTGATATAGCTGAGTCTGTACACCAGTTAACTATAAATTCACTTCAATTATATAGAGTAACAAAAATGTACGATGATCAGTCAAGTCAAGGTTATTTTTATATACCCTTGTATTTGCATTTTTAACATCTAAGATGATTAATACAAATGCAGTGTTGAATATACCACTAATCTAATAACCGGAACCCTGGAATTTTCTCTACATATGTCAAATCGAGCGAATACTTTCGCATTATGCCCATGTTAATGGTTGGGACGACAAACAAACGGCAAGAGTACAATCAGACAAGTTCGCTTAGTTACTGTAGGACAAAATAGGACTTAAAATTTAGTACGTAAACAAACGTATGCCGTGTTTCAATTTAGTCACAACATAGTGGATAAAGAAGATGGTTCAAAGATTGCAGGAACAACCAGTACAAGCGTTTGGATATTTGCTAACAATAAATTATACTCGGAAAATCCACGGCGATTTGCAATACAATTTAAAAACAATAAAATCGGACTGTAGCTTTTTGAGGTAACCTAAGCAAGAGATAATGAAACAATTATTCAATGTGGAAGAATGCACGCTGGTGCCAATCATAGCATTTAATAAAGGGGTACTGAAATTACATTATTTTGAAGTGTCTCAAATTACACGGCTTTAAACTTACAACATTTTCCCGTTAGGTGAATTAATAAATCTAAATTTTAAATTATAAAATTTGTGGTATTTAATACTGGAACAACTGAGTGTGAACTAATCACATTGCAACTTGACATCCAAATCCACTGGTAAATTACAGATCAGAGAAAACAATACGCTACGTCAAGACATATATTAGTGATCAACATCAGGTATCGGAAATTGGGCCAAAGCAAATGATCATCTAGAGGATATTAAAAGCACGTTTCTGAATAGTTTGTAAGTGAATCCGAAAAAGAGATCGAAAGCAGTTTTGTGAATTAAGTGTCGTTTGCGAATTAGTCATCACAGCACCGCGAAGGTCTATTGGAAATTATTTGCAATCAGCTGTTTGGACAACAGAAATATGTCGACATTTCCAAAATATTTTAAAATTCAAAATTTATTAATTGTACTGCCAATGATTTCGTCGACATAGCTTCTATATAAATCGCGATATAACAAAGTATCTATTTTGGGGAATCAAATTTTATAAGCGAACTGGTGTAAATAGCCTCACATTTTCTTATGAAGAAGAATAAGAAGAGTTGCATGATTAAACTTGTGCGCCCCATACACCATTACGCAAGTGCCCAGTTCCATCTCTACTGATCATGCGCTAGGCACTGAGTAAAATAACCTCATCTAAAAAAGGCCTCCCCAAGTTATATTATTACCAATTTAACACAATACGATTAATCCTAACTACTTACAAAATTCTAATGTTTAACAAAAATAAGAATACTTGTTTTGTCCATACTAGAAATTAATTATCTGGCACGTCTTGTAAGATTTCATGTTATGAACGAGGGCGCAGTGTAATTGTTGCATCACTTGTGATAATCAAATGTATTCAATTATCCTACACCGCTAATTTAGTAAGATTATGTAAAGCTGGTGAAAATGGGTACAAGGTTTACCACAACAAAAGAGAGGTACAATAATGACGGCTATTTTTTTTGAAATTTTTATGGTTTATTTTGACTTGTCGTTAAGCAATTATCATAGCTTATATCTACGCCGATAACAGCCAGGCTCATGGAATAAAGTTTAATCGTTGTAAACAAGTATAGTCTAGGCAATGTATCACAAATGCTTTACATAAAATGCACGCATTTATTTCAATGAATATGTGCACTAAATTGAGAACTGCGGAAATAGAATTTCTCGGATTATTATGAAGTTGGGTTGACCAAATTCTAGAGCATAATTAAACGCCCAAATTTTAATAACCTGGTTAGTGAAATATATCTCATTCCGCATGACAGCACAAACCAGGATAATACATGGGTATAAAGGATTAGTTCATTTTGCATTTCTCAGCATATATAAGAAATCTACGGCTTTTCTAAATCCGGCAGAAGATCGACAATTTAACCGCATGTTTCAGTCCATATCTTTAAAAATTGTACTTCTGCTTATCCGTCCTCGTTACAAGTAGACCGTAATATTTGCTACAGTGAGTAATTTATTGTGTAAAGTGAAAGCTAACAAAACTTTACTAATAGCGGCGATACCTTTAATTTACTGAATCTAAAAGCCATCCTGTGAAAATATGAATAAATGAAGCTTTCGTCGTGAGTTTTCAATAATATTGCTATTGAGAACCTTTATGTACTTCGACGCTTCCTAAGATTTATCGTTTTCCTAAACCAAATAAATGATTTTATTATTTTCCTTAGAGATACTGCTGTGACTGTATGTCTATTGCATTAAGATATTGTCGGTTTGCGCTAGACGTTATTAAATATACAAAAAAGAATTTTGCTGACCACGACGTTTGCACAAGTTATGTAGGATAGGTAGACACCATAGGACATTGTCTGTGAGTATTATTTAATTTTCCGTGTAACATTTAGCTTGAGCGCCATGTGAATTTATTAAAGGTTATGATGTTTAGCCCAATAATAAAAATATTTCTCAGTTAATGCCCAATTCGTTCACTTTAAGCTGCAGTCGCGCTCTTCCTTTTCCGCACGTTTTCTCATCCCTAGCCATGTGATGCAACTTACACCAAATTAAGCTACATTTACAGATCTCTTCTGAATCATGATAGAACTTGGTGGTCCTTTGCGTAATCGTTTTCTTTTAAAATGCCTTTCTCGTAAAACCGAATACAATTTCTGCTCCGGCCGATGATATCAGTCAATGATATCAACAGCAATATCAATACGATGGTCTGTCAGGAAGAGCACGATGTTATTCAACGTGAAGTAGATCATGCTTTTAAGTAATCAAGGCTAATTTACTTCTATTAAAAGTGAGCAAGCGCAAAAAATGAACTTACACCACAAACCTTTGCAATTATTGGCATGTAGACTTATTATTTAAGACCACTTTACGTGAGTGTGCATTAATATGTTGATATATTAAGACATCTGTGTTCAATGTATTGTTGAATTTTCCACTAGATTGTGAATAAATTGTTGGTTCTTTTTCGCAGAACCTTCCATTATTTATATCCTATCCATTTAACCTCAAATACTTAACGCACATACAGGAAAACACATAAGAAAAGTGACTCATGGTTGGCAAGTCTGGCTAGAGCGTAACAGTAATACACTGGAGATTTACATTTTAGGCTATTTGAAAAAATGTGAACGAGTGTTCCACCTTTCACTGTAACTTATACTACAATTCCTATGTACGTTCACTGGAGGTTATCGCCGTCTACGAGGAATTCATTATGACATACTAGTTTATATAAACCTTAGTCACGTTGCCGATACTCCTAGAAAGGCAGCGGCAATACACCATTAATAACAGTATAATAATATATGAAAATCTTTTAAAGTAGCGCATACACCCACATCAACGGTCCTGTGCTTCAAGATCATTCGCAATAACAATCATATATTATGATCACCCTCAGTTGTGTCAATACAACAAACACGATCTATACTAAAACAGCAAAGCTGCGTCTGTTACTATATTTTAAAGCATTGAAGACACCATTTAATAAGCCATTTAACACAAATGGTCTTTCCGTACATTTACCATGTCGATGATTACAACTTTATACAATGAGACTAATTCATAGATTTTGCTGGTTAGCCGTGAGGATGGTGCTGGTTTGTCTATCAGATCAGATATCCAGGATGGAGGCAGTTGCATACGTGGTTATGTTTAGTGCTAATATCATTAAGATAGTTGGCACTACAAGTATATATATATTTGATTATTGAAGAAGATAAACAACCCACAAGGAATGTCACACACACATTTCATTCAAAAATCTTGTAGGGAATCGCTCACGCTCTGAATGTAGGCCGCACTCAAATATCAGCGGCCACCGGCTAGCTAGCTGTATTTTAACTAATAAAAAGGGGTGATGACTAATTAAGTTCATGCACCGAGCAAATCAGATTGATACAATTGCCTTAACTAACTTACATTGCTATATCACCGGATCTTACAGCTGGATTGCTAATCATTCCGTCTACTAGGACAAACAAAGTGCACTGTTTTCTTTGGAAAATAGTTAAAACCGAGAGAGTATTGTATAGAGTTCCCACAAACCGCAATTTAAGTAATGCTTGGGACACCTGGATATTATAACGAGCATTGCTTAATGCTCAATCTTTAAGACGATGTACTTAGTAACAAGTGTATCCCGCTCGTTCGAGGACAATGAAAAACCTGACGCATTTTGATCACATATATCTTATAAGGTGGATCCAGAAGGTCTCATATCCAGCACTTTGGGGCATCAGTCCAAATTTCATAAGGCTTGATGGTCATTTTGAAGTATACTATTTCTGAATGAATTGCAATGCACAGTCTCAATGAGGGCCGCGATTCGCATTGAAGGGAACTTTGGTAATCTCAATCGCTAATAAGGTAGCTCATGGTTCAGATGGAAATTCCGTGTGGCCTGCTTTAAAACTTGCATAATATGAAGATTTATTACATCGCATAAGCTTATCTAGTAGATATAGCAGACATCAAATACGAAAAATTTGGAATAATAAAAGAAGCATCTAGTGTTTTTTTATTTGTTTGCTACTCCGATTTCTCTCAAGAGATGACCCAAACAACCAGATTCAGACAAATGACAAAGAGTGAACGCCAACCTCATTGCCTCTGTATTCGTTCTTAATAGACAGTAATTGATATTTTTGAACCAACGAAAGCAGTTCACTGCGTTGCCACACATTTTGAATTGCAATGCACGTTTTTATTTAAAGCATTCTAAATGCCTGACGAAACAGATATATAGGAGTTTGTATTTAGGTAAATGATTTTTGTTAGCTTGAAGTCTCTCACTTTTGGCGTCTAAATTTATGTTATACACATAGCTTAACGAATTGTTAA
Source organism: Dicrocoelium dendriticum (assembly GCA_944474145.2). NCBI lineage: Eukaryota > Metazoa > Platyhelminthes > Trematoda > Plagiorchiida > Dicrocoeliidae > Dicrocoelium > Dicrocoelium dendriticum. The sequence continues at coordinate 240,863,225 of OX104063.1, read as the reverse complement.
ATTACATTAGCCTTATTTCGAAATATTTTCCGCGGTAATTCATGCACATGAAAACGCACACGCCCAGAAAACAAATGATGGAATAGAAATGCTTTTCCTAAACCCTAATTTATCACGTTTCAATTTTAGTACCGACGGAAGAAAATAATGGTTTAGATTTGCCTGTTGAATGATGTCGTAATATACCATAGCTCATACATATTTAGTAAATATTGAGATATTATTTTGAGGCATTTGAGCGTCGTTTACACCTTGCCGTCCAATTTTCCTTTTATGTAATGCCTTTTAAGCTATCTATCATTAATCACCTTTGTTGCAGATAAAATTCTAGGTAAACATTTTACAAGATGTTAAATAATTATCAGCTCTTTTGACTGTCCAGTCTGCGCAACCTCATTATTATTAAAAATTAGAAAGTCTTTATCGATTTATTTCACCATATCCGCGATTTGAAGTCTGAAGTTAGCCGATCCGGCAATAAGTCATCTTTGAGCTGATAAAGTGACCATAAGATGACCAAAAACCGGTACCTTTCGAATCGATAATTCTCCGAAACTAGACTATCATGCATTTTGCTTTCTAGATTCTATCTTCATCATGCATATGCGTACGAAGTTGTAAAACAACAAATTCCGTCAGCATATGTCGAATTTGCAACGGGATTGCGTCTATGTAGATTGCTGCACTGGCAGTGACAATTGTACACTAAATGAGATTGAATCAGGACTGCAGAATTGTGACCACTCGGAAAATGTTATGCACCTAGTTTTGGGAACGGTTTGGCCTAGGTAAGATATTTTGTGGGCATAATACAGCCGCCGGCAATCCAGTAATATCAAAGGCACGTAACAGCTAGGGACGAATGTGTTTTCGCGAAATGTCTGCCTGAATCGCTTTGTTACAAAAAACATTACATATAATAAAAGATAATGGTGTTCTGTTCCACCAATCCATAAACCCCCTGAATTTGCACTATATAGACAAGTTTAATAATAATGTTTAATCCTAGACTTAATTTGCATAGCTAAAGTAAAAAGTAAATTCATGTTTAAACAAAAAATTTTGATAATTGCTATCTCCTATGTTAATTCATTTGTTTATTATTTCAGGATGACATAAAATATAATGAGGTTCCATCATATTACTTGATGCTGCCTGTAGGACCATTGATTTTATGTGAACATTTGTTAAGCTGTAGACAAGCAACAACAACAACGTCATTAGCACAGCTTCTACAGAACTGGATAATTTGGACAAACCTGAGTGTGACAACAGAAACAGGAATAATAATTATGCCCGTTAACCTCTGGATTATATACAAGTAATAGAATATTAAGTGTTCAGCTGCTTCATTTGCTGATGTCTTACACGTCTGTTATCGGTGCTGGCATTCTAGTCTGCATGAAGGCTGGATGAAGGCTATTAACGTGTATGTGCACATTTTGCGGTTTATGTCCTTCGTTTCGTTAACACTTGCTGAAGAATCACGTTATTCCCCCGATTAAAATATGTTACATCGGCACTCCATGCTTTATGTTTTGAGGTCTCCCTGCTAACTCTCCACGTTAATTTGCTAAAGCATATTTACGCACGTTCTTTGCGTCTCAAGAATAAGTTTATTTTCCTTTGACGACGGAAATGTTAACGATCTGAAACGTACTCTACAAATGCGCTAAGACGTCTTGAACTGACTCATTATAATTTCTAATAAGTCTCTTCAGTCAGCGCGAGTAAACAATTGTTGTGCGTGAAATTTTGCAATATTACCGTCTCTTTTTCAGGGATATTACAAACCATAAATCGGCAAACAATATGAAAAGGTAACCACTGCGACTTAATCGTGCGCTTGTATTTATTCCGCTGTCTATTAATATTTCGTGGGTGAACCTGATATCAAGTATCGATAGTCTATTCTTATGCGGTTAATCAAAAAGTTCCATATGCGTTGCTTATCAAATTATTGTGGACACAAGTCGCATAACTTGTGTTTCCCATATATATTGATGGTTTGTTTCACACAACTTATCTTGTTCACAACGGAAATCTTTTAAGCATACTTTAAATAAAGCTGCACCTAAAAATTCTGAAACGCGATATACATACATTGACGTGTGTAGTTTACCAGACACCAAGCAATAGTCAGACATACTAAGAGAGTCACTCTTAGCTCACGTATTGGCCGATAACATAATTTAACCAAATAGTTCATCACTATTTTTTCGACGCATTTAAGTATTAAATAACTTTCCTCACAACAGAAAGGGCACGGATTTCCCTACGTATTCCCCCTGAAAACATAGCCGTAATATCTTGCAAATTTTAGGCGCGTGATCCTTAAATACCTACCTCAGGAATTTTGGTGAACAATGCTGTCGACAAAAATATTAAGAATCTAATAGTTTTATAATATGCCCAAACGGGTAATGTGACTAATATTTTGATTAAATGGACTACTCCATTATGCGAATCGATGAAAATTTATAAGGTTACAACACGGTTTAACAAATAAGTATTTATCAAATACAAATTCATTATGATATCTGTAAACGTTTGACGCAATGTGCAAATTTCAGCAGCTTAGTACCTATCTACTCAGGAAAATAAAATAGTAAACGTTTTAGAATATCTAAGCTGTGTCCTCTCAGTTAAGTTTAGTAAGCACATTAAAAATGGCGGCTTTATGCAAAACCTACCGTTTCATAATTATAACATTAAGGAATGACATTTAATGCAAGTCTTTGTACTTATCTAAGTTTTCATCAAAATCAAATTTATTCTTTTTGTATGATGCGCAGTTATAAACTTATAAGTTAGTTTGTACGAGGTTCCTGTTTGATACATTGTTAAACCTAATGACATTGACAAATGCCAATCACTTTTGTGGACGCAGCCATTCCAAGAGTGATGTTGTTCCGCCTAATTAGGCTAAAATGTTTTCAGATACATGTTCCTCCAGAAATGGACCTAATGGACCGTGAAAGGCTCAAGTTTACCATCAGTGTGCATAATAGAGGTACCGGTGATGGGGAAACAAATTTCCCTCTCGTAAATTCTCGGGTTGTTTCCAAGAATATGTGATTCAGGATAAATAGTTTGCTCGCGCTTCATGCACGCCCGGCCGCTACTGCAGCGGCCTACTAGTAGCCTTTACAAACAACCGCCTTTATATAAACGAGCAGGATGAGTTTTGTTGTTTTGTTGTGTCTGAGCGGCTAAACATATTAAGGCTCGCAGAGAAATGACTGTATTCAGGGACATACACCAAGAAATATGATTTCTGCTTTTAATGCTGCTTCAGATGCGATCGACTGATAAATGCCTGGGGTGGTTCCATGCTTTACTTTCGGTCTTTCTTGCGTAGGAGACCAGCAGGCACCTACTAAAGTGACGTTAGTTTATGTGATCTAATGTAATGCTCCATCGAACTGGTGGATTGTGGATGTAGTCAATCGAAGCGCCTAAGCCATTATTTTATCCACTTCCCTATCTTTGAATTGATGTGAGTCAGCACTAGTTTCCAATTATAGGTGATTTTAACTGTCCTCATATATGATGATCTGATGTGAATTTTTTGTCCGGATATGGTGAGGTTGAAGCAAAGTTCGTATATTTGCAACTTGGAACTGGTTCATGGCAACACACAAGGAATCCGACACTCATAACCTCACGTTGAACTCCATATTATCTCGACCTGATGTTAACAAGCAACGAACAACGAGTGTGCATCGTTCGGATATGGAGACCCTGGTAACAAGCGAGCACTCAGTGTTCATATTTGATATGGAGTTACCATTGCTGTATTCATGTCTGCTCGAAACAGCGTATAACAACTGGAAAACGAAATTCAACGATTTACTTCGAGCCGCAACCCAACTAGATCGGTCTACGTCACAGGCTGCAACTGGGGAGGTGTTGGACCATGACCACATAGAGTTTGACATCATTGTGTACCAAATTTGTGCTCTTAAAATACCGTAAGGTCGGACGGATTAAGCCTCTTTGGTTTGCCAAGCAGTATGTAAATCTGACTCGGAGACGGAGCAGAGGGTGGAACAAATTACTTGTGCTTGTCTCCGCCAGCGACGACTTAGGGTACAAAGTCAGCGGACCTTCTACAACAAAGTAAAAATGAATAAGCGCCAACATTTAGAAGAGCTGGTTGCAAATGTCGCCAATATCTTCCCCAAAGAATATTTTTTTAAGTAAAGTTACGACTAAAACCAGTAGTTGATGTGTCAGTGTTGGATGTCCCGGTCGGACAGCCCCCAACCTCCAGCACTGAGAATGCGTCGGCGTTGGCGGCACACTTCGCTTAGGTATTTGTGAATGGCCAGGTGTCTGTTCCGCTTTTCACTTGTAGCTCTATTCCGGAACTAAACGATTTGGATTTCGGCGTTGAAAAAGCATGTGCACTACTCGCCAGCCTTGACGGCACCTAGCCTTCCCGGCAAAATAAGTGTTTCATTTACTAATTAGCAAGTCACTTTGGGCCATCATCTCTCCTGTCGTGACTGACCTATTTAACAGGAAGCTGTCTAAATTTATGTCACCATTGACTGGGAATTTAGGTGGTAAAGCCTATTTCTAAAGAGAACAACCCTAGGAAATTAGACCGATACAGGCAATTTTTCCTGGCATCTAGTTTGACATAGCCTTCTGAAAAAATCATAAAATAGGGATAATCGCATTTGCTACAGTCATAAAAGTCCTGACGCCTGCAGAGCACGGTTTTATGCAAGGTTGCTTATGCATTGCAAAATGTTTAGTGAAGAGGCAAGGGTGTTTGAAGGCAATACGCAACGAGGTCTTTAGACGTGATATTCATCTATTTCAGTAAAGTGTTTGACAGGGTCAGCCATAAGATTTTCCTTCAAAAACAAGGTATGTGCGATGTCAGTAGCTCCCTGCGCCTGTGTATCCACTACATTTTTGTTCGACGAAAGTTGTAGGTATAGGTAGACGACCATCTAACTGACAAGTATCACTCTACGGTTGATCTGCTTAAGGCACTTTGCTGTGGTTAATTTTGCTAATGATCCACATCAAGGTTCCACCTTAGCTTCTCCCGTCATATTGTGATTATTTGTCGGCGGCATGAGTATTTTGAGAGAAATCGACGACTCTGACGACTGCGGCCTACTTCAGCAAAGTATCAACTGCCCATACACATGGTCTTCAGTACTTCATCTTCCGGTCAATTCAGACAAGCCCCTATTTATAAACTTAGAAAAAGTGCTTGCGGCCGAACCCACACCATTGACAGCCAACCGCTATATTCCACCATCTACGTGAAGTACTTATGTGTACTCTCGAGCTAGGATTTAATATCCGTGAGCAACAAGAACAGGATATATAGTAATGGACTGCGTAAGCTTCTCGCGCTCTAAGGTGGTTTAGACAAATTGTCTAAAGTGGTTGCCAATAGACTCTTATCTTTCACCCCTAAACCCTTGCTGGAGTACCCTACACCCGCCTACTTTCCGATTACCCTAGGCAAAGCAAGAAAATCAAACGGATCCAACACATTACTCCCAGGCTTATCCCGAGTTTATGTGGCTTAGACAATGAAGACTGATGCGAAACATACAGGACACTACATCGTGTCCTGCAGTTGGTTGCGCGTCGGCGTCGTTATGACGTACTGTATTCTACATATCGGTGATACTTCCACTTTGAGGCTAATGATGCGCTTACGAGGACCATACAGCTCACGCGGACAAAGATACAACCTTGTCGTATGGGATGTAAGGCGAGTTCCCCACATACTTTGCTTCGAACGGAGGGTGGTAAATATGTTGAACCATTTGCTTGAACATGTGCTGGAGGCAGCGTTTGTGCAGCAGTTCAAAACTTTGTAATGTTTGCATTTTGCATTATTCACATCAAAGAAATGTTGCAAACTGACAAAGACATCTCACATTTTTGAGTGCTGCAATACTGTGAGTCAGATATTTCATACATTACATGATAACTATAACAATATTCACGGCTTACACTTTTCATTTGGCGTTTAGCACATTTCGAACTATGTAAGAAACTCATTCCTACTTACACCATAATACAGTATTCAGTATTCAGAGCGTCTCCAACTTTACTATATGGCATTTACCAACAAGAGCATAATGCCATTCTACTCCTGCCACCTAACAGTCTGCTCTAGCTCTACTGCCATTCAATACTCACACCGCACAAGAAATCACCGTGACCCTAGTATAAATCAAACAGTTAAAGCAAACACTACTCGACTATAAATATCTCTTGCAATCTAGAACAAGGGCATTTCCGCAGCCTAAAAGAAAACCAGTATAATTACAGTCACTACATTTAACAGCACCTCCTCACTATCACATTTATAATTAGCTATATGGGCACCTTTTTTGATGAATGCGGAGCTAGCCAAATTCTATCTTAATAAAAAAGCAAATGGTTTCCTAAGTTAACTTTTGTCACACCTCGACGATACTATCAGATATATGGAATTGTTTAGAAAATCTTATGAGCCATTCCTTAATACGAGCCATTAGGTAACTTGCTCAAAATCACCGATATTCCCTTCGTTCCAACTTGCCATTCGCACCCAAGTTCTCTCGTGCTATGGCGGTTGATAAAGGCATTATCAGTCCTACTAAATTTCTAGATTGATTGTCTCAAAAATCACAATACTAGATTGCAATGATGCCCAACATTTGATCACGGGTGTTTATGCGAATGTAAAAGAATAAACCAAATATAAAAACAGCTGCATGTTTTCTGTAAGTTATACAAATTAACAAAATTTTTTGTTTATAGATTAGGCACGTTTTGAAGAAACTTTATGGAGCTGTAATGGGAAGTACATAATAACCAGCCGCCGTGCAGATTAAACCAATGCTTTTCGTCAGCTACTTATGTTTGACCCAACAAGCTAGCTCAAGTTGTCTCCACGATTCAATAAGCTTGCTTCTTTGTCCCATGCAAACTCGATTTCTAGAATTCCGGTGGTTGCAGGCAGGCTAATTGCACATGACGTGAATACGTTACCTGTATTGCATCTTGCAAGCGCAGGCGTTCTAGCGTGGAACGGCTGTTTGCTGACGACAGCTGGAAAGTATAAGAAAATAGAACCACAAAAATTTGGATAAAATTCAAACAATTTGTATCGTTGGCAGGCCAAATATTGTAAAGTTCAGGAAAATTATCGCATTTGCTTGACCAAAATAATTTTTGTTTCATGATATTATATGTGCCAGTGTCCAGTTACGCAACTTTCTTGATGTATTGAAACCATAACATTTTTTATGTGTACATGGTCTTATTGCTTGGTATTTAGTGAAGTGCAAACCTCATACCTAACCCTCATGCAGAATTAAGAAAACAACATTTTAGTTTGTCTGTAGCGACAAGGGTATTAACTATTTATGATTGATATATCAGGATGATATATGCACTAATTCCTGACGTGTAAGACTTCCTTGGGATGGATGGCGACAAGCACAAGAAAAGTGAGCGAGAAGACTCTAGATAACCAAAGGAATAACGTAGAAGTTGACATGTTCGAATACACTAGATAAACACAATGTGTTTATCTTTATTAGGTACTTTACGAGACAATATGGCGCTTGTGGTATCGTAATTAATTATATAATTACAGAAGAGTGGTAGGGGGAGTTGAATGGTGTAGTTCGAAATTCCTCACATCATATAATTGTCTGTACATAAAATTCATCTGTGTTTCGCAGATAATTCCGCCACTAAATCCCGTTACTTGCTTAACGGAAATGAAGATATGTGTACGTACATAAAAAGTAATTTTAGATTATTTGAGCTTCATCTGACGTGTATTCAAGAGTAACACATACCCAGCGAAATGTATTCATGGGCACAATTAGTCGTCGGATTTCAAAGCTAAAATTTATTGATGCAGGGAAGTATTAAACATATGCCTAGTTTATATTTAATAGTGACGCGATTATTATACGAAACAACCAAAAGCTTTGCATTGCAACTGCGAAAATGTATTTTGCTGCAGTTATGCGTTGAAGCTTCTCCATAACATCAAATGTGCGCCAGCAATTCAAAGACAGAACAACTGTGTCACAGCTCTATACTTCTGTGATCTTGCTAGTATCGAGAAGGGTATATTAGGAAAATGACTAGCAAACTGTCAATTAGAGCTAGACAACGTAATGCAGCTTGGATCCGCTTTGGTGTGAGGACGAATGCAACGAGTGCACTACTGTCGCAATTATTATTATGAGATCACCAAAACAATTCGCGTGACGCACACTAATTTACTACTTATTCGAAAGTAACACGTGGATGGTCAGATGTCGCTTCCTGACAATATCATGGAGGATCACAATTCGACTACCAAAACCGAAGCCAAGTAGATATAAATAGTTTGTCCGAATTCAAAATTACTATGGTCATAGGCCAGAATGACTAACATTGGAGGTCAAGCCGCCCCAGCCGACTTCATATCAACCAGATCGTTCACGTAGGCTATAGGATTACAGTTTTCCCCTCAGTGAATTCCCATATTTAAGCCATCTATCAATCATTGTTTGATTTCTGATTAGACTTGTCCAATGTTAACATCCCGAAAACCATGTTAAACCTCAACTTAGTTTTTGAGAACATAAGTTTTGACTGTTCGACGTGGGTGAATACGGTTTAGAGATTATGCAATTTACGGGTCATTAAAAGAATGGTAACAAACAAACTATGCGGATAAGTTATCCTTTAACGGACAACGTTTTGCAGCTAATGATTTATATCATCTAAATTACTTAAGATGTTTAGAGATTCATGTTCGTCTAGTCCTGGGGGTAGTTGGGTTGAGAAAGTCTCAAGTCCGCCATCGATGAACTCAGGAGACGGAAACATGAAGGTGGAAATGCAAATATGTGTTACAAATTGAAGGGTCCATTGTAAGATTCCACAAAGAAAGAAGAAACAGGTTTGATTATCTTGCACAGGCTCAAAGCTCCTGCTGCGTCTTACATGCAGACCCTTTGAAGCGTGAGGTTCTCATCGGTTCTGTATCATCTCAGTGACCAGATGTAGTGTGACTGGCAGAGACATGGCTGGAGGTGAGATAAGGGGCTAGAAAAAGTAGTTCAATAGTTACACATGCTTCCGAAGCAATAGACTTCCAACTACCCAATGGTAGCATTTTGATCAACATATAGTCATCTCTGCGCGGAAGACTTGTAAACGTATCCATTGATGAAAACGGTCCATGTGAGCGGAAGTTGTGCTTGATCTACTACAGGTATCACTCGTTCGTAATGTTTCGCCAACACAAGAGCTGTCATTTTTTGATAACCTCTACATCTCCAAAGCGACGTAGGTCATCCACATTCCGTACTCACTAGTTAAGTGCTTTTATGTGTTTCTCATAGCACTTACACCTCATGACTGGTGTCATCCTTGATGTGTTCTGCCTGTGCAGATAGCCTGTTATGGAATGGAGCCGCTGCGTAGTGTAATCAGCTGAACTTATGATCGTTAGCCTACTAAGATCAATGCTTTTCCCCTGATATGCTGTCTTAAAGGTTAAATTATCTTTGGAAATGTGGAGCTCAAACCAGTATTCGTGGATTTGATACATACAAGTGGCGCAGTGATACACCTATATGACAGCTTTAAATTGGAAATCGGCGATCCCATCAGCTATGCGTATACTTGATTTAATCAAGCTGATGACAAATGCATATGGGGTTCAGATTCAGAAGCATTCAGAACAAAGCGACCGCCCGGTACACATTGCTAGCCCAGATCTAGCTGTACTATGTTCCATTTACATGAGCTAGAATACAAATACAAGGAAAATGACTACGACTGTTTAACTACTGCCGCGATCCAAATGAATTTATCTCATATACAGTCTGCATCTAAGTATGACTATTGGGTTGTTGAAAATGTGCTCTAATTTTGTGCCACCGAATTGTCGAATGCTTGGACCATTCAAGCCACATTAGTTTGATAAGGATCAGGATTGGATGGCTCTGCGGTATCATAATTGTTGAACCATTACTGTTTCTCCGGATATTTCAACAACTACTATACTTGTAAATGTTAACTAGATGTTTATAACATTTTCAAAACGAGCAAGCGTCCTTTTTTCTAGAAGCAACTTCCACCAACCGCAGAGGTAATTATTAAGAAAATACTAACAAGGTTTAATCCATGTGTGACTCTGGCAAGTGATTTACTAGTGGTAACTATCTGGGATGAACAACCACTATCATATATCACTACTTTGGCTTCTTCATTCGAAAGGGCTATTCGCTTCACTGTTTTCAAATCTCTAGGTTCTGTACCGAGCTTGGCTCATACAGCGCGAGCAAACAGTAGAACATGTATTGTCGTTTTGAAGCAATCATACGCTACACGCCAAATCTGCGAGCCATGACAGACGTTACCCACTGATTATTAAGCCCGTATTGGCTGCCATCTGACCATCACCCACTGAAATGTTCGACGGGTTGCTGCCCGAATTTCAATGCGACCGACTGGAAATAATTTTATTAATGTCGGAATTCAGTGATTCATGCAAATCATTCAATTATATAGGTCAATTTGTCTAACCCATAATTTGACTAAGGTTGCAAGGAAATCGTTAAGGAAGGTCGATAACAGATATTCGATTTAAGAAAACTAATAACGTCTGAACGTCATATTCTCCCGTAAGCCCGCTCATGCAAGTCATCTGTTGGTGAGGAGGCATACATGGTTACAAGCGGTAAGACCCGAGAATTCTGTAAATGTAATAGATACTCGATTAATGTTAGGCGTCAGAAATAGAACAAGGAAAACCCTATCTTTAATTAACGAGTGTGAGTACTTTATAAATCACTGCCCCACTTTATCTGAGCGTTTAATGTTAGACAAAGCGGTGTGCACAAGCCGCCTAAAATAAATGTATCCCATTAATGGCGGAGTGACCCAGTGTAGGGTGTTGGAACATTATCTGTTACTAATTTATCTAAATTATGTACCTCTGCTAGAAAATTCTAGGGTGATTTGTACCCCAAAACATAACCAATAGTCTATGTGGGTAACAGACATACGCCTCCCCTTTCCGGTCAATAGAAGTCAGTGGGAGCTGTATGCACTTAAATGGGGGAATTCTCAGTATTTTACATTATAAGTGTAAAATTACCAAAGGTTTACTAGCAAACATTAAAGTTTAAAATTGGGTGCAACAAATGAGCAAATGCTTTCCTTGATATTTCGAACAACCACCAAAACATTCTGAACTAAATGCTCGGCATTTGGGTTCAGTAAAAACGAAAAGTCATCATACCTTCGATCCTATAGAATTCACTTTAAGGACTTATGAATGTGTTTATGACTAACTGATCGGGGTTTGTGCGCGATACATCTTCTGCATACTCAAATTTGGAGGAAATATATAGTCTCAGCCTCCATTGACGTTGTTTGCACGAAATATATGACACCGTATTGTTGCGAGTAAGAGTTATTCAGCAGACAATATAAAAATTGGTGCAGGCAACAATGCAATGACCGATTTAACCAAAACGTATAACTATTCTTGAGCCTAGAAAATGATCGTGGTCACGCGGAAGGACCTAGGTGATCCCACGCGATAAGGTTTATAGTCCGTGAGCAACAGAAATACGCCATCTAATAACGGACAATCATGAATTGGAGCTAATACCCAGTTTTGTTCTTGGTTATATATGCCAATGGATGTCGCTTCCCTTCTATCGTGAGACAAACGTGAAGTAGGCTAGCCTGCCTACTCTCCAATCACACTAGTTAGGCACAGATTTTCAAACTGAACAAGAGCGCCGTGGACAGGCCCATTCCAAATTCGGGTTGCTTGCTGAAGACCATTCGCTGCGTAAATTTAGGCCGCAGCGCATTTTTGATATCGTCCCAGGAAACTCCATGTCATCTTATCTATCGCTGACTCTTATTTGTTGAGGCCACCGTTTCCCTTACAAATCTCATACAGCAAACTCGGATATCGACAGCAATTTGTGGTTCGCAGTCTGCATCTAGTTCCCAATTCATTTTGCATATTTCGGCGAATCGTAAATGTTTATGAGAGGGCTTCAAACAGAGTAATATTCGCCAACGTTGTGAAAATTTTCAAGATGTTATTGGACATAAATATCACCAGCTCACAATTCAATTAAATAGTACAAGCTAGCGTCAATATAGGCTTGTTAATTATTGAACTAAAAAGCGCGTAAACTAACAATCAATGGCATATGTGTTTTATGCAATGGTTTAAGATATTTCGACAGAATCGTACGAATATACTTATGTACTTGTCTGGATAATCAAATATGCATAACTCAGAATATGATAGCTCTACTAGCGGGTTCAATATCATGGTATTTGATGATGGTGCTACAAAACTTTCTGTCGCAATAATTGGTTATAAATTTAGCTCTTCAACCGATAACGTTATAAAATACGTATTTGCTGACATGAAAACAACTAGGTTAATATATACTGTAAATTCTTAGAGTACTTTTATAAATGAATACCGGAATTATCATCGTCATTACACCCGTTAGCTAGTTGTGTAATACACCTTTTTCACTGTGAAATAATAACAAAAAGAAAAGAGATAAAACAGTTGCATGCCAGCTGTGCTGCCAGCAACGGATAGGCATCGTTCCTGAAAGCTAGCAGGCGGCTACTAGGCAATAAGAAAATTATGATGTAAATTTCTGTTATGCATCGAAATGAGAACGTCGTTGAAGGAAAGGCTAAACGCGATGGGATGGACGAAAATACTCACAGAGGGAACCACACTGTGATCGGCTCCTAGCCATGCCGTCGCTTTTTGGACCACAACCAAGGAGTCGTGAATCTCCAACCGAGTCCAGCTACGAATTGTGGGCTACAATCCTCTTGACCATATCATCGCTTGGCTACCCCTCTTCTTCTTCCATCGACACTCTCGTCGCGCAAACAATGCTCGTCGCGGGAGCCGGTGGTCTGGCATGCGCAACATGTAGCCTTGCCATCTGAACCTAGTGCGTGAAATGACGGTGCTGAGCTGTTCAGTTCATTTTACTGTGCTACAAACAATGAAGCAAAACAGGCTACTTGCTCACGCGCTGTCACTATCAGATGTGAGTCAGACTGCGAACGCACCGATGGTGGAACGTAACTAGCCTCTTTTGTCTGATGATATAAGCATTTAGGTTTCGCCAACATTCAATATGGTAGAACGAACCGCTGCATTGTGCACTCTACCCTTCAAGGCGAGAGTGATGTCATGCCGCCCCCAAAGGTGGTGAAGACTACCAAAACAACGTGGACCTTTTTTCTTTTGAGTTCGTGAACTCGTCTTCGATCTCAAGGGCGATTATGCGACATCCCAGGTAAATGAATTTCTGAAAGAATTCTAGTCGAGCCTCAACAAGAGTCAGCGCAGGAGGCGATCCTTGCCTACCTTGGAGGAAAGTTTTGTACTTCGATGGTGCAAACAAAGTCCAAACAGTCTGACAACCAGATATAATTTGTCTAGTGCAGCTTGGCACATCTGCGATCTGTCACACATGAGGGCAATATCATCTGCATATTATAATTCAAAAGTCGTTATACTGGGAGTAGCTCCACACATTCTAAGTCGTGTCCTGTGAACGCGATTTCCATGACTACGCCAATAGCTAGGTTAAAGAGCAAAGGTGACAACAGGCAGTCTTATCTCACACCGCTTTAGATATTAAAGGGTGACGACAGCTTGCCGTAAACCTTCACACTGCCCGAGCTACGCTGCATAATGTTCGGAAAATATGATTACATATTATTCAGGTACAGCCTTCCTGAGTAGACAGCCCCATAATGCACCTTTATCCATCGAATCGGATGCACTTTGATATTGAAGAACACGACTACGGTGGACCGCCAATGAATGTGACGTTGCTCCAACGCTTGACGCAAAGTAAAGATGTGTTCGATGTAGCCAAGACGCCGACAAAACCCGACTTGCTCTTCATTGATCTGGATTTCACGAGCGCCAGTCAGTCTGTGAAGGATTATGGAGCCGAGTTATTTGGGGGCGATTTAAAACACACTGGTTCCCCTATGGTTGCCACATTTCGAACGCGAGCCTATTTTGAGAACTTGAAGGAAATCTGAGCGGCTCCAGTCGGTTGGGACAGTCTCCGGCTTCCACAGTTGCACTATTAATTCATGTAAATCCTTAACAAGAGCAGAGCCCCTGGATTTGAAGAGGGCCATAGGAAGACCATCTAATCCTGCGGCTTTGTTCATCTTCAACAGTCCGATCTTAAGTTTGACTACTAAAATAGAGGCCGGATCCAAATGAACAGCCCAGGGAATAGGGCGTACACTGGACGGAAAAGTATCGAATAAATTCAGATTACTCATTTGCTTCTCAATACTGCTCAGCCCAGCGCACCAAACATTTTGACAAACAGTGGATATGTTGACCATTCGCGTCACAAATTGTTACACCAACGCCAAGACTCCTGCTGCCCGTTTCACTTATCAGACGGAATAAATTTCGATAATTACCAAGGGCAGCGCTTTCTTTCATCTCTGACGCACGAAGTGACCACCAAGATTCGCAGTCTCTCTTCAGTTTAGCAGACTTTTGCTCGGAGCACTTTGCGAGTTTCATTGTTTTCACTTCCATGCGGAATATGTCGACAAGCAATGATAAGTTCCAGAGACTGCGAAGAGACCTAAAGTCTATGTAGGCTACTAGACTTACCACATACGAATTTACCTGTTGCTAGTTAAGTCTTGTGTACTTGCGACTAGCAAGCTTCAATTTTCTCTAGCGAGCGTTTACTCAACTTGCATGCAAGCGTAGTTTGTTAGCTATTCAGAATAGCTGGCTTCCGCAGTTGGCTGGTGTCAACGCGCTCACAGAGTAGCCGTTGTCGTCCGTCAAAAGTATCCGCAGTCAGCACATACAAGGCGTGGTCGGTGTCCACACATGTGCTCCAAATCAAATGACGCTTATGGATGCAGGTTTACCGGCGGTAACTAATTACAATGTGAGCGATCTGTGTCCAAGGTTGGTTCGAGACTGATGGACGCCAAGCCACCCTTCTGCGGGTGCTGTGTCGGAAGTTGATGCTCGCAAGAGATAAGCGGGCATCTGCACACAAATGAATTAACCGCTCAACGTTATCATAAAGAGAGGCTACACCGCGCTGACCCCTAGATGCAATTATTGGTGGACAACTTGTCAAATTAAGCGTTTAGATCCCCAGCCAGCACAACTATATCCGTGCTTCTTCTGTGGCGAAGGAGCTAGGTTAGTTGACGGCATAAGTCGCTTTTATCGAATCATCGATACAATTTGTTGGTGCGTATGCAGCGGCGACGAATAGACATATATTAATTCCATGCAGCTTCGAAGCTTTGAACGATCTAGCCAATCGGAACGCACACATAAGGCTACTGAATGGGATCCAATCAACCAGAGCAGTATCAGACCGGGGACTCAGGGCAATGCCGACACCCGCTTGGCCGGTCCTAGGAACTGCATCGTTACCGGAGAGGCTCAAAGAGAATATACTGCTGGTGTCACCTGAAGGAGTTCGCAACGTGAGCATAATTATCGAGTCCTGCAGGCGAGTCTCCTTTAGGCAGCATTTGTTAATTTACAGGGTCTCTAAATTTCTCGCGCGCTGTCTGTAGACCGATCTGTAGAAACGTGCTTTCATTGAGTCACACCAATCTAAAGGAGGCTCGTTGGCTCCAAATAGAGACAGAAGAACTGAATTAAATTGGTTGGTTAGACATGGGCTTGTCGACAGGATAGGAGTGAGACCACGCCTCAGCAAGAGGCCGATTTAAAGAATTGCGTACCGCGCTCCGTCCAACCCACAAACTGGAGGAACCAGGGGGCTGAGTTTTGACATCTAAACATTGACTAATCTGGTATGCGGGGCTCTGAAGGTGCAAAAATGCACCAGTTGGCAAAGCTCAATGGATCACTGAGGCACCCAAACCATCGCACTACGGTAAGGTCCAGCCTCATGGCGATAGAATTACCAGAATAACAATAAAGATAGGACTCACGACTAAATTCGCAATTTGTGGTCAAGGGAAATGTATACCATTGACTAATATGAAACCATCTATAATTGGCGCTAAAACCATGGGACAAATGTTTATTAAGATTTGACAATTACAAAACAGATTAAATTTTTATATTCTCGAGAACATTAACAAATTTTATATAATGATAATGAGCAACTGACAACAAGCAGTTCGACGACTTTCAGTAACAAAATCACAAAAAGACAAATGTTGTTCCACAAGTGATTTAAGGATTAGTGGCCACAATTTTTTGGAATATGGCCTAATTTTAAGCTTTACCGAAACGATTTAGATATGCTTTTATTTATGGATTTGCTGTAATTAATAACTTTCATTTTCAACATTCAACCACCCTCTCGCAAATATATCGTTAGACGGCCGTTTCATCCAAAAACCATCATCATTGCCCATTAACGGGAGCTTCAATAGTCAAACGCAATACAGTGCAATTTTGTGTCAGTCAAATAAGCATCGTACCCATTAGTGACCGCGGCAGACCGATATTGTTGATTTAAAATTAAGCGCAGTCAAAGATATCTCTTCTGCAGAAGACAGGGAGTGTAACGGGAGTAACGCAGAAGTAGATCGGTAAAATTTATAAAAGAAGTTATCTCTGAACATCTTTCCATTTTTCTTATAACATTCGCGGAAACATGACCGAAACGGATGCGTCGCTCTTCATCTGAGTTAAGTAGCTTATAGCAAACTAAAAATGAAAACAGGATGAAGCGCTAAACTTTTGTTGCTAAAGCTAAAAATACCGATTATTCATTTTAGAAAATTCGCGATTAAATCAATGCAGACGAAATTAATATTCCCTAGGCTTGTTCACTGAGTTCGTTCGATTTTTATATTCCGTATTACTCTATTCCCTATATTTTCTTTCAAGATCATGAGGGACGTTTAAAGCTTCGACTTCTCTGTAGTTAAAATACCATCAAAGTTTGTAAGCTCACTTATAATATTAAAGTAATTGGTTCAATTCCAGCGAAAATATGCGGATGCGCACCAATTATGATATATAAAAGTAAGAGCAGCCGTCTAGTTGTTCCTTGATTTTTGATCCATATTTAAATTGTTCACGCGTGATGAAATATAAATATTTGCATATATTTTTATTTAATGCAAGCTACGCTGTAAGAGCACTGATTTTTATTGTCTGTGAAAAATGTTTATATTTAAATTTTCGTATTACTGTTTGCTAAATCGGCTAACATTTGTATTTAAACCACCGACATATATTACAGAGATGTTATGGACTCGTAAGTAATTTGGGCACAATAATTGGGTTGTAGTGCAGTTTAATTAATATACATATTAGTAATGTCGGAAAGGCGTTATGGTTGCATTGGAAAAACCTTAACAAAATACTAATGGCATTTGTTAGATAGAAAATTATATACCTTTAAAAACCGCTGGATATCACTACAAAGCATCATGTGTCATTGAATTAAATATCAGCTCCGCATGTTAACTATGGCTGGAAATCATCCCCGAAAACCACATATTATGCCATTTATCAATTATGACATTACAAACTGCTTACCAGTGCCATTCCTGCTACAGTGAAATATGTAATGCGCAAATGTTTTAATTGCCTGGAAGATGTATACGCCTAGAACAATTAGTTTTATGTTAGCTGCTTTTGTAAGTGTATTTATATATTACTGAATGTCATTAGTCGGACAAAAACGGTGCGCGAGTGATTGGGAATATTAAGCTGAAAAAGCGAGGGAAGCGTACAATATATGGCTAGTTAGCACCCGGAATAAGGCTAAGCAAAGTCTGACGCAAATGAGCCAAATCTATTGCTGTTCAAGAAAATATCGTCAGTAAAACAAATTTGTTGGTTTCCTGATATCATATAATGCCCGCTGGTTATGTAGCAGCTGTACTTAAGAGAATTTGTTTGACAGCGTAACAAAAGCAAAAATCATGTGGCTGTTTTAAATAACGGAGCAGGTCGCTTCTTCTGATGGAGAGGATAATAGCAGCGAAATGATATACAACACTGATATTGTCGTGCAAATATGATGCTTCTATGTCACATCTAGCAGCAATTAATGAACTATATGTCCGCGAATGCTCAAACAATCACCAAGAAACAAGTTTTATTATGACCGTTTTTTCATTCACAGCTGCCTAGATATCAACTGAAATACAAAATTATAATAAGATTATGCGATAATGTGGTACATTATCCCTGAGTAAGAAGGCATATAATAACCTATTTGATTGTGCTTACTATATGCGTTGAAAAACGCGACTGCAGGACCACGCTAAAAAATTTTATGGATAATTTACGCTAGTGAAATATTTTGCTATATGTATTGGTGTTATAAAATTATAAGCAAATGTATATTAAAGTATAACATGACTTTCATGAAAATTTGATGTTAATTTTTCCTGAAGTGAGGTTAATGTATTAAACTTAATGCTACAAATGCATGCATAATTTAACCACCTCTGAGTAGATGATATCATGATTCGGTCATACGGTAGTAATTTTGCCTTAATGGTCCCCAAAATACGTTAGGATTTTCTTATGACAGTACACACATATGAATTGGCTGTAAATGAAATGACGTTCCAATTGGCATGACGGTGCACACAATACATGTTTATGAGGTGAACTAGTAAAGTAAAATGGCCACTGCCCTAAATGATATTTTTCAACCTACACTATGTTTTGATTATTCCCTTCAAACAATTCCGTGGATTCGTAAATGAATGCTCATATTTCCGTACTACACATGCATGCAATTTTGGTAGAATTTTCTCAAGATAATAAGTAGGTATTCCTCGAATTGTTTGGTAATCCCAGGAGTACATAACGGATCCCTTTAATGCGCTTAAGGAAAAGGCCATTTTTTATGTAAAACGGTTGCTATCATCGCGCTATGTTTTTTAGATGTTCAGGGTATTTTGCGCTTATATGAAACGGCATAAAACAATATTTGCCTACTCTGACTCAAGAAACCAAGAAAAACTTGCAGTATCTCTTTGGAAAAACTTTGATTACGTGTTCTTACCAAAGTTCGTCTCTCCGTTTTTAAATTAGGTTTCAGCACAATAGTTAATTATCAGCAGATTTGTGCATTACAGTTGGGGACTGTCTTGAAGACATGAGCAATATCAAAAAGTTGTGATGAAGAAGCAGAATTCGTCTGTGAAGAATCCCTCCTAGTTTTAATCCCAGCGTTACCAAGCATAATTATAATATTCAGTATAAACAAAGGATGTTAAAAGAAAAAGGAAACTGGCGTCATATATTATATAAAATCTGACACCAAAGTACACCTTCTATTCCCTTTTACCTTCCGCGTGTACAGAAATATCAACCGGTGCATAAATTTCATCGTCGCTCAAAGTACTAAACGTAGTGGTAATATGTTTGATAATACGTATGATAGTGGTAGCATTCCTTAGCAAATTCATCTGTAGATGAAGCTAGGACACATTAGAAAAGAAAAACAACGTAAGGTTTGAACTTTTCTAAAGTTCAAGTAGAAATATAATCATGTTAACAATAAGGCAATGCATTTGTTGTTAAAAATCACCATTAACTGTAACTGATATTGTACATATTGTTGGTCGTCATACATCTCTGAGTTAAATTGGTGTGTCAAGCCTGGTTACAAATAAGCATTGGCCACCTGCTTTAAAATATAACGGATAAAACATTGAAATCCGGTGTACCATTTCCCATCTTCCTCTCTTTCAACAAAACCTGAAACAATTATGAAAAATCTCTTGATGGGTAAGGTCAATTGACAAGATACGTCCTTTCTAGACTTAAAAATATATAATTGGAAAATCGAACGCATCGACGCCACCCATATTTTTAAACGTATGCGCATATTGGCATATATACCTTGTTAAACATTTTGTATTAACTCCATCGACATAAATTAACCATCTCCTAAATGTCTTTAAAGTTCCTGAAATAGTAAGAGCCACTTGTGCATGCACCTGATCCTTCTGTTGATTATTTACAGACAAACAACCCAGACAATTTTGTGAATACATAATTTTTAGGATTTAGCTCACGTCACGTTGAAAATTACAATCTACAACATTAGATACTAATGATCCAGGTCGACTAGTCAATAAATGTTTTTATTTCTTATTTCCTCAGCACATTCCATAGCGGCATACTTCTTATGCCAGTATAAGTTTATTTATATTACCCGGAATTTTATCAACGTTTTCAGATCTGCAAAGTGATCGCTCGGTTTGCAATTTTCTTTAAACATTCAGGATTTGGAAACCAAATATTCATTTTACTTCATTTAGCAAATGATAAGTAAAACACATTTACAGCACGCGATTAACAGCAGAGCAACATAAATCAGTTCAAGTCTATCCATAAGCACCCTGAACGCTCAAGAAGGCAAAAACCATGGGTAATTGTGAACTTAATTTACCTCACTCCATTCACGAAGCTGATATAGTTAATTTGGCATCGAGTGGTGTCACGTATAACCCGTCGACCGATCAAGCGAAAATAACGTATATTTGCGTTTTCAGAGCTCGCTTCTGCCGTCGTCAGATCCACACCCGTCTCACATGGACTCGCAGCCGTTACACAAACACTTACATTAAGTGCATAGATTTCATGGATATATATTAGTCAAAATTCTTCCATACATAATAATTTCTAATCTTCTGAACTTATAAGTAGTTGCCGTTTATGCAATACTAATACAATGATAGGTTTTCCTGCAGTTTACAAATATCGAAGTACAGGGCACATCCAGACTTTCCACATTTGTCAAAGTGTGTTACTGTAACTGGGTTCCACTTAATTATTATGAAATATTTTGCTGACATTCCATCATTGACTACCATCTTTGATTTGTAAGTACACATAAATACTTGCGGATGATTTCTAGAAAATATGAAAGCGTTATGCTGTTGGTGGCTTGATATTGCCAAACTCATTTTTGTTTGAGGTGGAATCGTTGGTTCTCACTGTGGACAGTCTGGTAGCTAAGCGCACATGGTCGGCTTTGTAGCTCCTTTACTAGTCTCATTTCATCCAAATGATGCTAATGGGATGGCAGTACATTTTGTCCCCTAAATAAGTGTCTTAAACGGGTCGTATGTGGAGGACATGCCCAAAGCATTACTTTCTCATTAGATAACATATGTCACCAATCAGCTAATCCTGGTATGGTAACATTTGATTCTGTGTGCTGATTTCAGCTGAGAGTTTGTTTATTTGATAGTCCACGTACAACTGCAGTAAAGTCAAATTAAGTGTAGGAACTCAGATCTCGATGAGAATCTCATGTAGATGCTTCAATTTTACTAATGAGCGGTGATAGATGTAAAATAGTCAAAGAATTGTGTTTTTCAGGGAAAGCCGGTGGTTTGATATAATTTTAGGTATAATGCGATGTTGATTTGTGAGGACAACTTAAGTTGTTGAGATTTGTCAGCTCAAAAACAAAGGTGCATATCTTCAATGTTTTACAATTAATGAGTGCAAGAAAAACGTTTCCCAACAAATTAATTCCACATGCCAAGCAAATAATCAGATGACACCATTATAACTAACTCGCAGTATCGACTTTAGCATTTTACTAGTTTTTAACAGAATGCCTGTTTGCTTCTAGGATTTCGCTGCGTGTGTTTCATCGGTGAATTTCTATTCGCTTGGGTAATACATGCTCTTGTATAGAAGTCTGATATACGGTTAGAAGCCACATAGTCTAGCGTTTGATAGTGCTAGAAACCGCGGTAACTTTGTAAACAAATTTGTGAAGCACTTCTATCATCCCTTATATAATGTTGCCTTGATATAAACATCGACAAATATTGAGGTGAGTCAAAAGTAAAGTCCATAAATGGATATGTATTTTCTTATTTTAAGACCAATTTTACAATACGCTTTGGTGTACGAATCTGGATACGGAATTTGCAAACTAGCTCGTTTTAAGTATAGTTGAATGATATTTATTTTCCTTTGCATTATTACCTTGTAAATTTCCATGATAACAAACTTGATGTAACATAATGTTGAAAGGTGAGACTAATGTTATGCCAATAAGAACATTATATATTTGATGCACATAATTTTGTTTGGATAAAACATAATTGCATATTTTGATACTTTTATTTAGCAGCTCCATTTTAAGGTATTTGCTGGGATCTTACATATTAATTTAAAACCTGTCTTGTGCACTACACAGCTATAGTTAAGTTTAGTTTAGCCATTAAATTTTAATCTCTTTAGGGCATTGAATGCAACCTAGATAAAACGACAAATTTTCAAACTTTTCTTGTGCTAATTGAAACTTGGTGCAAAATCAGCGGAAACAGCACTTGCTGCCGTAATCATTTACAAGCCTACTACACAAAGGTGGTTTCATAAATTTTGAAAAGCATACGTGCGGCTTGACGTCTAAGATTAGTCTGGACAGCAATTGTACGGGAACAAAATAAATAAGAGAAAACATTTAAAGCATATTTGCGCAAAACTATTTAACATCATGCTGCTAGCTTAGCATTATCGCATGCGATGTTTTTAAAATATTTAGGAGCGACTGTAAGCATGACGTAGCTTGATATGTAGGTCACACATGCATTGAATGAAAATTTGAAGAAAACGTTGTTTTATTGTTTCGTCCGCCCTTCTTTTGAGCAATCAAAGCGACCCGTTAACGCGACAGCATTGTCTTTTTATGATACTATTGCATCCACGATAATCAACGACTAACCATCAATAACTGAACCACGATCAAGTTTGCGAACATTTCTTAAATCCGAACTTGTAGCCAAAAACGTTTTTGATGACTTTGTATTCGAGTGTGGGTAGTGTGCTCCATCCAGGCTTTCTGAATATAATGAAAACAATTAAAGCGGCAAATTACTGTCCACAATTTGTCGAAATGTTCTGAAAACGTAAGCACAGCTTCCCGGCACTATCTGAATTTTAGAAATAATTCCTCTTTTTAGAAGCTCCCTCGGTAGCCATTCCCGGAGAAAACCCAGCGGAAGCCACCTGAGCTGGGCTACGCATCTTAACTTTATTCACTATACACCACTTACCACTGGATTACATAGTAACATATTTTTAAACACCTGGATAACATCCAACGAGAGAAACGTTTTAAGACCTTCGAATATGATAAAAAATACTACGAGTTTATCGCCATTGAAACTGTGAGATTTTATTCATCCGGAAGACATTAACAGGTATGCCCTTGGTCTAAATTTGTCAATTCGCTTGGATTTTATTTAGAGCAGATATTTTACTTCTGGTCCGACATGCATAATTATAGATGAAGTCTAAAAGCCATATAACTTTATTCGTCGCCTAATATTTAAGGAACAAAATTGCACACTGCTCCAATTTTAAATTGTCATTGATATTTCCCTTCCCAAATCGCAAAAGACTTTTGTTGGTTTTATATGCATTAAGCAAATTGGTTGCGATGCAAGAAATAAAACGGAACAAACCCTTGTTTTGTTTAATTTAAAGTACGGTATTTCCCTTCTTGTTATTTAAATTGTCAGCAGTTTGTCTTGCAAAACCTGGAGACGCTTAAAGCCATTTAAATCATTTTGGGAGCTTTGGATGACAATGCGTTGAATAGTTCATTTTGAAATTAATGTGTAGGCTTTTTATGCCTGGCTTTTTAGTCAACGAAGTGTGTATATATATATATATTTCTATTCTAAAAATAACTAACTGAAATTGCGTACATCAATATAAGAGTAGAAGTGCTTGCTGACGAATTAAACTTACAATTTCATAAAGCTTGCATATCTAGACACATTGTTTGATGACCCTAAACGATGATAAATCACTCGCCATATTTGAATAACGGCGCTAAGTGAACATAGTAAAACGGCAAACAATATACAAAGTACAGCACATTAATGTGCATAGTGTGTCTGTGGATTTTTCTGCCATGCTACAAAACTGTCCCATTATTGTGATGACACGCAGATAGCTAGGTGCTCTCAAATGTACGCCGCCGAAGAGCTCACTGTTATTTATTTTAGCTACATTTCCAGCTTACATCCCCTGATATACCGTCCAACATAGGCTTAAGCAAACGAAGGCATGTAACGGAGAACGTCGACAATAAATGCACGTTGTTTACAAAAACAATGGAAATAAAAGATTCCGTAAGTTTCAAAACCCGTTTATTTGACCTCATTGAAAATGAAAATTAATTAACTGGCTCGTGTTAGTCTATTAAACGTAGCAAAGCCAGTGTCTGCATAACTGTGAAAATTACCACAGTCTATACGTTTCCAATAAGAAATCCGTACATACATTTAAAATCAAACAGTACATTTTTGATAACATGTTTAAATGTTGTATTGTTTGGAGGAGTCGCAAACCCATATACATCTCGTAACGCACATGTGGTGGCCATTCGTACAGCTTCAGCAGTCTCTACGGAAGGCTGTTATACATAGAGGATACTGTGTTGCATCAGTGGTGTCTCCCAAACCACAGTATAATGTAAAATAATCCCCCACAAAAATTGTTTTTTTGTGCCACAAACAATCTGTAAATGCAAAATACAAGATTTAATATTGTCATATTCATTTGAGAACATACCAGCCAATAGGCTAAACTTATTTTGGTGAAAACAGCAAATAGGCTGCAAATAAATTGTTTGTTGCCTTCGTCAGTGATTTTATTAGCTGGATACGCTAGATGCAAACCAGGATGCTAATTAATTATTCAAAAAGCTCTAAGGTCTCTGGGTGAAACGTAAAGTACAAGAGACAAATATTTTGTTTGTTTTAATGAAAATGTATAAATTAGTTTACGAAATTATGGACTTGACAGCCCGCAGCTACTGTCGCTAGGTTTTAGCGGCCCGACTTATTGAAATGCCGTTCACGTAAAAAGTAAGTAGTCTACGGTGTCAGCACACACATACAATTATAAATTAAGTTAATTTATGTGTATTCAATAGGCGTTTTCTTGCATATTTATTAAGGATGAACATAATTATTGTATGAGATATTTAGAGATACTGTCATGGCTAATTCTCGGTGGATTTGCTAATAGTTCGCTAGCTTTTAAAAATGTAACTGCAGCTCATGTTTTGCAAATTACAACTCAAATTTTGTAGATTGTCTTCGTCGATAACTGAGGCAGTCAAACGCTGGAACTATATGTGATCTTATGGTTAAATGTGCTGTGGAAGCACACCTGTTGTACATCGGTAAATATCACAAAATTTTGAAGGGAAAATAAGTTACGAATCCTTATTGGAACAGTTGCAAATCACATGTGAAATACCATAATGTTCCATTGTCTACAGTTGTTATACGGGACATACGAATTATTAGACGTCAAAGAAGGCTAAGCTTCAAAGCTAACTCCTTAGCTTACAAATACTAAATGAACCCGTCGTTTGCAGTGCAGGCCGAAGTCAAGTTTAAATTTATTTGGTAAATGCCCACAGCATTCCGCGGTGGCAGCATTAAGCATCTCGGGTGATTTGGTTCCGCACTATATTAGCCAGTATTGATGGTGGATGTTAGAGTGCTCATTGGAAAAGCTACAATGTTAATAAGACTTAGGTGTACAGTTTTGATCTAGAATCGAAGCAACCACCGGCTTAGTAGAAGGCCGTTAGTGATGCGCCGCCTAAGAACTTATGCCGTGAATGTAATATGATCAAGCAGATGGTGGGTGTGTTCGTGGCCCGGATAGGTAATATTGACCCCGTATTCACGTACGACGACGCACTTTTACACGACGTTGATACGACATCAGGTCTACGCCACAATTTCTGAAAACTGTAGGCTGGTCTCACCCAAGGTCTAGAGAGCAAGACAACTCACAGGGAAATAAAAACGCACTTGCACTCAGGTCCCTTGTCATCATAGGTTTTCTGGCTACTGAGTGCATTTAGAAGTTTGTTCAACAGTCATACAATCTAGATGTTGCTAAATGGGACTTTTACGTATTCCTATAAGTCAAGCGTATGATGCTTAGGAACTGTTACGATTACCAGCAACTTTAGTAGAGAAATGCATTGATCTAATTTAATGGTTACCCGGATCGGCCTATTGTAGCTACTTCTCAAAATGTTAAGGATGCATGGAACTGTGAATGATTAATTATGTTGGGTAATTTGAGATATTTAAAAGCTTATTTTGTTTACGTAATGGAATATTTATTGCACAGAACTCTATTGCTCTACATTTATAATTTCATTATGTCCAGTTAGTAATGTCATACATATAATGCAATAAGCGTTCACTAAAGCAAATTTCGGACTTTCGCAGAATATGTTTAAATGATTATCATAGGTTGCTGTCTATCTGTCAGTGGTATGGAAGAGTTCAGAAAGTCTGTGCAGGTAGGACGCACTGAAGATGAAGAAAAATATGCAGTTGAGTAATCTTTACCGCAAACCGAAATTATTGAAATGTAGAACTCCGAATACAGGAAGAGGTATTTAATAAGGACAAGGGTTGTTATTTGGCCGTTTCCCCTTACCCACAAAACGTCGTTCTTTGTACTATCTACTGCAAACGTATCCATCTTATTTTAAACCTTTTGTCGCATTCCTTAACTGGGCAATTTTACGTTGGCTAAGTTCGCACAACATGCTGAATTTTGGTAAAAACCAAAACACTTTGCAAAAGTTACTGTTTGCTGATGTTTCCTCTTCTTACGAGCTATTAACAAACGTTATAACAAATCTTTGCCTCTTAATGTGGAAGAACTATCGTATACTTCGTCCAATCAATTTGCGGTGTGTACATATATGAACAATTTATCCATCTTAAGTAAAAATCGTAACGTTTTTCCTTTAGTGATGGTTCCCATTTCACATTTATGGTAGGATGTGTAAAACGATAAAACGGCATCCACCTGCGTGATTAAAGCTTTTATTGGCTTGACTTGACTTGAATGAGACAATTCAATTATTGACATACAGTTTAGGAAGATTGTTTACTACCTAAAATAGTTTATCTGATAACTAAGTTATCCGGCACTGTCACTAATCGCATAGTACCTAAGCTTCGGTGTTTAACTTACCACTCTGTAGGACTGTCTCGTGCCTTAGATGCAGCGTCGCGTGGTCAGTATTGCCTTGATTCCCACATCGTATACGTAATGTTGCAGACGAACGGTGTTAACTTAATCCAATTAATTTAGTTGGTCCGTGAAAGTTGCCAATGGCGCGCAGATTTATGTGGGGAAACAATATGTTAATTTTATTCCGCAAATTGTTCCATTAAATTCGTAAAAATATATATTTCTTTTTTAATAAGCTAGCCTACGGACCTCGGATATGCAATCTTTGCTTTGATCAAGCAGTTATTGAAAGTTAGCTCCCAAAAAGCATAATTGCTCCAGAGATTGAAGTCAAAGAATTATCAGCCATTTGAAATGATCGTCCATCTCGTGGTGGCCGTTTTTACTCTATAATATCGAGATTACTTGAAAGGCAAGGGCCTTGAAGAAAATTCCTTAATTTTTCTCCACGCATTATTTCTCCGACTGCAGCTAACTGATCTAGATGTTGGTTAACAAAAAGGATTTCTGTTTGCCTTTTAGCATTTATCTATAGGTGTCCGAACTCATCAGCAGACAGCGAGAACATTCTGCTAAACGCCTACCGCTATGCTGTTTCACAAAAGTACTCGCACTATCTTATGATGAGTGACTTAAATGTTCTTTCAATATCATCAATATCCCATAACGGGTCATAATTTAAATTTCAGCTTCTTGAATTTATGGATATATCATTTTTTATAACCATGTGCATCGACCAACTAGACATCGTAGTTCAAACAAGCCATTAATCATGGACTTACTCCTGACTAATGAAGAGTTGATGGTTGAGTCAGTAGCATGAGATCATTCACTGCGCGGTAGCGACCATTCAGTCATAACATTTGATTTTGTGATTTATGCAGTATTATTGATGATTAAGAAGCGAAACCGTAAACAATTACGAACTATTTTAAGCTGCATAACTAAGCACCAACCGTTGGCGGGGACCTACAGAAGCACAATCCAGCAAATGACGAATGAAATGAACTGGAAGATATAAGTATGTGTCATACAATTAACGTCGAAGCTTGTAACATTACGAGCATCGCTCCGGAACAATACGCGGATTCGAAGCAGAATACGTAACTTGATTAACAGAATAGATGACATTTTGGTAACGTTTGAAAAGCGTATGTGATATCTTATGGCAGAGTTACAATGCATTCATATACTAATTCACAACGTTCATTAGAGTCGCTAAGCAAGAATGGCAGGTAACAATGTTCCTGAAAGTTACCAGTAACACAAACTGCTATAAATATTTGGATACGGCAAAATAAAGTTTCTTCGTTCTATACAACTTAGACGTGTTAACTGTTCATTATTGAGATTGCGACTTTGAAAGGATATTCTCGAATTTTACATGATTACCGCGGGTGTTAATTTGGCGGCATTAAGAGAAAGTGACCCTAGTATGTTATTTGGTTAGTCATAATTTGGTCACTTCGAACTCTGTGGTAAGATAGTTAGTAAAGTTTGCGCTTTTCCAAAAGTCGATTCTATAGAAGATCTCGTAGAATGGATACGATTCTAGTTGGGATATGATGTATTTTATTATATTTATTTTCTAAATGAGTTATCGAATATGAAGCTATGGCGTTGCTTCCAAGGATTTAACTGATAAGCGACTTGAATAGGCGAGGGATAGGTTCTTCTGACCATCATGAATAAGTTACTAAATGTGATATATTCTTGATTACTATAACATTGAATTTTCCCCAATAATGATCTGTAAGCAGTACGCAGACCAAACAGCTTTTAATCCCATAAATTAATCAGTTGCTTGGGCTTGGCGATTTTGTCACTTGTTTTGCTTCTATTCTGTACTCTGCACAGCAGTTACGCGCAACTTAGTGGATAGAGATCTACACTATATCACATTTAATAACTTATTCGCGATGGCTATTGCTGTCTCTCGCAACTCAATGTTTTTATCCACGGACTGACAGAATACGTATTGTGCTTTCGAGCCCTAGCAGTTTCCGATGGATTGCACAGTGTATTAATAATTGATAATAAATCAAATCTCATGGTGGATGTGAATAAATTTCCACACTACATAAAAAGCGTTTAAACGGCCATTCAACTGAATGCTCGGATTCTACCAGCATATTTACGAACATCCTAGGTTTGCGTTTTGCGTGCTTCGGGTGTTTAAAAGTAGTGTGCAAATAAGCAGATCGCGGAGAAGTAACGCAAATCAGTTTGCAAAGAGGTCTTTGATGATTTCGTTAGCTTCCCCTTGTTGCACATTTTTCACGAGAATCGCAAACCCTAATGCTGATTTCAAGTTAACATGTTGTAATTACTCTGTTTAACTTACCTAATGTATGTTAAACCAGTCACCTACAACATCACTTAAATTGCAAGATTTTATTACGAAGCCGCATTTAATTTTCAGATTAGAGTTCGGTGACTTTTTGAACTACACTGTTAAAAGCAGCAAGTGGATGATGAGCACAGTTAAAAAAGCGATTTCGCATATGCTGGACACTGGGTCATTTCGAATTGCAATACTGAATCGCACACCTTTCCCGCAAGGTACATTGATGTTGAATGCTTACATATTTTAGCGGGTTGTTAATTTTACTGTTGTGTATTATGTCTTAAGATGCCATTTAATTTTGAGCACCGGTGTCTTGGAAATTTAACTTGCATCTGGTTGGAACACCGGGTAAGCAACGAGCTTGTTCGTCGCCATGTTTACGGAACAGGAAAAGGAAATTTACCGCTCAGCACCGTTATTTCACGCACCAGGCTCCGATGGCTCTGCCACATTTTACGGCTGCCAGCCTACCGACTGCTGCAACATGAGGTTTTGCGCGCCGGTGGTGTGGATGGAAAAAAAGAGCAGGTGAACAAGCGATCACTTGGTCAAGATGAATGAAGGCCCATTACTTCGAAGCTGACCTCAATTGGAGCGTTTCGGCTCCCTGGTTGGGGTGAGAAGGAAGATGAACACTTTTGAGTGTATGCACTTGCTGACATGGCTAAGAGCCGACCTCAGTGGCGTTAGGGATATGTGCTTCTTTGCCTACCCCACCCCTCATAGTCTCTCCCCCCAACCTCGATCACTATTTGCAAGGTAATTATTTTTCCTGCTGCGTAGTAACCGGCAGGTAGTTTACCGGAACGATACCCATCCGTTACCGGTAGCTCAGCTGGCTTGCATCTATTGCATTTTATTCTCTTATTTATTTTAGGCAATGCGGCACAGTAGCTGAGGTGCTTCCCACATCTAGCAAACGTGTAAGGTGTGTGTGTTTACTGTTTGTATGCTAAATACCATTAAGCAGAGCGCATAAAACCCACATTTACCGTATTTTGCGGAATTTATGCCTGTCCATGGTTAAACAGATATTAAAATTTGCAGTATCAAATTTGTCTAATCGCGCAACCCAATATTGTGCCTCCCGTAATAATCAGCATAAAATAAACGAAATTGTTTCTACAGCATTTATCATAAAATGAATTCCGCCGTACGGTCGAACTTTTCTCGGCACTCGCTTTACTCGCTGAGGTCATTACAACAATGCACACACAATTTTATGCGTGCCCTGTTTGAACTAGCTGTACAAGAGCTACTTAGTGCTTTATTCTCTTGTAGCTAAGTTGTGTAAATCATAATCTTACTTCGGTGTTCCATTCTTGTACCACCTTCTTCGATTTCTGATTGTGAAATCACATAATTCTCAAACTTTTAGATGCTAATTCTTCTATTCTTATTTGATAGCAGCTGAAGACCTTCAAACAAATTGTTACCATCCCTACTGATGGCTACATATCAAAGTTACAAGCAATTTTGCATGGTTCACCCGCTAAAACTTGTGTACGAGACACTGAGGGTAGCTTGCCATTGCCCGGCGTTCAACGTCGTGCATCGCATCTTCGTGTGCTTTTGTGTACACAGCTTAAGTCTGCTATCGGCGAGAGACCGCAAGAGTTCGGTGGCATCGAGAGACCCCCTTGTATCGGTGGGCTGACTAGGACTCGGACTCAATGAATCCAGTGTCATGGATTTGATTAACCATCATAGATTCACGCGCGTTTCTGAGCGCTACTTACCTAGACGCGGTACACAAAGCCGCCGGTGAAACGTGTAGCAAAGAAGTCAAAATATGGCTTTCTTGTAGAAATTACTAAAGCAATTTCTATGTGAAATACAGGAATATCAAAGTAAGCGTGTGCACACTGATAAGCAGCAAGTGTGACTCAATTTTATTTGTGCAAACTTTACTACTGTCGCAATTATTAAAATAATAAATGCAATGTCGAGATGTATGAAAAGCTTGCAGTCGTAGTTAGGTATTTGCTGGGTAAAATGGAGTTACATTAGGAACAATCTTGACAGTAATTATAAAACTGTCCACTCAAATGAACTCCACTGCAAGCCAACATAACAACTCAGAATACTACCCTTATAATGTTGCTCCTGTAAACACTAATAATAGTGCAAATCGCACAAACGCTTCCGAATAATAACCGCCAGCTCACTTACAACCATTTTTTGTAAACCCAAGTCTGTTCAGATTAATTAGCCTTAACCCAGGAAACATGCAATTACCAGTGGCAGCTAGGATTTTTGCATCAAACTTAACTCCTAAATCAGACGCTGCAGTTTCTGTAACCGCTCAAAACAATGTGAGAAGTCGTTACAGCCTAGGAACCAAGAGTTTGGCATGCTGTAGAGGATAATCAGGCGGTTTGATCCTCTGTGTTTCGCATTTGCCTAATATATATTTGCGAGGCTAAATGGAGATAGAGGCGGAGATGTACATTTAATTCCTTGATGGATTTGGCATGTGCCACTTTTGGGAGTACGTAAAGCTTTGTTTATAACCTGACCTCACTCTGGAGACATAAACGTTCTTCTGTTAATAGTCGGCTTATATTCCGTAATACATACTTGCTACGTTGCACTGTACTGCATTGCATGTAGAGTTTGTGGCACTTACTCAAAAGCCTATACACTGGAGGTTGGGTTGTATTCAGTGTTCGATATTTGCATTTGGAGGTAATTCGACGATAATGACTAATAATTCCACGGCATCAACCCTAATCAAATGAAAGTCAAATCAAATGCTTTTCAGTGTAGCTAGACGCCAAGCTTCACTTTCCACCAGTCCTAAATAGCACTTCAAACTCTTGCAAATCAGCAGTTGGTACAAGTTTGCGAGACCTTTTTTGGAGGTTTACCAATTTGCAGATCCATCGGTACATTGCGGCAATTCAGTCCCAGCCTATCATGGCAAGCTTTCCTGTATAAATACAAATGTTCTACATTGGTAGAGATACGGATTACGTCACAGGCCAACGGACAAAGACATCCCGACTAGGAAAACTGTGTGCTAACAGGTAAATTGAGCACTCGTTTCAGAGCAAGCTATGAGAGACGGTTTATTGGATGCACCTTTTCAATGATATGAAACGGTTACTTACCAATGCGATCGGTTCGATTACGAACCCCATGTAAATATGCAACGGTTTTTAATATGCTAAATAATGACTAAACCATAATTGCTCGGATATAAAAGAAACCGTTAGAAATATTTATGATGCAACGCCTAATGCAACAATGTATCTTAGTTTTTCGCAAGCACCAACAACCTCGCTGAATTAATTGTGGGTATTCGATGTATCATTAGTTAAGTTGAAGTTACGCTTTTGCTACATACAGTGGATAAGGTACAAGGTCGAAAATGAACCCATTTAGCTACACACAGTTAATATTCACATGACTTGACTTGACTAATATTCATTCTTTAGCATTTGAATTAGAAAATCATTATAATATGCCTTACTCAACTTACTATCCTAAACGGATTTGAATCTTATACTGCAATATTATGCGTCACATTTTTAGTATTATAATCTTGTTTATCGATATGCAGTTCTCTAAATACTTGAGGAATATGGTGTACAAAATATATTGGTACTATCATTTTTTCTAGATTTAAAATTATTTGTATCTCGTCATATAAGCCTTTTGTCAATTGGGTAAATAAGCACTGCTTTTATGCTGGAATGAGTAGCTTCACTAAATAGGGTTCTTTACAACCTCTATGTGAATTAAATGAATTAATGGATTGGTCTTCACTAAGATCACCTTAAATTAACGCTTCTAATTGCAGTGATATATTATCGTTATTATTCGTAGCAATAATTAGCAGTCCTTCCTACTAAGAGATGAATGATCAGCCTCTGCCAGTTATCCCGGTGTAGTTACCTGCAGGAACATTACTTAGCCAACTCTCTTTAAAATCCTGTTACTAAATCATAGAACGTTATGTATGTGCCGTCAACATTAAATCGTATGCAGAAGCTTGTAGCTAAAGAGCTAACTACTATTGCCAGTGCTTGTACTTCTCTCGTTTCATTTATCTTGGATTGCTTCGGAATGAATAGTTATACGAGAATTATCAATGAAGCACATTTCTAGCTGTAGCGGCATTTTTACAAATCTTTTACCCAAGTTGATAAATGCAAGACATACTAATAGATATAAATATTTATTAATTTGTTAAAAACGTTTAATTGACCGCTTTCATCCATTAAACACTGCTGTTCAAGAAAGCTATACTTTATATTTTAAGCTTCGGAAGTACCAAATATTAACTTCCTAAACTCTTCTTGTAATAATAATATCTTGATAAACCTACTAATTTTACTTGTTGAGCAAATGCGGTTTTTATGTATAAATTCGTCACATGAGGATTATTACCACCATGTTATTTACGTGAACTATATATTCTTTTTTAATAAATGGACTGAGTAGATTATTGCGTAAAATATAATAGCATATTGTACATAAGTGATTTGTATCCGATGTTTGATTATTGATAAATTAATTACTGCTTAAGAAATGTGGTTGTTCAGATACATTTTGCTTACTATGCAATTGATCTTGCAGGAAGAATAAGTACTACATATTTTTGTTTATCTGGTAAATGGTTAATCTTCCTTTAGAACAATTTCCTTTGAGATACCTTGCAGATATTTTTAGTTGTATGTTTATTACGCTGTGTTTGTCGCCTGCGAAATATGGCGACCGTTTGGCCAGCCTTTGTATAGAAGTATTAAACAGTTTCAGCTGTAGGAACGTCGGCATGCTTATTTTTGCTTTGTCCAAAAGTGGCCGGATAATTTATGCATTGTAGGACAGAGTAATTAGCAACCCGAATGGCACTACAGGCAATACATTATGCCAGATCTATTGATCAAGCATAGTATGCTTATGTTAAACAGATTGCTTAGGCATAGAATTTGGCGGAATCTAGAAAACAAATGATGTTGTTTTTTAGCAGTGACGATCAGGCTAGAAATGTCCATATAAATGTCCATATATCATCCGTAGCAATCTATCTTACGAGGTGGCGCAATGTTTAGGTGTTTACCCCAATTTACCATATTTAGCTTGTTTCTGAGGGTCACATCATGCTGTTGATCGATATATTGAATAATATTAAAACCATTAATGGCAGAATAATTCTATTACTGTCGTTTTGCAACTTTGCGTAGGTTGGTGTTGCGTTAGCGCAAAGACCACTTAATTAACCACATGTTTAAAGTTAAAAAGAAGTATTGATTTTCACCATGAACAGAGATTGCAAGCCAGGTGTGTTTACCTATATAAATCACTTTTCAAACCATTAACATACTGATGATGGCAATAGGATTTTATTATTATTTATTTCCGGAATGTGCAAGCTGCGGAATGCAGCCTAAACGTCGCCGAGAAGCTTTGTATACTGCAACCCACGTGCCTATCATCAGTTAGATTTTCACAAATCGGTGCTATTGAACAATTAATTTAACGCGTCTATTTCAGTAGTATAGCAAATTTGTCTGCTGAAACGCCGAAAGAGAATCCAAAAAGTAATATAGCTAATGCAACAGCACTTTACTAAGTTGTTCCTACTACGAAAGGCCAATATTTGAGCATTGGTGAGTACAGACATGGTTCATAATGGTTGCTTTGGTAGCAACTTAACCCAGCTGCTTTGTACTAACATTAATAAATAGTAGCATACCAAAAAATAAAAGCTCCTCTGCATTCTTTGGCAAAATGTTGCCAAAATAAAT
Source organism: Dicrocoelium dendriticum (assembly GCA_944474145.2). Lineage (NCBI taxonomy): Eukaryota > Metazoa > Platyhelminthes > Trematoda > Plagiorchiida > Dicrocoeliidae > Dicrocoelium > Dicrocoelium dendriticum. Next base: position 240,828,037 of record OX104063.1, on the reverse strand, counting down.
TTGGTAATATATATGTTAAACATCGGAACAAAGCAGTGGAAGAACCATTTCCTAGCCACACTTTCATTTTATTAAACAGTTCTAAATGTAGTGTGTGATACCATATTTGCTTAACGTTTTACATTTAACTTGTAATGTAGAGTATTTCAATTAAACCTTGAAACAAGTTACAAGATTAATTATATTTCCATACAAGTTTATACTCATTCGTTCTAAGATTAAACCCATTATTAATATTAATTGTTATAATGCCAAAATCTTTTTGCGTACATCAGCGTTTAATCAAAATAAAATACATATTTGCTAAAAGAGAACAATTGGGTTAATATGCCGGTACACAATCTAGTTTTACTCCTCCTAGAAATCGGTTTCGACATGTGATACTCTGATACTGATTGGCCTGCTTTCATAGCCTTTGAGGCGTGCCTTATGAATGAATAATTTTTATAATATTTGCTTTATCTCGATCTTTGTGTAAAATATTTTATTAAACTAGCCATCCAATTGAGTGGATTCGAAGCATTTATCCAATTTTGAGGGGAAAATTTCACTTGGCATTGGTACATTTGCGTTATTAAATAGGATTTGTGGAAACCCATTGGGAAGGATTTGTTTTGGTAGCTGCAGAAATCACGTGCGTTTGGTCGATATACGATATGTGCCCTAACTCTCTTTGGGATTTGTCAACAGTATCTGATAGACTAGCGGTTTATTTGCATTATAAAGTAGTTTTAAAAGCACAGGTTTGTAGGGTTATTCGTTAGTGTAATAAAACGCACAAAACATCTCGAAGTCATAAATACTAACATACCAAAAATACCGACTCTAAACTGATGTAACAAATCAACAGCTATGGCTGAGAAAATGGAATATATTTTCTACTATCGGACATGCGAAATGCAAATACTCAAGCATAGGAATTGAAAACGTGGAAGTGCGTGGGTAATAAAAACAGTAGATCAAAATACGTAAAACAATTTTTTCTCATAGAAGTTTATTTGGACGGTACCTTTCCGTCACTATATCGCTTTATAAACTGTGGATTCTGGCAAGCACACCATGTTTACTTATTATGATTTGGTCAGCTGAAAATGGCCTCTAGCTTTGACACGCTTACTTGAACAGCTTTTGACTTGTTTTCAGCAGGCTGACTTGTTGCGTTATATTGATTAAGTTTTGCATTACCTTGAATTTTATTGCATTCACACAAACCGGAGAAGAAGTGTCAGTAACTCTTTCTTTTCCAATGAGGTGTTGGGTTAATTTAAACATATATAATATAACATTACCTATCATTCATCAGAAATCCGGTATTATTGGCAAAAACGTCGGCAAAACGGAAGTTTTTATTGAGCTGGAATGAAAGGGGTAGTAAAAGCTAAAAATGCAAAAATCATTTTTATATTCTCGTTAACAACAGCTACTTGTTGTAGCTTTATTCCAATCCTTGACACTGAATCCATAGCTTAGACTAAGATATAAGCAGCAATAAAAGAATGATGTTACGCTCTACATCTTGTAGCTCAATATTAAACGGAACAGCAGATGTGGCGTGAATAAGCACAACAATATTTGAATGAAGAGGTCACTCTCCAAACAGTTGCAGATAGCAGAAATGTTTACTTTGAATAGGTAAAATAAATCGAATTGGCGGGTAAGCTGGCCTCTTCTCAGCAGGAGCATGTTTTTGCCTTTTGCCGTTTTGTGTCACACTCGGCGCGTTCGCGATTTCCTAGACTTCCCAGTCAGGCTGGATTTAGTCCAAAAATGTATTCCTTATCGATCAGAGCGGAAGCAGGAATGACCCACTCGCATAAACTGGTCCCACTAGCTTTGTGACGTGTCTCAACGTGCTAGGGATCCGATACCATCAATAAGCCAACATAGCGCGCAGTAGACATATGTGCAGCTAGTCGAGTTCTCAGATTTTGCTCAAAAACACATCGATTAGCCTACGAGCGACGAAATGGTCCGGGATGACCAAAGAAACTTGTGAAACTTAAGCAGCGGAATTAAAAAAACGACGAACGCGGAATTAAACGGGTTACAAACACTGCTTTGCAAATCTATTCAGTCGGTCTGGTTGAATCTTGGACACCGGTAACGAAAATAAACATTAATAATTGTAATATCCATAACTAATTTGCGGTATTTAAAGGAGAAATCCAACACTCCATTTAGTTTCATTCATTGAATAGATAAAAGATTAATTAAGTTTATTTCTGGGGTAAGATGGAGATTATTTGTAACTATCAAAGTAATACTTACGCGCTGCGTCATCCAGCAGACGTATAATATGGCTACATTAGGTGCACAATTATCTGTTTCGGCTATTGTTTTGCCTGTTTGAAAAGAGCTAATGTAAGACATTTATGGTACTCCAGATAGCTTTGACTATTTTGGGTTATTTCAAATAGTGACCTTTTAGTTTGGTGTTACGCTTAAGTGCAGTAAATCATGGCACTCATTACTTTGAGAATACAAAATTATGTATGAAATCATGAAGTCGCCTTTTTATCAACTACACTGCATGCCAAATATTCCCAAACGATTTAACCTTAATTTATACAATAGATGGAATATTACAAATACGTATTTGAAAATTGGCGCATTCCCATGACGTGATCATCAGCCTGACGTTGAGGTTGCTCTAGTGTAGTAAAGTCATGCTTCAGCCATGACTGCATGACTTGTATTGCGTATTCCACATGGAGGCTGACATATACATTCATAATTTGAATGAAAATTGAGGTGTCTATTTGTCCGAACGCCTATCTCAGAAAGCCGAATTGTTGGTTACGAGTTTTCGATGCCTTTCAGGATTTATTCGAACAATCTTAGTTATCTTGAACTCGCACGCCGATGGCGCGTTCAACGGATGATTACTGCTGTATTTGATTCCTTAGCTTTTTGGTATAGGTAATCTGGTGCCGTGTGGAAATTACCCGATAGTTGTTTATCTGAATTGAAGCATAGTTTGGGGTTGACCACTGATGTTCCATTATCAAGTCACATATAATTAAAGTCTGATTGCACCCGCCTAAATCATGAGTCAAATCACGAAATAACAGAAACGTTAACTCGGTATATGTTCAAGATCACTAATACATAACAACCACAATCGTGGCCCTAGTACGGAGTCCTTCAGCACATTATACTCAGCCGGAATATAATTGATATGGTGCACCGGACTCAGATGGCTACATGTCGCTAAAGGAGAACGCTGGCTTTCCAAAGAAAACCTTATTCACCGACCTCGTTACATTAGAGGGCTGTAAAGAGTATATGTTTATCTAATTGATAGTATGCCTTCCACAACTGTAAGTAGACCACACTAACGGAATTTCCAGCGTCAGCTGATTCTGCCCAACTACTCCGTGCAACTGATAACTTACCTGCGCACAAACGCTGTCGAAGAATGCCGCGTTTATTGGGAGTAACACTGTTTCCGGTCTAAAGATAACGCACCAGAGTATCTGCAATGATAAATGCTACGTCATTCGATGGTGAAGCGAGAAAAGCTAATGGCCGGTATTTGGATGTCTCAATCCTGTGTCTACCAATTTTAGTCGTAGATTTTGTTCAAATTTTTCATAACGCAAGCATCTGATTTTGTTCTAAGCGGCACTGAAAGGACTGGGACAATGTATCTTTCAGCTGTCTTAATGCTGTTTGCAGTGCCGCTTGGCAGATTGTACTATCTCCCGGAGGACTGCGTTTATGCAGATACGTCAACTTCTGCAATGAAGCTTTTGCAATACAGGAGATATGAGGAGTCCAGTTAGCGGGAAAAGAAAAATGGTAGGACGACCAGAAATGCAGGAGCATAATGCGTCCGCAACGCTTATGCTTTCTTCAATATTCGTTATTGTTGAACCGCACCCTGCCACAACTTCGTAGTACAATGAGTTATAGTTCAAGCGGTTTGTAGTTAGCACTGAAATATTATGCCAGTTTCCGCTGAATTGCAGCTATGTCAAATATAACTAGTTACGTATGGTGGTTTAGCCTAGCTCAGTAGCCGTGCCAATTATCTGGCGTAGGTGATTATGTTTAAGCTCACCAAGCTTTGTTGTGTACTGTCTTCCCATTTTTATTTCTGCTGCATTCCAAAGATTGTTTGGGCTGAATGCAAACACTTGTCTTTATAGAATGTGTAATCAGGTGATTGCTTACGTTGAATAATTTTAGACAAGCGAATTACGGTTGACACTGCCAGCCGGACGAAGTAATCTTAGCGCGTGATTTCGCTCACAAAAGCAGGGTATTTTTAATCATGTGCCCATAAGAGATAAAGTTGAAACTGATGACCAAATGGTCATTACGATAGAAAGGAAAATTTTAAACCGGTATATCAATCAGTTTTACCTCGTTGGATAATGCAATATTTAGCGAATTTGGTCTATTAACATTTCTGAAACGAGTGGTTATAAAGATGGGAGTGTAAACTAGAACACCGTTTATGCGCATCTGCACATCTGCTGTAAATGGTACTACAATTGTAGTAGGCGTTCCTAAATAATGTACCTCGAAATCGCTTGTGGTATTGATGTGAGTGTGCTTGCCCTTAAGTATGCAACTTAAATATCTCACAAGTTGGCTCTCCACTTCATGTGCAGGTTTCAGTAGGCGGCATGTTTCTCCGCCAGATCATTACAGGCGGCACCATAGAGAATCGACGAACTGTGAGAGTGAGTAATCCACGACATCCCAATATAGATAGATTTGGCAATATCGATTTATCCCTAATTATTTCTCACGCTTGTGCTTTCGTATGCGTGACATAACTGACAGCTTGATATGAGCGTCTGTCTTTCCTGCGGGCAGCCATGTCTCCATGACACCGATGATATCACGTTTCTTACCAACTACATCTAGTAACCAGTCGCACGATTTCACTTCGTGAAGCGTACATTTGACCAATTGGCTGGCCGAAAAAAAGACAAAAGCGGAGGTCGTCTTGGGAGCTCTTTCAAATTCTCAGTTTTGTTTGGAGAAATGCAATAACTTCGTTTTATAACATTTAAAACAATTCGAGCAGGCTAAATATAATTTGACTAAACGAAAGCATTCTGCTGAACTATATTTACCCCTGGTCTGTTTCTTTCGCATTTACTTGCTTTCTGACATTTTGTATGGTGTCGCTAAATTTCACCTTGAGCTAGTTGATATTGTGTATTTACTGACTTTGGTCGGTTGCGCACTAAAGTCACAATAGATTTGATGTTACAGGTGGGGGAATCTATCAAATCATATCGCTGAATAGTTCGGTGTGATGGAAAGGGCATACGCGCTGGTTGACTTGACCACAAGTTTTGACGATTATCTTTGGTTTATAAAGCAATTTCTATGAAAAGCTAAGTGGTTAGGCATATATTACTTCATTCGAAGCACCTGTTGTTAGGTACAATAGAGAACAGCTGATTCTCAGTTGCTTGATTACATCATGAGGACACTTTCGAACTTTTGTATATTACCTAAAATTGCTTGATGGTGCACTATTACTGAGCTGGGTTTTAGTAACCTAATCGGTCATAAACACAGAAGTGAACCATTTATTGAAACAACGAATGTAATCTGGAAGATAATTGTGCTTTTTAGAGCGAAAAACCGTAGTCGCATTAAGGTAGACTCATTTTAGTGTAGCAAAGTTTGGAATAATGTTTCCCAGAAAGGCGTGAGCGTTGATTAAGCAAAATCATATGCGACTTGTCAGGTATGTAGTATGTATTCATGCAAGAAAGTCGACTTTGAAGAACTGAGCGTTTTATAAGCAGCAACAATATTCATCTACAATGTTCGAAACTCGCATTAAGTCAGTTGATGTTGTCATATGACAGTACAAATTCCTAGTCTTTCATTGCAGTTTAATGGTTTTTCACTGGTCAAGCTTTTAGATGAATTACTCTAAACTAGGAAAGACTACAGGCAAACATTTAAACCTAATCTTCTTAGATGAACCTTGGTTGCACTTAGACAATATGGTCGCTAAGATCGCAATATATGAAATATCCCTTGTGAAAATAGATTGCGCCAGTAAATGAGATGTGTAAAATTTTATTAATGCGATGACACAGTTCCTACCGCTTAACAATCACGAAATCCTGGTTAAAGTATGACACTGATGCCGCTAAGATAAAACGGCAATTGTGCTCGGTCAGCTGTTTATCGTTTCCCAATATAAACTGAAAGAAGGACTTCCGTCTGAAACTAGTATCTGGAAGGTTGCTGCGTACCTCATGTGAATTTAACTTTTTAGATTTCATTTACCGTAAATTCATTGAGCAATTAAAAGCTACATGAGTACTGGTTTCAAATTATCGCGTTTTCCAGTCGATTCAAATTTCCTAACGGATTCCCGGAAAAAACTAAAGATGAGTTATTGATTTAATGCTCACTGGCCACGGACTCTTAATCACTAAGACAAATATAGAGTCTTCTGGGAACGAGGGATCAGGTAAAAATACTTTAGGAATATGTGTGCCGTAGGGAGATTACGCAGGAAAGCCTTCCTTTTTCGGTAAGCCCACATTACTAGTTACTTTAAGAATAACGTCGAGGAAGTTATCCCGATCAATTCGGATCCCTGGTCGTTTAGAATGCGCGCAATGTTATGTTCATAGATTTTATAAAGTCAAATAAGCACACAACATCCTGCCTTCCGCGTCGCTGTTCTCACAAACCAAATTAGAATATAGATGATAGGAGCAGCAAAATAGTGCATCTAATTAATTTAGCACATTAGTCGTGAGGAAAATTTGTTGCGCCAGCAGCCACCATCTGAAATTCGCGTGAAGGCAGTCATCAAACAGCGCCTTAAAAACGATATGTTACAAAACGATCCGAAAGCGATAGGATATGAGTAGAATAATAGCAACGCACCAGTAGTGTGTCAAATGAACCTATGCAACCTGTCGAATATGATTTTGGCCAGACACATTACGCTGTATGTAGGAGACTTGGCACGTGAATCACTACGCAGCTGATGGATAAGACATCGAACGCTTCGTGAAATGCGCACCGAAAATACGAATAGTCTCCGGCTACTCAATGGACAGGGAAACTTCTTATTTGGGTCGCATAAGATACGGAACTATGCTTAATCCTGAAAAACGTTGTTGTACTACACTAAATTTCATGGGATCCTCAGTAAACATTAAGAAATTAGACCACTTCAGGTTACTATAGCTTGGGACCTATATCCATTACGGAAAATGTTTGTACACATAACTGGCTAACGCTGAATTTGAGATAGTTGGGACGTCACTCATCAGAAACCACCGCCCCAGAAACGGAGGTGTGGTTCTTTTCTACTACCGCAACGACATGCAATGCGCAATAGTTGCTGAGGTGTTAATACATGGTAACTACTCACTTGTCACCATCTCAAACGAAAACATAAAGCTACATCTCTGGTAGTTGTTGGTTATGGCTCCCGAACGTCCATTCCGGAAATTGAATTCAAATTGTTATGTACATTGAACAGTGAAAACATACTAGATGCAGCCACATTTTTATCTTCGAGTATTTCCATCTACATTATATGAAATGATTGGCATCACCGAATGAACAGTTCATTGCAGATTTTCATAAATGTATCTCTAATATTCCCTTGTACATTCATGTTGCCATTTTCACTTGATTCAGGACAGCAAAAGAACCGTCCACTTGGCTTTGGAGATGCGGTAGTTATTCAGAAAAATTAACATATTTGTTGGCGAAGGTCGACAAACACGTGCAGCTTATGGTGGATCTAGCACAACAGTTGCAAATATTGTCGTCCTTTCTGTTGATGTTCTCAATTGTTCCACCTAACGTCGCTCTACTTAGATCAAGCAGTTGAAAGTCTATCACTTTAGAATATGGGCAAACTGTCATCCTGTACAATGGCCTCAGAATTCAGCCATATCTATATGAGTCCCACAAAGTCCTGTGACAGAGACGCGACAACATCAAAGAAACATCACACTCCAAACATTGGTATAAATTGCACGTTAGGATGAAACATGAGATGCCAGCATACGTGCGATAAACTCAACCTATTTCTCGTGTATCGAGGAGTAATGTAAACAGTGTTAGATATCTGATAGAAGTATGCATTTAGACATTCATATTTCGTCCCTTAGTAAGCGATGGGATACTTGAGCCTTCCTCGTTCCACCGGATCGTAGTCAATGGCAATATAAATATCCAAAACTTTCAACAATTTTAATGATTTAGCTAATTCCTTATCGCTACTGTCAATCATCAAGCTTAGGTTAGCTTTGAAATCCTCCAGGCGCCGGCGTTTACACCTTCTGTGTCTTGTAAGTGATGCTCCGTCTAGGGGCCTCCGCCAGGTCCCGCCCCCATGATTTCTTTAAAATGAGCAGGGCTATATCATACTCAACCTTCAATCACACAATTCCGCGGCTGTCACCCACGATGAAGTTGCACTAGAATACAGAATCCAGAAGTCATGGGGGCGGAACGCGACAGAAGTCCGCTAAATGGTTTAACACTGACAGGACCACGAAGATAGAAACGCCCGCGTCTATTACTTATCCAACTAGATAAAGTCTGCTAGATCAGAGTGGCAATGGTGAATTAGCTGAATTAACGAGAAATCTTAACTAATCATCAGTGCTTCAGAAGGCCTAAATCATTATCTGAATATCTTTAACCAAAATGTTGAATCTCAGTGGCCTACATTTTTGAGCACCTACGTTGACAAGACTCACACATTACCTAACTTCTAAGCTATATTCACCCAGGTCATAAAGTAGATAGCTTAGGTTTTCAAAAAAACAAATTTAACAAACAACCTTGTTCTGAGGATTTCGACATCCAGCTATTCTCGTCAAAAACATACTGCAATGTAAAAGATAGGTTTTAACGCGGTGAATCACTGAATTCAAACATATACGTCATAAACCTACGTGATAGAGCTGGTTGATGTGAAGTCGGCTGTAGTGGCGTGACCACTATTGTTCGTCATGTTTTACTGCGGCCATGGCTATAGTAGAGTTGGGACGAAGTATTTCTTTGTTGTTGCTCTAATTTGTATAGCCTAATTATGACACCTCTGCTATCGTCAGCAAGTGATATCTGACAGATCATATGCAACATTATAAAAAATTAGGGGATTAGTGTGTATCACGTGAGTTAGTTTGGTGATTGTAGTATACCAACTACGACAATGCAACCGTCGTTACATTCTTTTTCACATCCATGTGGATCTAATATTTGCTACGCTGTCGAGCGCTAACTGCTATTTCGATAGTCATTTTCCGTATATACCTTGCTCGAAACGAGCAAGGTAACTTGCAAACACATAGTTAGTTGGGACACAGTTCTCCCATCTATGAATTATTAGCGTAATATCGGTGTTGTGGTAAAGCTTACACACATATTAGCAGAAAAAGATATGTTTAATGTTCCTATGTGAATTTTCGGTTGTACCATTACGCTATCTATTCTCCGTTAAAGACTGAATATACATATATTAATACCTTATCTACGTAAGGTAGTTATATTTGTGACACTCGAGAACAATTTTTCCTATGAATACATTTCGCGAGGTAGATGGTAAGCTCGAATTTGCCTCAAATGTTGCTCAACTGATCTAAAGGTTGTCCTATGTACATAGCTTTCACAATATCCCGTTAAGCAATACAAGTTATTTCTTACCGGACTTAACAGCATAAATCTAGCAACTTGATGCATTACCTATTCTATATATCTTTAAGATTCACCAACTGACGTAATATATATTCCGGTGCCAATTGAATCGGAAAGCTAAACTGACAAAATTCTTTTACATCGCAGATTTTATTGAAATTTACATTAATATGTACAGAGTTAAATACTTTTTGTTCGTTGCAATCAGCAGACCATTCAGATATGTAGACCAGCTATCCGAAAAAGCACCATACTGCCGTTTCGCGCAATTGCGGCTTATCAGTGGTGCGCATCTTTCAGTCCTCTGCGGAGGATCGAACCCATGACTGTTAGTGGCTCTTGCCAACTAGCCCGCAGCTTATGCAACTGCGCCATGGAGGATGGTATCCGACCACCACGAATTGGTAAGCCAACCGCTGTCATCTGCATGGCAGGTGCCTGCATGGCAGTGGAAGATGGGACGGGCAGTATCGCATTTAGCTAACAATTCGTGATGGTCGGATACCATCCTTCATGGCGGAGTTGCATAATATGCGGGCTAGTTCGCAAGAGCCACTGGCAGTCATGGGTTCCATCCTCCGCAGAGGACCGAAGGATGCGCACCACTGATGGGTGCCAAGAGGGCGGAACGGCCGTCTGGTGCTTTTTTGGATAGATGTTCATAATATCTTAATTGTCGGCTGATTGCGACGAACATAAGATACTCACCAAAATCCTTCCAATCCTGAGTAATACCAATTTGCCTATACGGATTCCACAAAATGCTATGTGGATTCATAGCTGCCGTAACCGGGAAGTCCTGAAGCCGGAAGGCCAACCGCTGTCATCTGCATGGCAGGTACCTGCATGGCAGTGGAGGATGAGTCGGGCTGTATCGCATTTAGCTAACAATTCGTGATGGTCGGATACCATCCTTCATGGCTGAGTTACATAATCTGAGAGCTAGTTGGCGCAAGCCACTAGCAGTCATGGGTTCCATCCTCCGCTGAGGAACGAAAGATGCGCACCACTGGTGAGGCGCAATAGGGCGGAACGGCAGTCTGGGGCTTTTTTGTATAGCTGTTCGCCATATCTTAATTGTCGGCTGATTGCAACAAACAAAAATACTCACAAAAATCCTTCCACTCATAAGACTTGAAGTTAACCATCAGTGACGCACACTCCCTTATTCGCGATACAAAATATGTCGTCTAGGTATGGACCATAAAACACCAAGCTGTCGATGGACTCGTTTAGTTGGTTGATATCCAATTTATCAAATAAATCGTTTGCGACGAACTAAAGGAACGGTGTACCCATTTCCTGTTAAACTGTAACTAAATGTTTATGATGCACCATAGCATCAAGTGTCACAGTCGATCCGCTGGGACACTGACGTCTCTGTTGCTTATCTGGATGAACTCCCATATACAACATATATGCTCCTCTGATGAACATACTTTGAAGGAAAAAAATTTATACTGCAAACATATTTCTCTCGTCCTGGTAAAGTTGCTTCCGCGTGTCAAATATATAAAAGTAGTATTTCCGGATATAACTGGCTGTGACTATGCTGACTGGTTCATGACCATTGACACGTCACTTATAGGCAGACATATACGGCGAGTTAGACCTATATATATTTGGCCATATTGGTAGCTCCACATTATGTTATTTGGAAGACTATAAAGTCTAGGCATCATTGTTTCTCTTAATCTGGTGTATTTGAAGTTGTCACAGTCGGCAGTATGTGCTTGCTTTTGTTATGTATCTCTACGAGTTTGTATTGTCACTGCCGCCAACAATTCTAACTCAGGAAAAAGGGCATATATATATGATGATATCCCGTACAAAGGAAAATGAATCAAAAAGACTTTATTGATATAGACAGATTTAACTTACAATTTCACTCGATTTCTGTAGGAGCGTCATGCTTTTTCCAATTCACTACATACCTAGCAATTGGAATTTAAAAATAAGTAACGTCATGATTTTAGCGCATCCGGGGATGGGCTTACTTGTCTCCAGCGCATGGAATGTTATGTGTTTAAAAAAGCTCTGCTCTTTCGCTACCGCTTCAAACGCGTTTTTGCAAAGGATTCTGCACATCGTTTGGTGAGACATAGCTGTGGAAACGGATATGTTACGCCATACTGGAATGAATGCAGTGAAGTGAATATTATTGCTACGGCACCTGAAGTGGCTCGGTCATATGTGGCATACTGATTCTACGCGGATACCCAAACAACTTGTATATGGTCAGCCGAGTTTGGGGAAAAGGCATGCAGGGAAAACGAGGTTTTTTACCAGTACATGATCGAACTGAGCTTCTTACGTTTTAATGTTGATTGTAGATCATGTGAATCGAATGTGGTTGCTCGGCGTGTAAGGTGCGATCTGATCAAAAAAGCATTTGCCGAGGTGCGGTAGAAAGACCTCATGCATGCAGAGAGTAAACGGCAAGTGCTGAAGAGGCAAGCTTCCATAGGTTGTACTCCACCGACTCCTAGCGCGTGGTGCTGTAACACATGCGGCCGCGAATGCCTGAGTCATCAACCAGGCCCCTCGAAACCACCACCGAAGCGACGTCGAGTCCTACAGAGAACGTAGGTAGCTCCAGTGCAGCGCATTTACGTAGACAGTTTTTAATTTACCAACAGATCGCTTGCATGCTGTGTCTCTTTATTTCAGGTGTTAGATCTGCTATATTGCTTTTTTGTCCCATATTAATAGCTACCTGATTTACCTTCTATATAATTTTTCATGCTGCTTAAGCTACCTAGAGTTAACTACGATAATATTTCGCGTTTGTGGCCTTTCCTTACAATATATTTTCTGACGACTTGAAATGATCGTGGATGTTTGCGTAACCAATTTATTTTCCACGCACATTTAGTGAAGTGTTATGTTACCAAATCTGTATGCATTATTCGATTTATGAGTTTTGTTATTGCAGTTTCAAGTGTTTGGCTGTTGCTTGATATCACCGGTATGACTGCGCTTGATGTGCACGTTAACAAGGGGGCTACCAGTATACTACCCGCTACCTCGTCCATATTTGTTCCAGGAGACAGTTGGTCGTTGACCGAGGGGACTGGGTTTATGGTCCTTGTAGCCGTGCTTGACTCGAAATGTGGTTCCATACACACAGTGTGGAGCAGACCACGTACAGCCACCGTCTTGTGTGCGCTTGTTTCTAAAATACAGCGCTCTCGTGTTTGTCTGTGTAGGAATGTGGGCCGGCTCCGTGGATGAAAATTAGCTCCCATCCACATTCCTCCCGGGTCTTATTCTTTCGGGTTTACGTTGCATATGAAGTGTGCGGATAGAGTTGTAGATGTTGGAGTGCAAGCCACCCATGATCTTTTCGTAGGCGCATAAGTACTGTGCCTGGAAACATTGAGAGTAAATCTGAAACCTTACTCCGCCTAACAATATGTTTGCGAAAGTTGAAAATAATTTGCTGTAACGGCTGAACTTCTAGCCAACAAGTTGACACAGGGTAAACAAGCAGGCATATTAAAACATGGAGAAAATTTGGGCTACCATCCGTGACCAAACACAAGTGGTTATTGGCAAAGCATTGATTAAATAAGCGCGACGGTCTGTGTTTGTTTGATACTTTTTACAATTCTATCAAGTTTCTGAAATTATTTTACAAAATATATGAAGGAAATAGAAGGGGAACTCTTAACGCTAAATAAAATGATCAATCTTTCATTAAATAAAGTGTAGAATTTTCCGGGTAACAGAAAGAATATTAGTTCATTTGCTCGGTTCTAGATAAGCCGTCATGTAATGTGATTGTTTCAGTATTATAAATAATCAAATGCCAAGAACGTAATAACTTATGTGTCAAAAAGTGATAATCTGATCCCCAAAATCAAACAGCGATAACAAAAATGCACAATTATAGTATCCTAAATGAAATTGAATTAAGTCGTACTTTAACATTACAATTTTACTGCACTAATAAATATAAAAAATAAACTTACTGAATATAATTAAACATTCAGTTGGTGTTATTTAGTCAAAAACTTTTGTTTTCTAGTTGCTTTGAATGCATATGCTTACTGTTTATATTTATATTAATATACAGGGTCGATACCGCTGTTGTTATATTTTGTTTATCGCTCAGATTTATACAATAAATAAATCCATTTTTAATTGGGTCGCCATCTTCCATTCCTTCTATTATTACTCGTACATTTTTTTCAGTGTCGCAAAACCTCCTATGATTAATAGTGGACCTTGTTTCATTCTATCATTTTGCTTGTTTAGTTAATATATCTGGGGATTAATAGGGCTGTGAATGAGGTTTTGAACTTCGGCAAAGCGGTGTGACTTGTGTGCCAGCTACTGGGATATTTATAAAGCAGAAAACAGCAGAAACCGCTCCAGTGAAACCAAAGCAGATAGCTTGCCTATTTAAGACAAGGCCTCTACGTCTTTATACTATAGCTATTTGACGGATGACAAAGAGATTGCGCTGGATGAATTACGAGGATGTATGCGTTGGATTTCTCTTGGCGGAACATAGCCGTCTACTTTGCAAAATCCGTGAAACAATGGTCTATTCCGGATACATGTTGCTACAGATCATCATTTGAAACATCGTTAGACGTATACTGCAAGTTTATCTACTTCTTCAAAATAGGCTTTATATATATATTTATATTTACGGAATAATCTATTTAATCATATAGGTTTCTCACACTTCTCTTTCATAGCATATTTTTGGAAAATCACAATTCATTAATATTATCAACGGCCTTGTTCTTCAAATATACGGAATTAAGATTTCACTAATCATCTTCATATTTGTCTGCACAATATTATGTCGCCATTTACAGACGGTTGATAAGAAAATTTTAGGCGGGAAATAACAGGCAGCTGAAGCAATAGTGTTGAAAACATTGGTGAGAACCGAATTGCTTTCAGTAGGGTACCGTTTCAAATGTGAGCTAGGGGTGATTGTCTTAGTTTGTATGAAGATTGCATTGAGTCAGGTAAATTACAAATGCATGTGTGTAGATATGTTATCAAATTTAATTTTAGAACTATGTTTACCGGGTGCTTTCATGGATCCCACATTAGAGAAGTCAATTTTGCTCAAAAATCATCAATGAATCATACGAGTGATAGTTATGCAGCGTTTGCCTGAATCACTATATTTAAGTAACAAGTTGATAACAAGCCGTTTGTAAGAGATTGGGTTACCGACGAACAACTAATGGTCGACGGAATAGTTTCAAGTACACTATTTTGTCGCAGTGACCGTGTTCCCTTTTATTATCTACGCATTCTGATTAGTATGTCCTGAAAAAGAGGATGAATCATTGGATCGTGTCATACGTTACACCCTGGGCCTTGCGTTGGTTAAAGTGTCATGCAGGAATTACTAAAAGAATACCCTCAAGCGCCGCCTGGGAAATTCCGCAACGGCATTTTGCACAATAGTAGTGGGGGCATCAAACCAGGCTCTGTAATTGTCAAGTGAAAATGAAATTATTTCTGTGGAGTAGAGAAAACAAATTAATGTACTTGAGCAAAGTAACATGCATATTTTCCAAGAACATCTTGAATGAAAAACTTTGGACTGTCTATGTAACACAATTTCACCTTGTGTGAAATCGATCCGCGAGAAAATAGTGACCCGTAAGCAAGAGTAAAGGAAGCGGTTTTTCACGAACCGCAAAGTCTCCTACACACATGGTAAAAGTATTCTTAATGTGAAACTTGGAAAACCTACCCTGGTAAAGATTAACGTGTGCCCCCGCTCGGCAATGGAAGTAATTGCTCTGTTACGGTTTCATTAACTTCATATGCTCCAAATACTATTCAGTCTACTAATTATTCCTGTTTCTGAGATCACAGGGTCAGAACTATCCAGTATATTATTTACACTAAAAGCTGCGTTAAAGACGTTGTTATTTCTGGGTATCATCAAGTCTATTAATTTTCTTACAGGTTTGCAGGCAGCAGCAGGTGGTCTGGCAGAATCCCTTGCTATCTTTTATTATATCGAATTGATAGATAACCCAATTTCATATGAATTAGTCATAACAGTAAGTATTGTAAGCACGGGAATGACTAATCTAATTATCCAAATTAGAGTACTGGATTAGAAAAAATTGTATTGCTTTTATTTCTTCAAAGAAAGCGGTTTCACCAAAATTATAGCGTAAACGCAGGGGGCAAATATGGTGAAATTGAACATAACCTCGTTTTATTTTGTCGTTTGCATTTTTGCAGGTAATAAGTTTGAACAATAATATTGAGAAATCGGTGGAAACCAGATCGATATGTGCTCACTATCTTATGTGAGATTCCGCGGATTTAATATGTCCGTACATTATATTATGCAAACGAAATGGATTCTAATATTAGGCAAATCACGTTTTCGGGGTTAACACTCTTTCATGCTCGCGGCTAATCTTCATGTGGTTTTCGTTCCTCACAGCCACCGCAGCAACTAGTACATACGCAATTTCGCTGCAGTTTTGCAACCTCTAAACCGAATTTGGCACGCACCTTCAATGAATATATATATGCGAATTCATCATGCAATTAAAGATTTTAAAATTTAAATTGCATGATAGAGCAGTTTTAGAATATTAGCTATTAGAAAAGGGCAGATATAGGCTCGTGCTATGATTAGCATATCAGAACAACTGACAATATTAGCTTGAACGGCGAATTCCACGCTGATGTCTCAACGACCCCTGGTTTGAGATTTGCGATATCCTCCTGATAAAAATGAATGCAGTCTAAATGCGTCTTGTTTGGCGGTGTTCTTGGGAGAGCAAAATGCAATTGTTAATTCTTAAATTGACTTCAAGAATGGTAATTATAGGTAGTTTATTGTAATATTCACATATGCGCAGTACTTACTACGGATAAGGAGGCTTATGGAAATGTCATACAAATGACTCAATGTTTCGGCTAATTTCCCATAAAGACGTTACAGTACATTTCTCCTAGAAGGCATTGGACTTTACATACAATCTTCTAAATACCAGTGATTTAAGAGAATAAGTTAGTTAATGAAAGTTTTCAAATCTTATCGGCTAGATGAGTGAAGTTACTTAGTTATAATCAAAGCCCTCTGTATCAACCATAAAAAATCAGCTAGTGGCCGCTGCTGTTACTTTTGAGGCTAGGTTTCAGTAGGTGAAAGATTTTCCGCAAGATAGCTGAAAGGAATTGCTGTATGACATATACTGTTGGATGTTCGTCCCCTTCATTTACCCAAGAAATGTAATTCCCCGTACCAAGTGTTTAACTTTTATTTACCAGCATCCATAACATGTATGCACCAGGTTTCCATTCTGGTCCTTTGATCCGAATGCTGACTTAGCTCTGCCTTCAAATGTAGTCTCTACAGTTATGAATTTATCTCATTAGCTAAAGTTTGCATCATGCACACGCTAACCTTATTCTAGCCATGGCAAGTACTCTCTAGCTACATCTGATGCAACCAGCTGCTTTATCTGGTATCTCAAACAATCTATTAACTACTACCTACTTAGCACTGGTTTGATATTTATGCGTAGCTCGTGTTTCTTATATTGACATAACTAGATGTGTACCATGGTAGATAAACGGTATTAGGAATGGCTTCAAATTATTCTAGATTATATATGGGTGAATGCCGCACTTAAAAATCTTGTCACTCATGTATACGGATTTGATAATGCTTTTGCTGTAGCAAGGTTCCTATGGGGGCAGCAAGCGGAGCTAACGAATAACGGGCTCTGGTATACCATAATGGGCCTTACGTGGACGGCGATAACTTATAGTAGATACACATAAAGCTTCCAGTCCAGCTACAATAGAGGGTGGGACATTCCTTCACCTATTGAATGGCCTACCATTTGGAGTCTCCAGCGTAAACAAGGCGTTTTTAGGCAGGTTCTATAAGATTGAAACGCACACAGATTGCGCTTTCACACATGTGAGTTGAGTATTTAAGTGACAATGAAAAGATCAGAATTGAAAGAATGCGGTTTGAGCAAGACCAACATGCTGGTTCGTGATTTTGGGGCAGTTTATCTGCTACTTTGGACACTGAATGCCTCTTAAGTCAACAAACTAAATGCACGCTGATGCGAGGTAGCCTCTAAATCCTGTATTCAGGCTTATAATTTGGTAGACTTGTACCGACCGTGCAAGATGTTGCACTTGCACTCAATGAAAGACATTTGATTATATTTTTACCATTGCAACGCATAGTATTTTGGTGGACGATCACATGCAATATATAGATATTTTCGGCAAAAGTAGAAATTCGATTCGGTACCATGAGAAATGTGGTTGTGCGTAATAAAGAATATGGTTTTCCTTAAAAGGAAATCTTGTGAAACACCGCTGCCTGTATAAATTGTTAGGAAAAAGACCTGAAATTTAACTTTTTGTTGCAGCGGAAGAAAGCAGTTTTCCGATACGATAAAACACATGGTTAGCTATTTCGTATGATCGTGTATTTTTTAGGGAAAAGCGGTGACCCATGTAGTATAATGCTTTAAAATGGCGATACATATATGACAACTGTACCCTCCTACTATCGTCTTTTTTCGTTTTAACGGCCAAGTATTGATAGCAGGTTGGTAATAAATGACCATCTTTGAGCTAACCTGTGTTGCTGTTGCGCTATGGCGTTAGCTTTTATATATTACCAATTATTGCCGCTATTTTGATTGACAGTGAATTTGAGAGCTTCGGGAGGATAATAATCGCGGGACCGTTAGTAAACACCAAAAACCATCCTACCATTAAAAACAGGGTAATCGTACCCTAAATCTATGATGTATGTCCCTGTTTCCTCTTCCACCATGGAACATCCGGTAAGATATGAATGCATTATGACCCATTTTGGAGGATGGCTGTCGACAACAGAACTGCTTTCGATTAATCGAAGGACTTCAATTCAACTTAGGGGAGTCTTAGATCACCGTAATACTGTGTGTTTTAATGCGCAGTTACACGTATTAAATGGGCAAGCATAGCTGCAACATTTAAAAGCCAGGTATGAAAATCCAGTGTTTCTAAGTATCGAGTTGTTTATATTTGTGGATTTGTAGTCAATACCTTGAAATGTACATGATTATTAACTGCATAACATGCAGTCTTTTAATGACCAGTCTTATCGCCAATTCTATGACAGGGGTATCATAAAACCGGAGGTGACTGCGCCAGTACAGGTTCATCTTCTATATTTATTTTGAGTAACGTGTCCATTACTCAGGGACTAGTTTTCAGGGAGGTTTACTTGAAACGAGTTAACAACAAACACTCGCAGCGCGATTATTCAACAACTTTTAAACAGCTTGCATTTTGAAGGATACCCTGACTGACTTATTGCTATCAAACTGGCGGAGGGTTTTCCATACACATTGTAAAGCTGGTAATGTTGACACAATGAATACCGTTCACAGTTACAGTTCCCTCAGTTGAAACATACTGTACAGCGTCCCTCCTCTTCACTTAGTAAAATTTTGCTTTTTGGCTCGGGATACGTTAATTGCGAGCGCGTGTTTCTGTGGTAGAGGTCAAATATTGTAACGTGGATAAGACGGGTGATCGGCAAACTCCTCTTTTTCATTAATTGGAGCGTCCTAACCAAAGATAAGTTAGCTACATCCGAGGAGTGCAATCACAGGTATGTTTGAAGATAATTTCCGCAGTATATCCGGTCTAAGTAGAAGGACAAATAGGATGCAACTGTGTGGATGGTATGTTTGAATGCCCTTCATAAAAGACCGGATTTGGTGCTTTCGGCGTTTTAATAAATATGATTGGCTAGACGAACAACCTCCAAATGGTTCTGGTTAATCCCGTTCCAGCTAATAGATCGGAGGCTGTGTTCCAAGAAGTGGCGTGTCTTCGCCTGTTAAGCTTTCTCATTATATAAAAAGACACAAATGTCTGCATGACGAAACTTTGTCATAGAGGATGTGACTCGCCACTAAACAAAGTCCCTGCCCCTCGCCATAAAGGAAGATCCTACTCATTTCCCGAATAGCAACAACTACAAATTTTATCTGATTCCCCCTATATTGCAAAATTCACCGAACAAACGCACTCACTCAACACTTGCACCCACGTGCGTACTACACATATGAACATGTATGCATCCAGCGTGTACAGGTTAACTTAATACCTTACTGAACTATTCCTATTGTTAGGAGTTTATTTTATAATGATCATGACTATTAAGTCATATCTCGCAAAGACGAGTGTAAATTATTCAATTATTTTATTATTATATAATGGACCGCGATACTCATATGCGTTATTCTACTGATATTGAACATAAACAATCCCGCATTTGTCCTTGAAAAATAAAGGCAGTTTTCCCATCGATTCAGTTTACTTAGAATTTTATGCGCATGAACTAAATATCGGCACAACTTGACACTATTATATTGCATTTGGACTGCTTTTGTCCTACATTCATAGACACAGTACCGTAGTTTAACGGAGAAAATAAAAAGCACAGGTCACATGTCTAATTCTAGAACTATTATTATTGTTTCCGGAGCACTTTTTTATCTCAAACTTCCTGCTGTAGAGCGAAAATGCAAACATCACAATCATTTGGCAAAGTTAGCGTTTTTATTGCAGTGTAGTTAACTAAGCAACCGGTCTTGCTGAGTTGAAGAGACGTAGATGAGTGGAGATGGTATAAATGCCTAATATAATCGCAGGTTGTCTACGCTGTTGATGATTTGAACTTGCCTCTGCAAAAGTACGAATACGTAGTTTGTGTGTTAATTCAGAAAAATAAAATTAGGTAGGCAGATAGCTGTTCCCTGATATCTAGGCAAAATATGTTTCATTACCCACACCTTATGCTATGAAATGATAAGAACCGTTACAATCTAAAAGGATAAGCGCAAGTCGTATTACTGTTTTTCTGCTTCATGAAATCAAAAACCTTTCTACTTGCGGATTTCATGTAAGCAAGTTTGCTGAAATGCGTTACAATTTCCAATGTTGTAGGTGTGCTTCTACGTGCATGAAAATCAACCTACATCCGATGTCATTATGGTTCGAGCGTGATTACCTAATTTCCAGGTAAATTGTCCACTTCAGGCTATTTCACAACCAACGGATGCACAGCAAATGAACGGTTTTTCACAAGTCCTTTGTAGCTAAAGCTAATATATAACACGAAGGCTCATTTTGACGGTTTGCCTTCGATCAAGTAGCATTAGTCGGATATATGTGTACACACTAACCACTTAGGGAGGTTGGGTTCAGTTTGATATGTAATGTCACCAAATCACTAAGTTTTTCACTCACATACAACACTTACGTTGATTGGGCTATCTGGGCCTTACACGTTTGAAGAATATGTAAGTTATGCTGTTTTACTTAATTCACGCGAATAAAACAACAGGGAACTAATCAAAATACCTCGAATTTTGCATAAGGTTCTACATAAGTGATGATCAAAACCATTACCCATAGTTGAAGGAGATTTAAACACACTTTGTTTGCTAAAAACAGACTAGCTATTGAGCATCCCGAATATCACTCGATGCCGCATCTGTAAATTTAACCATATAATTTTTCAGATGCCAACATATGTGTTTAACAACGTGCAACGGTCGATTTGTTTGCTAACACATGATTTTGTGCTTTATATAGGAAGTTATATAAATTATTTTTCAAAAACATGTTCGGGATAAAAAGGATAATATACCTAGAATAACATTCATGCACAAACTTTACTAATATGCTTTACTTACAAATAACGTAAGACAATTAAATCTATTTTGACACCGACATATTATTGAGGTTTTAGTCTCTGTATGTGTAAAAGTGTTTAAAGAAGCCACCTTGATCACAGCAGTTTTTGAAAACTGTCTCCTTGTTTACAACTACCAACAAATGCTTCAGTGATTCATAATTTTAGAAAAGAAATCTTAGTAAACTGAAGCTATTGTCTCTGTTGTTGAATTCACTCTACATAAGAAATCACTGAATATGGTCACTGTTATTCTTAACTAACCATGAAGACAGGTCAGCATAATGTTAAGTTTTGAAAATATGGTGTGAAACATATTGGTAAGACAGTCAATATACTGCCGTGTTTGTGAAAGCCGTAAGACGACAATGAATAAATGGAACATTTATTTTAATTATTCAGAACAAAAGACCGAATGCACATGCTTGTTTGATAATTGTTCCTCAGACGCACAAAACCGTGTGCGAAATAGAAATATGCGTAAAAGTGAGTTCGAACACTTATAGTGTGATTTGATCAGGTACCGACCAAGGGCATGGACCAACTTTAACCGAGAAACTAGGACAAAAGCGTAGTTACACAACTGCAGTTGCCCTCAGAAGGAAGCGTTTTGTCTGACTAAGGTGGCATAACAATATCGATCAACTTATTTTGTGCACATTACAGCGATTGGTACAACCTACTGCTGATCGCCTCGGCAGTAGCAAGGATGTGGGTTTGTAGGTCTTTCGACTTGATCAATGGGACCAATCAAATATGCGATATGTAAAATTACATTATGAGAACTCGTTGCACAAATGCGTGTCGTCATGTAGTATGTAACGTATTTCACTTACCTGATCAAGCAAATCTCCTAATTAACTGAAATTATCCAATTCAGAATATAGCACTTACTGTGCGTCGAAACAAAACCACATGCGTGAGAAGTAATAGAATCCTGTAATATTCAGTGTTCAGATTATATTCGTTTTATGTATGTAACTTGGATCTGTGTACCTGGTTGGCTTCAGCATAGATATTAGTTATGCTAATAGATTAAAGACCAGTTAAACGTCACCATTAAACTTGGAAAAATAGCCCTAATAAGAATACCAAAGTTCAGTAATAAAAACGCTGTGTTTCTTTGCACAAGCTTTAGATAAGCTTATAATTGGCATTGTTGAAGAAAAAATGAATTGAATTATAACAATAGTTGTAATTTTTGTTTTAAAATATTTAGAACATATTTAGACGTCATCGTTTCAACAGTTTTGGCAACCGACCGTTTAGTATATTGATTTTACACTAAAAGGCTTGCTTTAGACTCAAATGCTTCATCGGACAAAGTGAAGCAACTTATAGGTGAGTGACAATTTAAAATAATTACATGCACGATACATGTATATGACGAATTAATTTCAGTTGATTGGTAAAAAATTACAGTGATCAAAGGTTATTAGCTTCTCATGTATCTGTGGAACTAAATGTAGATGAAACATAACACATTGCTTGTCAGAGAGTAGTCAAAGACATGGTCAGTAAACTGAAATGGTCTGCTTGAATGAAATAGGTCGCTGTTGAAACTTTTATTCCATAATTTAGGATTTGACGGAAGGATGTTGCTTTTCCAGTCTGACTTCGGATAGATAAACCAGTGTTCATCAAACTCTGATATGAAGACAGGACGCCAATTACTGGACAGCCCCATTACATCTATCCTATTCACGTAGTGGTTGTTCTTAGGGTAACTACATCCCTTTCACGTAACCTCGACACTTTTGAAGTTATTTTTACCCCTGTATAACGCATGCATTGCTACCGCCAATCCTCTGAGTTCGTTCCTCGGAAGTCATGATATGTGCCGCACATATACTAAGCTTATTGCGCATAACTCAGTTGCCGTTTGGCATTTATACACTTGCGCACAATTTTTACGTGTGGTTAGGTAAATGTAGTAATTTGTCCAACTAAAATAAAGGGAGCCATTATAAATGCACAAGCATCCACCATAGCATTTTGGACCTTCGGAGCACCAACCTTTTGTTCCATGTATTCAGTACACCCCGGAGAGCTTCCAAAGTTCCTTCTTTATACGGAACACCATTTATCAATACCTAATCCGTGCTTGGTATCGCTCTTGTGCTAAGGCATTTTAGTATCTGTCTTTTCACCATTCCCATCGGAGATCCGCTAGCTATCCATTTTTCATCGCCTCCTTCTGCGCTGCTATTTGGTCTTCTTCACCCGTACACAGAGCACTTGTACTTTGGTATGGTGAAGAGGGATTTCCTAAATAACAATTATTTACGTGATCTGAATTAAATCTAAATACCCCGTGTGCGTCAAATGGTTTGCGATACACCGTGGCTTTTAGCTTCCTTTCGTACCTGTGGACTATACAATCGAGGAAAGAGTGCGTGCCGCTCTACGACACCTTAGATTGTAAACTTTATTGCATGAATAATGGAGTTAAAATAAATTAAAATGTCAGGACTGTTATCCCCTTTTAAAAGCACAAATTTGTTGTATATACATAGCGCCAACATTTTTGCAGAGGGCCACGGAAATGTAGTAATGCTTTCTCAAACTTTTCAAAGTATATATTTACAAATACGGGACATGGAGATCCAATAGTTAGACCCGTTTCTTGAGTGTTAATTTCCAATAAAAATGTGAAATAACTCGTGTCGAGACACAAATCTACCCCCTCGATCAGTCGATCCGCCGTATGCGTTTTTAAGTGATTTTAGCTGTTGTACCTATAATTCAGATCCTCTCTAATCGTAGCGTTTCTTCATTAAGTACATTCACAAACAAAAAGAAAACATCGAGGTTGACTATCAATTAATTATGCTCAAAAGTCATTTGTTACCATTTGCGCAAACATTTAAATAATTTTATTTAAATTTGCTTTTCCTCCCCGTTAGTAGTTAAACATGCACTCTACTTATCTCGCGATATTATGTGCATTGAACCATATAGCATCAAAAACTGGTCATATAGGGAAATTTTGCTTGTGTGTGTACGGTAGGTCTTAAATCCTTGGTAGAAAATCTGAATTTGGATAATTACTGTTCCCTTAGGATAAAGTAAGCTGTTTTGTATGGTCCTTTTTAAGTTCTGACATTTGGTATCTTATTATAAATTAACAATGTGGTCGATAAGTGCACAAATATCTTGCATGGCTATGTAATACGTTCTGTCGCGAATTATTCACTGTTGGTTTACTTTTATCCGCTCTTTTAATGACAATTTTAATGTCCATGATAAGGTTATCTTGGTTGTTGAAATCTAATTA
This sequence comes from Dicrocoelium dendriticum, assembly GCA_944474145.2. Classification (NCBI taxonomy): domain Eukaryota; kingdom Metazoa; phylum Platyhelminthes; class Trematoda; order Plagiorchiida; family Dicrocoeliidae; genus Dicrocoelium; species Dicrocoelium dendriticum. The sequence continues at coordinate 240,803,366 of OX104063.1, read as the reverse complement.
TATTTGCTAACTGTGCTCGTGTTTCCCCAGAATTTTCAACTTGCAATCTCCTCACAACATTTTTAACTCTTTGAATCACATATTCTGCTCTTAGCTTAGATAATTAGACATTAACATACCAATCCCTTTTAAAAACTTTATGCTCAAAAGCTCTTAATGCCGTATAAGAAATGTTAATAATATTAAAATAGTTCCTACTAGATACATGCCTTTTGTTACGACTATCGACCCTATAATTTGCAACCACAAAATGTTCGAACTTACGTATTTGCCACTCCTTCCACCAAACTCATCTCTCTGTCTTAATTTTGATGACTCTATTTAAATATCTGTCACAGTCATTTTATGCAAACTCAGTCTGATAAACCAAGGTAACTTGACTCGCATGTGGACGGTTTGCACGCAGGCGTCTAGTTGTTAGGTCGATCCGTTGTCTCATAAATAGTTTGCGTGTTTTATGTGTTATTCTTATAGAAGTGTATGAAGAATCCTGAAGATTAACAGCGAGTGTTTTGGGAATTGCCTTACTCTTAAGAAGAATAATTTTGAAAATCCGATGGTTTTCCCAATTAGCACTGACGCCCGCTAGATGAAAAATCCGCTTGCCAATTTGCGAACATGAGGACCGCATCTGTTTGGATATGTTATACATTATTTGGAACCGATCGAGTAGACACTGTTTTCAAAGGAATGGCAAACGAACGGTTAGTGTATTTGTTATGTTGTGCAGTTTATTTCCGTTTGATGGCCATGCGTGTAACAACCCTTTTATCAGTTTTTTTTCTATTTGACCTCAATTGAAACCCAAGGACTACACGCGGTTATCAACTTTTGACCACTGAAACGTATTACTAATGGACGACAAGTTTATCCACTTATGTATACATCATACACGTAAGAATTTTAAACTGCCACTAACCTATAAGATGATTCACCTCGCATGTTAAGGCTTTTGATTAAAATGTGAAACGTTGTATTGTGGAATAAATACACAACATCTTAGTTTGCCAAAAGCTGTGGAAACCATTGCTGCTCTTCCCTTTATTCTTAATAAGAATAATTAATGTTCTTGCGGAATACTTAAAATATCATGTGCGATGCATGAATATCTGTTAATCTTATAAGCCTCAAGCTCCTGAAACCTGTTAGTAATATGCGGACTACTGTTTGCTGCTTCGTGTGCTGATTTGCATGTCAAAACTAGATTGGTGTTAGATTCCGTAACGAAATATTCAAACTGTCAAAGTGTATTCACATCCATGGATTGTGATGGTAGTTCCATCTTATTATATGAAGCCCATTTTTAAATTATTAGAAGCCGTGCTAAAGTTGTTACTGTGAGTTTTCGGTCCTGGTTAACTATTACTTGCCATAATATTACCTGGCTTGTTGCATTTTATTTTCCCTGATGCTGGACAAAAGCTTGTTCGCTAATTATCTCCAGGTTGTTTACATAACGTTCCGATTTTCCAAATACGTGCAGCGAAGTACTGCAAATATATAATATGTAGAGAAAAGGAATACGCCGTACCTTTAACAAAAATTTCGCGGGGTGATTATTGGATGTGATTTTATGAAAATGGAAAAGCGCGTTAAAGTACTGTTTGCTTTGCTGTATACCCAACTCCTATGGTCCCATTCTGTTATACGATTTGGAGAGATTCCGATGGTGCTCCTCACAACACTGATAACAAACGGCTGCTTTTCTTGTTTGTCTGCACGCATTAGGTATATGTTTATTCCTGTCTCAGTAGATGTTGTGCGTCACAGTTCAAGCAAGTATATTTTGCCACGAATCTTGAATTTCTAACCACTGTACCGGGTTGAATAAGGGTCTCGTTGCTCGCAAAATCAAATTTACGGCACTAAATATTAGGCATGAATTTTGCATTCATCAGTAGTTCAAAACTAGCCTTCCATGTGAATAAATCCATCAACCAATCTCCTACCAGTGTTTTGGACACATATTGCTCATTCTCTTTGCGGATATATTTATATGGATGCAAATCAGCCTAAAATATGGTATGGCACAGGATGATAAAAACGGTGAAAATAGTTGTAGCCCATTCTCCTCCACGCAGTTGATTGCCTATCAATTTCGACAAACTTTAACTTAGATTCCTCTGTTAAATACCATGCTCTGTGTAAATATAGCACAAATCAAATTTCTGTGATGTGCTATACTTAACTTGTCGAGATATTGTAAGAGAAGAAACACGGAAAAAGAGGCGTCCAATGCCATTTATATGTGCTTGTGTTAGACTGACCAATTGCATGGTGACATAATCACACCACCCTGTAATTTATCGAAGTCTTCAGGCAAACTGTTCCTTGTACCCAAGTGGATAAATGCGTCGAGGTCATAAAAAATAGTCTACCCGTGACATTTATCAATGTGTGTGTAGATCGGCAAAGGGATTACCAAATGCACCGTTGATCCATTACGAACAATTAGCTGCTGCTTTCTAGACGCCGTAAATTGATGGTAAATGCGCATAAATTCACGACAAAAATTTGTTGTAAAATGGGGGGTTTGTTAGACTAATCTCGTAAACAAACACCTACCGCAGTTTGCCTTGATATTGTGCCAAAGTATGTATTCACCAGAAGTTTGCCGTTTATTTGCCCTCTATGAACACGAGCCAAGTTGCATATTGTATTGGTATAAAGTAGTTTGAAACATGTATAACCAAATTTATCATAAAGGGCGCAGTTCCCAATTCAACCACACAGCGGGTTCACCAAATCTAAAACTAATTAAATAACACATGCTTTTCAATGTACCGTGCAAAAAATAGCAGGTAACATACTAAAATTAAATCTGAGAGACTCCATTAATCTACCAAATAAAGTAATTTTGAACAAATTGGAACCTATGTTCCATGAATATAGTTCATAATATTCTGCGAAAATTCAAGCAAATTGCTTTCTGCTTTGGTTAAGTTAAACCGGCTCTACCTGTCTCCACCATCTAACGATCAACTGTCATTTTTAACCTAATTAAGAAAATATAAGCATACCTTTTGTATAATAATATATCATAAACTGTAAGCATGGTCTTCTCGATTTCTATTGTACGCATCAAGGAATTATGCTACGTGCTTCATAGCTGTCATTCACCAAGGGAGTATGGTGTTGCATCTCATAGGACAATTTTGCCATTTTACTTAAACTTGGATGATATTCTATCCCAATATATTTGTCGGTTCCAGGAAGTGTGATAATGTGTCCGCCAAAACATAACTTGTAACGTTCCGTTATTTCTTAGTTTTCAAACAATTACTTATGCTGAATAGAATACATTCATCTCACGATAATCATAATTTGCCACTAAACTGCCTTAAACGCGTTTATTCGATATATCCAAGGGGAACCCGCTTAGTTTGTAAAACGAAAGAACTAAAATTATATTTCCTGAGCTACATTATCAATCTAGAAAATATTAAACGTGCAATTTTCTTTTGCACAATAGAAACAAAATTTAATTTGAAGATCTACGGATATTAAAAGCCAATCTGTTAATTACATAATGGTCGTTTGCTAACGTATCCACAAACGTCCGCTATATTTTTCGCTTTTAATTTACCATTTAATTGGTATAATTTTACTCATCTGTATAACTG